>OZ030015.1:66092456-66692456 GCA_964023405.1 Apodemus agrarius | reverse complement strand
TGGTGGGCCATACCTGTAATCCCAGTGCTGGAAAGGCACAGACAAGCAGACTCCCGGGGCTCACTGGCCTGTCAGCCTAGCCTGTGCGGCAAGTTTTAGGCAAGAAAGAAACCTGTGTCAGAGTAGACATCATTGCTGAGGAATCACACCTAAGATTGTCCTCTGGCCTCTACACACAGGTACACCTCCATACTAATGTGTCTGCACACATGAACACACACATTATTCTCTTGCTCTTTAACTTTTAAATGCCTTCTAAACATCTAAGTTGAGACATTGGGTTCTTAGGCATGCATACTTGGAGTTCTGGGAGGAAGCTGGGCTGCAGATATAAGCCCAGGAGTTGAAAGAGACAAGGAAGAGGTCTGGAGTGGTATTTAAACTTGTAGTCTAACAGTAAGGAACCAACAAGAAAAGAAAAGGAATAACCCCTGAGGCAGAGGGAAAACTAGGAAGGAGTTATGTCACAACCCAACAGGTGATAGCATTTCAGAAAGAAACTTGTGCCATCATATAAAATGTTGTTACACAACCGCTCAGAAGTCAGAAGCTTGGCAATAAGACTTATCAACTCAAGAGTCAAAGAAGGAGAGGGCAGAGCCTGGTTTGAGCAGGATAGGAAAGTAAGTGGAGTCTGTAGCTGTAACAGCTCAGCAGAGTTTGCTGTACAGTGGGAGCAGAGAGAAATGAACACAGCAGCTGCAGAAGGATGGGGATGACTAAGAACAGGGGAAATCCCATGGCACATGCGAGAGGGCTCTAAAGTAGTAAAAGCATCCTGGAGGTGGCAAGACAGGAGAGAATCCCAAACTCAAGTGGAAGCTATGTCAGCCTGAGATGGGAGCAGAGGCATTTTGCCTGTGACAGTGGGTGCAGTCAGAAGATATGGCATGTCAGATGCAGGGAGTCTTGAAGCTTCACTGGTAGCAAGATGCAGCTGTTCCTGTCTGTTTCTGCTTTCTCAGGGCCATGTGAGACAGGATCCTGAATAAGAGTGAGCTTTGGGAGGAGAGCAGAGGGGAAATGAGAAAGAACTCCTTTAGAGCAGTGGGTCCCAATCTTCCTAAAGCCTGTAATACAGTTCCTCATGTTGTGGTAACCACCAACCATAGTTACTTTCATTACTGCTTTATAACTGTAATTTTGCTACTGTTTATAACTTATATCTGGTATGTAGGATATCTGATATGTGACCCCCGGGGGTCATTCAGTACCCCCAGGGATCTCAGCCCATAGGTTGAAAAGTGCTGTTTTAGAGAGTGGAAATAAGTGGGTTTGTCCACAGGCTTGCCATAAGAAAGAAAAGAGGACCTGTTGGAAATAGGCGATTATAAACATGAGAAACCACATAATATTGACAAATTTTCTCCACAGCATTAGAATTCAGTAATATGTGTAACAGGGAGATCACACCAAAGAGATGTTCTTGTCTAGAATGAATAAAACTTTATGGATTAATAGCCTGGAAAACTGGAGTTCAATTTTATATTAATCAAAAAGTTATGCTGAAAACTGATCCATTGTTCCTGTTGAAATCACATAAATCTATAGGCTGTATAGAAGGAGTGTTTTCATGAGTGGAGGTGTGTTCATTGTGAGTCTTGATTTCAAACAATGTCTAGTTCTTTCATTAGAAAAAGTTAAAGTCCATCTTTATTACATGGAAAACTTGAACAATTTATCAGCTGCAGTGTTGTCATGTAGAAGTTAAATCCTGAGCATCATGGGAATGTAGCCATCAGAGGGCCTGTGCTGGGCGAGTATTGCCTTGAGATAATGGAAGCCGTGAGAATGGTTGCAGTAACCAAACAGTAAGCAAACATGGCTGGAGGGAAAATGTATTCTATGAGTGGAGACCTTCAGCTACCTTTTGTTTCCTTTTGGACCTTGTAACTTTCAACTCAGAAGGTATTAGTGTGCTCATTTGAGGCATGAAAAAAAATAGTAGTCACTAGAATACATTTTCTATACTCATATAAAAGCAGAAAGTTTAAAAAGAACATATGAGAGGTAAAGTGTTTGCTCTGCAAATGTGAGGCCCTGAATTCAGATCCCCTGCACCCATGTAAAGGTGGGTACAGTGCACATGTCTTTAGCCCCAGTGCTGAAAGAGGGTCAAAGAAAGGTAGGTTTCCAGACCTCGATGCCCAGATAGTATAAATGGAAATGGCAAACCTCAGGTTCAGAGAGAGATATCCTGCCTCAAAAAATTAGAGAGGGATAAAGGATGGCATTCAGTGTTGACCTTTGGCCTAAACACACACACACACACACACACACACACACACACACACGTATGCATGTGCACAAACACCCCATTCCCTCAAACCTATAAATTTCCAGTAGTCTTAGTGGTTCAAGATTAAATACCCCATTTCTACCCCAAACATCCTTCAATAGTGGAAAACATATATATGTATGTACTGGTTGAATTTTATTATCAACTTGATACAATCTAGAGTTACCTGGTAAGAAAGAAGCTCAGCAGAGGAATCCTCAGATCAGACTGGCCTGCTGCCGTGTCTGCTCCTTCATGGTTCTTGCTTCCAGGTTCCTACACTGAATCTCTGCTCTGACTTCCCTCTGTGATGGACTGACATGGAAGTGTAAACTGAAATAAGCCCTTTCCTCTCCTAAACTTCTTTTGTCCATGGTGTTGGTCACAGCAACAGAAAGCAAACTAAACAATCTTAAAATAGCAAATACACAGCCAAGATGGGGAATCAAAAGAGGGATTCTCAGTGAACCTTAAACATGTATCTTACTCCTAAATATTATTTGAAGTTGCAGAGGCAACCCAGTGTCTCAATTTAAGAAAAGACAATCTAATGAAGCTTGAGCTGCCTATTTTCCCTTTCTTTTTATTAGATTTTCTTTATTTACATTTCAAATGTTACCCCCTTTCCTGGTTTCCCCTCTGAAAACCCCCTAACTCATCTGCCCTCCCCCTGCTCACCAACCCACCCACTCCTGCTTCCCTGTCCTGGCATTCCCCTATAGGCCAGGCATGGAAATGTATATTTGTTATCCCAGCATTAGGAGGTTGGGGCATCTGGATTGTTGATACCTGGCCTATATAGTGAACTAGAGACCAGCCTGTGCTACATAAGAAGGCCTAGTGAGAGGGAATGAGGATGGATGGATGGATGGATGGATGGATGGATGGATGGATGACTGGTTCAGTGTGGCCACATGGCTAGGAGATTGGCATAGTATAAGTAGCTGATACAAGTAGCCACATCTCCAGCTGCTGTAAGAAAAGCATGGCCCATCTAAAGCAGGTACAAGAAGTGAAGATAGAATAGGGAAGAAGCACTGTTCAAACAAACTCAAGAAATGCCCAAATGTTGAAGAGATTTTAGTATATTTAAATTTTTCAAGAGAACTATAACAATAGTCAATGGCTTTTTCAAATGCCTGTTCTGTGTACCAGGCACATTTTTTAAAAACATTTTATGTGTTTGTTTTAAGTTACTGAAATTAGCAACCATGGGAAACAATATCTTACCTCATTCTGTATGGATGAAAAGACAAAGGTGCTACTATCATTGCCTCTAATATATTGTGCTGGGGAAATGGATATCCACTTGTAGGAAACTGTTTTCCATCCTATGCCAAGTCAATTCAAAGTAGATCAAAAACCTTCACAGAAGAGCCAAATCTTTCAAATCAGGCAAAATACTACAAGTTCTAAGGCTAGGGAGATAGCTCATTGGCAAAGTGCAAACTGAATTTGATCCCCAGCACCAACATAAAGCTGATTGTGGCAGTGCACATCTGTAATCCCTGTGCTGCCAGTCAGTGGATTGGACAGGAAGGGTCCCGGGTGTTTGCTGGAGAGCCATTCTGAATAAAAGAACAAGCTCCAGGTTCACGCATTTCATTTTATTATTTTTAATTTTAGATTTATTTTTATTATTAATCATGTGTGTATGCCCATGCATACATGTGTGTGTGTGTGCGTGTGTGTGTGTGTGTGTGTGTGTGTGTGCGCGCGTATGAATCTTGTGCACCTAAGTGAAGGTGCTTGAGGAAGCTAGAGACATCGATCCCCAAGAACTGGAGTTAGAGACAGTTGTGAGCAACCATGTGGGTAATGGGAATTGAATATGGGCCCTGGAAAAGAGCAGCCAGTGCTCTTAAACAATAAACTATCTCTCTAGTCTCCAGGAGACCTTGATTTTAAAAAATTATTTCAAAGCCAGGCGGTGGTGGCACACGCCTGTAATCCCAGCACTTGGGAGGCAGAGGCAGGCGGATTTCTGAGTTCAAGGCCACCCTGGTCTACAGAGTGAGTTCCAGGACAGCCAGGGCTACACAGAGAAACTCTGTCTTGAAAAAATTAAAAAAAAAATTATTTCAGAGAAAGCAATAGAGGAAGAACCCTGACTTCAAGCTCTGCCTTCCACACATATACGCACTGATGTGCACACATCAGAAAGGCCAACACTGAGACATCAGCACAGGTCATGACTTTCTAAACAAGCCTTAGGAAAAACAGCAAAACTTGACAATGGTAAGGCATCAAATTATAAAGGTTATATGTAGCAAAGAAGGAAAAATACAGAGAAGAGATAGTGTAGAGAATGAAAGGATATCCATTATCAGACAGATTGATAACCAGAACATATTTTAAAACAAAGCCATCAAAAATTGCAAAATAAAATCACCTCATCCCACCCCAGTGTGATTGCTTTCCTCAAGAAAACCATCTACAAATAGTGAGGATGCAGGAAGAGAAGGGGCAAGTACACACTGTAGTAGGAGTGTGAAGTAGTGCCGACATCAGGGGAACCCGCATGGAGTGTTCTCAAGGAACATGATCCAGCTACATAGTTCCTGTGTGTATACTCTGAGAATCAGAACTATTCCCAGGAAACATGTTAGGGAGCCAACCTAGGTGTTCACCAACAGGTGGATGCATATAGAACATGTATAGGTATTATTCATTTTCAGGTAATTGGATGGAACTGTAGATGATTATGTTGAATAAAATAACACAGACTCAAAAAGAGAAGTGTTTCTGTTTCCTCTCATCTGTGGAATCTTGGGAGAAGATATGAAAGTAGAAAGAAAACTAGGAGATAAAGATAAAGAGGAGGCTTTGGAGGACAGTGGTGATGATCAGAGTCTACTGTACTCGATATAAGAGTCTTAGTGAAAGCCGGGTGTAGTGGCGCACGCCTGTAATCCCAGCACTTGGCAGAGGCAGGCGGATTTCTGAGTTCAAGGCCAGCCTGGTCTACACAGTGAGTTCCAGGACAGCCAGGGCTACACAGAGAAACCCTGTCTCGAAAAACCAAAAAAAAAAAAAAAAAAAAAAGAGTCTTAGTGAAACCTGTTATTTTATACAACTAATATGTACTCGTTAAATTGTTTTAAAATAAGAAAAACATGAGAACCAGGAGGAAGCATCAGACTCTTCTGTAAACTTCAGATTCAGTATCAGAGAAAAATGACTTAATTTAGCTCCACGTTAGTGCTAATAACACTTTATAGCAAATTCCATCTGTAAACAGGTACCTAGGAAGTCAGTGTGCAGGCAGGGTTTAGATGCTCTTCCTCCTGCCATGTGCTCATGCGTGTGTGACTCCCTAAAATGTCTGCAGAAGCTCATGACTGCTTGCAACTAAGCAGACTATGATAGAAGTAGTGGAATGTCATTGTGAGGTTGTGATGTGTGACTTCTGTCTTACACTTGTAAAAAAATAAAAGCTGTGGCTTAAGGAGTGCTTTGTGACAGACGCAAACGGCAAGGAGCTGCTTAACTGTAGAAATGCAGTTCATTCTCATGGGCTGACCCAACACTGCTTAATTTTTTCCTAGTTTTAAGAGTTTATCCAAAGATCCATTTGGTTCCTTTGAAGAGAGTCCTATTATCATGAGCATTGCCAGCTCTGTTCTTCCTCGCTGTGCTAATTAGACCTCCAGAGCAGTGTTGAGAATGCATGAGGGGCAGTATCCTCGTCTTGTCTCTGTAAAGAGAATGCTTCCTAGGTACCTGTTTACAGATGGAATTTGCTATAAATGTTTGGCAAGTAGCCTTCCAAAGATTAAGGAAGTCATTTTTAGCCCCAGTTTAGTAAGAATTATTATCATGAAGGAGTGTTTTGGTGAAGAGATTTTCTTTTTCATCTCATCAGGCTGATGAAATTTGCATCTCCTAACAGTTAGCTTAAGTTTTATTGAGAAGTTTTTCTTTTAGACGACGATACATTTTTTGCCATTCTTTGATTTGTGCTATCTTTTTTCTTCACCTAGGTACAAGATGATCTCTGAGTTCACCTGGCCTAACCACGACCTTCCTTCAGACAAGGAGGCTGTCAAGAAACTCATAGAGCGATGTGGCTTTCAGGATGATGTAGCTTACGGGAAGACCAAAATTTTCATTCGGACACCCCGAACACTGTTCACCTTGGAAGAACTTCGCTCCCAGATGCTCGTCAGGGTCGTCCTCTTCCTACAAAAGGTAACATGTTTTATAGGCAAGAAGGTCAAAACTTCACAAATGTTTTTCTTAATTCAAGAAATGTGTGCGGATGATACAGCGTGTGGATCTTTGAGCACTTCACCTTTTTTCTCTCTTCATACATGCAAAACTTATTTGGCTGTGCCACTCCAAAACTTGAAAGATAGTTTGTCCTCTGATGTTTAAAGTTAGGTATTCTGTTGGCCTACTTTTGCAGTTCACCATTTTTTTCCCCTCAGTTTAAATGCTTAAAGGACTTTTAAAAAAAAAAAAATCTTGTATTTCACCCCCAGCAGTGGACAAAGAGACTGTGTTGGTGGTAGTGTTCAGGTCAAGGGCAGAGCAGATAGCAGTCCTTTGTTCATCCTATCTTGATGCTTGGATTAGAGGCCAAAGCTCTTTCATGCCTAGGACACATGAAAATCATATAGATCAAAAATTGTACCAATATGTTTATAACTGTCCCATAAGAAATCTTTAGTCCACCACTACCTCAGAGGTGGATGCCGAGTCCACATCTCATTGACTTAGACCTCTCATCACTGATCTGCTCAAGGCTGCTTGCATGTGCTCATTCTTTTTACCCCCATACTTTTTGTCATAGCTTCCACATTAGACAGGTATAGTGCCTCACATTTGTAATCCTAGCACTCAGGAAACTGAGGTAAGAGGATCTCCACAAGTTTGAAACAAGCCTAGACTACATGATCAGCCTGAACCACAGAAAAAGTCCTTGTCTCAAAAATAAGAGTGTGTGTGCATGCATATACTTCTGTGAAGAAGTTCAAAGTCATAGCATTTATATAATTGGTATAAGTATGGCCAGGTCCTATTCAGAGCAACTACCAACTGTACAACCACTACCTACAGGTTATCAATTTGAGGGTGACTGTATACCCATATTCCTACCAGTATAATAGTGCTCCCTACATTTTATCAAATTAATCAGTACAATGATAAATAGTTCAGAGTTGTTTTAGGTTCTATTTACCTAGTTACCGTTGAACTTGAACATTTCAATAATTGATTAGGGAGGGAAATTATTGTAAATTACCTATATATATTTCTTTGTGATACTTTTATTCTTTGAAAATTTCATACAATGCATTTTCAACACACACACACACACACACACACATACACACACACTTGCACATATGCTCCCTCAAGTGTGCGTGCACACACATATACACATACACACTCGGACACACACACACACATACACACACGGGGACACACATACACACACACACACACACACACACACACCATCATCAACCGTCATCAACTTCTCTCCTTACCTCCTTTCCTGCCCGTACAACCTTGCCTTTGAACTTTGAGTTTACTTTTTTTTTTTATACCTATCAAGCCCAGTTTGTGTGGCCTAGGGAGCCCCAACCTACACTAATATGTGGTCAGTCTATCAGGCCATATCACTGAATGAAACTGACTCTCCTCCCAGTAGCTGTCAAAAGCTAATAGCTCCTCAGCTAATGGTGGGATTCCTCAGGGCTGAAATTATGTTTGGGTGTAGCTTGCAAAGGTCTTCCACATGCCGTCATATATGTTAAATTCATATGTACAGTTATCCTGCTGGATCTGGAAAACATTGTTTCTTTGATATTATTAACAGCTTCTGGTTCTCACAATCTTTTGGCCACCTCTTCTACAAAGATCCCTGAGCCTTGGGGGAGTGGTGTGATACAAATGTCTGATTTAGAAGTAAGCATTCTACAGCCTTTATTTTTATATGTTAACCAGTTAGGGGCTCAGCACTAGTTTTCATCTGCCGCAAGGAGTTTCTCTAGTGAGAATTGAGACATTCTAAAGATATAGCAATAACTCACTAGAAATCAATTTAATACTGTGCCTATTTAGCAGATTAATAGTATTGGGTTTTTGCCTAGGGAATTATGACCTATCTATCCACAGGCTGTTGATCCCTTTAGTAGTGCCAGATATGGGTTCCATCTTATAGAGCAGGCCTTTGATCCAATCGGAGAGTTGTTGATTATTCCCATAGTATTCATGACTATTACACCAGTGGGCCTATATTGTCAGGTCAGGCTCACAGGGTTCACAGCTTGGGAAGACTCATGCTTTCTCTTCTCCTCTGGCATCATACTTAGCACTCCCAGTACTGTGACACCAGCCTGTAGAAATGAAGCTTCCAAATTAGTACCAGCTTGATGTCCCTATGTTCTGTGACTCAAGAATATAGTATCTTCAGCAGTAGGGTCTTACTGTTAATTTGTTGTGGATAGCCAGGAGTGCTGGCAACAGCTTGTAATGCTTGGGAGTCTCTGGGACCCCAATAGCCAACTCTAAAAGAGTTAAACTATTCCTGGCCCTGAGGTTTTTATTTGCTAGCATAAAGTGTACATTTGTGGAATTATCTCCTGATTGTGAGGATAATTCCAATAAACTACTTCATATATGTACAATTATACATTTATGAAGTACCTATTGTTTTAGGTATTTTTGTTCATTTTTCTTTTAAGTTGGTGTCTTCTTGATAATAAGTAAGAATTCTGGGCTGGAGAGATGGCTCAGCGGTTAAGAGCACTGACTGCTCTTCTGAAGGTCCTGAGTTCAAATCCCAGCAACCAAATGGTGGCTCACAACCATCTATAATAAGATCTCACACCCTCTTCTGGAAAGATCTGAAGATAGCTACAGTGTACTCTCATATAATAAGTAAATAAATCTTAAAAAAAAAAGTAAGAATTCCTTGAATCTGATTCTTAACATTGCCTTATATCCACTTTTTTTTTTTTGTTTGTTTGTTTTGTTTGTTTGTTTGTTTTGAGACAGGGTTTCTCTGTGTGGTCCTGGCTGTCCTGGAACTCACTCTGTAGACCAGGCTGGCCTTGAACTCAGAAATCCACCTGCCTCCTCCTCCCAAGTGCTGGGATTACAGGTGTGCGCCACCACACCCGGCTCTATATCCACTTTTGACATAAATATATTCTATTTTATTTTATAGACATTAAAATGAAATGTATCTATAATGTGCTTTGTTGAACACAGATTCTATAATTTCATACTCTGTATACATTATGCTTTTTACTTTGGACTTTTGAATTTCATTTGAGAATTCCTTTGTTTCTAGGTCACAAAAATATCTTATATTTTCTCTCAAGAATTAGATGAATTTCTCTCTTACATTTATGTCCTTAATTCTTTTGTAATATATCTATGAAATGGTTTCACATAGAAATCTAATTTGTTTTTCTTTCATGTGGTTGGCCAGTCTTCTTCTTGTGAGGTAAGCCCATCAGAGACCACCACCCGAGCCCTCTGATATAGAAACAAAGTCTTTATTGCTGGCTGGTGACTGCATAGACAACTTGTCCAAATTATTCAGCCCCATGCCTTACAGCCTTTTGTCTTTTAGGCACTCAAACGGCCCCCTGGTTGTCACACTTCCATTAGTAAGAAGCAGAACAACAGAAGCTAAAAGGCAAGGTTAAAACATTTAGTCTTTCCTGGAACTATGGACCAGATCTTTGATGGACTAGGTCATTGTTCCTAGTTCAGCAGGTATTAGGACCTGCATGCTGGGTTTCAAGGTCAAGATGGTTCCTCTAACATGGCATCCATTATACTAAGGTCTTGACCTGATACATTCTCACACTATCTCCTGCATAGTCTATTACTTTTCCTTTGATTTTTGGAGCTACTTATAACTCATGTTGAATATACTGTTTTCCCTGGTGCTCAGTTCTGTTTCAGTTTTTCTAATTTGTCTTTCTTTATATTAATACCACACAGTTTTTACCACAGTATGTCTTAGTACCCAGCTTCTTAAGTTGTGAGTTATAACCCATATGTGACTAAGTAACTGAGTGTGGAGGGTGCAAAACCTTTGATAACAATAAAAGGTTTCTGAACATGCAGTAACCAAAAACTAATTCAGAATCAAACACATAATGAATGTGAGGTGTTTGAGGCAAGGCTCACCCATATTAAATTGTGAACTTTGCTGCAGCTCTGATTCAGAACACCTAACATGCCCACTTTGCAGTGGACAAGCTATTACAGTACCAGTCAATCTGCTGTAACACTTTAGATCAGATTTGAAATCACTGTGTGCGATGAGTTGTAGTCAGTGCTACAGTACATGCAGGTTTGCTGCCCTTACAGAAACACAGTTGAATTACAGAAAGCAAAGACAATTTTTTTTCCAGACAGGGTTTCTCTGTGTAGCCCTGGCTGTCTTAGAACTCACTCTGTAGACCAGGCTGGCCTCAAACTCAGAAATCCGCCTGCCTCTCTGCCTCCCAAGTGCTGGAATTAAAGGCGGGCGCCACTACCACCCGGCTCAAAGACAATATTTTCACACTGTCACTCTTCAGTGTGTATTGAATTAGTGTATTCTTAGATTGCATTCTGTTAGGATGTTTGATCTTAAAATTTTGTTTGAATGGCTGATTTTTCTTTCAAATATATTGTAAATGCTAGATATGTTGGCACCACACCTTTAATCCCAGCACTTGGGAGGCAGAGGCAGGCAGATCTCTTAAGTTTCAGGACAACCACAGAAAAATCTTATCTTGAATAACAAAAACAACAAAAAATGATAATGGAACTTTAGCTCCTACGTATATTTCATTAGTATGCTAATTTCCTCCCATCTTTAATAAATGACAAAATATATGTTTTTTATTTAAAGTAAATTTCTTTATTGTTTATTATTATTAAATGCTTGATTTGTACACATACACACATGTATGTATGTATGTATGTATGTATGTGTGTGTGTATATGAGTTGCCTAAAACTTTCTCAGGTGAATAGGGTTCACAGTAGGGAACATTGAAGGAACCCTGTCTTGATGTACTGTAGGATAAACCTACCTTCTGTTTTTCTTTGCTGAGATGGATTGGTCCACATATAGACCTTTATCCTGCAATAAAAACTTTAATGTGTGTAATAACTCAACAGTAGTCTTTATTAGGATTGCATTGAATTTACAGAATCTCTTAAAAGGATTAACATTTGTATAGGATTAAGTGATCTATGTGAGTACAAAATAGGTTTATTAATTAAATCATCTTCATTGGCCTTTAGACCAAAAGAGGACTTAGGATTCATGATTAATTCATATATAATTTACTATTTTTAATGCTAATGAATTTAATATATTTTCTACATAGTAATGTTGGTGCAGAAAATAATACTGACTCATGTTGGGTTTTCTGCATCAAGAATGAAACATTTCTTAATTCGTATTTGTGACTAGTTTTCCTGGCTATGCAGACATAAAATTATCCCTTCCCTTACGTTTCTAAGCCTTGGTGTCCATTCACTTTGCCTGGAATGCAAAATAACTTTTAAACTAGACTACAAAATTATGTTTAATCTCAAGTTTCTTTGTACCAGTTGTGTTTTGAATCCTGCCTTTGTCCACTTCTTTTTCCTTATTATGAATGACTCTGACTTTGGGTCTTTATTTTCTGAAACCCTGAACTGTTTTCATGTACCTGTCACAGATCTGAGTCCTTTCCCTTGATCCTCAGTGCTCATCTTGCAGGGAGCTTTGTGGGGTGGTGGACTGACTGGTTGATTGGCTTTCTTGGTTAGTGTCTCTGGAGCAGGATCTGACGATATAGCCCAGGCTTGAATTCACCATGGTCATCCTGCTTCAGCCTTCCTAAGTTCTGGGAAAAATGTATGCCCATGCCCAGTGTAATCTGTTATGATTTTGTTGTTAATTTTTGTTGTCTTCTTTTAGATCTGATATTGTATTTGATCTGTCTTTTGAAACAATCTACCCAGCATTGAAGTTAGTCTGTTCAGGTTCACTTCCTTAGGAAGGCATCTGTAGGGGACATCAACAATTTTGTTGAGGCTTTGTGTTTCCTTTTGTTTGTTGTTATGTCTGCCTTTACTTGAAACAGAGTTTAGTATGTAGGCCAAGCTGACTTGATATGCAGTTTTACAGAATGTTGGGATTATAGGTATGTGCCACCTTGGCAACTAGATTTCTCTTGATCTTTATAATGACCTGTGAGTTTTTATTTTCTGTTGTAGAATCAGTTTTGATAATTTTTTTCCCTAGAAAATCATCCAGGTTCTTAAATGTAATTGAGTAGACTTGAACCCGTTTTTCTTCCGATCCTTTGTACTCTGTCTGCAGTTATCCTTATGCTCATTGTGTTTTCTCCACAGCTTTAGCAATAGATTTGATTGTAGGTCCCCAAGGACCATGTTTCCACTTTACTTATTCTGTAATTTTCTTACTTTTAGTTTACTAATTGTGTTTTATCAAGTCTTTTTAACCTGAAGAACAGAAGAAAATATATCTTACTCCAGTTTCTTTCACATGTGTTAATGATAAACTATGAAAGTTGTTCTGGGATTTACTTTTCCTGTATACAAGACTAGCTCTTCTGTAGTTGTGTGTGTGTGTGTGTGTGTGTGTGTGTGTGTGTGTTGGATTCCTTCTATTCCCAGTAGTTGATTTAATTTTTTCTGTTTTGGTTTTAGTTTGTTTGTTTGTTTGTTTGTTTGTTTTTAAGATAATCACTTTAGCATAGAAGCACATACCTGTAATCTTAGTACTTGGAAAGACAGAAGCAGGAAGATCGCAAGTTTGAGGCAAGCCTGGGCTACATAATGAGTTTCAGGCAAACCTGAGCTATATAGGAAGACTGTCAAAAAGTCAAGAGCTGGGGATGTAAGCTCAGTGCTGACCTAATCTGTACAAGGCCCTAGTTTCAACCTCCAATGTACACACACAAAAATGTAGGGTCCAGTGAAATGGCTCATGATAATGAGCTTGACTACCTGAGCTCAGTCCAGGGGATAGAGGAAGAGAACGCCCATGGGCTGTCCTCTGACCTCCACTCCCATGCCACAGTATGTGCATCCACACACATGCATGCAAACACAGCAATGTTTACATGTAATAAAATGTAATCATTTTCTCTTTCTAAAATCTTCTCCATGCAATACATGCTTTATGTGTATGTTATTTTACTTTCTAGTTTTGTGAGCTTTTACTTCTGTTATTACTCAAAATCACTCTAGGAATTTAGTGGCATTCATCATACCATAAATTTAAGATTTATTTATGTGTACTGGTGTGTTGCTGTCTGTCTGTCTGTGTAAGAGTATTGGATCCCCTGGAACTGGAGTTACAGACAGTTGTGAGCTGCCATGTGGTGCTGAGAATTGAACCTGGGCCCTTTGAAAGAGCAACCAGTGCTCTTAACCACCGAGCCATCTCTCCAGCCCCATACTATAAATTCATAATTGTTGTCATCATCTGATGCTTGGTCTTTCACCATCTCCAGCTGGCTGGAGCCCGCCTGTGTTTTCACAGATGATCAAGGACAACATGGGCTTGCTCAGCGTGGAGCATTGTACTGTCCACATCCCATTGGCCATGGTTCCCTGCGACCTGTCATGTACTCTGCTCTCAGTTTAGAGTGTTGTTCATGTATATTTTTAAAACTTGCTATAATGTGTTAGTGATAAGTATTTTTAGAAAATAGCTTTTTGTTTTTTAAAATAACACTTCAGAGGTGGCTAGGAAGCTGGTATATCACAAGGATTGCCCTTGCTGGTCTGTCTTGGTTAACAATTTAATTTTATCTGTACATTCTTGCATTTATTTGTTAACTTTGTGCTGTGCCTTGCATATTTGCATGCGTTTGGGGGAGTTATAATAAAGCCCCCATCACAAGAATGATCGTGTGAAGAATTACAGGTGGTTCATTAACAACAAGCTTATAATGAAGATTGTGAATTCTGAAATTTGAGAATAATATAGCTGTTAATTATAAGGGACCTCTGAGGTCTGTATACAGAACTGAGTAAACTAACCACGAGACAGACTGTGGACAGAATCGTTCTCCAGCCAGGATTTTGTTGCTTCTGCAGCCTGTTTGCCCTCTCCTCTCAGGAGCTGTTTACTGTGAAGCTTTGTCAAATGAAGTAGGAAGCCAAGCAGTCTTTAAGGCATGTCTAAACAAAGCCCTCTTCCTCCTATGTGGAATGAACCACATGCTTTGTTATTTCTCAGACTAAAGGCAAAATAATTATTTCTCAAAACGAACAAACAAAAGACAAACAAACAACAACAACAAAAAAAACAACCCTACTTTTACCCTTAAAGAAACAAACCAAAAACCTTCCTAAAATGGTATCTGGCTGATGGATGCTCTTCCGGTTACTTTATATGCCACCTCCATCTTTTAAGAACCTTGTAAACAAGTCCATTTGGTAACTAAGGGAACTAAAGTTCTAGTTAAGTAGATAGGTGGAGGTCACACAGATGATGAATGCTGGAACTGGAATTTGAACCCAGGAACCTGCCTCCCACACACAATGCACTTGCTCAACAGCGGAATCATTCGGGGTGCCCTGTTGTGAGAAAAATCAGCTGTGACTCACACACTTGAAGGAAAATTGTAAAACCAGTCACAAAGATGAGGAGGAGGAGGCAGATGGAGGAGGCACAATTCCTTTGTCAAATCACCTTAGACATCCACCAGTATCTGAACCATTCACTGTGAACCATGTGGACTGGGGTATGCTCTTAGTACAAGTGGAGGGGAAAGCTGACGTTGGACACATGAATCAGCCCTTGACATGAAGAGTGATGCCAGGTGTCGGCGAGTGATGCATTCTGAGGTGTTCTCTGGGAGAAGAGATCTGTGCTTGCTAAACTGTCCTGTGAGCCACCGTTGGGACAGGAAAGGCTGTGGATGCTACCTGACATCATGGGCTGAGTTAGTGTGAGGATCTGAGACACCAGCACAGCCCAAGCAGTCACCAGAGTCCAGCCCTAAGAGCAGCCTGTACAGATCAGGCAGGCTCCCCTCCCCACCGCTCTGGCTGTCAGCTTGATCCAGGCACGAGGGGGGCTTCTCCAGCAGTGTTCTGCTCCTAGCCGCACAAGGCTCCACGAGCAGCACCAGTTTCTCAGGTTTTATTTTGTTTCATTCAGCTGGGGATGTTGTTGTTGTTGTTGTTGTATGTTTTTTCTGAAAATCCCTGAGATGGGCTAAGATTAAGTTAAGGGGTGAACAGCCAGCAGATTGTTTGGCTCATTTTCTGAGTATGAAACACAAGCAATCAAACTAAACAAAACTATAGTCACAAACTGACAGACATGAATAGACAGCATGTTTAGAACCAGAACCAGAACCAGATGTTCATTCAGTGGGAACCAGTGAGGGCTGGGATGTCTCCGGATCACTCTGACCCTAAGCAATACTGCCTCCAGTTTCTCCAATAGGCACACCAACCAGAAACCAGAATACAGGCTTCCCTCTGGAGGTCCAGATGACTGAAAAACAGACCGGGGTGCTGCCAGCTGGGCTTTGGGGCTCAAGCATGTAGGCGTTTCGTTCTGGGCCAACACACCAGATACTGAGGTCTGAAAAAACAAAATAACCCAAGCAGTTATAGGAGTCTAGAAAAGCAAGATATTTATTTGAATTAGGCAGCAAAAGCTGTCAATCAGGGACAACAGCATAGACTTGGGAATTGACTGTGCATTTGAACGTTCATCTTAGTATTAAAGCAGATGCCAAAATTTTATTGTACTAAGGCCCTTCCTGATCAGTGAGGGCAGACTGAGGAGCTGAACTGTGACCCTGAAGAGAAATTGTACAACATTTGTAAAGGATGGGACCCCAAAGCAAGGGGAAGCAGGGCAGGCTGTAGCATTTCCAATCGTATTTTGATACAGGGGTTGAACAAGGAAGTAAACGTTGGTGACTGGGCCTTATCCTGGTCACCCAGTTTCAGGGTCCTCCACTCAGCTTTTGCAGTCCCATCCTCTCCTGGACTTCTGGCCAGGAATTTTGAATGATAAGGGAACAAAGGCGTGGGCAAGCTGCCCAGAGTCAATTTCCGTCCTGGCCAGCAATGCACTGTGTGCTGTAGTTTAGATAATCTGCAACTTCCCTCTTCACATTCTTCACTGCTTAGCAGACAAACATGAAGCAACCGAAGAATCAGGGTAGGAGTTGGTTTCAGGACCTGGGACAGGAACTCAGTTTTGACCCTGCCAGCTGGGTCTCAGGCAACTGCCTCCTAACAACAGGCAGGGAGTGCAGTACTGTGCAGTCCTGTTGCCTTTCTACTCTGCTGTGGTCACAACACAGCAGAGTACAGACGCACAGATCTGTTCCTTGGCCTTGCTTGAGTGTTGAAAGAAGTACAGTGTGCCTTTGATCAGATAGTAGTTTCTAACTATCTTTGTAGTATTTTTAATGAGTAATAAACATGGATTTCTTCATTATTTCTGAATGGAGGTGTGAAAATGAGGAAGACCAGGTTTTATCCACAAGAAGCTCAGCACACACACACACACACACACACACACACACACAGGTGTTAACACTCAGACCAGTAAGGTGAAGAAATGGTGACGCCCTGGGGCAGACTGACTGCCAGAGGAGCTCAGGGAGGGATCCGACCTAAGCTGAGGAAAAAGACTGTGTTGGGGGAGAGTTACAAAAGTTTATCAAAATCTTAACTTTTTTAGATCTATTTTTTTTTTACTTGAAAATGTATTTCTACTAATATAGTCAAAGAAGGATATGGGAAGGGCGTAATAAATCCTAAGGAAGGCCAGAGATACGTGTGGTATGAAAGCAGAGGAAGGGACCAGCAAGAAGGGATAGGGAGTTAAAAGAGGACAGTGGGAGCCAGGCATGGTGGCACACGCCTTTAATCCCAGCACTCAGGAGGCAGAGACAGGTAGATCTCTGAGTTCAAGGCCAGCCTGGTCTACCAAACTAGCTCCAGGACAGCCAAGGCTACACAGAGAAACCCTGTCTCAAAAAACCAAAAATGTCAACAGTTACTGTGATGGTCTCTAGAATATTCATCTGTACACTTGTGAAGGAGTGAGAATTTTAAAAGCAAGTAGTGCACTTCTATTCTTAGGGAATTATTTTGTTCTTAAAGGATCTCTTGTGAGGATTTCAGCAATGCCCAGGGTTCCCCTGGGACATACTTTGAGAGCAGCTGCCTCAAAGCATAAACCCAGACTAGAAGTGCTCGATTGTAAGGTACGAACATTTTTAAGTATGTTGACGATTATCCAGTTGCTTTTTTGTGTTTTGTTTGTTTGTTTGTTGTTTTCGGCTGCACACTCAGGCGAGGGGGCCATGAGCCTGTGGGATGCTTCTGTCTTCGCCTTCCATCTCCCCACAGGAATGCTGACCTTGGCTTTCGTGCAAGCTCAGCTGTAGCTGTTACATGTTTATACATCAGTAGAGCTATCAGCTAGTTTCTTGCCATAGTCCATGGAAAGAGAGAAAAGTGATGTGGCCAGTTTTAAATAAAAGTGTATCAAAGGGGAAACAGAGTAGCCAATTAAGAACCTGGTAGCCTCAGTCAAAAAACTGAGATTAGAGGAAATTATCAGACCATGAGAGCTGTTTGGGATTCCTGTTCTTCCAAGTTGGGGTCATAGATAGCTAATGACTGAGACAGAAGGTACAGTCACTGCACATATTTTCGGGATTTCGGTAGTGTAGGCATGATATGTTTCAGGTATGAATGAGACATTCAAGTGGAAATGACTGGCAAGCAGTTGGTGGTGGAAAGGAAGGAAGAAAGGAAGTAGCAATTTTCTTTTTGTTTGTTTTTGTTTTTGAGTTTCTCTGTGTTGCCCTGGCTGTCCTGGAACTCTCTCTATAGACCACACTGGCTCAAACTCGGAGATCTGCCTGCCTCTGCCCCGAGTGCTGGGATTAAAGGCCTGTGTCAACTCCACCCAGCCATCAGTTTTCAAATATACAGTCACCAGTGTGTTAACGTAAACCATGATAAGCACAAGATACAAGAGAACGAAATCCAAGGAACAGAGTTCTCCAGCAAGAAAGTATGTTGGACATTTATAATAAAATAATATGAAGCCGGGCGTGGTGGCGCACGCCTGTAATCCTAGCACTTGGGAGGCAGAGGCAGGCGGATTTCTGAGTTCGAGGCCAGCCTGGTCTACAGAGTGAGTTCCAGGACAGCCAGGACTACACAGAAAAACCCTGTCTCGAAAAAGAAAAAAAATAAAAAAATAAAATAATAAAATAATAATAATAATAATAATAATAATAATATGAAAAAGTGTGTATGTTCTTACCGAAGAACCCAAGGCATGTTTGTCTTCCGAAACATCTAGGATTCAGCTACTGAATTTGAAACCTTATCCTGCATATATTACTACACCATGCTATTAGAAGGAATAATATTGCTGTGTATAAGTCATTGAGCTTAACAAATTCTGAAGAAAATTTCTGAGATTTATGATATAAACCAACAACTGATCCATTTAAATATGCATCCACATCTGCACCTTGACAAATGACAGCCTTTTAGAGAAATAAAAAGGCTTCAGCAAAAATTATCATTGAAGCCACAAGACGCTCTTTCCTTACTGCCCTCAGCACCCTCCTCCTCCTCCCACCCAACTGTGAATAAAATGAGAAAAAGCATATTTGGAAAATAATGACGACTTGTCAAAACCAATTTGTCTCATCCTTATCTCCTCCTAGATATGGCCAGTGTCATCTGTTGCCCTTCCACAGCCCACTTCCCCCGCTGTCAGTCAGTGTCCTCTGCCTCCCTTCCCCACCCCCCACCCCCCCACCCCCCCTTGGACTCAGATGATTTGCTTTCCAGAAAGAGCAGCAAATCCGTTGCCTGGGTGATAGCTCATTACTACGGCAACCAATTTGGTGCATCAGTATGAATCCCAATTTTAAAATGTAATTATGCCAAGATGTGTACATATGCTTCAGATTTACTTAAAAGAAGTCTGTTCCCGTTGGAAGGAAAACGTTTCCTGTGTTAGATGAAAGAGGGGGAAAACCTTTATTTTCTTCTCTCGGGCTGAATACACCTTTCAATTGAATCTCCACTGTGTCAGAAAAACAGCTTGCTTTGTTTCTTCCCTCACCACTTTTGTTTTAACTTGAGATGTTCCTTTTCTCAGACATTTCTCTCTTGAGACTTGTCACTCACAGCCGAACAGCTGTTGTCTCCATGGCAACAGTGTCTGGCCCCTGTAGGTGGTATTAGAGAAAAGGGGGAGGGGACAGAAACATGGCTACATTTTCATTCCTCTTTTCTTGTTTAATTGCTACAAGCTGGAGAAATTGACTCTTTGTAAAGCATTCATTAGTAAAAGGAAAGGGATTTAGTGAATAGATGTTTACACTAAATCGCAATATCCCGGCTACCCCATACTCAGGAGCAGCAAGCTTCTGGATAAGAAGCATACCATCACAAGTGTAGCTGGAGATGTGTTCAGACACGGAGAACAAAAGCCAACGAGTTGCTTCTGAGCAATTCAGCTTTGCTCCTTCCCCAACAAAAGTAATTGTTAAAGATACAAAGGGCATATTTGGGTGCAAGGAGTATTTATTTTAGTTACCTGCCTTATGAAGCATGCCTACTAAACCACATAAGCCTTGCACCTCATTAAGTTTCCCCTGTCTGGAAGCTGCCCGGAAGCCCGGCTGCCGACGCCATCTTCAGTTCCTCAGTTGGGCTTTCTAACATGACTTTGTCTCCTGCCTCTCCTCTACCCCACTGCTTGGCTGGCCGCCTCTGCTTCTTGTGATGATCAGAATATTTTATTGTAATGGCTGTTCATCCCTTGGTGAAAAGTAACTGCCACTTAAAGAATTTTTAGGGTTTGTTTGTTTTGGAGGGGGTCTGCTTGTGGTGTGCTGGGGATGGAGCCCATGACCTCAACATTACTTGTCTTACCATTGAACCATATCCCTAGTGCAAGTTTAAAAAATACTCCCCGGCTTATTTAATTTTTTCACATTTTTCATTAACCTAAGGAAATGTAACTGTTTAACAAGGTAGCTATAATAAGATACGTGTGGTTTCAGTCTGAGCACCACCCTGTTGAGGTATTTTTTTCTTTCCTCTTGCTTAGCAATGTATGAAACTGCTACCAAGTGATATATGTGAGTCTGAAATTTCTAGCGTAGCTGAACTGGTGAGCTCCAGGTTCACTTAGACTCTCAAACCCTGAGGTCGGAAGCAATAGAAGAAGACGCTCAGTGTCGACCGTTAGCCTTCACAGGCACGAGACACCTGTGCCTGTCCACTTACATGCTTGTATATAGACATGTATACCTGCGCACTTCATACACATATTAAGTGGTGAGAACTTTCCAAGCAGTAATTTAGCAATATATTAAAAATACATTTAAAAAATCTAAAAATGTGTTGCTTCTATTCTAGCTACTATACTTGAAGTAATTAATATTAAGAAAATTCTCTAAAATGTATATAAAATTCATTTGTAAAAAATGTTTATAACATTTCTAATGAAAGTAGAAAGCAGTGGGAAAAAATAAATGTTAAGACAGTAGTTGTGTATATTATACATCTGTGTAGCAAAAAACATACAGCTATTAACAGTGCCCATGTAAAAAATTAAGAGTATCAAAATGTTCATGATAAAAATAACTACTATACATCATGATATTAAGTATTATTTTCTCTTGGCTGTGTTGCTCATTCTGGAACTCTCTGCTTACATAATCATCATAGTGAAAGGGACCGAGGACTCACTGGGGACAAAGCTGTAATCTTACATAAAGAAAATTTAGTATCGCACTGTATCTGCATTCGGCAGTTCTTTCCTGTTGGGTGTTCAAAGGACAGTGCGATAGAAACTTACTATCTGGTATCGTTGGTTTCTTGGCTTTGTGCATGTTAAACTTGGTATTTCTAATGATACAGTTTAAAAAAAATTTTTTTTTAAATTTTAAAAAATTTAGTAGTATTTTTATTCAGTAGTTTTATTGGAATGTCTTAATGGTGCCAAACATCATGGTCTGTCCAAATTTAGTAGATAATGAGAGCCTGTACTTTTTAAAAATCTAATTATATCAAGTGTTGTGATGCATACCTTTAATCTGAGCACTTAGGAGGCAGAGGTAGGTGGATTTCAGGGCAGTCTGGTCTACATAGTAAGTTCCAGGACAGCCAGGGATACATGGTGAGACATTGTCTCAAAGAAAAGAAGAAGAAGAAGAAGAAGAAGAAGAAGAGGAGGAGGAGGAGGAGGAGGAGGAGGAGGAGGAGGAGGAGGAGGAGGAGGAGATGGTGGTGGTGTGGTAAAATAAGATGTTTATTTAGGACATTGCATTTAAATTAGAATATTAAATATAGTTATAAAATAATATATTAAATATGGATAGTCACCTGTCCTAAATGGTTTTATTTTGTATCTGTATGGCTAGGAAATGGACCTTTTAGAGAAAATGAGTTGATGAAGAATATTCTTGAAGAACTAAGATAAAATCAAATATTTATCATTTAAATTCACTTTTCCAGACTAATTTGTGAGCTTATTGATATTTAAATGAATAGATTATAAATAGAAACAATATATTGCTCTAATCTTAATTATTTTGGCCTAAATTTTTAATTAACATTTTTATTACAATTAACACATTTTGAATATTTAAGTAAAGATGACATCAACCCAGTCAGTGCCCAGCTATCTGCACAGTTTTAAACTCAAAGCCAGGACTTGTGTACCGTGCATAGGTATTCTCATATAAAAACCAGCAACAGCATGAAGCTGCCCCAGCCCACACTGAGTGACCTTCCAGGCTTTCTTCCTTGACTCTTACATATACAGCACTGTAGTCTCAGTTTCAGTGATGATGCTCCTCTATTCATAAACCCTCCCATCGCCTAAGAGTTAAAAGCAGGCTCTTCCAGTGTCTCATTCAGCCAACTGCATCTCCTCCCGCGCCATGGGCTGCTGTTGTTTCATATTACTGAATCTGCAGACATAACCTGTCCTGTGCGTCTATCTCATCACCGTGCTTTTACACGCGTCCCCTGCCTTGCTTTCAGTGTTCTTCAAAAGGAGCTGCCCTCCACCAGAGTCTCCCAGTGAAACCATCTAAACAGCCATCTTTACTTCTTTCCACTGGTTGTCATTTGTGGGGCTAAGATAGTACATTCAGTGGGAGGGAAGGTCCTTGAGCCTGATGTTGGTTACAAAATTCGGGCTTTATGTCATCCTCGCTTCTGTCTCTAAATCATACAGTTGGGTAAAACACGTCTCTGTCAGGTGTGAGTAGACATGGGGATCTGTTATATTATGAGTTATAAGCAGGACTGATTCAAGGTCATTTCTTTAAAACTGATGCTTGCTTTCTTGAGTGAGCAAAAAGATCTGTTTTAGGTATTGTAAGACCTCCCCCAGGAGTGTACTGCAGGTGTGAATGCCCCTCAAGTATGCCATGAATGATCAGGGCAGAGAATCTCTTACTCAGCTACGTGATTTATAAGAATCTTGCTCAAAAGAAAATGCTTGTTTAATGCCTGTACTTTGTCCCCAGTGTTTAAGTCTTAAGCCGTTTATTCCTTTGCACATATACCTTCAGCAGGAATGGCACGTGCACGTGTGGGTTCCACAGCAGGCCACAGTACCTATTACAGTGTTTCTTGCTAGCTAACCTTGTTACATATGAAAGCTCAGATACTAGTGACTTCTTGACAATTATTTGTGTATGTCGACAATACCAAGCAAATGAAGGAACTAGTATGTGCAAGAATTATTCTTGACTGAGAAAAAAGTCTTAAAGGTTTTATTCGTCCTGAATTGAAGAATCACAGACTTCTTGCTGATTTCTAGCCTCCACTGGGGCTCTTCCTAGCCACAGAGAGTTCTCACTTTAGTCTACCATAAGACATTGGGTTCCAGTCTTCACTTCATAGGACAACATGCCTAGATCATGTGTGGCTCTGTTTTCTTATGTGTAAAAGGAAAATGAAACTGTACTTGGGGATTAGCTGAGTTAATATACTTGACATAGTTTCAGCACTCTGTAAGTAATTATTTACTTTCTGTTGTTGTGAATACTAATATTGCTGATTTGGATTTGAATCAAGTTATTGCCATAGCTATGCCATATAACCATGTGAATTACTGCCAGAGACTACTGGAAATGATTATTACAAATGTAGTGGCTTAAAACAACAGAAATGTGTTCTTTCATAGTTCTAAAGGAAAGTTTTAATTCAGTTTATTGAGCAAAAACAAGTTGTTAGCAAGACAGTGTTCTCTCCAAAGGAAATCAGCCTCCTACCTCTTCTAGCTTCCACCAGGGTGTGGCTCGTGGGGACATCACTCCAATCTCTACTCTTGCCATCTCCCGACTGTCATGGAAACAGTGCTGTCTGCTCTTGCATTTTCAGTTCTCTCACCTCTACCTCTTGTGAATTACGTCACTGCATTTAGGCTCCAGCCTGATAATCCAGGATATTCAACCTGTGTTAAAAGCCTTAATCATGTAAACTCTTGGGCTATTTATTGCCATTAAAATATGTAAAGTATTAATGTCAACCATCTCTTAAAAGGTCTGCCTATATATATTATATAATTTCTTTGGTCAGAAACATCTGGACTAAGTTGTGTCACCTGAGTCAATATTTTCTTCAGTGCTGTTTAGCAAGCCAACTGTCTTTGGCCTATTTCCCTAACAGAATCGTTTTCACTTGTAAATTCACATTTGGGGTTCTTCACTATTCTTGAGGAACCCTGTCTAGCAGAATTAGAGGGAAAGGCCTAAGATTTCTCTCTCTTAAGAGTTAGTGGAATCTAGTAGGTAAGTAACCCCTCCCTCTGCAGTCTGCAGTGTGGAGTGTCTGTGCTCATCTGGGGAACAGTCAGGTAAACTGAGGTGGTTTTCACTTGCATGTGCCTCCTAAGAAAAAAACAGAAAAAAGGTTATCGTAATTGACACAGTAGAAACCACCCTGTGTGGTAATGTTTTGAAAAGAAATGGCATTTTCCCACCAACCATGTGCTATCTGATTTCCTGTCAACCATGTTATATGAAGCAGAAAAGATGAGAGAAATGACCATCACACACTGGCCAATGAGATGGACAAGGACATGACCCAGAGAGCTTAAAATATGCTTCTATCAGCCTTGTCTCTCAGGCGTCTCTATGAAAAGAACACAGTCTGTCCATAGTCCACACTCGGCACCAACCTGTATGTAGGTGTGACTGGTTAAACTCCAGGTATGAGAAGAAACAAATCCTGTTATATTCGCTAAGTTCTAGGGTAGTGCAATGGGCTGAATAAGGATTCTAAAGACATCTCCTTTCTAATCCCTGAAACCTGTTACCTCAGTTGACAGGGAAGTTTGCAGACTTGACGGCTTCTGCACCTCCACTCCGTTTCCATTTTTATTGGATGTTTCTAAATGTAAAGAAAGTCGAGATTCTTACACTAGTTCAAATGAGAGAATCTCAGAGCCCATGGCCCTAAAAAAGCAAGGACTTCCTGTCCCTTTGGAAGGACAGAGACCCACTGGGTCACCTCTCCAGAGGGGAGTGACTTGGAAATTCTCACAACAGCTGGAATAAAGCCAGGGCTTTGTTCATGGCCATGTCTTCTCGTGTAACCTCTGCCAAAAGCACTGGAGAGCTAGCTCATCTAGTCTAACCCAAAAATGGCTTCATTTTGGAATCAGCATTTTAAAATAAGTTTGATATATTTTTAATTTTATAAACTTTATTTTTAAAAACTTGGAAATAAAAAATCATACAATCCTATATATGAAAAAAGAATACATAATTTTTTAAAATATACACAATTTTTTAAAAATATACAATCCTAAGAACTTTAGGTCTAGTCAATAACTTTGGTATATGATGTGATATTATTATTTATAGAGTTTTGTTAATGTCAAAACCAGTACAAGAACTAGTAAATAATTTTTGTTTATTTTGGTTTTATAGAATTCCTAGTCTCCCCCCACACTCCCATCCTCTTTATTCAAGTGTTAGAAGGAATTGTTAAAAGGCCCTGTGAAGGCAGGAACAATTACACAGTAGAGGGCATGGCTTCCTCCTCAGTCACTTCACTGGGGGGGGGGGTGTATTTTCCTTAGTCACTTGATGAATAACACTTGAGCATTGAATTTTGTCCCAACCCCCCCAAAAAAAATTTCTTTATTAAAATCCTAAAACTGAAATGAACAGGTAAGCAGGCACTTAGTTTAGAATATCTGTGTTCTATCCTGGGAACCAGCTTAAAGGTGAAGATTTTGTGTTTTTAATGAAATCCTTTTGCTGTGAAAGCAATGCTCAATGAAACTCAGACTTTTTCATTTGTGGGCTATCTCAGTGGCCAGTTGTCATTCAAGTCGATGTCCGTGCTAGACTGCTCTAGAACATACTGTTAGACTGCTCTAGAATGTACTGTTAGACTGTTCTAGAACTGTGGCCATCAGCATTGCTCTTGAAGTTCTCCACTGCTGAAGGCCATGACTGCCGCCAAGTCTCTACTGTCCTGGGCATTTCTGAGTGGCTTGGTTCTTCCTCATGGCTGTGTGACGGGGAATGAATTCTTCCTTCTGAGTTCTGACAATCCCACAATTACTGAGCCCTTCCTGCAGGTCAAACTCCCATATGACCTTTTCTCAGACAAGCAACTCTGATGTATAATAAATGCATTTGTTTTATTCAGGCTAATAATGATTAATTCACCATCAGGTGCTCTTTGGAAATATAGTCCTGAATGAAGCAGAAATAGATCTTGTCTTTGTGGAATATACCTTCTGGTCAAGGAGTTAAGCAAAACGTGTAAAGAAAGAAATAACTATAGATTATGTAATGTGGTGGGAAGGTCCCTCAGGACCAGGATGCATGGAGCCAGGATGCTCTGCAAAGACCTCTCTAGGGAGGCTTAAAGAATGGCGAAAGCTGACCCCAGGATCAGATCAAAGAGAAAGGGACTGAGCCAGAGGAGCAGAGAGGAGGAGCCTGTGAAGCCAGAGAGGGTCCTTCGAGGCCTTTCCTGCAGCAGCGCGCTGGCTGGCTGCACCCCCACCCACCGCCTTGCACATGGCTGCTTCAAGGCTCAGTGCAGCAGGGTTTATCTCTGCACACGGTGTCAGCTGGAGCTGGGGTTTGAATTTACTTTCCTGTAAGGACACCTGAGGGCGGCTGTGAGGGAGTCCCATGAAATATTCATCACAAGCAGTCAAGAGGGTGAAAAAAAGCAAAGAGAGGTAGATTTTGATGATCCTAATGTACTTCTTAGAATCACCCACAGAAATGACTGTAGGCAGGTTAGTGCTGGGGTTTAGTAGAAAGGCTGTCTAAACTGGAGGTAGGTGTTCCTGACTTTGCATGAAATGCCTGGCTTGGCCGCTGTGTTAACTGGCAGACTCTCCACCATAGCTTATGTCTTCTGTAGTCAAATAACCGTATTATGTAGGTGTACACATCTGTGTATCTGTTCATATCAGTGCCTATTTCCCAGTGACTTCCTTTTCCTCAGTGACTTTTTGCATCTGTTTCCCAGAGATTTCCCATGGTGATTTGATATTAACCCTTCTTAGTGCCTGACCAGAAGGAGCCAATTAGCATCCTGCCCACTCGCCTAGCAGCGGGGCCACCTTGATTATGCTCGGCTGCTGTACCTAACAACTAATTTGCATTCCAAAGAATCTAGAGCCCTTATGGGCATTTCACACTTTTAAATCACAGATAATCTGTAGAATGCACCCTACTGACTGCCATTCCTGGGGTAAGTATGAGATAAAAGCCCTAGTCGTGAGCCTGCCATCCCTGTGCAGCTTACATCTTAAGAAAGGCATAAAATTATTTTATGGACTTGATTTTAGACCAGGAAGGGCATTTCTAAATATAGCAGCAACCAAAGAATTGAGAATGGCAGATGATGACAGCTGTTCCTGCCCAAAACTTAACACTCTTAACTCTCAAAGTATATCACTACTCAGAAGCAGAAAGTGCAGTTCAGACTTCTTGCTCCATCTGGCACCCCCTTGTGGTTGCAAGGTTGTAGCTAGCAACTTCACCAACCTGGTTTACTGTCCAGAGGAGAGGCACTGCTAAATTCTTGGACTTTTTCAGAAGACACGGGAATGGAGTTTTGTTTTGTTTTAATTTTTCCCAGAAACACGGAGTAAAATTCTTGTCCTGTTTTATTATCATGAACTAATAACTATATCAAAGTTGTAGTAAAGGGCAAAGTATAGTCTCAGTAAATATAAAAGGCTAGGCTTTGTATATACAAAAAGTTGTGCAGTTACTATGTAAAATTCTAAATACAGGGTGGCTTTTTAAAAAGAGAATGAAGAAACAGTTTTCAAAAGAAAAATTTCGAGCCAGGCATGATGCTGCAAGCCTGTAATCCCAGCATTCCAGAAGCGGAGGCAGGAGGATCCTGAGCTTGAGGCCAGCCTGGACTACACAGGAAGACCCTGTCTGAAAACATTTGAGTGGGAGGATGCTGGGGAAATTTTTTTGGTAGTTTGCGAGGATCAGAGTTTGGATTTCCAGGACTATATAAATGCTAAGAAGTTGTGGTAGTCTACCTGTAATTCCAGCTTCTGAAGGCAAAGATGAGAGCACGCTCACTAGGGAAACTAGCCACATCAGTGAGCTCTGGGCTTGATTGAGGGACCTCGCTCTGATGAATGAAGTAGAAGAACAGTAAGGATGATTCTCTGCATCCTTGTGCATATGTGCGAGCACATGCAGGCATGCACAATGCACACATCTAACAATGACAAGAGAAATATTTTTCAAATGGATAGTGAAGTTTTTAATTGAGTAATACTAAGTTAAAGTAGTTTAATCATTATAATATCAGTTTAGTGAATTATCTGTAACTTTATTAACAGCACTGTGGCTCAAACTAAGCACTTTTAAATAAAAAAATTTATATATGACTTAAACATATATTTCCTGCTTTTTAATTTTGGAAGTATTTCTGAAAACACAATTCTTGTTCTAGAAACCTTATTATGAACCACTTGTGCACACAAATTTCTATGTGATGATAGTGCTGTTATTTATAACTGCAAAGAAGGAAGACACTAGTACTGGCTTACAACAGAGTATTAGTTGAGTGCCCAATGGGCTTGTGTGCTCTGGGACCATCCAGAGCCACAGCGTAGGAGGAGATCACATCACGTGGAAAAACTGAAAGCACTACGGAGCCTTTGGTGATTATTGTATGGCCTCAGTTCTGTATGGAAATATAAAAACGTAATGACTTTTGTAAGGCAGCATAACAAATAATCAACATATTTACTGGGAAAATGTTGAAAACATGAATGACAAGATGATTTTCATTTGTAAAGACCCCACATAAGGCAAGAGGAAGTGAAAGCTAAAGAAACAGATAAAAAGAAGTACTCAGATTATGAATAACTGATAAAATGAGTTTATTTGTAAAGTAATAGATGCAAAAGTAACAGAAGTTATTTCAAAAATCAGTCATTCTTGTTAAGCATTATTTTTTGTTCTTCATATATATAACTAAGAAACCCCAATTTTCAGAAATAGATTTTAAAACATTTCTTCAGGAAGAAATAAATAATATTATTTTAATTGCAATTATAAAGTTATATCTCTAGTAGAATTGGCTTTACTTTGTTTTACTTTGTGGTTTTTGTTTGTTTTGAGACAAAGTATAACATAAGCCAGGCTGGCCTCCAACTCACAATGTAAAACTACGACCTTGAACTTCTGGTCACCACCACCATGCCTAGTTGATGCAATACTAAGGATCAAACCAGGAGTCCTGTGCATGCTAGATGAGCACTCTTGTCTACTGAGGTGCTTCCTCAGCCCAGGGTTTTCATTATTAAAGATAGTTAACATCTGTGCAGACGTAAACTTGAGCATCACTGATCAAGTTCAGTACTTCCCTTTAAGTATATTTTTCAAAAGTACCTGACAAATTGATTAAGTCATTTGCTATGTGATAAACCACATACCCAGACAACCAGGCTTGTTCTCTGAGCAGTGTTGTTATTGTAACTTGGTGGTAACTAGGATTCATCCTCTTATTTGACCTTTTCATGTTCAACTCGTTTGTATGAAGTTGCACTGTCAAAAGGTTCATAACAAGTTCCTTTACCCGCCTTTCCCCCTTAGTTCCAGTTACCATCTAAGAAAGATTGTAACAAAGGTGAAGCATTTTTGCATTTAGCTTAAGTAAATAAGAAGTCTTTTCCAGTTACTTACTATTCAGGATCTGAAATCCTCTCTCAAGAAGTGGGTTCGTCCAGCTTCCATGCTATAATGGTTAGTGGTGCTATGTTGGGATGCCAAACTATGTTCAAGAACACTGGTGTCTCAACAAAACCTTTCTGGCACAATTCGCCATTGCCTACTCCAGAGCCATACTGCTAGTAAGAGCTTTAAATATTATTTGAATTTCTCTGCCGAAGCTTAGCTCATAGGGCTGAAACAGCCTTTTCAAACCAAGCATTTAAGAATGAAAGTGTATTCATTCATGTATATTCCGACTTATCCTAAGTTTATTTTCTACTTTTTAAGTTTATTTTATACTTTTTATGATGAATTATTAAAGAAACAAAACAGCACATTTACAATCAAGTCAAGACAAAGTTCTCGTTTGTTTGTTTGTTTGTTTGTTTGTTTGTTTTTTGAGAGAGGGTTTCTCTGTGTAGTCCTGGCTGTCCTGGAACTCACTCTGTAGACCAGGCTGGCCTCAAACTCAGAAATCTGCCTGCCTCTGCCTCCCAAGTGTTGGGATTAAAGGCGTGCGCCACCACCACCCGGCAAGACAAAGTTCTCTTAAACACCTGTCCTTAAATGATGTCAGATGCCTTGCACAAGATGAGTCCCAGTGCACTGTTTTCCAGCACCTCCTAGGCTGTGTAAAGAGACCTTTGAGACGATGCATCCGCATTATCGGGAGCTTTTGTGGTCGGTGGTAGATTCCCTAGTTAGCCATCAGTGTAAGATGATCGGCTTACCAGGGAAGAACCTGAAGCTCTCCTGAAGAGCAGGGCTCCTGGCAGCCATGCCAAGCCGCCGGGGAGCTGTCCAGCTGGCCAGTGCTGGATTTCCTAATAGCAACCTTGCTCTGCAGTACTGGACACTTTATATGGTTGGAGCTTTTTTAAGGGGTTGTAGTAAAAAGCAGTAATACTGAAAGACATGGAGGCATACACCTTTAACCCCAACACTCAGGAGACAGAGGCAAGTGTATCTCAGTGAGTTCTAAGGCAGCCAGAGCTACATAGTGAGACTCCAAGTTGAAGAAGAGCTAAAGTAAAGAAGTAGTCTTCGTGACACTTTCCATCAAATATATCATATATTTTGACCATGTTCACTATTTCCCCCTTCTGTCCCTCTCCCTACTAGTTTCCCTCCTTGTCCCAAATAGACCCTTTCTACATTCTTTGCATGTGTGTGTGTGTGTGTTTAATGTGGGATCCTCCATATTGTATTTTTGTGAGTGTGGCTTATTTCAAGTCTAGCGTGTGATCTTGAGTTCCATCCATTTTCCTGCCAATGATATCATCTCATTCCCGTGATGGAATAAAATTCCACTGGTGTCTATGCCATGTTCTGTGGATGTGGACACTAGGTTGATTTTGTGTGTCTACTACTAAGGATAATGACTCAGTGAGGAGAAACAGACAAACAGGCACCACTGTAGCCTGCTAACTTGAAGAGGGAGTTGTTTCCAGCTACCTCAGGAATACTTAATCTTTCTTAAGGTAACACGGGTGTCTCGTCTTTCCTTTGTGCTCTCTCCAGAAGCCACATGTACCATAGGACTATCGATTGAAAATAAAAACTCCACAGCTTCTAGGAACATTTTCTAAGTCAGAAAAGATTGAAAGAGGAAAATAATCTAAATGCCAGCGGTTTATAAAGATACAAAGTATTTTCCAACTAATAGAATAATAGGAATATAACTGATATTTAGATGTAGAAACTTAAGTTGCCAGAAAGATAATTAGTATTATTGCTGGAGTCTAACTCTGATACCATTAGGTATATCGTAAATGTTGCTTGTTCTTTTTCCTATTGATGAATATTTAGTATCTCATTGGGCTATATGTTAAGAAGTAAAATAATTACCAATTTCAAATATCATATTGTTCCAAAATGGTGTTCATAGTTAATTCTTAGTTAACTTTTTAAATGAGTGCTAAGTAGAAATTGCTCAGCCATTATTTAGAGTCCTTTTTTTATATTGCCAAAATTTAAGTCATATATTTTCATTTATCAAAGCTATTTGCCAAAGTGAAGTTTCATTCTCTTATAAAAAACTCTGCTTCTGGTGTGTAATTCCTCACAGCAATCTATTGGTACATAATGAAGATAGCCCTAAGTAACAAAAAAAATTTTCCCTTTGTAACTGTCTTAGTCAGGGTTTCTATTCCTGCATAAACATCATGACCAAGAAGCAATTTGGGGAGGAAAGGGTTTATTGAGCTTACACTTCCACACAGCTGTTCATTACCAAAGGAATTCAGGACTGGAACTCAAGCAGGTCAGAAGCAGGAGCTGATGCAGAGGCCATGGAGGGATGTTACTTACTGGCTTGCTTCCCCTAGCTTGCTCAGCCTGCTCTCTTATAGAACCCAAGAATACTAGCCCAGAGATGGTACCACCCACAAGTGGCCCTCCCCCACTTGATCACTAATTGAGAAAATGCCCCACAGCTGGATCTCATGGAGGCACTTCCCCAACTGAAGCTCCTTTTCCTATGATAACTCCAGCCTGTGTCAAGTTGACACAAAACTAGCCAGTACAGTAACTATAAGTTAAGTCAAGGTATATGGCTTGTCAACAGACTGTGATGTACCCTTTGGTGAGTGCCATAGCTGCCGTGTGTAAGCCCCTCTTCACGTCTGCTTCTATCTTACAATGACACTGTGAACCTCTTCTGAAAGCAAACAACTGGTTGTGTTTGTACTGTAGAAAGAGAGGGAGTCAGTTGAGACATGGTGATTTGGGGATTGCCTACCTTTACATGAAGAATGTAGACTAGACTGTATTTGAAACCAGCACTCCAGTAGACTGTCAAGAAAGATGTCGTCCTCAGAGAGGAAATCAAATGAAGGACATTGCCCTGCCTAGGTTCACTGGCTCCCAGTGAGACTCCTTCAGGAGACACTGTGATCAGTTCTTGGAGTTAGAGGAGCCTGAGACACTGGTTCAGTATGCACTGTAAGCTGCAGAGTACAAAACATCTGCCTGTCCAGACCACTAAGAGAATTAATGAGATAGCATGTGTAAACCACCTTATACAGGGTCCAGCACATGCCTGGCACTCTCTCCTTCTCTCAGTCTGCCAGCTGATGAACTCAGTTCTTATGTGAAGGATAGGATTAGATGAGTAAGACTGAGATAAAACTTATCAAGGTAGATTATTTCATCACAATAAGTTTAAAGCCCTTAATGAAGGGGGAGGAGTGTAAACAAAAGATCAGGATTTTAAATAAAAGTAAGATCTGCATGCTTAATTTTTCCCCTTTCTCCTCAGATTCTAATGTGTCTTAGTATGAGTATAGCCCTGTGTAGTACTCTTTCTATAACTCCGGAAGAGAGTAACTGAGAATTAATTTAGCATTCTTCATTTCCAGTCTGTTTAACAAGCCTCGGCTCATTTACATCCTCACTCAAGCCCACCTGTGTTCAGAAAGCACAGATAAACAACGCTTAGGTCTCGCTGTTCCCACAAGCTCTGTGCATTTATTGTTTGTGTGTCTATGTCTATGTGTGCCATTGTACAAGTGTGGAAAACTGAACAGTTTTTTGGGGGGAGTCTGTTTTCTCCTCCTTCCATGTGTACTCCAGATCAACATCAAGTCATCAGGCTTGGCCGAAGACACCTCTACCTGCTGAGCCGCATTGGCCTACTACTTGAAAAGTGTGTGTGTGTGTGTGTGTGTGTGTGTGTATGTGTGTGTGTGTGTATGTGTCTGCACACACCTGTGTGTACATACACATACATAAAGCTCATCTTGCTTATGGAAAATTTGTTAGAAATACATCCTTTCATTTGTTCTTCTCTATCACTTAAAAATAATTTTAATTTTTGTTATTTTAAGATAATTATAGATTTATAAAAGACTTACAAGGTTAATATAAAGAACTTCTGTGCTGCCCCAAGTGTTAAGTGTTTTTCCTGTATTTGCTTTGTCATGTTTGTTCTTGGGTATCTTTTTGTATATATCTGTGTAAGCATACAGAGACAGAGCTGTATCAGATTTTTGTTTGTATGTACATATGCACTCAGCTATTTAAGGGGAATCCAGATATTATATTTCTTCATAGTACTTCACCATGTGTTTCCTAATAATGAGACATTCTCTACCATAGTTATAAAACAGCTATAAAATTAGAAAATGTTGATGTGGTGTTCTAAGGAGTTTACTCAATTGAAGAAAACATGGGGGCTTTTGCTTGTTTGTTTTTGTTTTTATTCACTTTACATCCCTATCACAGCCCCCCCTTCCTCCTCTCTTCCCAGTTCCACCCTTACCAATCCCTCTGCCCATTACCCCTCCTCTTCTCTGAGGAGAAGATGAGCCCTCCTTGGGTACCACTCCATCCTGAAGCATCTAGTCCCAGCAAACTGGGTACATCTCTCCCACTGAGGCCCAACCACACAGTCCAGGTCGGGGGCAAGGGGAATCAAATGTCAGGGAACAGAGACTGAGGCAGCCCCCCCCAACTGTTCCACTTGTTAGGGGACCCACATGAAGACCAAGCTGCACATTTGCTACAAATGTGTAGGGTCCAGGTCCAGCTCCTCCATGCTCCCTGGTTAGTGGCGCAGGCCCCCATGGCCCCAGGTTAGTTGATTGTGGATCTGCTCGTGAGTCTTTGATCCCTCGACTTGCCCACTTCCATCCTGCACTCTCCCACAAGACTCCCCGGGCTCTGCCTGATGTTTGGTCGTGGGTCTCTGCATCTGACTGCATCGGCTGCTGGATGAAGCCTCTCAGGAGAGAGTCATGCCATGTTCCTGTCTGCAAGCATACAGAGCATCATTATCACTGTTGGGGGCTGACTCTCTCCCACGGGATGGCGCTCAAACTGGGGCAGTCATTGGTTGGGTGTTTCCTCAATCTCGACTCCATCTTTATCCCTGCATATCTTGTAGGCTAGACAAATTTTGGATTGAAGGTTTTGTGAGTGACTTGATGTCCCCCTCCTTCTTCTAGTTGTCCTGTCTGACTACAGGAGGTGGCAACTTCTGTCTCTATACCGCCCCCCCACTGGTAGGATTCGCAGCCAGGGCTGCCCTCATAGACTCCCATATCATCTGGCTTACAGTGAGCTCAGTGGAGGAGGGCACAGAGCCTTCCCTCATTTGTTTCTCTTTATTTCTTTTCCTGTGCCAAAGGTCCATGTTTTAGAGTGGTGCATCCTGGACTAGGGATCTAGCTCAGTGGTAGAGTGGTGCATCCTGATTGTGTTCAAAAAGAGGTGTCTATATACAGAAATGTCTGTAGTCAGTATGTGTTAAAAATGTAAGTATTATATAATGTATATATCCAGAATGTCTCAGGGTATCTAATATGCTAATGTGAGTTGTAAACTTCCAAAATAGGAGTTTCAGTGTACAGCTTTTCCAAACTTAATGAATAGTTAACCCCTTTTAAAGGAACATTGCAAAAAGCCTATTTCACTTTGGCACTCTGCAAAAGAAAGACTTACCTCTGATTAGTTCTGAGTTTTTGAGTATCTAGGGAACCATTCAAAACTGAAATCTTTTGTAAGCATCTGACACAAAGATGTAATAGGTATTTTTTTTTTTCTTTAAGGAGGCAAAGTTGAAACATCCCAATATACCATTTTGGATCATTTCAAACTAATAAGGCTTGACAAAAACACTATAGTTCTTTTTCAAAAAGCAGTTTAGAGGTAGCCTTGACCTGAAAGATTGTAAAGGTGAATTATCAATTTTGTAACTTTGCTCTCAAGAAACTAAAGCCAAACAAAAGCAAGCAGTCATTCAATACAACTCCACGGAGTGTTTACTTTTGAACAAAATGGAGTCCTGATATCAATCCTTCAGAATTACTAGGCCTGTTAACTAAAGCATTTTGTTTTCTTTTGTCTGCAAAATAACTGTAATTTATTAAAAATAACCTGTAATTTAGGTTTTGAAGGGGTTAATGTTGAAATGTTCTCCTAGTAGTGATTGACCAAAAGGTCAGTTGCTTCCTGAAATGAGTGTCAAGGAAATGGTCAGATCTGTCATTGCCCTGCTGGAGTCAGTCACCATGAGCAGCAGTGGTCTGCACACCAGTGATAGCTAAAGGATCTGGGCAGGGCTGCATGTGAGACATGCAGGTCTCAGGCCCCTGGCTGCCTAGGGCTCCAGACTCAGTCACCCAGCTCAAGGACAGACGTGGGGGCTGGTGGGGGGTACGCGCGCGCGTGCGTGTGTGTGTGTGTGTGTGTGTGTGTGTGTGTGTGCGCGCGCGCGCGAGTGTGTGTTGGTGCACACATGCCACCACGTGTGTAGAAATCATGTAATAACCTCAACTGTCAATCTTTACTATTAATCTTTGCCTTTCACCTTGTTTGAAACTGGGTCTCTTGTTTTTTGTTTTGTTTTTCTGATGTGTTCCAGGCTAGCTGGCCTGGTACTAGTGCCCAGGATTCTCCTGTGTCTGCCTTCCATCCTCTGTAGGAGCACTGGGGTTACAAATGTCTGTGCTTCTGTATTTGCCTTTATGTGGGTTGTGGGGTTCAAACTTGGGTCCTCATGCTTGAACGTCAAGCTCCTTGCCCACTGAGCCCTCTCTCCAGCCCACAGTGATCGTGTCTAAATTATGTTCTACCAGGCAGACCCTGCACCCCACTCTGTAGCAATAGTTTGGCTCATCAGGACAGATTATAATGAAAGTCATTCACATGTACTTCTCTGAGTCTCCTTTTTTAAGGTGGTTTATTGACTGAAGATTTAGTTTCCTCATTGTGTCTTAGATTTCCCATAGATCATCTTGAAATATTATTCGTTTATATGTACTACTGAGGGGCTATGTTTTAGGTATCATACTAAAAACATAAATTATATCCACTAGATGTTACCTTCTTGATACACACTAACCTGCCATTCTGATAAAAATGTTTTAAAATAGCACACTAGGCCTTTATTAATTTTCCTCAAACATATTTTAGGAGAAGAGGAATATTTTTCTGTCTTTGAGCTTTGCTTTAAAATAACTCCTGGAGAACAATAGGATATGTGTGACATGAAAGAGGGGACTCCTTAGGGTGAGGGAGGAATGAGGGAAGGAGGTGGGAAGCACAGTGGGGGATGGGCAGGGTCACCGTGCAGTGCTCTGTGGGCATGAAAGTGCCACAGTGAAACCCACCGCCTGTGTGCTCACCAAGGAAACTGCTCATTTAGGGGGCCAAATGGGACGGTCACATTCTAAATTGGATTGAGTATGGGAGTACCTGTGATAAACTCTATGTGTTTTATGGTTTGCCCAAAGGTCAACCTGGGACTTAAATGTTCTCTCTTATCTACTACCATTCTTTAACGGTAGACCCTGTCAGAGTAACTGAGATGAACGATTAGAGTGTAGAAATGGAGAAAGACCCTCTAAAACCATCTCTAGGCCAGACAATAGTAATGTCTACCTTTAGTCCCAGCACTTGGGAGGCAGAGGCAGGAGGATCCCTGAGTTCAAGGCCAGCCTGGTCTACAGAATGAGTTCTAGGACAGCCAAGGCTACACAGAGAAACCCTGTCTTGGAAACCAAAACCAAACAAATGAAAAACCTAAGTATGGAGGCCTAGAAAGCTAAATTTTAAAGAATTCTGGTTGTAGGAACCAAGCGAATACTCACTTTAGAGAGTACTAGAAAGGTATGAGGTAGTGATTTGCACTAACCATAAGACAGACCCATGCCTGTGACAAGAATAACAATAAAGGCTAGAGAGATGGCTCAGCAGTTAAGAGCACTGACTGCTCTTCCAGAGGTCCTGAGTTCAATTCCCGACACCTACATGGTGGCCCACAACCATCTGTAATGGGATCTGATGCCCTTTTCTATGTGTCTGAAGACAGCTACAGAATACTCATATACATTAAATAAATAACTCTTTAAAAAATAATAGCAATAACAAAACATGTGGTTATCTGAGATAAAAAAGGAAAGCTGGCCTCTTCTGAAACTGAAGCAAAGGTTCACAATTAATCTGTAATGAGCACCAGGTGTTACTCTGAAATGCCTGACCGCTGAGGAGGCATGAACCAAAGGAAAGATGCAGCATGCAGACGGTGCTGGAAAACCCCTGCAAGGTAGAGACTGTGTTTATATCTCCCCTCTCCACCCCCGGCCCCCAAGATCAGGGTAGTTCTAAACCTTAGATAAAGCCACAAGGACAAGCAGAACCTTAGTACACATGACAGCAGATGAGACAGGAACAACCTTTGGAAAGGAACAGTGAGAATTCCCCTAGCAGTGGAGAAATCTAAGTGTCTGCAGAGAGCAAAAGCCACCCGTTCATCTCCCAGAGCTGTGGGAAGAGCCAGGTGCCTTGTCCAAAGAGGAGCGAGACGGGAAACTGAGGAAAGAGACTAGTAAGAGCTGCATAAAGGGGAGAGGACAGCCAGGGCTCCTTTCAGACAGCAGGAAGCTGGTGACTCCCTCAGTCTCTTTCTCACAGATGCACCAAGTTTACTGTCTAAAGTCCTGGGCTTGGGGACATCAGACTCAGAAGGTCAGGCACAATATTGAATCCAAGGATGTTACATAAAAGAGTAGATACCGAAGAGTAAGGCACGCCCCTTCCATACCTTCCCGTTACTCAGCAGCAAAGAGACATATTTACTTTCCAGACTCCCTGACAAACGGCTAGTCCCCAGCCGAGCCATACACTGAGGGAAAGGGAGATGTTGTGAAGTAGGAACCATGTGCCTTTAATGGACTCGTCTACAAGCAAGGATGAGCTCATTCCTGAGGGACTGCAGCATCCTTGGCATTGTCGTAGCTGTGAGACACGGCAGCGGACAAAGAGAAAAGGCCCTTGTCCAGCCGAGCCTGACTCAGAGGAAGGAGCGTGAGCAGTGCTCCAGCAAGTCAGCGGCACAGTCTTTAGAGAATGCTGAGAGGGGACGAGATTGAACATGGAACAGGGAGTCACATTCAGGAGAAGGAGAGTGGGGACAAGTTGAACTCTTCAACAGGATGGTGACAAGCCCAGAGTAAGAAAGTCCCCCATGTAGCATCTGGCAGAAGATCACCCCAGACCGGGAATAGCTAGCACGAAGGCCTGAGTGAGGGGCCCTGGCTTGTCCAGGGTGCAGCAGGGAAGCTAGTGTGTCTGGGACAAACCTGGGAGAAGGGCGGTAGGAGATGGGGACAGTCGGGGGAGTATCAGGCAGCCACTGGAGGAGCATCTATAAGAAACATGAAGAGGCACGTTTTGGGGCAGAGATGTGACAAAGGATCGCATGCTCCTGTGTGGCGAGTGATTTGTACCTAAACAGGTAGAGTGTGCTCAGTCCTGTCCTGGTGCCCTGTTCCTGGGGACGCTCCTGCTTTCCCTCTGTCCTAAAAGGCTGCTGGCCCTGTCCTGTGGCCCTGCTCTCCATGCTCTCCCTGCCACTTAGCCAGGACACATTCTCTAGTATATGGCTGCTCTTCTGATGAACCGGCCTAACCCCATCTTAAGATCAGTAGCTTTTTTGACCATTTTGCTATAAGGTCAAAATAAGTTCATTTATGTTTACTGTAAAACTTGAGTTCTACCATGCCTTGCCCATTTTCTGGAATTTGACATGTTCTACTCCCTATACCCTGCCCTCTGCCCTCATAGGATGTTCTTCCAAGTTCCTACACGACATTCCTTGGAAACCCCCTAGCCTTGCAGTTTGGCAGCTATAAAAACCCCACTTCTCCTGTGTTTGGTGCTGGTCTCTCAAATCTACATTTAAGGAGAAGCAGTCTCCTGACCAACTATATTGTGCACATATAATAAACCTTGCTATACATTTGGCTAATTTGGATAATAACCTTTACTCTCTTTAGATGGGATTAACATTTCCTTCCTAACTTTTGTTTGTTTGTTTGTTTGTTTGTTTTTTGAAACAAGATCTCATTTCTAAAATATTAAAATGCTTCTTTCTTTATTTTTGAGATAAGGTCTCCTTATGTAACCTAGGTTGGCCTTGAACTCACTGTAACCAAGGATGACCTTGAATTTCTGATCCTCCTCTAAATCTGAGCTTATTAAAATGCTTTTTTGCTGGGCATGTGGTGGTTCACATCTGGAATGCCAACACTTGAGAAATGGAAGCAAGATTCTGTGGATGAGCCTGCTGGTCTGAAAAGTGTCAGTGGTTACTTGGAGGGCCTGTGAGACATTTGATGAGAGTGAATACGCATATACTAAAAAGGTAAAGGAGGGGTTTGGAAATTGTAGCTATAGTTCTAAGCTACCAGTGAAGGCAAACATATAAGGTGATAGAATAATCATTCATACTCCCTTGTATACCAATAAGCCCATTTTACGTGCTATATGTAATCTAAAGCAATACATATGTGTGTGGATTGTTCAGGATATGGTATACATAATAAACACTGAAAAAATGTTTTAACAGCTGTTGAAGCGACAGCAGCATGCGTGTTGGTAAGGCAGGTAAATGCCCAGGTTCGACAGTTTGAACAGAACATACGTGCATATTATCTGCAGATATGACAATAGGTCTTAGAGGAAGCATCTTAAATAGTTTGTGAAGAGTGAGCATGCAGGATGGGAGAGTACGCTCAGGTGCCGGAGGGGGTTACTGCCAAACGTTTAGGCTAAGCATTTTATACGATCTCTTCAACAATCTAAAACCTAAATAAGCCAACTACACAAATGGAACACATGAAGCCTGTCCTTAAAAGGCATTTCCGGAATGCTTTTAAAGTTTCCAACCAAAACTGTTTTAATAAAAAGCTTTACAAAATGCTTCTTGGAAATTAGAAGATTGCCTTTGTACAAAGTGGGCACCAGAGAACCTCGGTTTTCTCCCCCTCTGAAAAGCAAAGCCACAAACAGTAGGAAACTTGAAGTGTGTTTTGTCTAAGAAATTGAATCACACACTTCCACCCTCTAATTGTGTTCCCTTTGGTTTCTCAAGATACCAAAGAAGGGGCCTTTATTTTAGCACTCGGGTGGGGGCGTAGCACAGCCATCTGTACAGCACATTCGGCTACAGGAAGGAGCCGCTGGGACTAAAAAGGGTTCTGTTCAGTGCCACGTGAGCCCATGAGATGGTTTTCATTGTCTTCCAGTACTGGTGATACGTGAATTCTAGATTCCCATCACACACGTTGCTCACACACAGTGTTTCCCTTCTGTATTGCGGGTTTTCTTGACCCATCGGGCTCCCTTATAACCTCCTCCCATGTGGTCTGCAGCAAATCTGTGTGCTTGCTCGTGCAGTGCCGCAGGCTGTGGAGGGAGAACACGCCTGGCACACAGTGAGCCCTCGGCCCGCAGGAGGACAGCCTCAAAACAACTAACTGGAGGAGCTGGTGCAAGTGTGTCTTAGGAGGATTCAGGGAGCACAGATGGGCATTCAAGAGGAATTACAGGAAACCCGCGGGAGGCTGGAGAACCCATACTGTGGGCTTTGACTTCTTGGTTGAAACCAGAGGGAAATAACACAAGCAACCTAAGGACAGGACTGAGTGATTAAGGCACAGCACTGAATAGCAAGGGATCTGGGGGTAGCATTTAGCAGAGAGAGCGGTTAGTCATTTGAGGTCACAGAGACTCTGTAGCAGAAAAGAACAGAAAAGGGCACATACTGGAAACAGTGGGGAAGAAAGCAAATTCAGTGACTGAGAGAATGAGTCAGAGAAGGGCCTGGATCAGTGAAAGATTACTTAAATTCAGCTTTATCAAAAGATTGCAAAATAGGAGTTCCTAGATACAGGAACTTGGAAAATGTAAATATCTCTGATGTGATTTTTTTTTTTAACAGATTTGGTGTTTTTATATTGTCTGATTGATTTCTAAGTGCTGATGCTCAGGAAAACGTAATATGATATTGATAATCTCTTTGGCCCTTTCCTCCAGAAATGAATATCCTAAATTCCCAGGACTGTATCTTGTGCCTGGGGAAAGCTGGAGCGTGGGCTTTGTGTAAATCCGGTTGCAAACCCAAAGTGGCATTCCGCATCGCTCCGGCGTGTTATCTGTGTGGAGCTGCACTTCGGAGGCGCTGGAGAGGCGTGTGCCATTTGGCTCTGACTCATCTGATTTGACTTCAACTTTCCTAAAATATTTATCCATCTACCGATACTTGCATTTTGGTTTTCTTCATTTTGTGATAATAAAGTTAAAACAAAACTGCTTAATTACCACACATACTTCTCTATAAAATTATGATTGGCTGGGGAAGGGGGAGGGGAAACTACCATGATACCTTGCGCCATCTCTTGGCAACAGGTGGAAGGAACAGGCTTTGTCTCTTTGGTGGTGGTGGTGGTTTTGGTGTATGTTAATTTGTTTGAGACAGGGTTTCTCTGTGTAGCCCTGGCTGTCCTGGAACTCACTCTTTAAACCAGGCTGGCCTCGAACTCAGAGATCTCCTCTGGCACATGCCACCACCCACCACCCCTGCATTGTCTTTGGCTTTTTACTCCAATCAGGTTGCCAGAGGAACCATCTGTAATGCCAAAGTCACCTACTACTAGTCAGCCAGCACTATTTTCAGTTTCCTTTCTCTCTCACAAAGGTGTGGCGTGGCACCCTGGCCCGCATGCGGTACAGGAGGACCAAGGCAGCTCTGACAATAATCAGGTACTACCGGCGCTATAAAGTGAAGTCGTACATCCACGAGGTAGCCAGACGATTCCACGGTGTCAAGAACATGAGAGACTACGGGAAGCATGTGAAGTGGCCAACCCCACCAAAAGTCCTGCGGCGTTTCGAGGAGGCCCTGCAGTCGATTTTTAATAGGTAAGAACTCGTTGGCAAGTGCTGCATCTCCTATCCAATAGCACACTCCCAAATCCTCGGCCACGGGAGTGGCTTAGCTCTTTACCGTTATGATGGAACCCTCTGTCTTGCATTTGATCGATTTGTTTTCAAAGGGCATCTGCTTACCTCCCAAAGTAATGGAACTGACAGCATATTTTTCCTGTAGCACTTGACAGCATCATGCCACAACATCCAAATGCCTGGATCTAAGCCACATTTAAGATAAACTACCAGCATGCTGTCCCCACTTCCTGTCATTAGCAAAAAAACATAAATAACTTTCTTAAAATCAACACACATACTTCAGACTAGCAAGTCACACTGATCCTGTCATGGTAGCCGCTCTCAGTCCAGCTATGCCTGAGACTCAGAAGAGTTTCTGCAACCCTGATGCCCTGGCCCACCAGAGAACTGAGGAACCGAGCATGGGACCAAGGCCTTTAATGGGTCCCAGGTGGTGTTAAAGTGTAGCCAAGGGAGAAAACAACTATTTTAGGCCACGATTTTTTTTTTTTTTTAAATAAATACCCATGGAAAAATTTGGAGCTTCCCAACTGATTTTTTTATGACCTGCCCTGAATCCGAGATTGTCACTGTCTGAGTCCTTCCTCCTCATAGTTTCAGCTTATTTGTTGACAACATGTACATGACAGAGACAGTGGCCATGCAGTCTCTTCAGAGAATTGGCTCCAGACCCCCTGGAGACACTACAGCCACAGAGTCTCAAGTCCCTAACACAGAGTGCTGTAGTTCATTCATCATTTTGTTATTGTTATTGTTGTTGTTGGTAGTGGTGGTGGTGGTGGTTTATTTTGTTGTTGTTTTTTTGACAAGCTCTCTCTATTACATAACTCTGACTGTCCAAGAACTTTCTCTGTAGACAAGGCTGGCCTTGAATTCACAAAGATCTACCTGGTTCTGGGTGCTGGGGTTAAAGGCATGCACCACCATGCCTAGTCAGTTTGTAGTACTTTAATAGGACCTATATCCTCTAAGCCATCTCTGGTTTATTTCTTTTTTAAACACCTTCTTTTTTTTTTTTTTTTTCGAGACAGGGTTTCTCTGTGTAGCCCTGGCTGTCCTGGAACTCACTCTGTAGACCAGGCTGGCCTCGAACTCAGAGATCCGCCTGCCTCTGCCTCCCAAGTGCTGGGACTACAGGCGTGCGCCACCACTGCCCGGCTCTGGTTTATTTCTAATACATAATGTAGCATAAATATTTTGTGTATGGTTGCTATTATTGCCATATTGTTCAGGGAATAATCCGAAGGAAAATCTCTACATGTGTTCAACGGAGTTACAACCATTGATGTCCTAACTCTACTAGCCATCTGAGGCAGCTGAACCCAAAGATGCAGATCCTGTACATAGGACGTGCTGATGAAATCTAGTGCTGTCTTAGCTCAATCATCTAGTGACATTAACCAAACTAGAAGCTCCCTAATATAGTCTTTTTATATAATTTCCTCTTAAAAACACTAATTGATATTCTGAATGTAGAACTACTTCAAACTGTATTCTGAATTGGACTTTTGTCTTCTTTAGAGTTGATTCTACATTGATAGACTATATGCAAAGATAGAGAAATCACATGACAGAAAACTCATGAGTATGTATCTCATTTGCACTTTATAAAAGCTATAAGATGCAGACCTGATGGTACAAGCCCATAGCTGCTTAGGGGGCTGTAGTGGGAGGATCACAAGGTCAAGGCCAACTTGGGTAACTTAGACCCGGCCTCAAATAGTTAAAGTGGGAGAGAGGGCTTGGTATACAGCTCAGTGGTAGAATACTTGCCTAGGACAAGGCCTAGATTCAATAATTCAATCCATACATCAACCCAATGCCATAAAAGGGGGCCAAAAAAAGGGATAAACAATATAAAATTAGAGAGAACAAAAAAAGGAGAACTATGCCAACCCTTAGTTCTCAGACAGAGCGCTGAAAGTATTAGCTTTCAATCTTGGCAAGCGTTTTCATGTGCAGATAGATTTTTATTAACACTATCTACTGCCTAGATATTTTGTATATTTTAAAGTACGTAAGCTCTTTTTAAATTCATACTTATTTCTAAGTGAGAAATATGTCTACATATAAAGTTGAAATCCACCATACTATTCATTCCTATTTTCCTTCTTTCTTCTGAGATAGCCACTCTAGCAATATTGTTAATACCCTTCCAAACTTCTGCCTATGCTTTTTTTTTGGTGCAAGTACATATGTGCATGTGCACACGTGTATACACACACACACACACACACACACACACACACACACTGTTAAAGCCAGTACCATAGAGGGATAAGGAAAACAGACCCCAGAACCCCGTTCATATTTTGGCTTTCTCTGGACTGGTCATGTAACTTTGAGTAAATTAGTTAAGTGTGTGTGTGTGTGTGTGTGTGTGTGTGTGTGTGTCTCAACACCTTATGTATCTCAGGCTAAGTTGTAGCTTGCTATATAGCAAGGTTGACCTTTGACTTCTGATCTCCTCGCCTCCCATTCCTGAGCTCTGGGATTACAGGTGTGCATCATGACTCGCGTTGCAGCCATCAGCTGCCGGTAGCTCCTTAGCTACAGGTAGGACCTCATGAGCCCCTCCCTCATCCACAGTGAAATTCTGACTGGCTTGCTCTTGTGCATGTCTGAGTTCATGAGTGAACTCAGTTTTGAGTTCATGAGTTCTGAGTTCCTGTCTGTCCAGGAGGCAGCATCTCCCAACACTCCACCCTTCAGCTCCTGCATTCTTCCCAACCCTTCCTCCGCAGTGCTCCCTGAGCCCTGCGAGGAGGGCATGTATAGATGTTCCATTTAGGGATGATCATTCAAAGTCACTTATTTTCGTCCCTTGAGCAGTTATAAATATCTGCATCAGCCACTACCCACTGCAAACAGAAACTTTTCTGACTGACGTTGAAAGCAGCAAACCTATGAGTATAAATATAAATATTTAAGAAACAATTTGACGACATGACATTTAAAAAAACAGTAACAGCAGGTTCCCCTCTAGGGTCTATTGCCTCCCCAGCCACAGGCTTTTGACAAAGTTTACAATGGTGTATAGAGATAAATTCCCTCCTGTGGAGAATGCCTCAAATCTAATCAGAAAGTAGTTGGTTGCCTCCATATAATAGTCTTACCATTTGGATTAGTAGGCACATCTTGCCTGGCAGGTTAATATTGTAGCATGCAGGGTCCCATACTGGGTAAGGTCACTGATGTTGGTTCTCCTCGTGACCTGCTTAGCACCTTCTAGCACTATAAACGCTGGCCATCGAGGAGGGTGTTTCCCGTCAGGCCCAAGTTCATGTCTCTATGCCCTGCAACCAATGTATGAGGCATCTTCGGCAGTAGGGTCACCAACTACTTATGGCAGACAGCCTTGAGACACAGCGGGAGCCTGTGTTATTGGTGAGGGACTGGCTGAAACCTCCTTCATCAATAACTCATAGGAAGGTGTCCCATACCTGGCACTGAAATGTTCAATTAATAATGCATATCTTCCGTGAATAGCATTTCTACACATACAGGGTACTTTCATTCAAACTCCCTTTTTAAATGCATTTTATTGAATTTGTTGTATTAAATTAGCTTACAAAGTAGTACATCTTTGGTTTTGGTTAGCCCAGTCTCCCATCCCCCACTTAAACCTGTAGCTCCCCGTGTGCCCCTTTTCTTTTCTGTCCCATATATTCTCCTATTCTCCTCTCCCCATTAACACCTACCCCACCATAGTCATTTCTGGCTTCCTGACCTCTACAGGCATGCCATGTTAACTGTCTTAATCTAAAACTGTGAAGCTAGGATCCAGATATGAAAAAGAACATGGATATTTGCCTTTCTGAGTCTGGTTCTCTCAGTATAATGTTTTCCAGTTCCATCCACTTTGCTACAGAATTCAGAAATTCATTTTTCTTTATACTTGGATAAAATTTCTGTGTGTGTGTGTGTGTGTGTGTGTGTGTGTGTGTGTGTAGATACCACATCTCCATTATTCACGCATTGTGGATTCCATCTCCTAGCTGCTGTTCAGAGCAGCCCTGAACCCTGAACATGGGCATGCCAGTATCTGTGTAGTCAGAAGCAGGGACCTGTGGGTATATGCCCAAGAGAGGTCCAGCATGCGCGTGTGGTAGCCCCATTTTGGAAAACTTCTACACTGATTTCCATAGTGGCTGCACCAATGTATACCCATGTTTAATATTTATGATGACTATAAATGATTGTGATTAATTTCAGATTATACTCTGGCCTAAGCAGGCTTCCTTTTAAATTTTAATGTTTTATTTTAAGTCTAGAACTGATTAATTTGTATAAAATTAAATTTACTCATCCAGCAATGTTTACTGAACACCTAGTGTTTTGCAGGCACTAACCAGGCTTCCAGGGATACAAACGATTGGACAGAATAGGAAGGAAGGACAGTCCCCCCTGCTCACAAGGGTCATAGTTGATGAATACTGTTTGTGCACTCGCTCCCGCCCCCCCCCCCCCAATGAATCTTGCCATTTATATTCGTCTAGTCAGGCAAACTTTTTCTGTAAAGGGCCTACAGCATTTTACGCTGTGCAGGCTACAGGCTACATATGGTCTCTCACATATTCTTTGTTTTGTTAAACATGTAAAACATGTAAAAATGCAAAAGATTCTTCCTAGCTCACAAGCAGTAGAAAAACAGACCTTGAGCCAGATTTGAAACAAGCTGTAGTTTATGGACTTCTGGTCTTGGATGTTTTGTTCAGTGGAATTCTATGAGTTGTGTTAAAGAATTCCAGTGTTACTGTGGGGTTTCTTTTGGTCTTTCTGGATCTCCATGTGTGTTAATTGTGTTATTTTGTTTTCTCTGTTTACTTTTTTGTTGTTGTTGTTTCTTTGTTTGTTTTGAGACTGGGTCTCACGTAACCTAAACTCAAACTGCATTATGTAACCAAGGATGACCTGGATCATCTGATCCTCCTGCCTCTGCCTCCAAGGTGATGAACTGTGGCCATGTGTTGTCATGCCTGGCTCTTCCTAATTGTATTAAGATCATTCCTTTGCCTCACGATAACTCTTTGTGGCTGGGACCTTTTTGTCCTTTTCCTGTCATTGAGGTAGCTGGTCTTTATGACTGCAGCTGCCGTTGCCTAGGCAGACTTATGTATGACCAGAATAAGAAGTCATGTGTCTCTCACCACCACTGATCAGGCCAGATGCCTGAAGCCCGAGTGTGCGTCTGTACTGAAAGCCTGCATAATCAGGTGTGAGCCTTGTCTTGGGCCACTATGGGAAATAAAGCAGAGACAGGGTGGTCAGGCTCATGGGCAGGAAAGAGCACAATCAGAGGAAAATCTCTCCCCAGCAGTGTAATCTGAAGCTCCAGGGCCCACTGAGGCAGTTGTTGAGCAAGCCACTTGGTGCTGTGGGGCTTGCTTGTCACCACTGTCCTTAGCTTTGGCCACTGTAGCTCCTCTCTTTAACAAAGATCTCAGAGCAGTCTGTGTCGTATCGAAATTCAGAGGGAGGCTCACACTGTAGCCGAGCCTTTGTGATTTCTTTAGTGTGCTGTGCTCTACTGTGGCGGACCCACCAGCCACGCCTCATCACAGCTCTTACCTCCTGCCCTTGCTCCCAGACCCCGCCACTCAAGCCGCACGGTCTTCTGGGTCTTGTCATAAAACCTATTCCTGAGTTCATCTCCTTGCATGAGCACACTGGTCCACAGTGAGCAGCCTCTCGTTAGCACCTGCCCATGTCTGCCAGAAGTCCTCACAGGCAGTGTACTGACACCCATCCCCTGTGCCCATAGTGTCTAGGTTTTCTCTTATTTCATTAGTTGGCTATTTCACTGAAAAAGTTTTGTTTTAGGTGAAACTTATTCTAGTGTTCCATAGGAACACTAGTTTAGGAATCATTGACCTTGACTATTCATTCAATTGAAGACGGTTCATGACTCTTAGCCTTCTTGATTGGCACTGCCCTCCTTCCTTGTTTCCCTATACAGCAGCTATTTATCCCCATCACACACCCGCATAATTTTTGTCTGTTACTCTTAAAAGCACCTAGAAGAAGGTTCCTTGGGCTATTTTGCTTATAGCACTGCTTCACCTACTCAGAAAAGGACCTGGACTTCCATGGTGCCTAGGACATGGTTGGATGAATTATGAATCTGTGTTTATGTGATGTAATAATAAATACAGGTTGAGTGTCCCATATTGAGGCTACTTGGGACCAGAAGTGTGACTTCGGACTGTTGAGGCCTTGGAATATTTACACAGACCTTGTAGCTGTGCTGTACTCAGGAAGTTTTGGACTTCAGGGCTCTTAGAATGTCAGGTTGTTTTGTGCCCAACTGGTAATTTAAAATCCAGAAGCCACAGAGTTCTAATCACTTCAGAGCACACAAAGAAGTTGTTACAAATTTTTGGCTTTCAGGAAACTATATTTTAGCAACTCTGTATAGGTTTTATAATCATTTTCCCTTTTTTTAGCACAATATGCAATTACTTAATGCTATTTAATGACAGCTTGAAACACTTTGGGGAGTGCAGGAGTATCTAAAGCCTGTACATCTTGTTTATTTGCTTGTAGATGGAGAGCATCCCAACTCATCAAGACTGTACCTGCATCAGACCTTCCCCAGGTCAGGGCAAAGGTTGCAGCCATGGAGATGTTGAAAGGTCAAAGGGCAGACCTTGGACTCCAGAGGGCCTGGGAAGGCAATTATCTTGCTTCGGTAAGTCCAGAAGAATAGTCTGAATTCATGCAGCTCTGCAAGGAAAATGTTTCCCTAAGAATTTTCAGAATAGGGGTAGATGTTTAAGGCCTAGGTTAGCAAAATTAATACCTTATAGAGAAACTAGGTTATTTCTCTGAGCTGCTGAATTAAAAGATCCATTGCTTAAGGCATCATCTACTTTGAAAAGATTATATAGCATATGTATTAGCATACTCTACAACTTCGCCTTTGACCACTTCAGCCTCTCTTCAGCAGTCTCTCTACATAGCCCTGGCTGTCCTGGAACTCACTGTGTAAACCAGACTAGTCTTGAACTCACAGAGATCTCCCTGCCTCTACCTCCTGAGTGCTAGAATCAAAGGAGTGCACAACACCCAGCTTCAGCAGCCATTTTTAATTATAAACTTTATATTTTTCTCAAAGCTTTATTTTTCTCTTTTCTCTTACTACCCAACTTTATGTTTTTATAGAACTTTTGATATGATACTACCCTTTGCTAGTCTAACATCTTGGCAGAAAGATAAAAGGATGTATGTGAACCTGAGTAGGTATAGCTGTAACGCAGTAGACTGAGCGGTTGCCTTAGCACCTACAGTCTAAGAATTCTCTTGCTGTTCTCTTGTTCCTTCAGAAGCCAGATACACCTCAGACCTCAGGCACGTTCGTTCCAGTTGCTAATGAGCTGAAACGCAAGGACAAGTATATGAACGTTCTCTTTTCCTGTCATGTCCGAAAGGTAAGTAGCTCTTGAACCAGACTATCCTGGAGAAAGAAAACTGAGAGGAAACGCATGTGTGGGTCTCAGTGAGAACTAGCAGTTCCGTAGCTGGGAGCAGCCCATCTGTGCTACAGCCGCCCTGTTGGAAAGCCTGACTTGACAATTCAGAGTTGCGCTAACAAAGCCTCCCTGAGGGAGGAGGGTAGTCTTAGATAACTGTTTTGTTTTGCTTTGTTTTTCATCCATGTTTTTGAGACTGGGTCTGGTAAAGTCAAGGCTGGCCTCAGCATCTCTGTGTAGCCAAGGATAGGCTTGAGCTCTTCCTGTCTCCCCGCCCCGCCTCCCCAGTGCTGTTTTCAGATGTGTGCCACTTCGCCCAGCTCGATCAGCATTCCTTTTGTAAATAGCTTCTGTGCTTCCCTCAGGTCATGGATTTGTATTTTACCACATGCATGTCCTTCACAGCAACCACAGGTCAGCGCTTTATTGAGTGGTTATTTGCACAGGTGTCATTGCCACTTTTAAAACTAGATTTGCAGAAGCTGGAAAGATGGCTCAGCAGTTCAAGAACCTTCTGCTCTTCCAGAGAATCTGAGTTTGGTTCTTAGCACCTGTGTCTGGCAGCTCACCACCTATAAGTCCAGCTCCAGGGGCATTTGATGCCTCTGGCTTCCATGGGCACCTGTACTCACACACACACATGCATACGCGTAATATAAAAATAAATATTTAAAAAATACAGACAGAAGAAATAAGAGTAAATATTTAAAAAAGAAGCTTAAAAGTAATCCCAACATAATTCCATATATGAATGAAATCATGCATTGGCTTAACAAAAGATACTGTTGTCCATAAATCACCATAAAAAGAAAATGCAAGTTAGCAAAGGTCTCAGAAAAAGCACTTTGTCTTAAATCTTAAGAAAAATATTGCCGGGTGGTGGTGGCACACGCCTGCAATCCCAGCACTCTGGGAGGCAGAGGCAGGTAGATTTCTGAGTTCGAGGCCAGCCTGGTCTACAGAGTGAGTTCCAGGACAGCCAGGGCAATACAGAGAAACCCTGTCTCGAAAAAATAAAAAAAGAAAAAGAAAAAGAAAAAGAAAAGAAAAATATTGGCTGGAGAGATGGCTCAGTGGTTAAGAGCACTGACTGCTCTTCCAGAGGTCCTGAGTTCAACTCCCAGCAACCACATGGTGGCTCACAGCCACCTGTAATAAGATCCAATGCCCTCTTCTGGGGTGTCCAAGGACAGCTACAGTGTACTCATATACATAAAATAAACAAATAATTCTTAAAAAGAAAAAATACTTAGTTCCAGTATATGATTCAGACCAGAGTGGTGAAATGCGGCTCTCCAGCTATAAATCTGGCGTGCTCTAAGACGATGATGGTAGAGTGTCTCCAGGGACTTAGGGGACTCTGCTGCCTAGATTTAAAATGGTTTTGAGTGGGCAATTTGGAAGATCTACCAAGATTTTAAATGTCTACACTTGCTTACCCCAGAACTCCACAACTCAGATTCCCTTACAAATATATCTGTACAGATCTGTACAGTTCGTAGTGGTACCTGATAAAATGTGTTAGTAAATTGTGAATGTGCACAATAAGACTGTAGTGCGTCTGTTTTAAATGAATGGAGAAGACTACAAGGGGGAAGGGAAGAGACAAGAAGAACCAAATGATGGATTTTAAGATAGTGAGTCTCAGCAAGGGAAAGACGAAGAGCCCTGAAATACAAGAAAGGGCGCAGCAAGCTGGGCTGTAGCTGGGGCAGAAGACCAGCCAGCATGCGCAAGGCCACGGTCCATCCTCACACCACAGAAGGAAGGGAAAAGGGAAGAGGGTGACTGACCCCGTTAGACAGCCAGTGTCTCAGAAGAGCCGTGAGAGAGCCCAGTGGATTTCCTAATTGAAAACACAGCTGAGAGCAGCCCTCCAGAGAAGCAGAGAAGAGTAGACAAGCACAAGAGGGGAGAATGCTGTGTGAAGAGAATTGTAGGGTCTGGTGTAGACATCAAGAGCATACTGCTCAGACACATACAGAAGGAGACCACTCCAGACCGGGCGAGGGCCACCATCCCCAAAGGAGGCAGATCACATGCTGGTGCTCAATTAGGTTGCCCAGTGCCTGAATCCTCCAGCCAAGCTGGAGACCTGAGGAGCACCAGGTAGAGCACTGTCAAGTGTCTGCAGCAGTGTAAGAAGTAACTAGCCCTTCCTGTCCTCCAGAGCAAACCTTAAAAGCACTTCTGGAAAGAATCAAAGTCTCTAAGTGGCCTAATAGCACATAAGAGAAAGCGCAAAAAAGTTCTAGAAGCATAGAAATATCCAGCACTCAGAAGTAAAAGTCAGAACGCATGACATCCAGTCAGCACGCTTACAAACAAGACATGGGATTCATGAAGAGATCAAAACTCAGTCATCCAAGAAGACACGGACAAGGTTAGTAAGGCAATTATTAGCATTCTATTTTACATATTCAAAAAGCTTGAGGAAAGATTGTACATGTTTAATAAATACATAGAAGACTTTAACTTACAGTTATACTTATAAACATGAGAGAAAATGCAATCAATAAGATTAACAGTAGGTTAGACTTTGCAGAAGAGAGACTAGTGGCTTTGGACTGCAGTAGCTCAGATAGGAAAGGTGTTCCAGTCCTGATGTCTTGTGAGGTCAATCCCTTAGACCCAAGAAAAGGTGAAAGGAGACAGAGGAAGCCACAAAGATGTCCTCAGCCTCCACACAAGCAGCATCAGCACATGCATAGAGTAAAAAGAAACTGACATAAAACAAACCTGATTTATTAAAATCTTAACTGCATAAATGAACTGCATAAAATAAACTTAAAACCAAAAGAAAGGGAGAAGAGGCTAAGAGTGTGGGGCTCCATGGAAGAGCACTTGCCTAACATGTTAAGGACCTGAATTTCATTCCCCAGAATTTGTCAAAAACAAAAAAAAAACAAAAAAAGAACAAAAAACAGCAACAACTTAATGAATACAAATTTGAAAATGTCTGACAGGGACAAAGAATAAATGGGATAAATAAATAAATTCAAAGATGATAAATTTAAGCCCAACCTTATTGACCATCATAATAAATGTCAGTAGTCTAGCCACCCCAATTAAAGGGAAATGCTGTGCCCTCCTGGCCCTGTGGAAGCTTTTACCTCCTGGGAAGCTCTCCAAACCTTGAGAGTTCCTGGAGGTTCCATTCTGTAGGCAGGATTAAGTCACTACTGGCTGGGAATTAGCTTAGCCCCTCCCCTTAGCCTTTCCCCTCCCTCTGGGGAGAGCTCCTGAATGAGAGGGTTCAGCCCTCCTCTCATGCCTTGGTCTTTGTATTGGAAGCCAGGGCAGTAGGACAGGTTGAACACTCAGAATCTGAACCGCTGTGAAACCTGACCATCTCGAGTGCTGGCATGGCATTGAGAATGTCTCAGATTTCACACGTGCAATTCGGACATTCTGAAGAAGAGTTCAAGCCCAAGTGATATGAACAACAGGACAATGACTTAGACTGGAATAAATGTGATTGAGGAAAGGTTGCAGTATTATCAGCTGGTCTCCACATTCCAAGTGTGAGTTCTGAGCTCTAAACCCAGGAACTCCATTTTATTGACATACCTAGGGCTAATCACACAATCAAAAGGAGGCTGTTGTTATCCAGATGTACACAGCCACACAAAAAGTTTCTGCCACACTTCCTATTTGTGACCACAACACGGGAATGTGCTTGTACCACCTCGGAAGGGAGGTCATGCCCGCTCATGTGTCTGTATCGTGCTGTCTGGCAATCAGCAGTCAGAGCCGGGTGGTTCCGAGAGTCCCGCCATCTGTAGAAAAGCCTGCTGCAATGCTTCTCATTCCAGGGAGGACAGTTTGGTGCCTGATAGTTGCATCCTAGGTTCTGGTGAGTAAACCTGAAGAATTCTTGCTGATGGCCCTGTTTTCTAAGTTTAGTACAAACTTCTTCATGCTTGCTTAGATTATGTCCTCTTAGAGTCCTTTAATCCCAAAGGCACACCAAGGCAAATTTGATATGCTTCCTAAGAGCCTTCCTCCTGGTGCGTTGATTATTTTGAAGCAGCTGCTTTCCATTAACAGCAGTTATTACACAGTGTTGGTTAAGGTGAGAGACTGCTGCAAGTAGCTCCTCTCACCACTGTGTTGTTCTGTTCAGAATCTGCGGCAACTTTATCTCCAACCCCAGTGGAAATGACCGAAACTATAAGCAGCTGCCTTGAAGTGACTAGAGAAAGCAGAAAGCTAGGATTTTTTCCCCTGGGGTGAGGATTTTAACTTCGAGTACAAGAAACAGGGTGAAGTCTTAGCTAATTCTGAGTCTGCAGTCCAGCTCTGCTACCACTTTGCAAAAATAAATATGAAATAAAAGTAGTGTTCCTATACCATAGCAGTGTTAGGTGGGGATCTGCCTGTGTGTGTTGAATTTTCCATTTCTGTGTCGATGCAGCTGAGTTAAGCCGTCTACAGCTTTTATGCTGTTAGACTTGACGACTCTCACCCCTGCCTGATTCTTGTTTTAAGATCTGAGTTGCTGAAGTAGAAGGTAAATGTTTGTTCATATGAAGAATATTTCTGAACAGCTTCTGCCTGCTTTGAGGTTGTTTTTTTCCCCTTGTTTTTGATTAACTCATTATATATAATAAAAAGGACCTGTGATCTTTTTTCTCAACTCAAATGATTTTGTGAGGTTGTATAACAGGGTTTTAAAATTATATTCTCTTCTACCTCATGTGGTTTTTTTTCTGCAAATGATTCCATAAAAGATGAAGGAAATTATTACCACTTATTTTTCAGTTTCTTTGCAAGGTGTTCTCTGTTCTACGTTGTGTAAGGTTGGTGAAAATGATGATGAATGTTCTCCAGAATGGCTTCCACAGAACTGCATTTTGTTAAATATCAATAGGTGTTTGTTCAAAAAGGATTATATACATTAAATGTACTGTGGAAAAGCTGGGCTAAACACACTACTGTAATGAGACTCCTCGGAACCTTTGGTAACTTTCTGGGCTATTGATATCATAGCGAGAGCTGGGGTTTGCAGTGTTTATCCATCCATCCAGACCATGAGACCCTTTCTTACAAAGCCAGTGCTGTGCAGAGCGGCTAAGAGGATCTTCACACTCAGTGCTTCAGATCTTCTGGGAAATACCAGTTGTCTGTTATGGCAAAAACAGAGGCTATGCAAAGTTATCCACAAGCACACAAACTACTATGTGCATCCTTTTAATCAGAGGCACACTTGCTGTCATGTTGAAAACTAAAAAAATGTGCTTTTATTACACAATAAATGTGTAGAGACTTGACTGATGTCTAAAACCAAGGCAAAGAGAAAAATAAATGTCCATGTCGTCTAAGTTTTAGTTTACTACATTCTGTCTGTAGCCCTGCCTGTCTGAATGCAGGTATCTAAATATCCTACCAAAACACAGTGTTTTCAGATTAACTTCTTTGTTGGTATCTTGAAAATAAAAATGGGGGTAGTGGGGCTGGAGAGATGGCTCAGTGGTTAAGAGCACTGACTGCTCTTCCAGAGGTCCTGAGTTCAATTCCCAGCCACCACATGGTGGCTCACAGCCACCTGTAATAAGATCTAATACCCTCTTCTGGGGTGTCTGAAAAAAAGCTACAGTGTACTTACTTACATATAATAAATAAATCTTTTTTTTAAATGCGGGTGGTAAAGAGTGTAGAGAGAACATACATGGCATGGGGCATATGCCAGGATGCCTTCTGCTGGGGGAGGAGCTGCTTGAGCTTGTTTTGTCTGCTTGCCTTTCTCAGTGCATAGACGCTTGACAATGTAGACATTCAGAAGAAAGTTGGGGCTGGAGAGATAGCTCAGAGGTTAGGAGCGCATGCTGATCTTCAGAGGACCCAGGTTCTAGAATAAATGTTATCAATTGTTAATTTCTGAGTAAAATTACTTCTTTTTTTTTAAGATTTCTTTCTTTTTATTTTAAAGGTTTATTTATTTATATGAGTACACTGTCGCTGTCTTCAGACACACCAGAAGATGGCATCAGATCCCATTACAGATGGTTGTGAGCCACCAAGCAGTTGCTGGGAATTGAACTCAGGACCTCTGGAAGAGCAGTCAGTGCTCTTAACCATTGAGTCATCTCTCCAGCCCTTAAATTATTCTTAGTATGTTCTAGACACATGTCCCTTATCACACACGTGATTCACAGAGCCTTTTCTCCCTGTCCATGGGTGTTCTATTCACTTCCCTGATGGGGTCTAGATTTTATCTTCCTAGTCTGCAAGTTTTACATTTGCCGTGTTTTCCCTGACAAGTTAAAAATTTTAGTGCCAGACTCTACCATCTGGAAACCACCATTCCTTTGACATCATAACATGCCATCCGTGGTAACCATCTAAGGCTCATCTCCACAGTCAGCGCCTCGGAACCTAGCAGTTTCCAAACACAACTTGATTCTCGTCTTCATGAGATACTATGGCTCATCAGTTGGGTTCTTTTTTTTCCAGGTGAATCGATTTAGTAAGGTAGAAGACCGCGCAATTTTTGTCACTGACCGGCACCTGTATAAAATGGACCCCACTAAGCAGTACAAGGTGATGAAGACTATCCCGCTGTACAATGTAAGTTTGCATCAAATAAGACTCCTATGTCCTGGACAGAGGCTGATAGGGTAAACATGCAGCCTCTTGCTTTGGGGATCCCATGTCTTCCTGGCATTTTACACCAATTTTGTGTTGTACCAAAGCACAGTTTTCTATAAGAGGATTCAAAGTTTCTGATGGAATAACTTTAACAGTTTTTAAGGATAAGAACAGTGGTGGTATGTGATATATATTGCATACTGTTTATCCATAGTTTAAACTGCTTGCACATAGTGTGTTTTCTTACCTACTTTTATAAATGGTGTGTGTCCACGTGGGCACACCTGTCTGCACGGGTGCACGTGGAGGTCAGAGGACAGCCCCAGGTGCTGCTCCTCAGCCGCCATTCTTGGTTTTGGAGAGAGGCTCTCACTGACCTAGAGCTTACTGAGTAGGCTAGGCTAGGTGGCCAGTGAGCCCAGGGACCCTCCTGCCCTCACTTCCCCAGTGCTGGGGTCCGCAGCACATACCACTGTGCTCGGCTTCTTCATGTGGCTTCTGGAGCCTGAGCTCCTGTCTGTATGCTTGTGTGGGGAGCACTGGACTGACGGAGCCGTCTCCCAGCTCGACTTTTATAAATTGTCTATGAAAATGGAACCAAGGTGAAAATGACTTTGTAGAAACATTACTGCTTTCATTTATTTTTTCTCTCTGTGTGTGTATGTATGTATGTATGTATGTGCATGTATGTGTGTTATGCACATGTAAAAGCCTAAGGTTGATGTCAGGAATCATCCATCCTCAGTCACCTCTTCCACCTTATTCTTTGAAGTAGGGTCTCTCCATCAAATCCAGAGCTCACCAATATGGCTACTCTTGCTCCGAGGATTCCCTGTCTCTGCCTTCAGAAGCTCAGATTACTGGAGGGCTGCCATGCCCACTGGCCATTTACATGGGTTTCTGAGGAATCAAACTTCAGTATTCACACCTGCGCAATAAGCACTTTAGCCACTAAGCCAGCTCCCCAGCTTCCATTACTACTATTTTAAATATGAGTTTTATGTAGCTCCCAGAAGTTAGTCTTTACCAATATATTTTACAACATTAATTTGCTAGTGGAATGATTTCTTTTTAATGATTTTTTTTTTGGATTTTGTTTTGTTTTGGTTTTGTTTTGGTTTTGGTTTTGGTTTTTTGAGACAGAGTTTCTCTGTGTAGCCCTGGCTGTCCTGGAACTCACTCTGTAGACCAGGCTGGCCTCGAACTCAAAAATCTGCCTGCCTCTGCCTCCCAGAGTGCTGGGATTACAGGCGTGACCACCACCACCCGGCTGGAATGATTTCTGATCTAAGTCCACTCTATAGTTCACTGTTATACCTAGGCTTTCAAATTCTACAATCACTTCTGAAACATGAAATTTGTTGACTATCTTCCCGAATCTCAGTGCGAAACGTTACTTTTGTTCTTTCTGAGACAGGGCCTCGCTGGTCTCTAACTCATGACTTGATGTGACCCTCAGGAGCAGCCAGGACTATGAGTGTGCACCATCATGGCTGGCTCACAGTTCCCCTGTTTAACAGTGTTAGTTCTACACAAGTGACTGTCCTGATTCTTTAGAAGCGCCTACTGGACTACTGGGTCTTTTAATCTGTGAGACAAGTTTTCTGCCTGCTAGTTCTTAAATAGAGAAGTCTGTGAAAAGTATTACTTACAGATTATTTTAAATCCCTTTGGTCCCTGAAAAAAGAAATAGGAAGCATATTGTTTTGTGGCTCTATTTGGTTTCCTCTGAGGTCCTTTGGTAGTAAGGAACAGTGACAGCAAAAGCATCCCTGGCTTTGCTGAGTGACTTGTGCATTTGTGGATAGCCAGTGTCATTGGGGCTGGGACTGATCTCACTGCCCCTCCTTCTCCCCCACCCTACCACACACACACTTCATTTCAACGGAAAGGCCAACGAATTGCAGCTGAGAAGAAACTTTAGATGGTATATAATCTTCTTAGCCAAGACCTGATATCTATCAGCCACAATTTAAGCCTAAACAGCCTGTAGACGTTGAGCAGGAGAGAGAAGAGTAGACGAGCGAGAAAATTATATTTTTAAATTTAAAAATTTTAAATTACATATTGTCAAAGTCTAAGGAAGTATGAATGCAAGCGAAAAGAATCATGGTATGTGATTTGTTGCCTTGCCTTTATTTCTATTAAGGGGAACCCATCAAGTTCATGATATAAACAACAAATGGTTAAACAACTCTTTAAACTCAAGTGTCTTCATTTTTAATTTTTTTAAATATTATTTTGGTTTTCATTTGATTATGTATATATGTGTGTATCTTGATATAGATATGTGTATATGCATGCCTGGTACCCACAGAGTCCAGAGAGGCAGTTGGATCCCTGGAGCTAGAGTTATAGTGATTGTGTACCACCCAGCATGGATGCTGAGAACTGAACTCAGATCTTCAAGAGTGGAACGTGCGCTTAATGACTGAGCCATGTCTCACCCTTATCTTCCCTTTCTGCGTTGACTACAGATAAAAATTTTAAAACCCTTTTTCATTTATAGTTATTCTGCCATAATCATTGCTAGTGACACTGACAGTTATTATATCATAAAGAATATCAATATTTAACTGCTCTGGGAAAGTAGACATCTGAGGGGTGGGTTCCCACTGTTGTAGATGCTCTCAGGATCCACCCATGTCACTTTGTATCCCATGACATTTTTGTGCACACATCCTACTTTCTGCAGCCATCATCTTTGTCAAGAAGCTGCCCACAGCCAGAGCCCCTGCCCTCTCAGCTAGACTGGAAATGCAGTGAGCAGTGGGCCTGGGAGTCTCATACCCCGGGTCCGTTCTGCATCACCAAGATCTGTTCCAGAGCTTCCCCGCAGAACAACCTCAGATGCCCACAGGACAGGCTGCCTTTCTGCTCCTGGCCCAGGCCCCTCTCCCTTGTCCTCCCAAATCTACCATGCCCTCTCAGCAGCCCTCACCTTCCATCTGCTTCTGGGAAGAGCTAACTTTAGAACAGCGGAATGGCTGCCTCCTCCAGTGAGGCAAGCTGGGTACAAAGGGGACTCCAAATGGAGCCCGGTGGGGTTTTTAGTCTTGAGGTAAATATGGCAATATTAAGCCTAAATATTTTATTATTAAAACATATTTAGCCGGGCGTGGTGGCGCAGGCCTTTAATCCCAGCACTTGGGAGGCAGAGGCAGGTGGATTTCTGAGTTCGAGGCCAGCCTGGTCTACAGAGTGAGTTCCAGGACAGCCAGGGCTACACAGAGAAACCCTGTCTCGAAAAAACCAAAAAAAACCATTTTTAAAGTAAAACCAAAGGTAAAGGCAGTGAGCCATATGATAATGCTAGAAACTGGGAAGAGCTAAAGGAAAACACTTACTACCTCAGTCATGGTTGGGCACATGCCTGAATCCCGAACTACAGGATGATCAGGTGCTTAAAACCATTCTGGACTATGTAGTGAATTGAAGCCAGCCTGAACACTATAGTGAGACCTTCACTTCAAAATAAATATTTAAAGTGTGTGAGTGTGTGAGTGAGTGAATGTATGTGTCTGTGAATATCTGTCTATGAACGTCTATGAATGTGTGTGTTGTGTGTGTATGTCCACTCTAACCACATTGACTTTCAGGTATTAGTACAGGTCCAGTGTCAATGCAAAGGGAATGAGGAGTCTAACATTCAAAGTGGGAAAGAATTCAGCAGTTGGGGGTGAAAATTTAGGAGTGGATCCATGTCGGATTGGAGGAAGGGTGGATTATTCACAGACATCCACAGTTGAATGGTGGGGGAAATTCACCAAAGGAAAGGGAATAAAAGCTAGGCTCTGGGTTTTTGTGTGTCTTCTCATCTCCCCAGGCACTTGTTGGCTCTGACTGCCCATTAGAGCCACAAGGCTATGATGTATCATTCTAAGGAAGAAAAAAAAACAATGAGAGTACCATGTTTAAAATCAATTTGGAAAGTTCTCAAAAACTAAAAGTGATAATCAGTACAAAGTACCGCAGGGTTTCCCACTCCTAGCCTCCCAGTTCCTGCTCTCCCTCTCCCTGGCTGTGCAGATCCCCTCCCTGACCTTGTTTGGCTCTTCTGTCTCTAAGAAGAGATTGCAGACACATATTGTAAGCATGGCTTATTCCTCATGAGGTTATGCATGGTGATAAGGGGAAGGACCTGGAATCATGGCCACACCTCCGTTCCAAGGCATCCCTGCATTACCCTTGCAGCCCCGTCAGCAACAGGAGAGCACTGGACAGTCCTTTCCATCCCTGCTCTTTATGTGCTTTCTTGCTCACCCCAAGTTAGAGTGAGCCACCCTAGCAACCATTTACTTTTGTCCTGCAGTAAGTTCTACATTGTGTCTCAGAAGAGGGCTCTCCTAGCAATTGATGCCTTGTGATCCAAATCCTACTTTTGTGCCTCGTCAAACACTTGCAAATCTAAGTATATGGATAATTCCTACAAATTATTTTGGGTATCATTGTAGTAGTCATTCCCACTACTATCATGATTATTGTCCCAAAGCAAAAGCCATACTTGAACTTTGGTCATAAATTGTGCTGAATATTTGAATAGGTCACTAAGTTTTCCTAATGGCAAAGAGTGCTAAGCAAGAAGAGGTTTAAGTACCGCACGTTCATGGGGCAATTTTTTTAAAAGATTTATTTATTTTATTTATATGAAAACACTGTAGCTATCTTCAGACACACCAGAGGATGGCATCAGATCCCATTACAGATGGTCATGAGCCCCCATGTGGTTGCTGGGAATTGAATTTAGGACCTCTGGAAGAGCAGTCAGTGCTCTTAACTGCTGAGCCATCTCTTGGGGAATTTTTAAGCCACTAAGCTAGTGGTTCTCAACTTTCCTAATGCTATGACCCTGTCTTAATCAGGGTTTCTATTCCTGCACAAGCATGACCAAGAAGCAAGTTGGGGAGGAAAGGGTTTATTCAACTTACACTTTCCACAGTGTTGTTCATCACCAAAGGAGGTTAGGACTGGAACTCAAGCAGGTCAGGAAGCAGGAGCTGATGCAGAGGCCATGGAGGGATGTTTCTTACTGGCTTACTTCCTCTGCCTTGCTCAGTTTGCTTTCTTATAGAACCCAAGACTACCAGCCCAGGGATGGAACCATCCACAAGGGGCCCTCCCCCCTTGATCACTAATTGAGAAAACACCCCACAGCTGGATCTTATGGAGGCATTTCCCCAACTGAAGCTCCTTTCTCTGTGATAACTCCAGCCTGTGTCAAATTGACACACAAAACCAAACTTTAAAAGTTTCTTATATTGTGACAACTCCAACCATAAAATTACTTTTCTTACTACTTCATAACTGTAATTTTGCTACTGTTATGAATCATAATGTAAATATCTGAGATGCAGAATATCTGATATGTGACTCCAAAGGGGTTGAGACCTATACGTTGAGAACCGCTGCACTGGTCTCTTCCTAGTCGCCCATTTCAGTTGCCAAGGTGTCTGTCTTTTTCAAACAGGGTCTAAAACTGTGTTCATGAGCACCCAGGGTGGTTTCCTTACCTGCCTCCATCCAGGCAGTAGAGGTCCAATATTAGTTTCTTTCCTAAAGCACCTCAAAACCACCCAGCCAGTTCCGTCGTTCTCTGCACCTTCTAGCTCACTGAACCTGTGTAATCTAGCCAATGTCCTAGCTACTCCCTGTTGGTGAACACATCAGCCATTCTCTGGGGTTGCCAAAGGGAAGCTAAGAAACTGCTTCATCCCTCCAGCCTGGGGCCACTGACGTCCTGCTGCATCCCTCCCTAAGATGCTGCAGCCACTGCCCCGCCAGTGCTCTTGCACAGCCCCACTGTGCTCCTTGCTTTTGCTGTTTCTTGAATTGTAATGAACAGATTCAAGGGACCTCAAGTAAAATGAGGGAGTAGGTTTGAAGACCCAGCTCTGGAGGATTTGCCAGGATTTCAGCAGCTATATACCATTGTCGGTTTAGACTCTCAATAACAAGCCGTCCGATTCACATTACTAAGTGTTTGTTATGTAGATGCCACATAGGTGTTGGGGTCATAGAAAGGCCCAGTCACAGACTCTGCCTTTATTCCTCCCCACTGGAAGAAAACAAATATATGTGTGTGTGTGTGTGGTGTGTGTGTGTGGTGTGGTGTGTGTGTGTGTGTGTGTGTGTGTGTGTACGGAGGAGAGGGGAATCAGTTAATGGAGTATAAGGAGAAAATAAATTAGAAAAGGAGACAAGAAACAGGAGTATACTGTTATTTGGAATAAGGTCCTCAGGCTTCCCTGAGTGGCTGACATTTAAGCAAAAACTTAAAGAAGTTAAGGAATCCACCTATCTTCACTCATGGGAAAGTATTTTAGGCAGAAGGACAGCAAAAGGCAGACACAAGCAGAGTAGGGACTCTTCTGTAGGAAATATATTCAGGATCTTGATCTGGTGATGACTGCCCAGGACATGCATGGACATCCATCAAAGCATTTGTCTGAGATATGTAAACCCTACTGCATGCCTGTCATGCATAGAAATAAAAAGGGAGAGAGAGAAAGAATGCAGCTGATAAAGAGGCAGGAGAGATGTCATCAAGATGGGGGGAAGGGGGACAAAGAAGAAAATAATCACTAACCTAGAGGAGATAGCAGTATCCACAAACAGTGGTGTGTGAAGCCATGTCCTTCACAGTGGGAAATGCTACAGTAATATTCCACAGCCTTTTCCTCAGGGGAAAGGCAGCCATTAACTACATCAGGGTGGGCCCTTGATGAGGAGAAGCTAAGGGTCTGCACAAGTAACAATATCTAGAGTTGGATACTGCTCTGTGTTCCTGACCTTGATGATAGCTGCTTTGCCCATTTCATTCAATAGCACATATGTTTTCTCTTCTGTTTTATTTTACTTTCACTTTCACTTTCACTTTTTGTTCTGTTTGGTTGTTAAGAGACAGTCTTTCTGTCTAACCCGGACTGGCCTCCAGCTCCAGGTCTTCCTGCCTCAGCTCCCAAGTGCAGGAATAACAGAAGAATGTCACAGCGCCTGGCCTTGTCTGTTCTTTGGGTGATTCATGTTCTAGCTCTCTTAGATGGGTGCTTTTAACTGCTTCAGTTTTTAAATATTTTTAAATGCATTTGAAACTATATATGTTTGTATTTAAGAATGGTTTGAGTTGAATTTTACTTTTGACGTGATATTGGGCTTGTTTTCGTTTTGTTGTGAGATCTTCCTAAAGCCATGAGTAGTTTAGTAATGTCATTTCATAAATGGTAATTTATGGTGCTTGAGTGTGTATGTTCCATGGGAAGAGACTTCATTTCCCCGTTGCTCATTACTGCCTCACTTCCCGTAAACTAAGAAACCACATGTCCTCTTCTACTTTCCTTACCATAGTCTATCAGTCTACTGGTTATCCTTGCACCAATTTCAGTTTTTACTACAGTTGGACGCAGTTTTATGAATTTTAAGATAATGGTAACTTCCCAGGCCCCTTCCTTTCAATTCATCCCATCTAGCTGGGGCTGAGTCTCAATAGTTGAGTCTTTGACTTATGTGTGAGAAGCTTAGATTGATCCCCAACACACCAAAGCAAAACAAATAGAATTTACCCCATTCCTGCCAAACACTCATTCACCACAGCACAAGAAGAGAAAGGATGGTACAGATAGTAACACAGGTAAGCCTGTCAGGAGGGACACAGACACCTATGTATAAGCTATTCATTCTCCCTAACTCCCTGGGGACCACTGGCCAGTTTCCTGTCTCTCTGGCTGTACATTCTCTAGAATGTCATGTGTCAGCACCATATAATATGTAGACGTTTCAGATTGACTTCTTTCACCTAGCAGCAAGCATTTAAAGTTACCTGTGTCTTTCTATGGTTTGGTGGCTCTTAATTTTTTTCCAATCAATGAATAATATTCTGTTATTTGGAGGTACCATAATGTGTTTATCTATTCACTATTAGAGGACACTTTGGTTGCTTCTAGTTTGCAGCAGCCATGAATAAAGCTTCTATAAATATTTACATGCAGGTTTCTTGTGTGGACATGAACCCTTGGAACAGGTGAATACATATATACCTAGGAGTGCACTTACTCAGTCACAGATAAGAATCAGCCTAGCTCTGTAAGAACTGCCAGTTTTCTTCCAATGTGGCTATGCCATTTTGTAGTCTAAGCAAAATTAGGGTGCCTAGTTCTTCACATTCTCACTTTGATATTGTCCATTTGTTTGTATTTCACCCATTCTAAAATATGTATAGCTATATGTGTGTATGCATATATGTACATATATGTATGTATATATTTTTATTACCCTAACATATATAACTCAGTATTCACTGTCTCCATGTTTAACCATACTCTCTCTTGGTTTATATTAAGGTAATAGAAACTGATTTTTTTTTTAAATAAGCCTAAGCTATTTTCTTTAAAGATACATTTGGCGCCTTTCTCCCCTCTGACTAGCAAGTGCTATAACAACCATTTGTCTTTTGAAAGTGTTCTGGTCAAGCTTCTCAGGAAAGATAAAAATGGGACATCATAGCAGGTCCTTGAGAGTATTTTCAGCAAACATTATCCTCACAAATGACATAGCCACATCACAGTAAAAATGATCCGAGAGAGAAACATTCAAGTTACAGGTGAGCCTTTTAGCAGCTAAGTGACTGTCTATGTACAAACACTGTGGGGTTGGGTTACACTTCCAGCCAGCTACAATCTGTGTTGCTGTCAAATCAGTGTCTTCCCATGTAGTCACTTTCTGTACTAGATTTTTATATTATGCTTTTAAATTAAAGCAATAATTCCAATACATTTGTCGAGAAAGGTTTGACATTTTGTAAGGGACAGTATGGTCAGGATTTGAGTATTTTATGAATCTGAGAGATCTGTGCTCGCTACGACTTAATAGGAGAACAAAGGAAAAATACTATGCTACATGCATTAATAGCAGTATGGGGTCCAGTGCTTTGATCACCACGTCTTTGACTGAGTATTATCCTGGGAAAGCACAGTTAAGTTGATAGAAAAGATGGCTCCCTGCGGTTGGGGCATGTGGCTTAAATAAGTGTACTTATGCATTCCGGTTCACGTAGACGCATGTGCACCCAGACCAGTGCTCAGGAAGGAGGCTGCCTAGGTTAGGTGGAATTAAATTGCTTGTTACTTTCAAGGGAAACTGTGTAAGCTGAATCACTTAGCCTGAGTGCCACTGCAATTCTTCTGCCCTCCTTTTGTTGGTGAGTGTTAGTTTTACTGATGAATTAGTCTGAAAAAATGGTTTAAATCTGCCCATTAATGTTGTTTTGATATAGACCCTTTATCAGTATGGGCTTGAGGGCTAAGGACGTAGCCAATTAATTACTCTCGTCCCTCCTTTAGTTCTGTGTGAAATACAAAACAAACAGGGAAGAGGAAAGAGACAATTATCTAAACTAATGTGCAGGTTCCGAGGAGCTCAATGGCCTGTAATTATGTCACGCTTCGTGCTTTATTACTCTGTTTGACGTGGCTTGCTAGAACGATGTCATTCTGTTTGGAAGATGGATTGTCCTTTTAATGTACACAGGGTGTGAGCCCTGTTGAAATCCATCTGCCAGCCTGCTCTGCTCCCAACCACCATTTCTAAAGCACCCTCTCCTCCTGGCAGTGTCCCAAGGGAAGGTGTTTCCATAGTAACCCCAACAGAGGCAATCAGCTGTTGTCTGGCACTGCCTGAGCTGGTGTGTGCTAGCCTCTCCCTTCTCGATCCTCCCTCAAGCCTTTAAAACACTATATTTATTAGTCCTCTTTAATGGAAGTTTATAATCCCTTAATGTCGCACTCTGAGTAGCACTCTGGTTTATTTATTTATTTAGGTAATAAATCTACCTTCCTAATTAATTCTCAGCAGTCCTGGGAGCTCTATTATTTTGAACATCTTGTACAAATGTTTATATTTCTGCCTGTTATAACAAAGAAACTGCTTACAAAAATTAGATATTCAGAAACCTGTCTATACTGAAAGTAAATTTGGAAAAATACAGATGCTAAGGTACCAGATGAATTTTTGAATTTTTTTTCTTACTGTAACAGTAGTAACAAAGCAGTCTTTCTCCCATTGTATGTTTCAGCACTCCATGATTCTATCGATAAATCCAGTGAACACAGATATTTAAAAACCTTTGAAATGTAGTATCTGAGACCACATTTCTCCCTTAACTTTTATTAATCAGAGGAGGGACACATATGAAGAGCTTCCCTACTGACTCTTTTCCTGGCATGTGCGCAGGAGTAAATGTCTTTTCTTACGTTGGTTAGACACCATGACTTATGCAAAACAGTACTAAGCAAATCAAGCAGTAGTCTCTTTCAGACACCAGGAATAGTCCATCTTCATTAATACTAGACCTGGAAAGTTGATTTCAAATTTCAAAACTGTCTCAATACAGTATCTGAAAGGAGAGATCATTTGGGCATCTTATTAAAAGCCATCTTGTTAAAGAAATGCAAAGCCTTTTAAGAGCTAAAGAAGCCCTGGGCATGGTGGTGCACGCCTTTTGTCCCATTGCTTGGGAGGCAGAGGCAGGCAGAGCTCTTGAGTTGGAGACCAGCCTGGTCTACAAAGTGAGTTCCAGAACAGCCAGGGCTACACAGAGAAACCCTGTCTTGATACATACATACATACATACATACATACATAGATTGATAGATAGATCAAGAGCTATTAAGTATAAAAAAGTAAGCATACTACCACTTATTTCTCCAGAGGTCAGATCACTAGAAGACAGATCTTTTAGAAACAAAACACTAAATAGAGATGTATATACAAATAGATTTCTGCATTTGCAAAATAGGTATCACCATGCTGATGGAATTACAGGCTTCCTTTATACAACTATCTTATCAGGCACTGGGATGTTGCTCAGTGGTAAAGCACTTGCATGGCATGTGTGAACTTAAGTAACTGTCCTGTCAGAGCTTTCTTCTGTGCATTGAACATTCTTGAGCAGCGTCTCTGTGGCATGCATTTGACAACACTGACAGTGCAAGAGTACTCCATACAGTTTGCCTATGACACCTCCTGCTCCATGGGAGAAACAGAGATACACTCAGCACAATGCCTGGGCTATATGCCCAGCAACCCTTAGGTACAGTCACTATAATGTCTTGTTCTCAAGAAGAAAATTGTACTCAGAAAGGTGAAGCAGCCCACGCAAGACCTCCAGCATTCCAAACAAAGGAACCGGGCTTCATGCCCACATCTGCACAGCCTAGCACCCAACCTCTGCTACCCACTGCCTCCCATTTATGAAAACACATAAAAATAAACTCTCTTTGGAAGGGTCCTAGGAATCAAAGCCAGGGTCTCAGCCATAACTAAGCCATAGACATAGCCCTAATATTTTACTTTCAAAAGTAAATAATAATAATAATAATAATAATAATAACAACAACAACAACAACAATAATAATAGTATCTGTCATATAGCTAATGTGTTTAGTGGCTTAACTCTGCTATATCTCCATCTTTAAGAGCCTGGGCAGGAAGCACCTTTCATAAGTGAAGAGACCAGTCCAAAAAGAAAGTGGTCGTTGGTGTGAGGATTCAGTACAGTGTTTCTGACCTCAAACCCCAAGTTAACTACAAAACTGGGCTTCTTGGTGTGCCCTGTGCCACCCTGTATCTCCTTGCACTGTCTTTGTTTACTTACATAAACCTTCCTTACATTATAAATTGTTTCTTTCCAATACATTTCATCTTAGCCTATTGAATACAAGTTACTGATGAAACCTCAGAAAACTGGAGAATCAAGACCTAGTTTGTGGGACTGGAGAGATGGCTCCGTGGTTAAGAGCACTGACTGCTCTTCCAAAGGACCTGAGTTCAATTCCCAGCAACCACATGGTGGCTCACAACCATCTGCAGTGGGATCTGGCACCCTCTTCTGGTGTGTCTGAAGGCAAGGACAGTGCACTCATATACATAAAATAAATAAATAAATTTTCATATACATAAAATAAATAAATCTTTAAAAAAAAAAGAAAGGTAACTATTACCAAAAAAAAAAAAAAAAAATGACCTAGCTTGTACATCAGTCCTGTTCTGCATATCAGTGGGTGGAAGGAATGACCCATTAGTATAAAAAGAGAATAATAAAATAATTGTTCCATTTCTATTGAGAGGAAAAATAACAGCACATTTGGAGAAACCTGCCACATCATTCTTAAGTTTACACAGCCCTATCTTTTCACAGACAAACCCTGCAAGAAAGGCTGCTACATGGGAAGACAGCCCTTTCAATGTTAACCTGATGCTTAGAGATTTTAATGTGTGTATTTTAGCTCTAACGTGGGGTTCCTAGGACCTTCACTACATACTAGAATAGTCTGTGGGTTGGAGGCGTGTGTTGGGACTTTTTGTTGTTGTTGTTGTTGTTGGAGATTGAGTCCGGGGCATCAGGCATGCTGAGATCTCAGTGTACCCTAAGCTGCCTGTGAATTTGGAATCCTCCCAACTAAGCTTCCCATGAACTGGGGTTACCGGCATGCACCACCATGCCTTGAAGTTCAAGGTTAGTTTTATGAAAAGATTTTCCTTAAATAAAAGTAATATAAGCCAGGCATTGTGGTACACACCTGTAAGCCCAATACTCTGGAAGCTCCGGCAGGAACATCTATAGTTGGAAACCAGCCTGGTCCATGTAGAAACACCCTCTCCCCTCAGTAAGTAAATAGCCCCATCCTTATGATAACAATGCATACGTCATCGCGCTCGGCTCCCACCCCACCCTAGTCTAGGGGAGTTGCCTATGCAGGCCCCAGATAGGCATTTGGTAAATGAGATTCTCTGTTATTGGTTGGATCTAGAACCAGCTTTGTTTGCACAAAACTTTTAAGTTTAACTGCACTACAGAAAGAGCATCATTTTCTAATTGACAGACTTTAAAGGGACTTTATTTTATTAGAACTGTACCTACCCAGAGACATCTTTACTCTGTGCCATGGATGAGGGAATGCCCAGCAGGGCAGCTCAGCTGACCAGTTCAGTATCTTCTCCCACTTTGCCAACTTCCTCATTGGACTTTTGTGGAGAGAGCAGCCATTTTCCCACTTCAGAAGCCACCTCCAGCATCTGCCTTTCTGCCTCTGCTCTCCAGTGTCCTTGACATTTCAGATCCTGGCTTTTCACAAAGTCAGAGGAGTTATGAAAAGGCCTTATTTGCATTTGAAGACCAGTTCAGTGCATGAGGTAAATGAAATCTTCTCCAATGGGGTCTGAGAACACAGCTGTTAGGGTATGTGGGAGTTATAGGTTGTGGTCAAATAACAACATGCTTAGTAGGTCCATGTTAGCACATCTGAACTAGCACATGTGAGGTGCGTAGCATAGTTCTCACCGTGTGGCTAAAGTGCTCAGCAATCAAACTGTTCCCAAGCCCCTTGTAAACAGACAATCCTAGGGCATCAGAGGGACAGGAGGGAGCCAGCATTCGGGGCCTCACTGGCTGCTCTCTGCTCTCAGACGTCCATGTGGGCCCCTCACGAGTCCCTCAGTGCATACTCCAAATGATGCTGTCCATCTGTGCCTTCCCTAGGACTCTTCCTCACACCACCTGACACGTTAGATGGTTGTCTGAAATCATTCTTCCCCATGTCCCTGTTAGGAAATGGACTTTAACCCCAGAACCCCTGCTTCCATAAGTAAGTGTTCAATAAATGGTTTCTGTTGAACTGGACAGGTTAAGACTGGAGACAGGAAAAGCAGTTAAGAGGCTGCCGCTGTGGCACCTTGAGAAATCACAAGAACCTGAACTCAGACAAGGACAGGAAAGGGAAGCAGGTGGGGATTCAGAGCTACTCAGGGGCCACCGGGATGGCTCCGTGCTTGAGAGCACGTGCTGCTCTTCCAGAGCCTGAGCTTCGTTCCCAGCACACACGCTTGGTGGCTCCAACTTCAGGGCATTGTATGTTCTCTTCTGGCTTATACAGGCAACTGAGCACACCTGGCACACAGACACACATACACATACAGAGAGAGGAAGGGAGGGGGGAAGAAATGAAAATAAAGTTTAAAAGGAAGAAAAGATACTCCAGTGCAGAAACGACAGGCAGCGAGCATTGAGAAGAGAGTCACTTCCAGGATGCCTGGGTAGATGACAGTCCTGGTTCCTCACCAAGATGGAAGTGTAGGTAAAAAGCAGAGGTGTAAGAAAAAGTATGTCTTAAACAGGCTGTGTTTGTGGTGTCTGGAGACTGTAAAATGAGAAGCCCAATAGGCAGTCATCTGTTTGGCTGTCTAGGGTAGAGGCTGTCTTAGTGGGCTCTGTTGCTATAACAAGACACCACAGCTGAGTGACTAAGCCACAGGAAGGTATTTCTTAATGTCCTTCAGGCTAGGAAGACCCATCACTACAAGACAACATTGAATGCTAAAACTGTGATATGCAGAAAGGACTGACTGCCCAAGGACACAGGGAAGAGATAAAAATAGCTTTGGGGGTGAGGAAGGGTTTCAGAGGTCCATAGGTATATGCCAGCTCATGATGGACATAGGGATTTATTTCCAGTTTTTCTCCTTTCTCTATTTTCTTTCACTGTGTGTATGGATGTTTTGCCTGCATATGTCTCTGCACCACATGCATGCCTGATGTGTGAGGAAGCCAGAAGAGAACATTGGATCCCCTGGAACTGGAACTGCAGATGGTTGTGAGCCTCCATGTGTATACTGGGAATTGAGCCTGTATCCTCTGGAAGTGTAGCCAGTGCTCTTAATCACTGAGTCATATCTGCAGCTCCATTTTCAAATTCTTTTTTTTTTTTAAAGATTTCTTTCATCTTATTTTTATGGGTGTTTTTCCTGTGTGTGTGTGTGTGTGTGTGTGTGTGTGTGTGTGTGTGTGGTGTCTGCACCATGTGTGTCCCTCATGCCTATGAAGGCCAGAAAACAGCACCAGATCCTCTGGAACTGGAGTGAGAGTTGCCAGCCACCATGTGCTGGGAATCAAACAAACCTGGGTCACCTGCAAGAGCAGCCAATGCTCTGAACAGCCTAGCCACCTCTCCAGCATTCTTTTATAAGTTTGTTTGTTTGTTTGTTTGTTTGTTTGTTTGTTTTCTTGAGACAGTTTTTCTCTGTCTTGGAACACACTCTGTAGACCAGGCTGGCCTGGAGCTCAAGAGATCCAACTACCTTTGTCTACTGAGCATTGGGATTAAAGGTGTGCATCACTACCACTAGGCCCCTTTCCAAGTTCCTAATGCTGCGACCCTTTAATACAGTTCTTCATGCTGTGGTGACCCCAACCATAAAATTATTTTAGTGCTACTTCATTATTGTAATTTTACTTCTGTTATAAGTTATAAATTTCTGATATGCAGAATCTCTGATATGTGACTCCCAAAGGGGTCATAACCCACAGGTTGAGAACCACTGTCCTAAAGTGTTACATGAGCTACTGCTTTGGGTGAAGCAGAGTAACAGATTTTATGTGGCATGCTCTGGTCTGAAATGGGAAGAGATGGGAAGCCATTTCAGGGACTCTTGGAATTGTATCTGTGGATGCTCTAACACCAGAAGTAGAGAGAAGAAATAAGATCCAAGAGATTCCTGAAACATTCTTCATTCAAATTATCAGTTTAAAAATCATTTTCTGTGTGCACTAGTTAATATTCTCCACATAGTAATTTAAATAATTTTGTTATCCTTCCTGAGAGGCAGTATTAAGCCCCCACTTTCAGGTGAGGAGACAGAGTGCCTTGCTAGAGCTTCTTAGCATGTACATGTGTGCATGCATGTGCGCATGTATGCATGCATATGTATTCACATATGTTCCTATATGTCCTGGATTAGATTCCCTTCCTCTCCTACAGGTTGTAAAACACTTCTCAGAATCTCCACCAAAGTGTGGCTGATGGAGGACAAGAACAATCCCATCCTATAGCACAGTGGCCAAAATGGTCAGAATGCAGTTGAAAGTACTCATCATACCCAAAACAGAGGGGAGCGAATGTGCATAGAGTCAACTTGTGGGCAACAGCAGGAGAACACTGTACCCAACATGATAAGTGCATAATCTTTTTGCATCAGGAAGGTCATTAATTGGTAAGATAAAGAATTTCAATTCAAAGACCAATAAGGAAAGCAACTTAATTAAGTTGATATTTTAAGAGAGAGGAAAAATACATTTAAAATAGATTTTTTTTAAATTAGATTCAATTAGTAAAACAATTATCTTTGTAAAATAATAATTTGACTATCTAAGACCCAATTATTTTAGTAGCTTCACCTAAATCAATGGTTTTATACAATTAGAATCACTTGGGAAGCTTCCCAAATGAAACAAATCAGAACATCCCCAATGCTCCTAATGTACAGCCACATTTGGGGATCACTGGCCCAAATGAGCCCCAGTCAGAATATAAGTTTGACTAGTCAAAGTAGATGTGACAGGACTTAAGCACTTAGCTTTGCATGCTTGTTCTAAAGAAGGGCCCTCTTGGGCCATTCGTCTTGCTTCATGTACCCCTGTGGAGAGTTTGATTATATGATTCGCAAACGCACAACAATAAATCCGAGGCGGTAATGAAGAGAGAGCCCATCTGCCACAGGCAGACATGCTGATGGCTGCAGGCTATGAGACCCGAAGCTGCAGGGCATCGGACATGCCGCCGACTCCCACTAGACGGCTCGGGCTTTAAAATCTCATGGAGGTGCTTTCTTGAGCTGTTTCCCCAGAGCAGCCTTTTTGAAATTAAAATTCCATTTTTCCATGGAACTACTTTGCTAAATTCCAAGTTCTAAGATAATTTCCCATACTCAAAGTGCCAGGTGTCCTAGAGCGGAGACCTCCAGTGTCCTGTGTGAGGACTTCATCAAGAAGAAGAGTCACCCACAAGCCACTGCCTTCCTAGTTCCTAGTAAGGAATTTGACATTCAGGCCAACCATGGAAAGAGCCCAGTGTGATTCCTATAAATAAGGCCCTCCCCACATGAGGCAAAGGGACCCAAGGACTAACAGAGGAGGCAGTGGAGGCCGGCTCACACTGTGCCATTCTCTGGATGAGTATTTCATTTCTAAAGTATGCAGTTCATTTGCAACAAGAATGACGCATAGGCTGTAGACATTCCTCTTGATGGTACCCTCGACCTCTGCCAGGATGTGGGAAATATTTAGAAGACTGGAAGTTGTCATTTATTCAGTGTAGTGAGATGGAGTAAGGTTGGAAACTTGCAGAATACTTCTTTTGGAGGGCTTCTATCAAAGTGTTACAATCAAAGGTGGAAAGCCTTGTTAGACAGTGATGTAAATTAGCCCTTTAATTGGCTGGTTATAATTAGTTTTGTTGACTTGAATAATATTGATCAGAACTACTAGATTCTTATCAAGCACTTGTGTATAAAATCAATTCTAGCCGGGCATGGTGGCGCACGCCTGTAATCCCAGCACTTGGGAGGCAGAGGCAGGCGGATTTCTGAGTTCGAGGCCAGCCTGGTCTACAGAATGAGTTCCAGGGCAGCCAGGACTACACAGAGAAACTCTGTCTCGAAAAAACCAAAAAAAAAAAAAATCAATTCTATTGGTTTAAAGACTATATTTTTTAATTGCTCAAGGCCCATATTTTGTATAATAGTTTTTTTCACCATTAAAATGCCAGATGGTATATATGTATGGTATTTGGAGAACATGGCCCAGGAGAGTAGCCCTGGGGACTTCAGCATCCGAGAAAATGCATCTGTTTTAAAACACACTAATTTTCATCAATATGATGCTTAACTCCAAAGAGAGTAAAATAATTACTTGGTTCTATTTAATTTAGGTAGAAAACATTTCCAAAATACAGGCGTCCCCCTTCCCACCCCCCATCACATTTAAAAAACAATTCATCAAGAGAATTTTTTTTGTTTATTAGGGAATTAAGTCTTAGGTATAACTATGTATTCTTCCCACAATATATTTATAAAATGAGTATGTCTTTATTGGGACTGAAGTGTAGCTCTCAGAAAACATGTACTTAACATGACAAGATCCTGGGTTCAGTTCTAAACTCCTCCCCCCATCAAAAGGGGTCCATTTGTCTTAGTGTTTATTGCTGTGAAGAGACACCATGATCATGACAATTCTTATAAAGGAAACAATAATTGGGTCCGGCTTACAGTTTCAGAGCTTTAGTCCATTATTGTTATGGTGGGAAGCATGGCAGTGTCCAGGCAGACTTGGAGAAGGAGCTGAGAGTTCTACATCTTGATCCACAGGCAGCAGAAGGGGACTGTGTGCCACACTCAGTGCAGCTTGAGCATAAGAGACCTCAAAGCCACCCACACAGCGACACACTCCCTTCAACAAGGCCAGTGCCTTCTAATAGTGCTACTTCCTATGACCAAGCATTCGAACACATGCATCTGTGGGGGCCATACCTATTCAAACCACCACGCATGTTTTGGTTACAATTGATGAATAATACCTGACAGCCTGAATTCAGTCTTTAGAACCCACAGGGCCATAGGTTTTCCTCTCACCTTCACATAGACACACACACAGACAGACAGTAAGTCAATAAAAATGCAATATATTTCAACACTCAGGAGGCAGAGCTGAGATCTCTTTTAAGGCCTGCCTGGTTTACATAGTAAGTTCCAGATCAACAGAGGCTACATAATGAAACAGCCTTTTAAAAATGTTTAACTATCTTAAATGTATAAGCAAGACATTTTATGGTTCTCATTTCTTGAGTCAGGAATCTAACAAAGCAGATGGTGTATCCCTGTTCCTCAGGGCCCAGGGCCTCCAGTATCTCAGAGGCCAGGGACTCAAGAGCCTCGCTTATTCCTGTCAGCACTTGCTGGAAGTGTGAAGATGGCAACTGGACATCTCCAAAGCCTCGAGATACTTAGCTTCTCTAAGCTTGGAGATCTGTAGTCACTCTCTCTCTCTCTCTCTCTCTCTCTCTCTCTCTCTCTCTCTCTCTCTCCTCCTCCTCCTCCTCCTCCTCCTCCTCCTCCTCCTCCTCCTCCTCCTCCTCCTCTTCATAATCCTCCTGCCTTCTTGTATTACAGATGGGTGTTCCCACTCCTGGCAGTGGTCTTCCTATGAGACACTCAGGGAACTGATTGTCTATTAACTACTATTAAAGGCACTCAGCCTCATGCTGGTGCATTTATTAGGTAAAGGCACTTCATAGCATAGCCCTCACACAAAAGGACGAGCAATTCAGTGGGAATAGTGGTAAAGAATTTGTGATCATGTTTGAAACTCTCCACAAGCTACCCTCTGCTAAAAAAAAAAAAAAAATTAAATTAAAAAATAAAATCACTCAAATTTCTCTATTTAGAATGTTGCCAGGCAGTGGTGGTGCATGCCTTTAATCTCAGAACTCAGGAGGCAGAGGCAGGCGGATCTCTGAGTTTGAGTCTAGCTCTACAGAGTAAGTTCCTGCACAGCCAGGGCTACACAGAGAAACCCGATCTGGAAAAACAAGCACACATTTCTCTGGCTGAATGCCTGGCACTCTTTTTTAAAAGCATGTGGTTGGCACTGTGTTTCCATATAGTCCATCAGCATCGCACTTGCCAACTGTACCTGTGGCTCAACACTCAGAACCAAGTATGTATGAGAATGTGAGAAAGAAAGTATGTCTGTGTGTAAATAAATGTGACCTTTCCCGCCTGAGATTCCCCAAGAGTTTTGTCCCCTGATGGTTTAAGGTTTCAAGGTCAGAAACCAAGATCTTAATCATTTAGCTGAGTACAGGTTCCGCTCCCCAAGTAGCATTCCTTCCATAGTAAGATCCGTGAACTAAACAGAAGCTGTCCGTGGACTTTGATGGAGTAACCTCCACGGACCCCCATTTGAAGGGGAGCAGAAGGACGCCTTGTCATCCCTGGCCATCTGTGTTTGCAGCTGCCTTCATAACCTACTACTTCCCACAGAAAGGAAGGGTTCGGAAGCATCTGTGTGGTGTGATTTCTGTCCCTTTAGTGCTGTTTGAAATCTAAGTCCGCCCCTGTGAATCTCGATGGAGCCACTGCACATGGTCTACTCTGTTAGGGGGAGAGGAACACAGCCAGGGATCTGCTCAAGCTGCCCCATGTTTGAACGTCCTGTGCTACAGTGAGCAGGGTCCTTGAGACTCTTGGAGCCCTGGTGTCAATGGAGAGAATTCACAAGTCATGCCCTGAAGATCTTTACAGCATCTTTCATGTCTGGAAGACTCTTTGAAGCAACCCTTTAGATGTTTCTGAGGTTGCGACAATGGATCTTACAATCTTCCTCTGGATTTGATCCATTGCCCGAAACCATTTCTTAATTGAAGAATCATTTGCCATCTGGAGAAGCTGAGAATAAGGAACAGTTGTATTTTGAAGCCCAGCAGTTGTGGGCTTCTTTATATTTCCTCTAAATACTGCATGAAAGATGAACAGTTCTTTATTTGGGTCTCCTCTTTCCTCTCACATTTTCTCATAGCGGGAAGCTAGCTGGCATTCCCTTCACTCTGTCTAAAACCTCCTTATCTGGACCATCACATGTGCTAGGTGCATTCTCTGTTCCCACCCACCAGTGTTGTCACATGAGTGCCCCTTCATAACCACCATGCCTTTCTTCTGCTCTGAGGTCTGTTTTTCTTCCCTTCCTAGCAGCCTTCACTTCACACCTCCTAGAACCTCATCGGAGTCCCCCAGGAGGCTTCTCTGCCACCTCCTACTCACATCCCAAAGCCTATGCCAACTGGGTTAGGGCTGTTACAGTGGCATCCCCTCTTCTCTCCATGGTTTTATTTCAGTGACTGTTGCTAGGTAACAAAGCAACCCAGAGCCAGGAGAAATAAATAATTAAATCACCGTCTCATCGTGCTCACAGATTCTGTGGGCTGAGTTTGGAAGGGTCAGTGGGGCCAGTTCACCTCCGCTGCATGGTGCCTTGGGCTTTAGCTGGGAAAGGCTAAGGCGGTTTCTCAGCAACTTCTGTGCAGAAACCCATCTGCCTCTTGTGAGACCCACATGGGAACTGGATCCCTGTTGTGACTCTCTACAAGGCTGGAAACATAATCAAAGTATGTGGCTGGAGGTGGGGCCTTTGGGAGGTGATTATCACTAGATATGGTCTTCAGAGTAGAGCCCTTGTTGAAGACTGGTGGCTATATTGGAAGAGAGACCTAAGAATTCATACATACACTATAAGATATTAGCAAGAAGGATGTTTCTGTATATTCCCCTAAATGATGTACCAGAGTTGTATGCCATGGTAAGCCTTGTTTCATCATTTTTCTTGCCTGTGATACTGTGATATCATGCTATTACAATAGAAAAAAGATTAGGATAAACAATGGGTGTGAAACACTGAAGCCCTCATGTTTGTCTGGCCCAATACCAATACTGCGGACCCAGAATGTCTGTGCTCTCTGTAAGGCTTGGCTTCCTCTCAGCATGGTAACTTAGGACAGTCAGCTTGCTTTTATTGTGGCTTGGGGCACAAGTATTTAGTTGTTTACAAGAAGATAAACTCTCAGCTATTCTAAACAGTGTAATATGTCCATGATGAAACAGAACCAGTAAGATTTGGGATTTAAATCTTATTCAGACAAGAAGGCTGGAACAAGAGGATGGAGAATGGGGAGCAAAGGAGGAAAGTGGGGGCGAGAGGAGATTACACAGAATCCTGTGAAGAGCCAGCCCAACTGTCTTCCAAGTGGCGATGGGAGACAGAATGAACAGTGTTCTCCATTGAGAAGGAGCCAAATCAAATTGCTGAGATCAAAAGAGCAAAATAATTACAGCCCTGTAGTCAAACTGAAGAAATGACGTAGAGAATAGGAAATGAAGTCGAGACAGCGTATATTTCAGAATACAAGCAGGACCTGGAGAAGTTCCATAGCTACTTTGATTTCATCAACACCCACATCTCTCTGGAGGGCAGAAGTGCCCAAGTTACTGTGGTCCTCTGGGATGTGTACTGAGAGGGCTCTAGTCAGCTGAGAGGAGAAGTCCGCCGCTGAGAAGACCCCAGAGTAAATCTGGAACAGTCACTTCCCCGAACTCCCACAAACGGAATCTCCTCCCAGGAAGTGCTCAGTGGTCCGTGAGGAGAGAATTTGTTAATATGACCCAGCCTATCATGTTGTTTAGTCTTTTGTCATAAAACACCTGAGCCTTTGCCTGTGAGTCACATGCTTCAGATGTCTGTGGCTTCTTGGAGCTCATTTTTAAAATTCTGCATTTTACAGCTGTTATTTCTAGGGTGCATAGTTTTGTCTGACATGCACATGGGGATACAATCGGGTCGAGGTGTAAAGACACAACAGAAAGGGGAATGTGAAGGAAAACAGACAAGCAAAGTGACAGTTACAGTGACCCTCAGCAAACTGTGACCCCCTACCTGCTACAACAACCAACAAGCTTAAATTTCAAACTACCTTTCAAGCTCTTTTGGTGGTTTCGAGTGTTTGAACCCAGGGAAGCATGCAAGGCAAGCGCTCGTCACTGCATGGCACACCAAGGCAGGGTGGGAGGGAGCCACATTCCGGTGCTATAAGGAGTTAAATAGCCTCTTCTTAAGACCACCAGCAAAATCACCTTTAAAAGTTAGAATGTGTCATAGCTCTCGGAATTCATCTGTTTCCTGTGTAGCAGTTAGCAAGAAACTCAGAACCAATGAAAATTCAGAGAATACAAGTTAGTGGTATGTACTCAGCCATAGATGGGACATCACCCCCTGCCAAGGCTGAGAACACTACAGAAGAAGAAGCAGAAAGATTGTAAGAACCAGAGGTCAAGGAGGACCAGAGCAAAACTGTGTCTCCTAGATAAGAGAGGACTGTTGTGCTCGTGAACTTATACAGCTGTGGTCACCATTCTAGCCCAAAGGGAGGAGGACTGTGAAGCCCCACCCTAACTGAAGAGTGATTTACAGATTCCAACAGCTTCTAGGGGAAGGAGAGACAGTCTTTGAAGGGTGTGTTGCCTGGTAGGTTGACCCTATCCAGTGGACGGCCCCACCCCTATGAGTATATGGTCAGCACAAATTGGACTCAGTGGATAATTTTTACAAAAAGAGGACCTGAAGCAGAAAAGAGTAGAGAGATCGGAAGAGAAATGAGGGTAAAGATGATTAAAGTATGTTTTATAAAATTCACAAAAACTAATACAAATATATTAAATTAGTTTTCCCATGCATATGCTTATTTTCTGTACTAAAGATTGGGCATATGGCCTTACATATGCTAAGCAAGCACCCTCCCACCAAACTGCATTCCCAGGCTTGCATTTATTTGTTTGTTTGTTTGTGGTTTTATTTTGAGACAGGGTCTACCAGGCCCTTCTGAAAATCAGTAGGTTTGTTTGTTTGTTTTTAATTCTCAGTCTGGTAGTATATACCCATGTAAATAAAGGATAGGGCAATAGTTCAACATTACTACAATGGACCCCTGGATTTAACCGTCTAAGTAATCATCTTTGTAGCCCGTAAGAGTTTTTAAAGCTGGGCACAGCAGCTAGAGCGTCTGTAACCCAGTGTTCCGTGACCTGAAGGAGGGGACTGCTGCAGGTTTGAGTTTGGCTACACTACAGAGTGAGACTGTTTCACGTCCACCTATCCACCCTCAAAATGCTGAAATCCCCAGAGTCCCGCACAGTCTTATGAAGATCCAGAGCTAAGACTGAAAGTGGAAAAGAGCAGCTGGGGAGCACACCGGTGCGCAGGTGCATTTCCTGTCTCAGTGTTGGTGTCAGCATCGCCCGTCTGCATGCTTGAGGAGCTATGAATGTTGCTAAATGTTACATACAACACACATGCAAATTAAACTCTGAGTTGTACTTCAGTTTCAGAGTATACCAAACGCACAAAATACGCTTTTTTCTGGCATTTTCAGAAGTCTGTGTTGTGTGCTTTGAAGATACTCACTCGCCGCTCTCCTCTCCTGTCTTCTCTCCCCCCCACTACTCCCCTGTGTTTCCTGACTAATCCCCTGCACCTTCATATCATATATATATATGATATCTATGATATATATATGTGTGTGTGTGTGTGTGTGTGTGTGTGTGTTCCACATATGGGAGAAATCTAGGGTTCTATATATACGAGAAAACATGCAACCTTTGTCTTTTATAGTCTGCCTTACTTAAAATAATCATCTCCAGGCCTGATCACTTTTCTGAAAGAGACATAACATCCTTTTTTCTTTCTGCTAAGCAAAACTCCAGCGAATATATATGCCACCTTTCAGTCCATCTGTCTGTTGATAGGAATCTAGGCTGGCTTCACAGCTTGGCTGCTGTGGACAGTGCCACAGTGAACGTGATTGTGCAGGGATCTGTTACGTTTCCTTCCTTCAGGCATATGCCTGGAGTGCTATTGCTGAGTTATTTATTAGCTCTCTTTTGCTTTTGGGGGAATCTCCATGTCGATTTCTATAATAGCAATACATTTACATTCCTACCAGTGGTTAAATGCCTAATTTTTTTTTTTTTAATGAGGATGGGTGTTTTGCCTGCATGTAAGTCTATGCATCATATGCATGCAGTACCCTTGGAGGGCAGAAGAAGGCACTGGATCCTCTGGGACTGGAGTTGCAGCGAGTTCTGAGCCATCATGGTCCTCTAGAAGAGCAGCCAGTGCTCTCGCCTGATGAGCCACCTCTTCAGCCCCTATACTTCAATTTTTAAAAATCCTGCTGAACTGTTAGTTCAAGCTGTATAAGAATGGGGTTATATTTGTAATTTTCAGTTCATTATTTCTGTTACCTGGTTTGTTTGGTTGGTTGGTTTTGGTTTTTTCAAGACAGGGTTTCTCTGTGTAGCCCTGGCTGTCCTGGAACTCACTCTATACACCAGGCTGGCCTTGTTCTCAGAAATCCACCTGCCTCTGCCTCCCAAGTACTGGGATTAAAGGCGTGTGCCACCACCGCCTGGCTCTTTTACCTGTTATTTATAAAAATAAATAAGATATAGATATTGATTAAAAATCACATTACAGACTAGAGGGATGGCTCAGAGGTTAAGAATGTTCCCAGCACCCCCATAAAGTATTTCACATGCCCTCCAAAGGCACCTATGTGTATGTGTCATGGATACACACGCACACATAAAATGTTCTCGGTTTAGTGATATTAAAAGATCCAGGAGGAGTTCACCATGGTCAATCAGATCTGAGGCCATTCATTCTTTAATTCCAAGGGGGCAAAATGTGTTTTCTCCTCTGTCTATAGCACTTTATTGCCAAAGATTACCAAGTAGTTAGGAAAAGCTAGATCAATAAGAATGATGAGCCAGTAATAAATACAAGCGAGCCCTGCCACTTCCTGTAGAAAGGGGTGTCGTTTGTATAAATGAGGTATTATAAAATAAAAAATAATGCATATCCAGAATTGTATGCTTGCCTTAAGAATTGAAAACCATCCAGTCTGACCTCAAGGAACGCCCCTCTAGTTAGACAAGCGTAAATCATACTGATAGCAGGAAGATGGCCTCCCAGTCAACTGAGCTTTACTAACGTTTCCTAATGCAAGCCCTCTTTCAGGTGTGAACTCAACTTGTTGATTATTTTGGATTTTCCCATTTCTACTCATGATATTCACATCAGATTGTTGGGAGGGTGGGGTCCTCATATAAGACCATAAGAGAGAGAAAGAGAACATGAAACATCAAATCTTGCTACCAGAATTAAATAAAATAATCAGGATGGTTTCTGCATTTTTCTGTGTAATAGAGCATTCGAAGTCAAATAAAAATTACCATCCAGTCCTGACAGCACCTGTAATCCCAGCATTTGGAAGGTTTTGAGGCAGAAGAATGCAGAAGACTTCCATGCCGCTGGCCAGAGAGGTAGAGGAGGCTGCGCCCCAGGAAATTGAACAGGCATCTGAGGTGTCATGGCTGAAATGGACTTCATAGACAGATCCCTCCTATTCACCATGCGGCCTCCCAGAACAGGAGACTTTCTCTCCTGTGTTTGCCTCCAGACAGAGGACCTCATCTTTCCTTGTGGAGTGAAGCAAGCTCGGTGCTTCTGTCTGTCTGTCTGTCTTGAGAAGCAGGACTTGACACACAGTATTACCTAAATACACACATGAAGAACTAATTCCACCTCGCAGCAGATGCAGCTCCCCTTCTCAGAGAAAGATGGGGAAAGAGGTGAGGGGAGCGCTGCTGAGGAAGGAAGGGCGTGCTGGGAAGCGCCCTGCCTCCTGCTCGCCAGCCCTGCGGCTAACAGCTCCTGGAAAGCGCGGCGGCTACTGCTGCCCCTGTTCTCATTTTATTAGGTTTTAATCAAGCTTTCCTGTGAAGTGCTGCATAAATTCAATTTTGGATTTCACAAATAAAGTAATCAAATGAGAATGAGGCATCACAGGCATAAAATAGTTTTCAAATGAAAATGATATTTTTAATTTAATCATACAAAAATCATCTGGATGCAGTATGTCTAAGTGGCAGAGAAATTTCTGTACTGCTTACCCCTAGCCTCAGACAGCCATTTGTACAAAGGTTAGCGAATGATTTCCAATTATTTAACTGTTTTCCCTGCTCTCCATTAAACACTGACCTGACATTCGTTAAAGTACACTACAGCCAGAGCATGGCAGGATGGCTTCGTGGGTAAAGGCACTGGCCACCAAGCCCGATGGTCACCAAGCCCGATGGCTTGAGCTCCACCCCTGAGATGCAGAAGGAGAGCTCTAATTCCCACCCAGTGACTTCTGACCTCCACACATAAACTGTGTGGCTTGCGGGTGCCCACACACACAATACACAAGCAAATAAAATCTACCTGGGAACTCACCTCATATGAAGACATTTTCATAGGAGTACAGTTTATGAATCTTACATTCATTTCTGTGGTATTTGGAAAAGCTTCCTGTGATATGGCTGGGGGTAGCTCCCTGGTAGAGTACTTACTAGCATGCTGAAGGCTCCGAGTTGGATCCCCAGCACTAAAAGAAAGAAAAAAGAAAGAATTTAAACTGGGTGTAATAGAAAAAAACCTGGTCAGTTCGTAGCCTGATTTCTGGTCTCTGGGTCAACACATCACCTGAGCACCTTGAACCCTGCTTTCCTCCTCTGTAAAATGGATGATTCTCCCAGCTTTCCTGATCTTCAATCGAAGAGTCGTCTCCTGGGCTTGGATCTTCTCCAGAACCTGACTGTACCGACTCCCCTGAGAAGGAGGTTTCTGTCTTTGCTAGCTCCAGCCCTGGTGCCAGCACATGCACTGTCCTGCAGCTGCCTGGGCCCTGTGGGCTGCTTGCTCACTGATGGCACCAGTGGCAGTGAGGGGTGTCACATCAGTGTTGCCGGCAGTGGAAAATGCCCAAGACGAGAGATGGTTCTAATGTCTGCTTTGTTACCCAAAGGAGGATGCCTTGAGATCCAAATAGCCAGAGAGCTGTGATTTTTAATTTGCACGTAATAAAATTGGCCTTCACCTGTGAAGCTGGTATCTAGGTCTGTGAGTCTTAAGACATTGTAGTAAATACTACCGTGGTCAGGACACAAAGTGGCTCCTTCATACGAGAATTGTGAGTACAATCGAAATCATGTGGGACTGTTGGAGCCTGACTGCTTGCACTCAGCATCACACCTGTGATAGTTATGCTTGTTAGAGAATAATCTGCACCATCAGTTTGTTCTTTCTCGTTGCTGAGGGTTGCTTATAGATGCCTCTTGGTTTGTTTGTCCATTCACCTATTGATAGGCATTCGGTTCCATTCATTTGGAATCATTATAGGCTACTACAAACAATCATGTATATAGTTTTTGTATTAACAAAGGTTTGAGGTTTTGTGAGGGTGTAGGTATGTGTATGTTGTGTGTCTGTGTTTATGTCTGTGTTCTGGATTTTTTTCAGGCAGGTTTGTGGTCTGTATCTCATAATTTTTATTTATATCTTCTAAATCGCTAAGAACGTTAAACACCTTTTCATATTCACCTTCCATTCGTATGCCTTCTTTGATGTAGTAATTTCTTGTCGTTGGTTTTCTTCTAGAAGTCTTAGAGTTAACATTTTATGTTTAGGCCTCTGGTCCACTTTGAATTGAGTTGTGAGGGCTGTGACTTGAATAAGCACCTGTTTCTGATAGAAAATAGATGCCCAAATATCCCAGGTTGTCTAGATTGTCTTCCTCTGCTGAGTCACCTTTGCACCTCTGTGGGCGATGCACAGGTCACAGTTGTGTGGCCGTATTTCTGATCTTCGTTTTCATTTCTTCACAAATTATGTTGTCCTGGTGACTTCAGGTTATAGTTATCATGAAAGCCGGTGACATAAGTCTTCCAACCTTGCTTCTCCTTTCCAAAACTGCTTTGGTTGTTCCAGCTCCCTCACCTTTCCACGTACACCGCAGAATCAGCGTTTTGGTATTTAACCAAAACATTTTGTCTGAGATTGTATAACATCTGTAAGTCAGTTTATAGAAAATTGGCATCTAAAAAGTACTGCATTTTCCAGTCTCTAAATGTATTTTCTCTTCATTTTGGGGGTCTTTTTTCCCATCTGTATTGTAATTTGATTTAATCAGTATTTAATAGTTTTCAATATACACATACTTTGTTAGATTTCTAAATATTTTAGCTTTTAAAAAGTCATTGAAGAGATGTTTGGTTTTTGTTTTGTTTTATTTTTGTTTCATTGTGTATTTTTCAAATATGATATTGGATTCAGTTTGCTAATAGTTTTATGTCCAAGTTTATAGAGAATATCAGTTTATTATTATGCTATCTGTTTTTGGTGTCAGAATGATGATTCTTAAAGTGAGTTAGATATGTCCCCTTCTATTTTCTAAAAGAAATATGGAGAATTGATGGTATTTCTTTAGATGTGTGGCATAATTCACTAAAGAAGTTATCTGGGCCTGGAATGTCTTTTGAAATTTTTAGGAGATTTAATTTCTTCAATAGACACAGAACAGTCAGGCTATTTGGAGCAAAAAGAGGTTTAGCAGTTTGTGCTTTCAAGGAATTGTTTGGTTTAAGTTGTTGAATACTCTGTTGTACCTAGAGTTGTTCAAATAATCCCTTTTTATATTTGATGTCATTGTGGTCTGTGCTGAGGGCCCCCCTAGTGTTCCTAGTCTGGACAATAATGTCTCTCCATTTTCGGCTCTAAAGCTAGGAGCTTGTCAGTTTTATTCATTTTCTGAAAGAATCATCATTTTGTTACCTTGATTTCCAATCACATTCATATCTTACTTTCGTTGTTTTCTTTTGTCTCCTTATTCCATGAAACTTGATAAAGGCGAAAGTCCTCACCATCGTTGCTGTAGCCTGATTTAACCCATTCTTCCAGGAGACATCCTAATAGCTAGCTCCCTGTGTTCCCTCCTTGCAGTTGACTGGTCTGAGCGTCTCCAATGGAAAGGACCAGCTTGTCGTGTTCCATACAAAAGACAACAAAGACCTCATTGTCTGCCTCTTCAGCAAGCAGCCAACCCACGAGAGTCGTATTGGAGAACTTGTTGGAGTCCTGGTGAATCATTTCAAGAGGTAAAATTTTACTTTTGTAGCTAAAAGACGAGTTTTAAATGCACAAACTGTTTAATCATACTTATCACTGAACTTGGTTCATGACAATGCAAATACACGGTTTTCTTTCACAGGACAAATTAAAGCATCTTTATCGTGGAAGGTAAAATTAACATCCAGCTGTATTTCAAGACTAGGAATGATCCTCTGCTTTTCCAGTATCTAGCTTTGTCAACAATGAGAGAGTCCCTCATGGTTCTTTCATTGCTGCCAATCCGAATATGATGTAGTTCAATCCAAACAATAGAAGAAATTACTTTATTATTCTTATGCCCGCTGCTTCACATTTATCCCATACATAACCAGTTAGTGTGTCTGCCGTACCTATAAACAAATTAGAAAGCAGATAGCATGTAGGATCATAAAGGTTGAGGAAGTTCCAAGGGCAGGGAGAAATTGTTATGGAAACATGACAGAAAAGAGCATATTCGGAGAAAATCACTCTAAAGCAGCATGGTATGTGGGGGAAAGGGCATGGGGAGTTGGAACAATGATATAGGTTGGAGAGATGGCTCAGCACTTAAGAGCACTAGCTACTCTTCCAGAGGACCCAGGTTCAATTCTCAGCTCCCAGAGGCTTTCAACCATTTGTAACTACAGTTGCAGATGACCCAACATCATCTTCTGGCCTCTGTGTGCACTACACACTACACACTTATGTGGTACATAGATATACATGCAGGCAAAACACCCATCACATACCCATAAAAATAATAAATATATATATATGGACCATAGACCCTTCCCCAGTGGTGGGAACTAGTCAGGAAATACTTTTAAACAGGGGAGCAGATTATCAGGTTATTTGTTGAAATGTTAGGGATGGTCATGGAGTGACCATGCTGTAAGTGGTCATGGAGTATTGGGGCAGGGCCCTCTCCTAGTTTATGTTCTCATCGTGGTATGCTTGCTTTCCCCACCCCCACCCCCACCCCCACCCCATCTTGATGTGAGAACAAACGAGGTCATGCTATAAAATCAGTGTGGCAAATGGTACAGGTAGTAGTTCCTTTTCTTCCTGAAAGACATTATTCAGAGCTACCTGCTAGTGTTATATCCATGACCACATGTTCTGCTCTCTTTATTTTTGCTGATAAATATATATATAGTGTAATGTACGCAGTCTTGTTCTGTTTGAGATATGATCTCTATGTAGACTAGGCTGACTTCAAACTCACAGAGATCCATCTACCCCTGTCTCCTGAGTATACTATTCTTTGTTATAAAACCTTGTGTTCTAAATCAAAATGGATCTTTACATATTTATGTATATTAAAAATTATGTTTAGTGGTCACCTGGTAGACCACTAAAGAATGTATAGAATTGATAACGTGTGTGTGTGTGTGTGTGTGTGTGTGTGTGTGTGTAACCCTGGTGGAGGTAGCCCTCTTTTAATCCCAGCTCTCAAAGGCAGAAGCAAGTCTATCTCTGAGTTCAAGGGCAGTCTGATCTACAGACTGAATTCCAGGACATAGCCAGGCTACACAGAGAAATCCTATCTCAAAATAGGATCTTTCTCTCTCTCTCTCTCTCTCTCTCTCTCTCTCTCTCTCTCTCTCTCTCTGTGTGTGTGTGTGTGTGTGTGTGTGTGTGTGTGTGGTGTGTGTGTGTGTGTGTGTGTGTGTGTGTGTGTGTGTGTGTGTGTGTGTGTGTGTGTGTGTGTGTGAGAGAGAGAGAGAGAGAGAGAGAGAGAGAGAGAGAGAGAGATGTATAGGCTTTATGATGGTTTATCCATATTGTCAGCTTAACTGAACTGAGGGTTGCCCAAGACTTCAGTAAAGCCCTGTTGGATGTCTCTGAGAGTGTTCCCAGGACAGTTAACATGTGTGGCAGTAGCTGAGAAGGAAGGGCCTGGCCTTTTGCATGGGTGGCATCATCCAGGAGGCTGGTGGCCCAGATGGATTCCCTGCATCTGCCCAACAACTGTAAACCTAAGCATACAAAAGGGTTGAGAATGCAAGGTTATGACGGAAGCGTCTGCAGCAAATGTCCCTAACTCCCATGAGCAAGCATGTCTTCCTGTAAATATTCAGTCATGGCAAAGTATGGACAGTAGAAGGAATCATAGCTTGTTGTCTCTGACTTGAAGACTAGTACTAGTGAATACAGTTGCCCAAGGAATTGAAGTGTTCCTGTCTCAGTCTGAGTTCTTGTTTAGTAAATTCCAGCTGGTATTAAAGGTGTTCGCCCCATGATGGAACTGGGACCCGTCTGTGGCGCTCTTGTAATGTGCAGATTGTTCTAGGTGTGGGACTCCTACTTCTAACGTAAGAGAGAATTTGTCATTTCTTCAAAATTTCTAGATGTAAGAAAAGAAAATTAATGAGGTGCTAATGCTTTTTCCCAGTTTATCCTTGTGTCTGTCATATGAACTTGGTGATCAATTAGTAATAAGTATTAATTTCCCTTTCCCAAAACCAGGAGAGTCAGGCTTGAAATTTCAGCTTAGAGTTATAATCATCAACCTGCTACTTATTTGATGAGGAAAATTAATTTTATTTTATTTTTCTGGCCATTGTCCTTTATTGTCTGGTCTCTTATCATTGGTGAGAGCATCACAGTTCACAGTGTGCTTTGCGATCATAGTGATGTTGCATGTAATCTTATTTGTCCCTGTGTTAATGAAAAAATCCAGAGGGGAGAGGGATTGGGTTCATTACAACTCTTTATTTTCTAGATTTTCCCTATGCACATTCTGAGAAGTTTTAAAGTCAGAAGTCAGAGGGCACAGGGTTCAAAACTGCACAGCGCCCATAGACTATATGTACCATTGAGGCTGTATGTACCCTTACAATACAAGGAGGCAAGTCCATTTGAAAGCTCAGCTCTACCTGTGTATTCACCAGATTGAAGGAGAGAAGAGTTCTGCAGAAGAGAAAAGTATTTCTAACAGAAGACAAAACTGCTGCTTCATAAAAGGCAATACTCCCACTAATGGATGACACTCACAATGAGTAAGCGCAGGAGTGGCCCGAGGGGAGACACAGAGAGCGGACTGGTAGCTGCAGACTAGAGCTGAACAAATCCAGCAGGCCTCTGGCCTACGAGTCATTCTGACCCCAGTGACAAAGAACACATACAAGCTGAGGGGAGGGTGACTTGTGCAGAAGGCATGGCAGGGGCTGGAGGGAGGCCCTAACCCAATTGAAAGCACAGCACACTGGGTTAGCTGGGTAACCCCTTTCCCTAAGGGCTACCTTTCAGCAAGTAGCGAGGAATCAGCAAGAGAAACTTAGCAAAGGCATATAGAGGAGGGGAATGCAGGAATGAGCTTTATATGTATATAAGAACAGATAGAGCCGGGCAGTGGTGGTGCACGCTTTTAATCCCAGCATTTGGGAGGCAGAAGCAGGCAGATTTCTGAGTTTTAGGCCAGCCTGGTCTACAGAGTGAGTTCCAGGACAGCCAGGACTACACAGAGAAACCCTGTCTCAAATCAAAACAAAACAAAACAAAACAAAACAAAACAAAACAAAACAAAAAAAGAACAGATAGAGGAGGGGGCTGCAGGAATGAGCTTTATATGTATATAAGAAGCAGGAAAGGCTGGGTGTGGTGGCAATTCCTGTCATTTTAGAACTCACAACATGCAGACAGAGGATGGAGAGCTTGAGAGAGCACGGAGTGTCACACACCTTTAATCCCAGCACCTGGAGGCAGAGGCAGGCGGACTTCTATGAGTTCAAGGCCAGCCTACTGAACATGGTGAATTTCTGACCAGCCAAAGCTACACAAAGACCCTATCTCAAGGGAACAAAAAGGAAGAAACAATAAGAGAGAGAGAGAGAGAGAGAGAGAGAGAGCCAGCCAAGGTGGAGCGACAGGGATTAGATCTTTATATCCCTCACTTAAACAACAACAGAAATAAATATGGAAAAAATGTTTACAAGGCCTAGGACATCAGGCAAAGTCAGGTAGTACTTGCTGACAGGTGAAAATGAGGTGAGTCCTGGGCAGAGCCACCAGGCCATGGTGTACAGAGGGAACCCAGGTAGAACACAGTATTCTCCCTGAGGCTATGGGTAGCCTGAGGAGACTAGACCAGCAGGTCTGAAGATGAAAACACCAGAAAGAAGAAGAAAGGTCTCATAAGACCCCTTTAGCACTCCCAACGAGCTAATAGTATGTGATGAGGGAAAGCTGACGGCCAGGGAACGGCACCCAGGAGAGACAGGGGCAACAAGGTCCTGTCAAGGCAGACTAGGTATCCCCACAGCCACAGGCATTTGTCTCAGAACTCAGGGAGACCTTGCCTGAGGAAGAGAAGTAATAATTGGTCCTAGGAACAGCGCCTCTGTAGCAGATACTGTCTAGTAAATCTTCAAAGCTAAGCCTACCTGCTTCTATAGAAAATATTCTGGGGCAGATCTCATTATTATTTATAAGAACACAAAAGTTTCACAACCAGTAAGAATTCATGTCTGACATCCAAAATTACCAAGCATACAAATGGCAAGAATACTCAACCCATTATTTCAGACCTTTATGAGTTAACTCGAGACAGAAGGCGTGAAAGCAAGAGCCAAGCCAGTTCTGTGAATCGCTCCTCAGCGCTGTCTTCTTGGGGAAGCACTTCCTTCCACGGGAGGCCCACACTAGCCTTTTCTTTCACCTCCTGCAGCGCTCGCTCACCCTGGACCTGTAATTCCTGTGCCCCCTCCCCCAGCACGTGTCTCATGTGTCCTAAAGCATCTGAAGGCAGCAAGTGAACCTGGAGGTCAGTGGGCTTACATGGGTTAAACACATGCTTTCCCACTGCGCTACACCCCTGCCCAGAGGATAGTTTCTGATAAAGTGTTTTCCAAAAGGTGACACTCACATTATTCCGGGCTCAGGATGGAGTTCAGTGGTGAGGGAAATGCCAAGCAAGCACAGGACCTCAGATTCAATTACCAGTACACACACATGCACTATATATATATATACACACACACATACACATATACACACACACATATATATACATATATATGTATATATGTATATAGTTAATATATATATATATGTATGTATATAGTTACTAGACAGCCAGTACAGCTTCAACCATTAGAATAGACGCCACCCAGAAACACCTGACAGAACCATGCCAGCTAGTCTCAGCTAGAGTCCACAGATGAGAAATCTCTGAAGTCAGATGTGTTTGGGATGTGCCGGTGAAGCCGTGAGGTGTGCCTCCTGCAGGATTTCTCAGTGCCTTCGCTTTCACATAAGAGCCAGTAGGACAACAAGAGTGCTCTGTTGACACAAAGCCATTTCTACAGTAGGAGGGTGAGGCACGGCTGGAATGGGTTGGAATGTGGCTAGCCATGTGTGTAGACACAGATGTCTCCTTATAGAGACAAACTCCTTGTCTAGCTTATAATCCACACTGGACGCTGGGCATGCCCCTCATGCCTATTATCCCAGCATGTGGAGCACCCCTCCTCCTGTTCCAACACCTTTGTTGCAGCGTCTTTACTTGAGGTGAGATGTTCCGTGTATCCTGATGCATCTTGTCTTTTTTTCCTACTAAGCCAACATGTACAACTACAGGTATAGGTAGACATATACACATCCCAAAAGCTGTGCAGGAAATAGGCAACCGCCTCCGGAGAAGGAACACCTCAACCCTGGGAGAAAGATGGCACTGAGACGGTGTTTTCACTGCCAGCCTTTGACAATGAATATGCTACCATACTTTTCTCAGTTAATAGATGGCAGCCTGTTTTTAGTGTTTCATAGACAGCTCTGAATTCCTTCATCTGCTCCTTTTCCTGATTAGAAAAGTAGAACAAAAGAGCTGTCTAATCAAATGGTGTGCTTTATATTTCTGTATCTTCATCCTCCTGGTGTTAGTGCTGTTCCCAATCTCCCACGTAACAGGGACACAGGGAAGCTGAGCTGTCTGAGGCTGTGGAGGCAAGGTCAGCCTCTGCAGTCTGCACAGGCATTAGACACGGTGACCCTGCCTCTTAGTGTGCATGCCACTCCGCAGTACCTGCCGGTAGTGAGGATTCTGCTCATTAGTAAACAGATGGTGTCGTGTTGGCCCTTCCTAACGGAGAAGTCACCAAAAACTGCAATATTAAGCTGTCAAAGGACCCATCTGCCCTAAGCAGCTGTCCAGGCATTTGCCTGTCTGGATGCTGGAAACCTCAGTATAGCCCCAGCCTCAGGCATGGAAATTTCCTTTTTCCTATTCTGTGTCTGTGGTGAAAGCAGAAGTTAGTGCCATCTGCTGCCTTGCTGCTCACCAGCCATATCTATATCTGCTTCAGTAAAGGTAAAGGGACACTGTTTCTGAACATCTGACCTGCTTCTCAGATGGGGCATGCTTGCTCTGTGTGTCTCTGTTTCTCTCCTCTCTCTCTCTCTCTCTCTCTCTCTCTCTCTCTCTCTCTCTCTCTCTCTCTCTGTGTGTGTGTGTGTCTGTCTGTCTGTCTCTCTGTCTCTCTCTGTGTGTCTGTCTCTCTGTCTCTCTTTGCCTCTCTCTTTTTGTCTCTCTCTCTGTCTCTCTCTCTCTTTATCTCTTTCTGTCTCTGTCTCTGTCTGTCTCTCTCTGCCTTTCCTCCAACTTTCCATCTACACTGTAAGTAGATTGTCACTTCTCAGGTAGGACAGGTGAGTGGCAAGGAGAGTGACAAGGAGACAAGCACCTTCTGACCATGATGGGGGAAACAGAAGAATGTCACACCCGAGGGGCCTCAGCTCCTGACCCTCACTCCCTCCTCCACCCCATTGCCCAGGCCCTTCCAGCTATTCCCTGTACCTCCCCACCCCTTGGGAAACATTTTCATGATCCTTGGCAAGCATTTCTAAACTTCTTCCCCCAAATACCTGGATACTTAGCAATGTAATTTATGTTCCAACTAAAAATCTACAAGCAGAATTAACACAGTTGAGACTAACCAGATTGCCAGCCATAGAGGATTTGTTCTTTGTTTTCTCAAGACGGGGTCTCACTATATACCTCCACCATGGAACTCATTATGTAAACCAAGCTAGCCTCAAACTCACCGAGATCCGCCTGCCTCCCGAGTGCTGGGAGTCAAGGCGTGCACACTATGCCTTGCTTTTTATTCACTGATTTTGACCCGTCTCGGTGGAGTATGTGAGTACTTCCTCCCAGGGTCTTGCCCTGTAGCCCAAGTTCTCTGTAGCCTTCAATTCACTGTCTTCATCCTGTGTCACCCTCTTGAGTGTTTGGACTACAGGAACGTGTCACCATAGCCATCTTGCGCTATTTAGACTTACTGAAGCAATACAGTTTGAAAGTGAGTGGTCAGGGGTCACATTCTTTTGCTGCCAGTAGAGATGCATACGGAAACGGGGAGGAGGGGTACTTTCCTCGGTGTATAAATTGGAAATTCTACTCAAACACTGGCCCAGTGCCAGAGATGGCCTTCCCTGGTTGTCCTGTCACCCTATAGGCCTTCCCTGGCTGCCCTACAGGGAGCCAGGCTCTCATCTGCATCTGACTCTGTGCCTTTCCTGTGTGTACTTACTGCACATCCTCTGGCTGACATACGAGTCCATGGAGCGGAGGCTTTGTTTCTGCTCTTTACAGCAGTCCTCATGGTTGAAGCAGAGCCTGGCACGTGCAAGGGTCCCTGTAAATACCAGTTGAAAGCTGTTAAGTAGTTAACAGCCATGAATGAGGGCCAGCTGGCACCGGGATGCGTCTGGTCCTTCCTCACACACATTCGTACCTTGCCTACCAGAAAATGTGAAAGGCAGGAAGAATCTCTTTACAGTGCCCTTCCCTATGAGCACCTCCTTCCTTGTGCTGTTCATGGTATAGCTCTAAGTAATGCAATGTATTCAGAGACCAAGTGATTAGGTATTTCAAGATATAAAGTCAGCAACTAAAAAGTTGGTGTGCTAGAAGAGCCGTGGGGTGTGATGTGCTGAGAGCCGCAGCTTCCCGTTCACTCTTCTCTAACAACTCAACAACTAGACATAATTCCGCTCTCCTTGTCAGTGAGCTGACGAGGAGGCAGCATGCAGAGTCCTGCTCACATCAGCAGTTTCTTAATAAGTCAAAGGCTTTGAAACCACACTGGCGGCTGTGCACATGAGCCGGCTCTCCAGCTTAAAAGCTGAGCTGGGGATTCTAACTACAAACAGGTGGACTGGAAGAGGAACCCAGAAGCCTCCACATGCCGCCTTTCATGTGAGAACCCCAGGGCTGAAAGATGCCTTCTTTGCTCTGGAGCCTATAAGGGCAGATACTAACAGCAGGAAAGATCTACATAAGAGCTAAAAGAAAAGGCTATTTCTGAAAAGAATTGTAACAGGAAATTCATATTATAGAAACTATCTGCTTAAAGAAGTATAGGACATATGGAGATGAATGAAAGCACTAGCTGAGAAACAGCTAAAAATGTTCAGGTAGGCAAGTTAAGCCAAAGATTTTTAAAGATGTTAATTCAGTGTTAAAGAATGAAAACAGCAGTTGATGTCACAGAAAATAGATTTGAAAAATAGTGATAAGGCAGTATATAGCAGAGAACGATGATTTATGATTTTTTAATTCTGTGGTATGTTGGGGTGAGAGGGAACATTTACACATGTGTTGCAAGTGCCAGAAGAGACCAGATACCCCTGGAGCTGGAGTTATAGGCGGTCTGTATCACCTGATAAGAGCGTTAGGAACAGCCTTTGAGTCCCTGCAAAAGTAGCCAGTGTTTTTCACCACTGAGCCCTCTCTCCAGGCCCAAGAGCAATGATTTAGAAAACGTCAGAGAGGACCTAGAACAAAGGTCTCACATTCAAATGGCAGGTGTGTTTGAAAAAACACTATGGAGCAGAAGGGATTCTGGATTCTCACAGATCTGCCTATATGTATTCAATTTCAACCTCTCTGAAATTTAGATGGGACTTATAATTGACAGGTTGCCATAGCTACAACAGGCAAGTATATGAAAGAAGATGCATCTTTTAAAAAGGTGTCTTATACTCTGTAAAACATGTTCATTTAAAGCTTTAAGATGAAAACTTTTCTATACTCCAAGTATTTTCTGTGGAGAGCTAGTGTGCCACCATGATGGTGCTTTGAATTTAAGGATTCATTCATTCATTCATTCATTCTCTCTCTCTCTCTCTCTCTCTCTCTCTCTCTCTCTCTCTCTGTGTGTGTGTGTGTGTGTGTGTGTGTGTGTGTGTGGTGGGGGTCTGTGTACACAATTAGGAATGTGGAGAAATTCCCTTACAGGGGACAAAAAATGGGATTGCTTTTCCAGCAGCAGCAAATATCTAATCCCCTGGAGCAACATCTTCAGTCTTTTGAGAAGGAAAAGTTAGGGCTCAAAAATTATATGCCCAGCCAAGCTGTCATTTGTATTTAGCAGTCAAACACCTCAGGAAGTGTACCCACTCCTGGCATTCGTTGGCAGAGGGACAACTGTGATTAGAAATTCAAAGCCTGTCACATCCTCCATCTTTCATCTTCTGTTTACCATCTTTACTGTCCCCAAGTGGCTCCTTCCGTATGACTGGAAATGTCTGCAAATAATTCTCAGGGAAAGTAAGGGCATAATCTGTTGTCTGTTATCCAAAAATCCCAGTTCCCAGCAGCCAGAGCAGTGAAATTGTCATAGTGTGGGTCAGGTGCCTATCCAATGGCAGTCACTTTAACCAGAGAAATGGGTGTTTTTAGAACATCATAGTCTTCAACACAGAGAGGGAAGTTTGGAGAGAGGATGAAGTATATCCAGGTAGGACTTCTCGGCCAGAAGTATGTGCACCTGGTCTCTTCTAAAAGAGCAGAAGTGGACTGGAGAGGTACCTTACTAGATAAAGTGCCTGCCGTGCAAGCTTAAGACCTTGACTTCTGACCCCTCTCAAAGCCAGCAGCTGAGACATGTGCTGGGGATAGAGACAGGCATGCCTTGCTGGCCAGCTAGCGAGCTCCAGACTCCTTGAGAGGTCCTGTCTCGGAAGATGAAGTGGAAAACAGAAAAAGAAAAGCCTGACATCAACCTCTAATGTGCACACGGTCCTCCAAAATGTGTGTACAGGCAGGCAAGCGTGCCTGCACACACATGTACACACACACATTCCACATAGACACACACAGAGTAAAAATCCTAGTCAGGAAAGATAAAATGGTATAGCTTTGTTTTAAATTGTGAATATGGGGGCTGGAGAGATGGCTCAGTGGTTAAGATCACTGACTGCTCTTCCAGAGGTCCTGAGTTCAATTCCCAGCAACCACATGATGGCTTATAACCATCTGTAATGAGAGCTGGTGACCTCTTCTGGCCTGCAGGCATCCATGCTGTATATATAACAAATTAAATCTTTTTTATTGTGAATGCATTAAAGTTATATGAAAGTCCATTAAGACTTTGCATAGTTAAGTAGATTATGGTATTTTCATGCAGTTAAACAGCATGTATCCATTATGAGAAAGCAGTGATGAGCTTCCTCTGTGTCAGGGACTCCCTAGAGTCCTCTGCATTGGCATTGTTGAGAGTATTTGCTCATTGGGCAAGGTGCAAGACCCATCCAAGGCTGCTAATGCAATACAGGAATCCAAATCTCCACACACAACCAAGTTTGGATATAGGAAGGGATCAGGCTGAGCACATCAGATTTTTAACATGGCTTATTTGCTGACGCCAATGAGACCACAAAAGTGGTTGTTTGGGGGTTTGTTTCTGTCTTCTTGTTTTGTTGGGTTGGGTTGGGTTGGGTTGGGTTGGTTTGGTTTTGAGACAGGATTTTTCTGCACAGTCCTAGCTATGCTAGAACTTGGTATATAAACCAGTCTGGCCTCAAACTCACAGAGATCCTCCTGCCTCTACCTCCTGAAGGCTGAGGCTAAAGGTGTGTTGCCACCACGCACAGCCAAAAGTAGATTTAAAAACAAAATAAAACCACTAACTCGTCAGATTTTAAAAGTTATTTTCAAGGAAAATTCAAAGTAAATATCCCCTAATCTGTAAAGAAAGGCCAGGATAAGGGGAGGGTTTGGAGGGAAAGGGGGTAGAGGGTAATGGGGGTTAGAAATGCTACTAGGCCTAGGAATCACATAAGCCCAGTCTGTCTGTAACATCTGCTTGTCAAAGTTGCAGGGCCCACCCAAGGCTGCTAAACACCACCAGACAGAGGTGCAGTCCTCATAAGCAAGGGTTTAGGTACTCTAAGTTTGCAGTGAGGCCCTACCTGCCCCGTCCCAGATAGGAAAACCCATGTACAAATAGCAGGCTTCTACATAACAAACTCAAGCTATTTATACATATGCTCAGAGCCATCTGTGGTAACAAGAGCACAGAGAGGAATTTTAAAGATTTTTCTGTGTGACTAAGCCAAGGCCCAAATCAAACAGTAGCGAGTGCTGTCTCCTGTGAGCACTGCACCGGCTCCTCTCTCCCTCTGCTGTGCCTGTAGACCCTGAGCCACCGCTCCTGAAATAGAGCTCCCTCTAGGGTGCAGGGTACACAGGCTTCTTCCTTTGTACCTGCCTTTATGATGGAGGCTTTCTAAGGGCATTTTTGTTCGGATCAAAGCTATTTATTTGCTTTGTGACGTGTCCATCATTCCCTTTCATGTGAAAAGAATAAATCCCAAAGTGCATCTTTTCAGCCTCTCCACAGGTAGATAATGTACATTTAGAATAGTCATATTAGTCTTTGAAAGGCCATAGCACTGAACTTTTCAATGTAGGTCAAAATGGAGCTCCTGAGGTATTCCCAAATTCACTGGATAATTAGTGGATAACACCCTGGTTTGTGCTGTTTGGCTTTTTTCTAACATGAATGTCAGCTATAACTCTAATGGGATTTTAAAAAGCTTTCCTTAATGTGTTTATTTCAGGACCTGTGAGCTATGTTGGGATCAGGATCTTATATAACCGTAACACACTTAACCTAGTGGTTTATCTGCAGCAAACACTATTCCACTTCATGCCATTACTCAGCAGGTAGCCACAGAACACACACTAGGCATTGGGTTGTGGGAATAGGGGGCCATAAAGACTTCAGAGAAGTGGCCAGGTGCAGGCACAGTGGAACAGGATGTTCCCCCAGAGAAGAGAGCAGAAGGAGAAATCCTGATGGAGGGTAATATCCTTGTTCAGTCGGGAACCTGGGGGATTGCAAGGAATCAAAGTAAGATTGGAAGAAATGAACCAGAGCTTATAAAATCCTATATCTATGCATTTGAACTTTGTCATATAAATACTGTGGGGACAGTAAGTATAACAACATAAAACTGGAGGCTGGAGAGATGACTCAGCAGTTACAAGCATTTGCTGCTCTTCCAGAGGACCTAGGTTCAATTCCTAACACCCACATGGTGGCTCACAGCCATCTGTAGCTCTAGGGCCAGGGAATCACACTCTCCTCTAGCCTCTGCAGTCTCTACACACATGTGGTGCACAGGCATACATGCAGACAAAACACCCATACACATAAAGTAAAAATAAGCACATCTTTAATTCATACACACATATATGTGTGTGTATCTACATATAACATATATATTCATTGGAGATATATAGAGATATCTCCAATGAGGCCAAGCCTAATGACACAGATATTACCCCAATACATTGCTCGATAATCAAATTGCTGTCCACTTAAGGAGAATGGGAACATAGAGAACATGTGAGGTGGTGTGTGTGTGTGTGTGTGTGTGTGTGTGTGTGTCACTCTCACAAATCAAAAAAGGAGTCACTCCGCAAAACACTAGCATGGGTAGAGGTTAGAAAGATAGATGAACTCTCAGTATTAAAACACAGTGATAATAGTGTAATAAAATACTTTCTCCTTTCTACCTTCTCTTAGTTGGCTAATGCTGTGAAGAGACACCATGAACATAGCAGCTCTTATAAAGGCAAAAATTTAATTGGGGCTGGCTTACAGGGTCAGAGGTTTAATCCATTATCATCATGATGGGAAGCATGGCATCATGCATGCAAACTTGGTGCTGGAGAGGAAGCTGAAAGTTCTACATCTTGATCCAAAGGCAGCCAGGAAGAGACTCTGATTCCATACTGACTGAAGCTTGAGCAAAGGATACCTCACAGCCTACCAACACGCTTCCTCCAGCAAGGCCACACCTACTTCAATAAGGCCACACCTGCTAATAGTGCCACTCCCTATGGCCAAGCATTAACTCACATGAATCTATGGGGTCCATGGCTCCCTCCTGTGCCTAAACTGGCAGAACTAGAGCTACAGCTGAGGGTCCTTCCAAAGGTGCAGAGCTGCTCTCAGTGAGAGGAAGCAACCCCCAGCACAGGAGACCACACAGGCAGAGACCAGAAGTGGAGCAGACCTGACTCCCTGGGCCCAGGTCAGCAGACATGGCAGAATGCATGGAGGAGGGAAAGCCGCATTGCAGTCTCAGAGTAGATGTTGTTCTGATTTAAGAGCTTGTACGATTAGAAGTGGGGCTATTTGTCAAAAACACAATTCACCAATGTACATTGCATATGGCTGACAATGTACTGTATACTTGAAAATTGATGTAGCTTAAAGTCATATATATTTTCCCTTAATAGCATTTAAGGAATGTTCAAGTTGGAGAAAACTAAGGCTTTTTAGTTAATTTAGTCTTTTAAGGAATTATAGCAGAAAAGTATATCATGTTCAGACTTGTGTCTATAGTTTATGTAGAAAGGTCAGGGAAGGGCATCCTTCTGTGAGATGGGTTGATATCTGTGGGATAAATCTGTGGATCCTTCTGTGAGATGACACCTTGAGAGGTGTCATGCACTCAAAGCACAGAAGTCCACATAGACTTCTGTGTAGACAGAAGTCCACACGTCCAAAGAGCAGTGGTAGACATGGGGGTATGGTTTCCAAAAGCATTGACCTAATTCTAGGTCATACAGCTCCCCGGCCTAGAAACTGGCGCTTTATGCTTTCCAAACCAGATTTGAAACTATAAAACAGCTGGAAATGTCCAAGGTTCTCACATTCACTATGGAAATTTTAGTCCAACTGAATTTTAAGATCTTTTAGTCATTACCTATTTAATATTTGGTATTATCAAATTTGCTTGATAAGTACTTCATCTGACTTACCAAATTTACCTATTTACCAAAAGAAAATATCTTTTGAAAGGTTTGCAACTATTTAATTTGATAAAGTGGCAGTTAATAGCTTTGGAATTTATTTATTTATTTATTTATTTATTTATTTATTTGGTTTTCTAGATAGACTTTCTCCTTGATGTCTTGATGCCTCTTCCTTCCCAAGTTCTAGGATTAAAGGCATGCACTACCACACCTAGCTGGGAGATTCTAGAGTTCTAAGTGACCAATTTTCATTTATTTTCTCTCTTTTCTTAAGATTTATTTGTTTTATGTATATGACTACACCATAGCTAGCTGTCTTTAGACAAACCAGAAGAAATCAGACCTCATTACAGATGGTTGTGAGGCACCATGTGGTTGCTGGGAATTGAACTCGGGGCCTCTGGAAGAGCAGTCAGTGCTCTTAACTGCTTAGCCATCTCTCCAACCCTTTCATTTATTCTATCTGTCTCTCCTCTCCTCCTCCTCCTCCTCCTCCTCCTCCTTCTTCTCTCCCTCTCTTCTCTCTCTCTCTCTCTCTCTCTCTCTCTCTCTCTCTCTCTCTCTCTTTTGAGACAGGGTTTCTCTGTATAGCCCTGGCTGTCCTGGAACTCACTCTGTAGACCAGGCTGACCTTGAACTCAGAAATCCACCTGCCTCTGCCTCCCAAGTGCTGGGATTAAAGGTGTGCGACACCACTGCCCAGCTTCATTTACTCTCTTAATAACAGTTTAAAACAGCCTGTTCCAGGCTGTCATGGTCCAACTGGGAGTAGCCAGAACTAGAAGATAAGGCTAGAAAGAGAGGAGTCTGCTTTTTTTTTTTTGTTTGTTTGTTTTTTTTTTTTTTGGTTTTGTTTTGTTTTGTTTTTTGGATTTGGTTTTTGTGAGACAGGGTTTCTCTGTATAGCCCTGGCTGTCCTGGAACTCTCTCTGTAGACCAGGCTGGCCTCAAACTCAGAAATCCGCCTGCCTCTGCCTCCCAGAGTGCTGGGATTACAGGCGTGTGCCACCACCGCCTGGCCTGGAGTCTGCATATTAGCTGCTAAGTATACTCAGGGCAATGGGGGCTGAGGGGCAGCAGGAGCAAGAGATCAGGGGGAAAATGAGCTGAAGGTGAGCAGGATGCTGAAGGCAACAGAGTATAGTACTCAGAGCGCAGCTCCGAGTGCACACAACAAAAACCACTTTGGTAAGTATGCAAATTTGGTAAATTTGGCAAACTTGTCGTTCAACAGACTGAAACTTTGATGAATTTGCCATTTGGCAAATTTCTTTTTATTTATCAATGGGTTTCTGTCATCTAGATCCAGGAAAATCCTAAGGTAATGAGTCTTGGAAAATAATAACAAAAATGAAGAAGCAATGTTACTTGTAGTGTGGGTGTGAGAGACATCACCTCAGAGCCAAAGGTGTCATATAAAGGTATCATCTTATACACTAAGAGACAGGTCTGGAGCTGAGCATACGCACTAAGGAGAATGTGAAGCCCAGCGAGGGAAAACAAGGACAGCTGGGTACTTTGTTAGTTCAGACATCCCCAGGCCAGATAACTCACATCCAGACAACACAGGGAGGCATGTCCAGCTGGACCTCCACCTTCCAAAAACTGGCATGTGGCAGGAACAAGCCCAGATAATGAATACAGCTGAAGATGCCCCTGTTTTGCTAATGTGAACAAAGATCCCAAATGACAGCAGCATCAGCAGGATATGGTAGCACATACTTGTGGTCCTAGTACTTAGAAGGCTGAGGCAGGGGCATCATGAGTTAGAAGTCAGGCTGTGATACATAACAAGGTTCAAGCCATGGTGAGCTATGCAGCAAGACCTTGTCTCCAGTAGAGTGTATACATCAGTCTCCACTCCAAGTACCATTTTTTTAAATTACATTGTTGAGCCTAATATAAATTTTCCACAGATTTCTAAAATAGCCCTAAGAAGTTTTAGAGGAAAAAAAGCTATAAAAGTCAGCATAAGTGTGGTGATAATTGGAAAAGGCCCACATTACAGTCTTCAGAATAAAGTCCTACACACTGAATTCACCAAGGACACAGCCCCAGAAGAATGGCTTCCAATGTGGATGACAGAGTCAGAATTCAGAACATCTTGTCAGGCTAGAATCACTTTAAAAAAAAAAAAAAACCCTGGAAGGTAAATGTAAAGTTCTGCCTATAGGCTCAGCATGTCTTGTGCACATGTGGAATGGGAGCGCCCCTGGGCCATGTGTGTCCCCGAGACTCCAGTGCCTGTGATTCTGAGTCCTACACACAGCTTTGGATACAGTTAGGAACCACTAAGACAAGAGTGTAAGATAATTCCTTGAGATGAACTTTTCTCACTGAATCCTCACAGGATTATGGTACATGCGTGGTTAGAACAGTAATACAGGCTTAGCTGTCCCCAGGTGCTGTGCACTCTTGGCCTCCCCCTCTGCAGGTCCCAGGCTTTTCTATGAAAGATAACCATGATCCTTTGCTTTAGCTTCTCTTGGACACGTTACTATTCCAACTTCCCTTTCTACAAAAGAATTGACAGGAAAATTATTTTTTGCATTTGATTATTTTAAATTTATATTTTTTATATGTATAAGTGTCTTGCTTGCTTGCATGTGTTTCCATGTGCCATGTATATGCCTGGTGCCCTCAGAGACTAGAAGAGGATATCAGATCCTCTGGAACTTGAATTATAGGCAGTTGTTACCATCCATGTAGGGGCTAGGAATGAAACATAGGTCCTCGTGAACATCAGCCAGTCCTCCTAACACCTAAGCCGTCTCTCCAGCCTTACAGGGTTTTTGTTTTTTTTTGTTTGTTTGTTTGTTTTGTTTTTTTCATTTTTTATTTTCCTTTTAATCAAAGAAAGGGTCCACTGGGGACCAATAGGATAGCTTCTGAATGTCCAAGCCTTCTTGTTCACCTGTGACTGAGTTTATTGTAGAGAAAGTAACAGAAATTGGTTGGATAAAGGAGGTGGACGTAGAACTCATGTGGGCTTCTATCCCAACCCTCAGCAGCCCAGCCATAGATCTGCATGGTTCTTTCCGCATCAAGAAGTTAATCTTGCTGGGCGTGGTGGCGCACGCCTGTAATCCCAGCACTTGGGAGACAGAGGCAGGTGGATTTCTGAGTTTGAGGCCAGCCTGGTCTACAGAGCAAGTTCCAGGACAGCCCGAACTACACAGAGAAACCCTGTCTCGAAAAAAACTTAAAAAAAAAAAAAAGAAAGAAAGAAAGAAAGAAAAGAAAAGAAAAGAAAAGAAAAGAAAAGAAAAGAAAAGAAAAGAAAAGAAAAGAAAAGAAAAAAGAAGTTAATCTTTCGAGCCATTTCCATGTTGTAGATCCTCTGGCACGGTTCATAGCTCTCCCACTGGTGGCAGCAAGACTTCTCATAGTACCGTCGTCGCTTTAGGACTTCAGTAAGCCTGTCAGTGGTGAGGGTTCTGTTCAGGGTCCTGTAGGCACCTTCCACATTCCCCTCCTGAACCATCACAGTCCTGGCAATGAACTTCAGAAGTTAGCCTTGGCCTTGTATTTAAGTCTTCATCCTTCAGGGCCTGGGGCCTCCAAATCCGGACTCCCCCTACAGTTATTTAATAGTCCTTATTTTGAGTCTTCTTTTAAACTTAGGTCCAAAAAAGGGAATGTCAATTTTTCTATAATTGTCATGCATTTTGTAATCATAGGAAAATTATTCAAATGTTATGAGATTATTTTAGGTCTAATCACTTCTTCCAAAAACAAAGCAACTAATTAATCAGGAAATTCACACAGTTTTCTTAGTGGAAAAAAAAATCAGCTTGATTCATTTTAAGAAAGAATCATTGCATTTAAAGTACCCAAATATAAAGACAAGACAGTCTAAAAACTGAGAGGTACCAGTGCCCAGCACTCTAAGACAGTGGCAGATCCTGTTTTTTTTGTTTGTTTGTTTGTTTGTTTGTTTGTTTTTAAAAAAAAAAAGGTATCTGGGCTGCAGATTACTCCTTGGAACCATGAGGACCAGAGTTCAAATACCCAGATCCCTCAGTGAAAGGGGTAGGAGTATCAGAAGACGACGCTGCAGGTAAAGGCACTTCCAACCAAGTCTGCATGCAATCTCTAGAAGCCACATGGTGGAATAGACTTCTGTAAGTTATCCATAGCTGGGCCAGACCCTCACACATACATACAACATAAATAAGTAAATATCAAAAAAAAAAAAAAAAAAACTTAAAATGGATACAGTAGTGCTAATTTCTAATCCCAGTACACACCTACACCCAGCTGGGAGGCAGAGACAGGAGAAAACCTAGAAGCTATTAGACCTGATGTGTGCAACAGTAAGCAAGAGACTGTCTAAAAGTGGAGGACAGGGACCTGTACTAAGGTTGCCCACACCAACATACACATGAGTACGCACACCCCTAAATACACGTCATTCACACAGTAAGAGAAGAGCAGGAGCCAGAGAGTGGTTCTCAACCTTCCCAGTGCTGCAGCCCTTTAATGCAGTTCCTCATGCGGTGCTGCCTGCAACCATAAAATTATTTTTTTGTTCCATTTTAACCATAACTTTGCTATTATTGTGAATCATAATATAAATGTCTGTCTTCCAATCTCTTGGGCAACTCCTGAGAAAGAGTTGTTCTATGCATGAGAACCACTGAGCTGGAGAGATGGTTTAGAGCACTTACCACTCTTGAAGAAGACCAGAGTTGAGTTCCCAGCACCCATACTAGACAGCTCATAACCGCCTCTAACCCCAGCTTTAGGGGATCAAACACCCTGTTGTGGCCTCCTTAGGCACTTATGCACATGTGTACATACCATACACAGACACATAATTAAAAATGAAGTAAATCATAAACAACTAAAGAGCATTTTTAAACAAAAGACAAACGATAAACTGTTGTAAATGCTATTAGTTACTCTTTTAGTTCTTACTATGACCTGGCCTGCCCTGCAATAATCAATAAATACTGAGTCCTATTGATTTATGTAATCAGCTTTAGCACACTCACCAGGTGATTACCCCTAATCTGTTTTTCCACGCTAGACCGGCTATTGCCCACGTGCACCCCCCAGCTTACCTGCTGTGTGAGTCTCAAGCGTGCTGTCCTGCTCCATCAGCCTATCCTCAGGGGCCATGTGCTCCTGGTCCATCCTGTTTAACAGAGGCCTCCTGCTCTCCCCATCTTCTGCTTCTCTCCCTTCTCCTTCTCCCTCTCCTCATGCATTTTCAAGCATCCCAGAGCTACTCACTACTTTGAGATTGACCAGGCACTAACTCAACGGCTGGGCTCCAGAGCTGCTCAGCAGGGTCCCTCAGGTTCCCCCCCACCCCACCCCCGAAAGCTGGGGTGGCGCCCACTGCTGGGGAGGGGCCAGGCTCCGGTGAGACAGCTCCCAGTTACACTTGGCCTCTTCTCTGTGAGCTGAAAGACAGGGAGAGGGCTTGTCATAGAACAGGAAGAAAAGCCAAACAGACTGAGAGAAGACAAAAACATCCAAGCACAATTGAACTTTGGATCATGTTTAAAGTTCAGAAAATGTTTAAAATTATGCTTTAATGCTAAAGAGAGAAAGAAATTGAATATAAACTTCATTAATAGATATAAATAATTAAAGTTGATAAATTTAAAGAAATAAGACTTATAAAGATGAGGGGCATATTGACAGAGAGCTTTTGGACTCCATAATGCCATTTTAAATGGCTTAAAGATAGAAACAAAAGAAAAGGAAAAATAGGGTAGACTCTCCAAAAAAGGAAGAAAGAGAGAAAAGGTCTCAGAGAAAAAAGAAAGAGAAAGAAAAATAAAATAAGGCCTCCCAGAGCTTTTCTAATACGTACTCCAAATTAATCCATGGGTCAAGGAGGAAATTAAAGTTAGTATTTTGAGGTAAATGAAAGTGAAAACATTTCAATTTCATATAATGCTGCTAAAGCAATATTTAGGTGGAAATATGTATCACTAAATGCCTAGATTAGAAAAAAGAAAAGAGGGCCTGAAGAGATGGCTTAGAGGTTAAGAGCACTGACTGCTTTTCCCAAGGTCCTGAGTTCAAATCCCAGCAACCACATGGTGGCTCACAACCATTCGTAATGAGATCTAATGCCCTCTTCTGATGTGTCTGAAGAGAGCTACAGTGTACTTACATCTAATAAATACATCTTTTAAAAAAAAAAGAAAAAGATCTCATATCAATGATCTCAACTTCCACTTAAATTTTTAAAAACCCAAGCAAGTTAAACCAAAGAAAGTGAAAGAAAAGAAACAAAAACCAGAGCAAAAAAAATCAGTGAAAGGGAAATCAGAAAAACAGCACAAAGTAGAACAGTGTGGTCAGGCTGATGAGGGGACTCAGAAAGGAGACTCTTGCCGGGTATGGTGGCACAGGCCTTTAATCCCAGCACTGAAGAGGCAGAGGCAGGAGGATCTCTGTGAGTTTGAGGCCAGCTTGGTCTACATAGTAAGTTCTAGGACACCCCAGGCTATGTAAACAGACCCTGTCTCCAAAAATAAAGAAAAGGGAAAGAAAAAAGAAAGCAAACCCCCAGTGTCTGGGATCCCAGTAACTAATATAAATGCTATATATTGCCAGCAGGTGGGAGGCAGAGGCAGAGGCAGGCAGATCTCTATGAGTCTGAGGCCAGCCTGGTCTACACAGAGAAACCCTGTCTTTAAAAACAAAAACAACTGAGAACCACCCCCCCCCGAATACTTCTATTGTGTAATATATCTGTCGATTCATTTATCATTTACAGTTAAAGCACTCAATTCCTACCTCTAAAATACATGGTATATTAGCCTACTCTATCCTAGTGTATCACAGCATAACCTCTTCTCCCTCACTCACTCTGGAAGGAGACAGTGTGTTGGGCATGGCAGATATTTTGAGAGGGGCAGTGGTTTTAAGATTATCTATACATCTCAAAATTATCAAGTTGTATAGGTTAGAACTTTGGAGTTTATTATATGGCACCAGTGCTTCAATAAAGCCATAAATAAACACTTCTGGGGTCTGGGGTGCAGGGAAGACTGTCCAGGTGAGACAGGGCAGTGCACTGTGGTAGAAGAAAACAGTGTGACAAAACTCAGAGAGGTTTGAGAATAGTCTGGCTGTGTTCTGAAAGCAGTGAGTCATCAGAAGTTACAGGAAGGAATGCAGCCAAAAACACTAGAGCTGTCTGGGCCTAACCACACGGCCAAGGAGCTTCGAAGTACATAAATGAACTTGAGGTCATGCCAGAATGGAAGTCACCAAAGAGAGAAGGCATGGTAAAAGGAGAAATCAAGATAGAGTGTAGGCAACACTTAGAGATGATCAGAAAGGGAAGGAACACTCAGAAGAAGAAGAAGAAGAAGAAGAAGAAGAAGAAGAAGAAGAAGAAGAAGAAGAAGAAGAAGAAGAAGAAGAAGAAGAAGAAGAAGAAGAAGAAGAAGAAGAAGAAATGTCTAGGAGAGAGAGAGAGAGAGAGAGAGAGAGAGAGAGAGAGAGAGAGAAAAGAAAGGGAGAATAGGTATCAGCCTCTTTCTGAATTCTGAAATGCAGACTCACAAGTGTAATTTTTATATTGTGCAAATTCAAGAAAACCAGCTCTAGGTGTGTGAACTGTAGGCGAGAAGCTGAGAATGAGGTGGAAGAAGAGCTCTAAATGTGGCCAGCTGGTGCTGAGTCCCAGATAGCACGGCCCCATGCCCTGTTAGGTGGAGACAGTCATCTGTAGCTGAGTGGCGGAGAATCCTGAGAAGAGGCAGTACCATTTTCAAACCTTGTTATACATGTGGGGATGCTTGACAGCCACTTTCTGTGTGACCTAATTTGGTTGCAAGTTAGTGGAGCTCTTACGGATTTTTAAAGGGAAATCTCCAAATACCCTACTTTATGAGTTTCCAAAGCCATATCCTGCTATCCTCTTATTTACAGTTTCTACCAACCATGACTTGTCTTTTATAAGTCCAGGCTCTCTAATGGCTTCCTCTAGGGTCTCTTCAAAGCCTATTTCTGAAATATGAAGTTCCATCTATTGGATTCTTCCTTACACCATACTTTCCAACTCTCACTAGTAGAAGGTAAACTCCAGGCTACATTGTATGTGACTGTCCTTGGAGTCCTTGAAAAATAGATGCATCACTGTTAAACAATAGCTATGTATTCAAAAGAGAGAAATCTCTGAGCAGTGGCATCACACACACCTTTAATCCCAGCACTTTGGGAGGCAGAGGCAGGTGGATCTCTGAGTTCAAGACCAGCCTGGCCCACAAAGTAAGTTCTAAGACAGCCAGGGCTACACAGAGAAACCCTATATTGAGAGAGAGAGAGAAAGAGAGAGAGAGAGAGAGAGAGAGAGAGAATGAATGAATCCTTAAATTCAAAGCACGCCTTTAATCCCAGCACTTGGGAGGCAGAGGCAGGCGGATTTCTGAGTTCGAGGCCAGCCTGGTCTACAGAGTGAGTTCCAGGACAGCCAGGGCTATACAGAGAAACCCTGTCTCGGAAAAAAAAGGGGGGGTGAAAAAATTAGTTCTTTACTGTTTCTTGTAAAACTTGAGGATGTTATTTGATATAATCAAGATAATGAAGCCAGAAGGCTGGAGAGAAGGCTCAGTGATTAAGAGAACTGGCTGCTCTTCCAGGGGTCCCGAGTTCAATCCCCAGCAACCACAAGGTGGCTCACAACCATCTGTAATGGGATCTGATGCCCTCTTCTGGTGTGGCTGAAGACAGTGACAGTATATTCACATATATAAAATAAATCTTAAAAAGAGAAAGAGAGAGAGAGAGAGGGAGGGAGGGAGGAAGGAAGGAAGGAAGGAAGGAAGGAAGGAAGGAAGGAAGGAACTTCTTCCCAAGGTTATAAAGAAATTTCACTTGAAAAACATTTGAGAAGGTGCTAGTGGCTATGCCACCAGTGTCAGAAGAAAAGGTTAATTCCTTTCTTGACCTAAAGACATTTCAGTATTTCTAATTCAAACCCTGTTCCTTGTCCTGCCACCTTCTAGAGAAGAGGGAATTACCTATCCCAGATTCCCAGAGTTTATAGTTTTCTAGACCATTCTGCAAATTTAATGGACTCAAGAGTTGCTGGGAAGATGGAATGCTCCCAGCAGGATGCTGGAGTCCCAGCCGAGGTTAGACCGTGTTGATCTCAGCTAGAACCCTGGGATCTATTTCTCAACTGCTTTTTTCCTGCCCATCCCACGCACCACCCCTTCTTGTACCTACTCTCCATCCCCACCAGTCCTTGAACGCCCTGGTGCACCTTTGCAAGCATGGGTGGTAGAAAGGCCCCAAAGAGCCAAGCAGAGTGGAACACTCATGTAATCCCACACTCGGGAACTGAGGCAGGAGGAGAGCGAGTCTGGGCTTTCACAGACCCCTCTTGGGCCTTCTTTGAGCACTGTTTCGAGTCATACTTTATCAAAAGCCGTTCTCAACAGGGGGTCTCTCTTCCTTTCCCTCTGCCCTCTCAGCCTTGCTGTCCATGCTGTGCTCTCTGCTTCCCCTACTGCTCAGGCTTTTTCTCTTGCCCCCTGCCCACTTTAGCCAGCCGGCCTTTTCCAGCCCCAGGTCATCCTCGCCTCTCTCCCTTGCCTTATTCCCTAACAGCAGGTGTATGTATGAGATGGCTTCATGGAAGAGTACACACAGTATTAATAGACATGCACATGTATATGCATGGATATGTTTATGTGCAGGTATACATGTGTCTGTGTGAGTGTTATAAACAAGAATATCATGTTAAAAATTCACGCAAGTTCCATTTCTAACTCTCCAGTAGGTAATGCCACATACCCCAAACTTTGGCATTACACAGTCCATCCAGGCATAGAAAATCATGTCTGGATGGACTCTGTAATGCCAAAGTGTGGTTTCATGCCACTGTGGAGTTCCTGAGCTGAGAATGTGTGGCGTACCACCTTGCAGTGTTATGAGAGTCGGTAGGAGGAAATGACCTCGCTCCACATTTTATTTTTTCTAACCTTTGTATTATATTTGCACTAAAAATCAAAAACCATATTCCATTATATTAATCGAAATGTAATTAAACATTTTGTTGATGAATTTCTTCTTAATTGCAACCCTGTGGATTTGAAGTACATAAACTGATGCAGGTGATATGGGTTTGCTGTGAGATGGTGTCTACTAGTAATAGCAGGACACACCCATAAAGTCTCACCATCATGATCACCTAGACCTCAGTGGAACAAAGATGGCACCACTGCATATGCTGAACTAGACAGGGAAAATCCATGGAGCCTGAACCATACACAGAGAACTACGGGCAACTGAGGAAAGCTGGTAATGCAAGAGGTTGTCTTCCCACGGGAAGAAGCCGGTTGTCTGCCCAGTGCCACATGCTTAGGTCTGAAAACACATTTTATAACAAAGGAAATTTGATTAGACTATCTCCAGAGTTGTCTCCCTCTGTGGTTTCTTTATTGTTTCTACTTCCATTTTTAGATCCTGGATGGTTTTGTTCAGTTCCTTCACTTGTTTGTTCATGTTTTCCTGTAATCTTTAAGGGATTTTTGTGTTTCCTCTTTAAGGACCTGTTGACCCATGTTCTCCTGTATTTCTTTAAGAGAGTTATTTATGTCCTTCTTGAAATCCTCTATCAACATCATGAGATGCATTTTTTAATCCAAATCTTGCTTTTCTGGTGTGTTGGGGTATTTGGGACTTGCTGTGGTGGGAGAACTGGGTTCTGATGTTGCCAAGTAGCCTTGGTTTCTGTTGCTAGGGTTCTTGCGCTTGCCTTTTGCCATCTGGTTATCTCTGGTGTTAGCTGGTCTTGATGTCTCTGGCTGGAGCTTGTCCCCACTGTGTGCCTGTAAGTGTCAGTACTCCTGGGAGACCAACTCTCTTCTAGCAGGGTCTGTGCACAGAAGGCTGTGGAGCCGCCCTGCTCCCTGGTGCAAATGGCGATTGGAAGGCTCCTGTCCCAGCTGCTCTACTGATCATATGCCCTGTGCACTCCCAGCTGTTCTCCTCCAGAGTGATATTGGAGAGAAAGTGGAGATCTTGCCTCCATGCTCAAAAGTGGAAGCACTGCTGGGAGATCACGCTCTCCTGGCGGGCTGTGCACAGAAGGCTGTGGAGCCGCCCGGCTCCCTGGTGCAAATCTTGATTAGACTATCAAATACTTATTAAAGGATAGAGGACTTCAGATATGTTGCTCATCCTTAGCAATACCATAAAAATCAAAAAATAGTGTAGAGGAAGAGGACAGATACCTCTGGGCAGATCGCTGAGTTAGTTCTATGCCCTGGTAACTGCAGCTGCATGGGGTAAGGATTCCAGCTTGTTCAGCACAGGTCAGATTTAAGTGGAACTCATCTCTGACTGCTTAATTACAGCTATGTGTGAAGACCTCCAGAGGAAGATAGTCCAAAGTCCCTCAGGGATTTGATTAATGACTTCAAGTATCTCAGGGAGCTGGAGAACTTTGGTCCTATTTCAACCCAAAGTCCCCCTACTCTGCTTTGTTTTGGTTCTCGGGAGCTGTGGGAAATAGCTGTCCACCCGATCAGGTTGTGACTCACGGATCTATACTCTGATCTTCTCTTTACATTCTCAGACTTTGTTTTCTGGCTTCCTACTAAATTCAAATTATGCACAGCAGTTGAGAAGCTCTGAGAGAGTGACTACAGAATTGTATTTCCTTCCTCGATCTGTAAGGAACTGGAAATGCAGATTTAGCTAGATAGGAGAGTTCCCAGATGTAATTCACCCCTGCAGAATCAACACTTGGGAAAGGAAAACACTGAGAAAGGAGCTCAGCTTCCTGGATGGGCATTGCTCACTGTGTGGAAACTCTCTTCTGAGAGGACAGCTTTGCCTGTGGGAGGTGACATTCTCTGGTAGGAGTCTGGGAGTGGCCTTTCACTCCCTAGGGAGGTCACCACCTTAGGAAATAGGTTAGATAGGGAAGGGCTGCCCAGGAAAATCACATGTGTGTTTTTTGTGCCAGGTGCTAGTGCCGACCTGAGAGCGCCACACTGGAGTTAAATATGGGAGCCTGTGGCCCAACACAATTCAGAACGCTTCTGTGATTAGTCACTGCTTAGCAGGTTTTGGCCTAAAGCAACACGGTCCCTAGCAAACAATGGAAGTGAATTATACTTGCCTGCCCAATGTCTTCACTCCTGAGAGAACAGATTGCTCACAGAATGTTGTGTCTTCTACACATACACATATGTGGAAATGAATAGACGTTTCCGTGATACCAGGACAGTGAGAGGCTCTGTCATAGATGCTTACTTACGACACAGACCTGGCTTTGTTTTCTAGGTCATCTAGCCATAATTGTTTTATTGTCCGCTAACATTTGCCAAGTACATAGAACAAAAAATACTCTTCTACAAATGGAAGAGAGTCAAGGGGTGACTTAAAGGCCCCAACCTTAGGAGCTCACATGTAGAAAGGGCAGCTGGCATAAAAGCATCTACAGGAGTAGAATTCCCAGCTATGCCTTAAGGCTGCGTGAAAGATGGGTGTAAGTCATCCACATCCGCCGGGAACTCAGGAAAGGCGAGGCCTGGCCCACACATCTGGGTGGCAAGAGTCAAAGCAGGAAAGTTCAGTGCAATTGTCAGGCACCTTCTGTGTAAGTGGCTGCCAGGAACAACCCAACACAATTAATACAACTATCTCCTGTAGTGACAGTGTCCCAGACATGACAAATGCCATGGCAAATCGACTTGTACACTGCACTGAGGGAGCTGGTAGGTTATGTAAGGTGAATGAACTAATCCAATTTGTGTTCTAGAAAGAGAACTCTCTAAGCCTTCTCCACAGAGCATTTCTCCACAGAGCAGTGTAGAGTTAAACGTTGCTTATTTTAAAAACTAAACATCTTCTCAACTCAAACTTGCCTAAATGTTGGTTAGAAGAATGTCTGTTTCCAATTAGAATTGTTTTGAACTGCATCAAATTGCATAGGTTTCTGAATGTAACCTAGCTTTTTATTGAGTGTGTGTGTGTGTGTGTGTGTGTGTATGACATGTGTACTCGTGAGCCCATGGAAGTCAGGACAACTCTGAGGAGCTGGTTCTCTCCTGCTCTGCTGCCCTCTTGTCTGATCTGGGGATTGAATTCAGGCCTGTTCACAAGTATCTACAACCACTCAACCATAGCCTGTATCTTAGTCTTTTTAAGGTCTTGGTAATTTTCAAAGATACTGGCTGCCTATTTACCTATCAACCTGTCTTTGGAGTAGCAGAGACTTGTGGGACTGTTTGATACCACAAAGAATTCTAAGAAGTACTGAGGGCAAGGGGAACCTCAAAATTTTCTTGAGAAAAGGTAACAATGTCAACCATCTCTGATCACCCAGATTTAGGTTGGAATTTGCATGATCATTGTCTAGGAAGCTGCTACTGGCCATCACTGAGACACACCCATCACTGTGACGTGCCTTTTGAATTGTTTTGTTAGCTCGGCAGACAGGTTTTACCAAGCCACCCACAATGCATCTCTGAGATGGATGCTGTGGAGAGGGGTGTAGTCTCGACAGCTCCGGCCTGAGGTGCTCAGACATAATAATGGAATCATCCATGGCCTTCATTACACAAGGTACATTCAGTAGAACACACATTTTAGGTGTCCTGTGATCACCCACTCCTGAGGCACATGCCTTTTTACAGGGCTATATGTACTTGATAACTAACAGCAAAGACAGAGAACAGACCCCACAATGGCCAAGGCATCTTGAAGGGGCTAGCCATGGCTGAAGCCAAGCCAGTGGCATGTTCATGTTGAAATGGCAGTGTGACATGTAAGAGGCTGAAGTGGCCTCATCTGTCTGCCCCTGTACTTACTGGACAAGAGTCCTTCGTGTTCTGTTTCCTGTAATAAACTGAGGCTAACAGTTGCTAAGCACTAGGGTGGTACACCGTAGGTGTTCAACCGATGCTGGCAAGTTTTACCGTGGCTGCCACAGAACAGGCTCTGTCCAGGTGCCTGCACTCCCTCAGCGTGTTCTCTAGAGAGTTCTTTGTTCAACCATGCTCTCTGCTCTGAGGTGACAGTCCTGAACAGAATAACAAGATTGACATCTCGGGTGCCAGGACAAAACAGTCTAACTCAGCTTCCTTTTCTTCCTTTTCTTCTCGTGTTAATTTGTTTACCTCCACCTTGGGGCCCTTCCCAGCAGCCCCTTACCTTCAGCCAGAAGCTGCCAATTCCTGGACAGTTGGACCTAAGACACCCCAAAGCCAATAGCCCTATTGTGGGCCGTTCTTACATCTACACCAGGCCCTGGGAAGGAGACCGAGCACAGGCTTGGGAATCCAGTCCACCGTACAGCACAGGCCTGCTGCTCCAAACCTCAGGCTGAGAATCGCATGCTCCTTGTCTGGAGTTCTGGAAATATCAGATGTCTTAGGGGCCTGTTATTAGCACATATCTGTGTTAGCTAAAAGGTTTTAAAGGAGAAAAACCAAAAGAGTAAAACTGCTTTTCTTTCTTTTTCTTTTTTGAGGCTAGCCCATGATCCTCCTGCCTCCACCTCCCAAATCCTGAGGTTACAGACATGTGCTGCCCGGCTTGGCCCACAGGCTGCCTTTAAGTCCCATTTTAGACATTTATATCTGAGGCTCAAGATGAGTAGTCCACTTATTAGAGATGCTCTCTGCCAGTAAGGTGACAACCACAGCTGCTGCTTTGTCATTATTTTGAGCTGACTTAATTTTGTTTCCAAATCAATGGCTTAAAAAATATTTTTCCAAATAAGTTTGGACTCAGTTAAATTTGCAAGTAGCTCAGTTGTCCATGTCAGGATCTTTTTTGAAAGAAAAATTGTTTTTTTGGGCTTATTTCTTTATTTTTGTGTGCATGTGCTACCCCCACCTCAGTGGCTCTTAAGGTATGATCTGAAGTCATTCCAAAAGCTGCACAGTGTGAACCAGCTCGCCTCCTTGGCCTGTGGAGCATCCCCAGCCCCCATCATTTCCTTCCTCGGGGTAAGGGCTGGCTGAAAATAGAAGTGCACCACAGGCCCCGGTCTCCACCATTCTTCATTACACCTTGTGATCACTGTCGTGTTTCCTCTGGTTTACAATCATCTTTAGCTTGTCATTTCCCCATAAGTGAGCCACACATTCATGGGGAACGTGGAGTGTGTCACTTTCATTTGACGCAGCCATGGAACCTGCACCTCTCACCTAAGTTGGGAGGACTTGGAATTTACCTGGCCACACTCAGAGTTCCAGAACTAAACTACTAAGCATGGGGTGTCGGCTTAGAGAGAAAGAACAAGACGACGGGGTTCTGACTCACATTTCCCCGGGTGATCCTGGGCAGGAAGCTGATAGAGCTCTGTCTTCAAAATGCAATGAGTAACTAGAAACTTGTGGCTGGCAGCCTCTGCCAGCCTAGTTTGAGTGACTAGCAGAGGGAACAGGTGAGAGGCAAGAGAATCACAGCGTGTGTCACCCAGTGCCGCTCGCAGCCTCGCCTGAGCTCCAGGGCCTGTGGCAGTGCACATCGTGGGAAGTCAGAACTGCAACATGCCAAGTTCTTCTCCGTGTCATCTCCAGATGGCCAGTGGGCAGGTTGGAGGCGACACACCGGCCTCCAGAGTTTGCAGGGAAAGTTAAGAATTGTAGATAACTTGAACATACTTAACCCGAAGAGAACTAAAAAGCCATGCACACTAAATTGACATTAAGCTGACAGGTAGTAGTTGGAGGTGTGATTGAATGTCACATGTGCAGCGAAGGGACAGTCAAGAACTCCCGAATGGTCTCTGCCTTGCAGCTCTTCCTGAGGGAAACAAACCTTTAATCTATGAAGGATGACAGATTGAAGGTCCCCTGATGCTGATCAGGGGCACAGGCTGAGTGGGGATGCAAAACAAGGAGTTCATGTAGCCCATGCTGGCCTTGAGCTTTCTATGTTGCCAAGGACAAATAACTTGCGATCCTCCTGCCTCTACCTCCCTGATTCTGCAGACATGTACTACCATCCTTGGCTGATCCCAGCTTTTTAAGCAGTAGGGTCTCAGAAACCTTAGCAACAGAGGCAGGAGAATGGTTCTGAAGGTAAGAGTTCTTGCTGCTCTTGCAGAGGAAGCAGGCTCAGTACCCTGTCAGTTCTGTGCTGTGTACAATGTGAACACTCTGCAGAGCGCATGTCATCACAACATACAATGCCAGCAAATGCTGTCTGAAACTCTCTGCCTCAGACACAAGACTTTGGATGTAATGAACTGCAGTGTTTCTACTATACATACACATTTTCTGCTCTTTGAGAAACATAATAGAGCCAAGTGGTGGTGACACATACCTTTAATCCCTGCACTTGGGAGGCAGAGGCAGGTGGATCTCTGAGTTCGAGGCCAGCCTGGCTATAGAACACGTTCCAGGACAGCCAGAGCTACACAGGGGAACTCTGTCTCAAAATGCTGAGAGAGAGGGGGGGGAGGAAGGAGAGAGGGAGAGGAACATAATAGTTTACTTACAGAAAACAAATACTTTTCATATATTTTCCTAACATTATTTATCAACACGTGAGTATCAAATTAATATATATCTTTGGATTCTATTGCACTAAAATGTTTGGCTTTTTTTAGTTGGTACCTAAGTTGCTGACTTGAGAGGCTAGAGAGAGAACTTAGCAGTTAAGAGTATCTATCTACTGCTCTTGCAGAGGACAGAACTTCTGTTCCCAGCACACACATTACGAGCTCTTGTAACTCCAGTTCCAGGGACTCTGATGCGCTCTTCTGCATTCATGTCCACACATCTTTATACATACACACATATGCTTAATTAAAATGTAGAGTGTGTATATCTGTATGTAGATACATGTGTATAAGTGCAGGTGCCGTGGTGGCCAGAAAACAGGAAATGAGAAAGATGGGGGTGCCAGACTTGGAAATGGCCTGTGTCGAAGTGCAGTACCTGTGGAGGCCAGCAGGAGGCAGCAGATGGCAGAGCCCCTGGAGCTAGAGTTACAGCTCCAGGCTGTTAGTTGTCCAGTGTGGGTGCTAGAAATCGAACTTGGGTCTTCTGCAAAAGCAATACACACTCTTTTTTTTTTTAATTTTATATATATATACACACACACATACATACATACATACATACATACATATACATATATATGTATGTTGTTGCTGTCTTCAGACACACCAGAAGATGGCATTGGATCCCATCACAGATGGTTGTGAGCCACCATGTGGTTGCTGGGATTTGAACTCAGGACCTCTGGAAAAGCAGTCAGTGCTCTTACCACTGAGTCATCTCTCCAGCCTGCAATTCACACTTTTTTTTTATTAGATATTTGCTTTATTTACATTTCAAATGTTATCCCCTTTCCTCGTTTCCTCTCCAAAAACTCCCATTCCATCCCCTTTCCAGCAATACACACTCAACCACTGAGCCATCTCTCTAGCCCCGAAGCTGAATTTGTTAAGTATAGTCTATTCATGAGGATGCAGTAAGAAGTGAATACCTGACCATGACCAGCCTGAGGTCAGACCGAAGTGCACACTCATTCACACACAGACACATTCTAAAACACCCGGAGAGCATGTGTAGATAGAGGAGAGTGGTTAGTAGTGTGTTCGCTTCAGTCATACATACCCTCAAACTGGAGCAATACAGAGTATGCGCACACACAAGGTCCCTGTCAGGGTCTAATCACACAGAGTATGCACACACACAAGGTCCCTGTCAGGGTCTAATCACACAGAGTATGCGCACACACAAGGTCCCTGTCAGGGTCTAATCACACAGAGTATGCGCACACACGAGGTCCCTGTCAGGGTCTAATCACACAGAGTATGCACACACACAAGGTCCCTGTCAGGGTCTAATCACACAGTACCTGTATTGATTTATATAAACTTCACAGGCCTAGGAGGTGAATCTTATCCCCACTTTATGGCTGAAGAAACTGAGGCATAGGGAAATGATGTCACTTGTTCAGGTCATAGCTAATCAGAAGAGACCAGAACTCAGAGGGTCTGGCTGCAGCCTTATGAACTTCTATGAAAGACTGCAGTCTCTGGGATATGGACTGGTATTCAAAGCTGAGTAAAACGTGTAGAACAGAAGTGCATTTTAAATAGAAAACGTGAAAGCCAGGAGTGCTGGGCTTGGAAATGCCGTTTCATTTGGTCTCCTTAGGAAATCATTCTGTAGCAAAGCAAGAGTCTCCGAGCTTTTCCTTTGTAAAGGAAGTAGGTGTCGGGCTCCGTGCTGTAGACAGCCAGGTCAGTGACAGTGAGTTCTCGGTTGGAGAGCAGTCTGCCGTTTTCATGCCACAGGTGTGGCCCTGTGATGACAGCCACACCTTGCTTGTTCTCTCTTTATCCTCTGTGAAAAGCACTAATAATATGTGCTTCTGGGAAGTCAAACTCTTAATCAGGCTCGAAGGGACCCTCTTTGCTCCTGTGAGCTGCCGCAGCGGCTATGGATGCTGATGGCCTAGCGCCCACGGTTCTCTCCAGCCTGGCCATTTCCAGGGCTTGAGGCACTCAAGGCTGGAATTGTCTCTTGGAGTCAGGAAAGGCCTTGCCTCTAAGACTGCTGCTGCTGGCTGTCCCACCCAGACGAGCTGTGTTAAGCCACACTTACCCACAGACTCTAATTCCCAATGAGGATACTTTTTCATTCTTTAAAAAAAAAAAAAATGTGTTGAGAAAAGCCAGAGAGATGGCTCAGTGGTTAAGAGCACTGGCTGCTCTTCCAGAGGGCCTGAGCTCAGTCCCCAGCACCCACACACAGCTCACACCTGCCTGTAACTCCAGTTCCAGGGAATCCATCACTCTTATAAGATATGTATGCAGGCAAAACACCAATGCATATAAAATAACCATTGGAAAAAAAGTTTTTTACTTTGTTGAGATAAAAATATCAATATAATGTAAAATTTAGATACCTGAAAATGGCATAGCTTACAAGTCCTATGCCCGTAGGGAAAATATTATGGGAAGGTAGTAGAGTCCCCTTGGGTATGGCCCAAGACTCTGAGCTAGGGCTAGTGACTGACTCAGAACTAGACAGATGAGCATCTCAGGCCCTACCCAGGCAAGCCACCTTCCCCAGGATGGCAAGTAAAAGGCTCACCTTATGTTATAAGCAGTAACTGCAGTGCTGAGACCCAGGCTTGACATTCTGCAGGTCACTTGTCGCTCCTACAGCATCAGTCTTCAGCCACCTTAGCCAGAGTAACTTTCCTGCATCATTTCTGTGTAAACTATTTGAAGTCTCTAGGAACACCAGGCCACACTGGAAAAGAAACATCATCAAGTCACTGGCTCCACCAGGAGCCTATAAATGCCTGAACTTAAGACTCACTTTTTTTTTGTTTTGTTTTGTTTTGTTTTTTTTTGTTTTTCGAGACAGGGTTTCTCTGTGTAGTTCTTCCTGTCTGTCCTGGAACTCACTCTGTAGACCAGGCTGGCCTCGAACTCAGAAATCCGCCTGCCTCTGCCTCCCAAGTGCTGGGATTACAGGCGTGCGCCACTACACCCAGCCTAAGACTCACTTTTTAATGTATGTATATCTGTGTGTGGACATGGTAGATATGTGCATGTGAGTGTGGGTACCCACAGAGTCCAGAAGAAAACATCAGATCCTCTGGAGCTACAGGCAGTTGAAAGCTGCCCACCATGAGTGCTGGGAACTGAACTTGGGTCTTATGCCAGATGTGTGTGCCTGTTGCCTGTAGAGGCCAGAAACTAGAGTTTACAGGGCTGGAGAGATGGCTCAGTGGTTGAGCACTGACTGCTCTTCCAAAGGCGCTGAGTTCAAATCTCAGCAACCACATGGTGGCTCACAGCCGTGCATAATGAGATCTGATGCCCTCTTCTGGAGTGTCTGAAGACAGCTACAGTGTATTTAAATATTATAAATAAATAAATCTTAAAAAAAAAAAAAAACTAGAGTTACAGAATGTTTGGAAGAGCGCCCTCTGCACTCCTGTGCTGTAAACCTCTGAGCTGTTTCTACAGCCCCGCCAAAGCTGATTTCCTGAATCTGCATAGTCTGTGACAGACTTATTTGACTGAAGATGGACTATAGATAGGTTTTCATTGTCTTGGTGACCATAGCAAATGCTTGGGCCCAGAGCACAATAATGTCTATTTCACCTAACAATACAAAGACAGCTTCAGAACTGTTTCCCTGTGTCACTAACTGGCCTCTACCATTGATACTCCCGGGTTTCAGCATTCTGGCAGAGCTGTGCATTAGTCTCAGATATGTTTATTCCTATTGTAATTGTTTACTAAAAATCCTAGAAACAGAATTATGAGATTCAAGGTATGTGCTTCTTAAGGCCTTTTTGATCCATGCTCTAGATCTGCCCCGGGAAGCTAAGTCTACCGTGTAGGAGCAGGCCCCAGCTAGCACACTTCCCCCCATTGTTTAGCCAACATGCGTATGGATCTACTAGTTCCTTGTGTTTTATGAATTATTCATCTGCTTTGTCTCTTATTAGCATGTCATTATTTGGTACTGATTTCTTTTTATGTTGGTAAGAATCTATTTTTTTCTTTTTTAAAAAAAGAATTTTAAATACAATTTACATATTGTATGTATATGGGTGTTTTGTCTAAGTGTGCATCGGCACACCAGAGGAGAGGGCATTGGATCTCATGGAACTACAGTTGTAGACAGTTGTGAGCTGCCATGTGGGTTCTGGGAGTTGAACCCAGGACCTCTGGAAGAGCAGTGCTCTTAACTATTGAGCCAGCTCTCTAGCCCTTGGTACTAATGTGTAAGAGTGCTTCATGTAGCTGTCAGGCATGTTGAAGACATTCTCTTTGTCTTTTCAATTTACATTATCTTTTCTGTGACCATTTTGTATTTTATGTGGTCAAATCTTTCGTTTTCTTTAGAGTCCTTCAGTTTCTTGTTTTGTTTTGTTTTGGTTTGGTTTTTGGTTTTTTTGTTTTGTTTTGTTTTGTTTTGTTTTGTTTTGTTTGGATTTTTTTTTTTTTTTTTGAGACAGGGTTTCTCTGTGTAGCCCTGGCTGTCCTGGAACTCACTCTGTAGACCAGGCTGGCCTCGAATTCAGAAATCCACCCGCCTCTGTCTCCCAGAGTGCTGGGATTACAGGCGTGCACCACCACCACCCGGCCCTTCAGTTTCTTTAGTGCATGAAACCTTTTTTTTTTTTTTTTTTTTTTTTTTTTTTTTAAGTCCGGGGATAGTGGTGCATACCTTAAATCCCAGCACTTGGGAAGCAGAGGCAGGAGGTCTCTGAGTTTGAGGTCAGTCAAGACTATACTGTCTTAAAAAAACAGAGAAAGGGGGATGGAGAAATGGCTCAGTGGTTAAGAGCATTGACTGTTCTTCCAGAGGTCCTGAGTTCAAATCCCAGCAACCACATGGTGGCTCACAACCATCTGTAATGGGATCTGATGACCTCTTCTGGTGTGTCTGAAGAGATAGCAACAATCTACTCATACATAAAATAAATAATTCTAAAAGAAAAAAAAACAGAGATTGATTGATTGATTGATTGATTGATTCACATCTGTGAATCTCATTTTCATCCGTTTGTCATCCGAGCAGTCATTGGCTTTTCCTCTAAGCTACATTACCTTCTTTTTTATTGTAAATTTCAATGATATGTTGGCTTTAGTCAGACTTCCTACTTAATAGACAGTTGTAGACTTGTGGAACACACTTTGAGGAGAAGGAACTGGCAGGAGGGAAGCCAGTTAACCGGGGATTCAGTCGGACAAGGGGCCCTAGCCATGCCTGTGATTCTGACCTGTTTTCTGGTGTCTGACAGCTTATTATAAAGCAGTCACCCAGCAGTAATTCCTCTGCTGGTAGCAGTGATTCTCGGCCTTGAGAGGAGCAAGGGAAGGAACTCCCTGTCAGCTGAGAACAGGATCAGGAGGCTTACTGTGGGTCTGGTGAGTGGGGGGCTGCAGGTGGTGAGCAAGTGTCTCATTTCAGTCCCGGAGACTGGAAAGATGGGGAGGTGGAGCCTTGGGCAGTAGAGAAACGTGGAAGCTAAGGATTCAGCAAGGGTATACGCCGTTTGCATTGAGAATCTAAGCAGTGAGCTGCAGGAATTCCTGACCTTAGGAACTGCCTGGAGCAGAAAGGGTAACAGAGTAGAAGCCAACACTGCAAAGGCATTGGAAGTAGTAGGAGTGACTGATACAAGACACGATGAAAATTAAAACAAAACAGCAGCCAAGCTAGTCAAGAAGGAACTCAGGCACTCTCCAGCTCAGAAGGAGGAAGCCTGGAAACGGAGAGGTCAGTAAGCAAGCAAAGCTTATCAGATGTGTAAGAACTCAGAATGACAGTGACCCAAGGAAGCCGTGTCAAGGCCAGAATGCTCTGGTCACTAAAACATTGTAGCATCCCACATCTGCTTCCTGTTTCAGCTACAGTTAGCTGCTCTTGCATATCAGGTCCATTCTCATCTCTTTAGCTAAACATACCACTTCCTGTACTGTTGCCAGATGTCCCTCCACCCTGATGAGCAACTTGTCTGTCAGTAGCTACCTCAGGTGTATCCCCTATCTAAAAGCAATCCTGTCCACCACTGCCTAGAATTGGCCCATTGGTTCTCAGAGTTGGCACCCCTGGCATTCCTACCTGCATTCAAATATGCCATCTCCTGTGTTACTTAGTCAGTTACTTATCAGTGCTTTTGAGACTTCTAAGAAAGGTTTCCCCAGTGACAGTGGCTTAACACTTCCTAGAGCCGTGTCCAAAAACAGCCTATAGCATGCTTGTTTTTATTTTTTTTTTGTTTACTTATTTTTTAAGATTTATTTATTTTATGTATGTGAGTACACTGTTGCTGTCTTCAGACACCCCAGAAGAGGGCATCAGATCCCATTCCAGATTGCTGTGAGCCACCATGTGGTTGCTGGGAATTGAATTCAGGACCTCTGGAAGAACAGTCAGTGCTCTTAACCGCTGAGCCATCTCTCCAGCCCTTTGTTTACTTATTTATGTATATCGTATTTTGCCTTCATGTATGTCTGTGTACTTCAAGTGTATCTGGTACCCATGGAAGCCAGAAGAGGTTGTCAGATCCCCCTGGGACTGGAGTTACAGATGGTTGTGAGCCACAGTGTGGGTGCTGGAACTAAATCCTGGGTCCTCTGGAAGAGCGTCAGTGCGCTTAACTGCTGAGCCGTCGCCGCAGCCCAGCATGCTCATGCTTCTTTTTTTGCTTGTTTAGTTTTGTTTGTTTGTTTTGAGACAGGGTTTCTCTGTGTAGCCCTGGCTGTCCTGAGACTCACTCTGTAGACCAGGCTGGCCTCGAACTCAGAAATCTGCCTCTGCCTCTGCCTCTGCCTCTGCCTCTGCCTCTGCCTCTGCCTCTGCCTCTGCCTCTGCCTCTGCCTCTGCCTCTGCCTCTGCCTCCGCCTCCCAAGTGCTGGGATTAAAGGCAGGCGCCACCACTGCCTAGCTAGCATGCTTCTTTTTAAAGTCAGTGTTGTCATTGTGTAATAGCAATGCTGTTCTGAGTCAAATGTTTTGATTATTAGACGTTTTCTATTACTTCTTTGGTGTAAAGCTGATTCCCTAGCAAAAGTCTCTTTTATGCCAAGGCTTTTCTTACTTTAGTACATTGCTTAGCATCAAAGGAAACTTGGATCCTAGAAGCTTAAGTTACATACATGTATCGTCCACCAAATGAAGAGCAGGTCCATAGTAGAAACTGTATCTTTAATACCATCTTGTCCCAGCATAGTGCCCAGGGCACAGTAGGCATTCTTGTAATGAGGGATGGGAGGAAGAATGGGCATGTGGAGGGCAGGGGGAGGGGAGAATGGATGAATAGACATCAGAAAAGAAGAAAGGACACGCAAACAGAGGCATGGAGAGCTGGGAGGAAGGAGAAGATGACAGTGCTAAGCAAAAAGCAGGGCCAAAGAGCAGGGTGTTTATATGGATCGCTCTTAGGAAAGTCGGCTGTAAAGAGTAGAGAGACAAGGCAGTAGCTATGAGTAGCTTGCTTTGAGGGCATTTGGTGGTATACGAGATACAGGAGGATGTGGAGATTGGTTGGTTTATCTAATGGAAGAGATTTAAGCATGCTTACAGGCTAAGAAAAAGGCAGAAAAGAAACTTAAAAAAAAAAAAAGGCTGGGCGGTGGTGGCGCACGCCTTTAATCCCAGCACTTGGGAGGCAGAGGCAGGCAGATTTCTGAGTTCGAGGCCAGCCTGGTCTACAGAGTGAGTTCTAGGACAGCCAGGGCTGCACAGAGAAACCCTGTCTCAAAAAACAAAACAAGACAAAACAAAAAACAAAAAACAAAAACTAAAATATATATATATATATATATATATATATATATATTACTCAGTAAGTACTTATTGAGTACCAGTAATGTACCAAGCAAATGTACCAAGCACTGTACCAGGTGGGATGAGCAAGATGGACTGAGCTCATGCCATGGAGCTGTCATCCCAGTGGAAAATGATAGCGTGTGATTGGACGGTGAGCTGTCATCCGAGCTGGTGCCATCGCAGGAAGAGCAGAACATGGTTATGTGAGGCCAAGTCCAGCGCACGTGTGGTCCTCAAATGCTAGAAGGAAAGTCACGCACTTCCCAAAGCCTGAAGCAAGCTGTCTCGTCTCGTCTGCCTGTGAGGGGCGCAGACAGCGGGCATGAACCGAGACGGACGGGCTGCTGCGTTCTCTGCTGATCCCGGCAGAGTGGTGCTGTCGGCTGTCACAGGGGAGACAGGCGGCAGGAAGAGGCTGTCTGTCCAGCCAGCTAGCCTAAGCCCTGCTGGTCTTCCTAAGTGACTCACTTCCCTTTGGGATGCTTTTCCTAACAAACGCCACATAAGGCTTACATCTCAAAAGAAATAAAACACGTATCTGAGGATGGCCTGCAACTTGACTTAACTCACTGCTGAGCATTATACCGTAGCCCTGTGCTTCATGATGGCAAAGAAGATGTTTTCACTTTAACAACAATAGAGATCAATGGTAATTCTAGAGTCATTCTGTTCTACAGATAATATTAAGAAATGGCAGCAGATTGAATAAAGAGATTATTTTTAGCCAGGCAGTGGTGGTGCATGCCTTTGATCCCAGCTCTCAGGAGGCAAAGGCAGGCAGATCTCTGAATTCGAGGCCAGCCTGGTCTGCAGAGCAAGTTCCAGGACAGCCAGGGCTACACAGAGAAACCCTGTCTCAGAAAACAAAAAAACAAAAAAATTACTTTTAAATTTCTTCACTTGTCTCTATTCCTCAAATAATAGGCAATTTCCTAAACTTTCATAAATCAGAAGGGTATAAAAACATTTTAATACCTAGAAAACAAATAACAGGGTATGGACTGGGTGTTGGCTTAGGATTTATACCTTTTCAACAGTGTTACTAAAGGCCTTCCTAATCCTCCATAATTCACTACAGAAACTTGGTTTTAATCTTTCTGAGACAGCAAATACAAACAACAAAACTAGAATACTGTAGTGTTAAAAAAAATATCGCTTAAGAAAGGAATGACTGCTTAAGATAGAAAAATTATTTATTTCGTGATAATATTCATCATAAAATAGTTTTGCCCTAGTACTTTGATCCTGCACTCTGTATTACTTCATTTGTACTAAAGAGTTCATAGAGAGTTGGATTGGACACAGTTCCAGAATAGTGCACCTTTCAAAGACATTCTCTCTTTCTCTCTCTCTCTTTTTTTCCTTTTCTCTCTCTTTTTTTTTTTTCAGAGACAGGGTTTCTCTGTGTAGCCCTGGCTGTCCTGGTACTCACTCTGTAGACCAGGCTGGCCTTGAACTCAGAAATCTGCCTGCCTCTGCCTCCCAAGTGCTGGGATTACAGGCGTGCTCCACCACCACCCTGCTGGACATTCTCTCTCACATGGTGTTTTTGTCCCTCTTCACAGTCCCACATGCATCTAACATATGAAATCAGCTAACATGACCCCAAAGGAAGGGGGTGCGTGGACTGAAGACATGTAGCATCCACACGGGTCACTGACAAATGTCAACACCAAAGAATAAGCTGACTTACCACGGCTCAGGGACCGCTGCCTCCCTTTAAAGGCTAACGTGTATCATTGTTATTGTTTTTTTAAGTCATGCAATTAGTGTTATACACACACACACACAGACACATACACAGAGGAGACTCTGGAGTCTCACATGCAGCAGAGGTCAAGGCAATGGCGTGCCGAGAGCCTCCCAAAGAGCTCCTTCTCCAGCCCTCCACGCACACACACATGCTCGCTTTGTCTTTTTTTTTTTTTTTTTTTTTTTTTTTTTCTTTGTTTTGTGTGAGGCAGGCCCTCATTAGCACAGGCTGGCTTTGAATGCTGTATCCTCCACCTCCCTGGTGCAAGGTTTGCAGGCATGTACCAGTGTCCACTTTCTCTTCAGATAAACTTCAACACCCATAGTTTTCAGACCATAAGCCCAGAAAGGCAGATTGGGGGCTTTGTAGAAACTCTGTCCATGGTAGGAGCAATCCACAGAGTAGCAAACTAGCCTTCAAACCCATAATGCTCTGCAGACATATCCCAAAACCTGACAGTCTCTTGGGATGTGTGACAGTGGTGGTTAGTGGGCCAAGATAACGATGAAGGACCTTTCTCAATCTGCGTATCCATGTTTCTAAAAACCACGGACTCCTGACTTCACAGAAGTCACCTTTAAGCGTGAGGACACAGCCCACGTGATATGTTAACAGTGAGGCAGGATGGGAAAGCATGGCATTTATTCTAGTCCCCGATCACTCTGAATGTCACATTCCTTATCTGTAAAATTGGAATAAAAATACCCGCCTCCTGGGGTTTCTGCAGAGATTAATCTAAATCGAGAAACAATGTAAACTGCCTGGTGCCATCTCTGTCAGGTACTTGGTGACTGATATGTTTGATGTTCCACTGTATAAAGTGTGCTGTAAATACACAAGGGAGACCTGCTCACTGCTTCAAGCAAGACAAATGCTCCTTTTCCACAGTGCGGGTCAGTCTTCAGCAATGGAGCAGATCAGAAAACCTCCAGCAAACCGCCACAGACACATAGCCAGCTGCCCTCAGCTTTCTGTCACATGTCGAAATAAGCCTTTGACCCTTGTCAGTCCAGTCTGTATGACCCGTGGTATTGCAGGCTGTGAACTGGCAGAGTTGAAATGCCTTCAAGGGGGCTCTCCTGTGGGCATGTGAACTCATTTTCCATATTTAGGAGCATGAAGATTTAGGAAAGCTGTGGCTGCTCTTTAAATGATTATCCCTGGAAGCTGTGCGCCCCGCTCCCCCCCACCCCACCCCACCCCCCAGCTCCTTTGTCTGCTTTCTCTAGGAAAGGTTCTGGGAAGGAGCCAGCTGCAGGAATTTAAAAGACAACTGCTACAGAACAAAAATATGTGCTAAAAATACTAAAACCAACAAGGATTCATCATCTGAGAGCAGAATAGACTGCATGTGCCCTGCTTCTGGACCTGCTCACTCCTTGATGGCTCTGTGCTATTCGGGGGGGTGGGGGGGTGACAGTAATTATGGAGCTGGAGTGCTCCTTGGCAGAGGCAGACAGAGCTTGGAGCAGAGGGATGGTTTCCATGGCGATGGCATCAGCATCTGAATGACTTCCTGTCACAACAAGTTGGTGATTTAATGAGTTCATCACCGAATTCCAAAAGAAAACCAGAGAATGGAGGAGCTGCTGTTGAGACCTTGGAGTGGCTCATCCCTGTGTGTGTGTGTGTGTGTGTGTGTGTGTGTGTGTGTGTGGTGGAGGGGAAGGGAGGGTCCCATCATCCAGTGCAGCATGGGAAGGGACCAGGTGCTCTGTGTGGGATTGGAGCCCTGTGGCAGTATACCAAGAAGAGGGAGTCTAGACAGAATCTGTTCTAGGAGGGCTGCCTTGCTGTTCTGAGTATGAATCACAGTCCTCATGCGAAGCTTGCCCCAGCTCATTCCTTTCCTGAGGAAAGGAATGGGTCACAGGAGTTCAGACACAGGTCCTTTAGAAAGTAAAGGCATAAAAGAAAGACCTCAAATTCTAGAATTCTAGTAGCATGTAAACAGAAAGTTGGAAGTGTGTGTGTGTACACACATGTAACTTGCTAGGTAAGGTGGTCCTTTTCTGTATTAGTAATATAAAGGGAAGTGATTGCCTGATGGTAAGTCTCTGGCAAAGAAAAGGAGAATTGAGTCTCATTGGTCTATAGGCAAATGTACTGACTTTCAGAAATGATGTCGGACATATTTTCCTGGAATTCTGGCAGTTACTGGCTTAGTCTTACTTTTCCATCCCAAACCAATCAAATGCAGCAGAGAAGGCTGTTCTGTAAGCATTTTGCTCAGGGCATGGCCAGCACTGATGCCAGAACTTCAGAAGCCGTACCAGCTGCATCTTCCTCGTGTTCGAATTCATTTAAGACATATCTGCATCTTGCCCAGTTATGAATACAGTTATGGCAGCATTATTTTTTATTAAATAACATCAGCGTGAAATGTGAAAAAGCGAGCCCTGTGTGTTTTTCTACAGACAGGATTACCTAACGAAGCTTCAGCGGGCCCCCCTCCTGCCCACCTAGTCTGCTGCAGCGCCTACACTGCTGCTCCTCCAGACAGCCATGGGCTTGAACAGCCTCTCAGCCCTCTTTAAAATAGCTCTTATCAATGAAATTCCTTGTAATCACACATCCCAGATCAGATGGGAACTCAAGCCACAGACCGTTTCTGCTTCTGCTGTGCCCACCAGCCGCCCCGCCCTTGCTTCCACACACAGCCCGCTTGGACTCACCACTAAACTGTGGGCATATGTGAGGCAGGCAGGCTGTGTAAAGAAGTCACTGCTTTTGGTCCCCAGCTGCTGGCTTCCTTTGAGCATTACCTCCCACTGAGTTTGCAAAGGCATTTTCCATAAGCTGAAAGTTGTAAACATCACAGTTTTTGCTCATTAGATGGGCCTTCCCATTAGATCTACAGGTCTGGACATGCACATCAATAGAGTGTTAATAACTGACAAGGCCACAGCTGAAATAGGGCTTGCCTGGTGTCACAAGACAGGCAGTGTGCCTCACCTCCCTGTCACACTGTGGGAAGCAGACAGTGGGCAGGTCTGTACATGTGTGTGTCTAAGACCAGATACAGCCCAGCTGTCCACAGCAGCAGAGCAAGCAGGTCCTTAGTCTGCGAGTGAAATGAGATGGCTGCTTCTGTTCCCTGCAAGAGGCTTCCCAAGATGGCTGGTGCTTCAGTAGTTCTCTAAAATCCCCTTTCTTCTTTTTCCTCTCTAAGACACTGAGCAGATGGAAGAGTAAGGCAGAGAAGGACAGAGCAGTGCCACCAGAGGTGCAGGTGCTGTAGTGGGTTCTTTTCCAGCTCGGAGGCTCCTGGAGGACCCTGGAGCTGACCTGTCAGAAGGAGAGGACAGTCTTCAGAGCCTTTAGCAAAGAAGAGTTAGCAAGTGGGGTTATTCCATTAAAGCACAGGAGTACCAAGACTGAGTAAGCCTGCCTGCGGGAGACCCTGGAGAGTCAGAATGAGACACCCTCACTGCTTGGTGAATGCTCATATGTGCATGTCCCTACTCTGTGCAGGGACTGAATGAGAGCTTCACATGTGTTACCAGGAGCAACTCGGAATTTTTTTCATCACCTCTAATGGAAACCTTCCAGCACCCTCGTACCCCTTCTAAACGCTCTTTGGCTCTCAAAGAACCATTTATTTTCTTTCCCTATAGATCTGCCTATTCATATAAATGGAATCATACAATATATGATCCCTTGTTGTCGGCTTCTTTCTCTTACTTAGCACAGTGCTTTCAAAGTTTATCCATGCTGTACAAACAGTATATCACAGAACTTTATTATTTATTATTTTTGCCCAGCCATCAGCCCAAACTAGTCCTTTCATAGCTGCTCCTTCTGTTTGTTTCTTTGGCTGGTTGGTTTTGTTTGTTTGGTTTTGTTTGTTTGTTTGTTTGTTTGTTTTTGTTTTTGTTTTTTGAGACAGGGTTTCTCTGTGTAGCCCTCGCTGTCCTGGAACTCACTCTGTAGACCAGGCTGGCCTCGAACTCAGAAATCTGACTGCCTCTGCCTCCCAAGTGCTGGGATTACAGGCATGTGCCACGATGCCCAGCCTGGCTGGTTGGTTTTTGAGGCAGCATCTTTCTAAGCAGCCCTTATTGTCCTGACACCCATAAGCCTCCTGCTGAGGCATCTGAGTCACTGTGCCCAGATTAATATTCCTATTTTTATAAACCATTTAATCCCTCAATTTATCTTCTAGTCTTGAGACCAACAATTTTTCCTGTAAAGAATCAGGTAATGAATGATTTATGTTTTGCAAATCATGTTTGCTTTGCCATAGTATTTGGTTTGTCCATTGTAACACAGAAGTAGCTACAGACAATATGTCAACATTCAGACATGACCATGTTCCCACAAGCCTTATTTACAAAGCGGGCAGTCAAGTAGAGGAGGCTGCTGTGACTAGAGTTGTCAACCCCTCTAAGAATAAATGATGTCATTCATTCCTATGAATACTGTAAAATTTCCAAAAGGAAGGTTATTCTGAATTGATTATTAATTAGTTGACCGTGACCTGGGTCATATAAGACCAAAATAAATAGCTGGATATGCAGGAATGTAGAGACGTTGTTAATATGGGTCACCCAAGAGCCCTGGAGGAACATGCCTGCTGATGTCCCCCGCACATCTCCATTCCTTGAACAAATCAAGTAAGACAGAGCTGAAGAAATGGCTTTTATCCAACCACACATTTCTGGGTCAAAGGTAGCCTTTCAACTCCAAAAATAGAATTTCTACCCAAAATCTACTTCCTGCTGACAAGAAGTGTGAACTGTTGTGTCTGTGACTGTGAAAGGACCTTTTCCCCGTGCATTGGGATGAAATCCTGGCAGTACACTTTTAAAAGGCAGTCAGTAACAATTGCTGGAGCCCAGCCAGTGCCCGAGGGCATCAAACAAAAAAGTACAGCTCGCTACCAGCTCAGATGCCTAGCGACAAGACAAACGAAAGGGAAACCCACACTATATAACATCTCTGCATTCACAGTCATTTCCCCCAGCTCCAATCTAACTTCGGGAAACTTACCTCTTAGAATCATCAGCTGGACGGGCTGGGGAATGAGGCAGCACCTGGGACTCATCGTTCCGGTAACCCAAGCAGCAGTAGCTTTGATTCATTGATCACAATTTTAAAAATCAGTTTGGAATTCAAAAAGGCCCAACACAGGGCTGGAGAGATCAGCTATTAAAGACTGAGGCTCACAACCAAAAAGACAGAGTAGCTAGCCTGACGCGATAGGTCTCCTTTGTTTGACTTGGAATTCATATTGGTTTCCAGACCTGCAGAATAAGAGGACCAGAGTCTATTGCCAAGAAAACCCATAACTCTAGTCTCCACTCCAGCCCTGCTGCCCAGCTATGCTGTCAGGAATAGAGTCCATCAGGGAAAAAGAAATTGGCCTTCTCCCTCAGGTTACACAGTCCTGCTTCTGCAAGGAAAACAGCTTTCAAAGTTATGTACATGTTGTAGGCTAGAGAAATGGCTCAGTGGGTAAGGGAGCATACTACTCTTGTAGAGGATCTGAGTTTGGGTTCCCAGTACCAATAGGCAGCACACAGCCACCTGTAACTCCAGCTCAAGAGGATCCAGCATCCACTTCTAGACTCCAAGAGCACCTATACACATGTTCACATACCCACACACATACCCCACCACACACATAATTATACAGATGTCATTGAGCTTTATATAAATATTAAACAAATGCAATTAATTGGGTTTTTTTTTTTCTTTGTCATTGAGGCTGAAACCTTTGTTTCAAAGAGTATGCCTTTGGTGTTTTTTGTTTCCTCAAAGAGTATATTTGAAAGTTACTTAGTCGGTATGCTTTGCAACAAGTACTGTGAACAAGGTCATAACACTTAGCGACCATGGTTCACTGAGTGAAAAGCACTGCACGGTCACCTGTCTGCTGTAACAACACTTTTACATAGACCAAAAATGAGTCTCACTTTCCCAGAGTATATGACTCACTTGGAAATTCAGCTGGATTTAAAACTCTTGGTGCAATTAACCCCAGAAAGAACAGCCTCTGGTGGAAATAGCACAGGGCCTGATTCCCTGAGAAACTCCCTTTGTATACAACATTCTCAGGGCTCGCCAAGTGCCTTGTGTTACTTTGCAAAGGCCACCCGGTGCAGCTGTACGGACTTAGCCGAATGATTTTAATTTTTCTAGAGAACAAAACTTGTGTGTGTTCGCTTCCCATGCTGCTTGTACTTGGGCACGCTGGCGGAGGCCACACCTGTTGCTCCCCACTAACTAAAGCACAGCAGCTGTAAGGTCTTGAGAGTGTCCCCGAGTGTCCCCTTGTTCTCGTTTCCATTGCGTGTGGCTTTCCAGCTGACACCAAAGCAGAAGCCCATCTCAACAGGAGGCAGGGGGCAGTAATTCAGGAAGGGAAACCCATTCCCCAAGTGAGGTGTTAATATTAGCTCTAGCATGTGTCAGGAGCAGCAGCAGAACTGTCCCCACCCTGCTCAGCTGCTTCTGAATTTCACCCTTTGTCACAGGTGACTACACTCCTCACAGTCAAGTCTGAATATCCTGCTCCTTGGGGATTTATCCCGCCTCGAGGAATGGGACAGTGTGTCCTTGAGAATCTGCCAGACTAACTGCACAATGGATAAGTCAATGCGCTTTGCGGTAGATGATAATGTAGACATGAAAAATGAACATAAATGTGGCTGGGGAGACTGCACAGTTGATAAAGAGTTATCCACATAAGCCGGAAGGCATATATTCGGCCCCCAGAACTCATGGTTTTTTAAAAGTAATGTGACTGTAACCCCAGAGCTGGGGAGCCAGAGACAGGCTCGCTCTGGGCGCCTGGGGTCTTGCTCAGCAAGCTGCAGGCCGGAAGAGAGCACATCCTTAAAAAACAAGGCGGGAGGCTCTGGAGCAATGACGGTCAAGGCTGACCTCTGACCTCTGACTCATACTTAAAATCATCCCATGCAGGAATGCATGCACAAGGAAAGAAATGCATAAATAAATAACAAAAGAGGGATTCTGTCATTCTGATGGGAATATTGAGGCATGAGTTGTTCCTGTTCAGGAGACAAGCAGTACAATACTCTGGGCACCGTCTCAGGTGCCCTCCCTGTCATCCTGCCTGTGTGCTCTGCTTATACTTCCCATGCTCACGATGCTTGTCAGGTGTGTGAATGACATGAATGCTTTTCCCACGTTCTCGGGATATGCGCACATGGTTATTTGTGTGCACTTTACAAATGAGGCTGGCCGCGCCTTGAGCCAGGATAGGGAAGGGATTGACGTCTTTAAATGCTGGACTGAATTAAAAACAAAAACAACAAACAAACAAACAAAAACCACCTTTAGAGAATCATTTCTCAACAACACTCTTATCTCCACTCCATTGGGTGCTGCAGAGCAAGCCCAAGCTGTAACTGGACTCTTCCAGATGAAGTGGCAGCTTAAATTCAAGATGAAGCTGGAACGTCCTGGGAATCCCAGCACCCAAGGTAGAGGCAGGAGTGCCAGGGATACAGAGTCATCTATAGACATAGAAACTATCTGTGTAGGAAATTTGAGACCAGCCTGAACTACATGAGACCCTACCTCAAACACACACATACATGCACACACAACTCACACCAGAATGGCCTGGAAGTTGCTGACATCCTGTAGACTGTGGAGCCCTAGAACAGGAACTAGGGACCATCAGGACCTTTGCCTCCTCCCTCCTCCCTCCTCCCTCCTCCCTCCTCCCTCCTCCCTCCTCCCTCCTCCCTCCTCCCTGGCTCTCTGTCTCCACTTTCCATCTGTGTATCATGTGTTTCTGCACAGTGAATACCTAGGCACACTTGCAACCAGACTAACAGCCTAAAAACACAAAAATCAAACAACAAAAATACAGGGGGAACTTTTTTATTTCAAAATATGTGAACCCCAGGCAAAGTCTCTGATTGGCCCAGGGTAGATTAAATGCCATCCACCAAGCTTCTATATGTGAGGGTGCAGGCTAGATCAGGTCCTCCTCGAAGCTGACAAGCACAGTCCTAAGATAGGAAGCCTCCCCAGGACTAGAAGGGGAGGATGGGTTCTCCTTAGAGAGAGAATGAAGACAGAAAAGTACAAGGAAGAGCCAGTGAAACTCCAGGGCGGACAGACTCGAGCACCTGAGGATTCTTCTGCAGCCCTTGCTTGGCTGGAGACTGTGTTCACGTGCCCATTTTTAAAACAGAGACTTGTATCTTACACCATGTACTGTAATGGTGGGGGCTGGAAAAGGACTTCAGCATGGTGCTGTATATGAAGCCAGTGTTTCCACTAGTTCGTGTCTGGCATGCTGGAGGTTGGGTAGAGAAGGAGGCACACCACAGAGAATGTATATACAGGTGTGAACTTCCTCACTGCCCCAAGACGGGTTCTGTGATGGACAGCTGAGAAGAGCGCCAGAAGGTTAGTGGGAAAGCCTTCTTGTTAGGCAAACTCCCTGCCAAGAATGCCTTGGGAACAGGGGTTCAGGCTTCTCAACCCTCAGAAAAAAGAAAGCTTCAAGAGGCTGGCGGCCAGGGCCCAGCTAGCCAGCCCTGCTCCTCTGTTTAGCTGTGTGTGGATCTCTAGCCCAGATGTGTCTGGGAGCGCTGCATTGTCATACATCTCTTCTTTGAACCCCTTTTTCTGACTGGGAATTGACAAAGGACTCAGTATGAATATATTGAGATCAATTGAAATAGAGGCGATTTGAAGAACAAAGAATTGGGGACTGGAAGTGTAGCTCAGTAACTGAGCATTAGCCTCGTGTGAGTTCCCTCCCCAGCCCTGGGGTGAGGAACATTTGATGTCTTAAAAAAAAAAAAAAAAAAAAAAGGATAGATGGAGGGAAGAATTCTTGGCGAGTCCAAGACATCATCAATCAGCTATCTGCCGAGCCTTACTATGTGCTAGACTAAAAGGGTTTAGATTTATAAGGAAAACAGATACCTAAAAGTAATGTTCCATACAGCCCTAGGAGTAATGTGGTTAAGGGACAAGAGACCTGATATGGGAGCAAGAGAAGGCCCCCAAAATAACAACTAGAAGCAGGTCTAAATGCCACAGAGATTGGAAAGTCTATGCAGAAGCCTAAAAGCAAAGAGCATCGTGGCAACCAGCTGTAGGCTGTAGCTGAACGCGCTCCAGAGAAAGGCAGGCAGGGAGGTGTGTGTGTCCAGGGGCAGAGACATGCAAGAGCGCAGAGGAGATGTGATCTGGCCCCGTTCTCCTGGGTAGAGAACTTCAGCCTGGCACCTGTCTCATCTGCGGTTGGCTCTGAAGGGGGCTCCAGGCAGGCTAGCGAGCCGCCTCATCCTCTCCGCTTGCTTTTGCGGCGTCAGAGTTTACAGGACAGAAGCTCCCTCCGTGGAGCTCGAGAATCTTAGAAAACCTCCACCACACACCTGGTGTTTATGGGTCAGAAACATTTGGAATCTTCCTTTCTAGTGGAATTCCGCACACGTCCCCCACCAGATCGGACACACAGATCTGATGTCATCCCCAGAAGAAAAGCTTGTGAGCTCACCTAAAGAAAGAGAGATCTTAGAACTCACATGCCGAGAACTCAGATAATACCAGCCAGAAATCAAGCCGCGGCAGCTGCTTTCCACAGCTGCACACCATGCAGCTGCCTCTCTAAGCAGTCAGTGGGGCTAAAAATAACCAGGAACTAGCACTCAGCAAGCTACCAAGCCTCAGAAAGAAGTGTGGGGAAGGAGACCGGACCGGCTGTCTGGGGCCTCTGAGTGGATGTCAGAGGAATACCTCTGACTGGATGTCAGGTGGCCTGGTGGCCCGGGAGGCATCAAAGGCCTTCAGTGCCCCATGTGTCAGGGTAGATGGAACCTCCTGCTGCCATCTCACAACTGGTGGCCAGGGCTGTTGCCTACTGACTGCTTCCCTTTTCTAATCTCAGCTGTAATCCAAGCTGAGTTGATGCCTCAGGGAAACAAAAGTAACCAAGTAGGAATGAACAGCTTCCTGTTTGTACTCTAAACCTGAACCAGTGACCTGAGCAGCAAGTGTGCGAGTCCGGGATACTACAGAGCTGTGGCTCTCTTTTTAACAGTGAAACTAAACTGGGACTTTCTCACCAGCAAAGCAAAAAAACTGAGGTGACATCAAAAGGAAACACGGTCCATCAAAATCAAAAAAGGGGGTTTGTTATAGCATGGGAAACCACACAGATAAATAGCTCATTTAGCACCAGAGAAAATAGATCTGCTTTCCTGAGCATATGAAACCATTGCTGCTTTTTTTGTAAGAAAAATGAATTGACCCCTGGTAGTCCCAGCTCTGTGGTCATCATCGTAGCGATCACAGCGCGTGCTTGTGAGGCGCTTGTGGCTCTCCGCCATGGTGCTGAGCGCACGCTCTGCCCTGGGTCACTCATTTTGGATCTTCCCTAGATTCCCATTCATGGCCCAGGACACTGAGGCAAGCTGGGGTTAGGAAATTTGCCCTGCAGATCCCGACTTGTCCAGGGCCAGTCAGGACTGATCCCCAGCCATTTTCCCTCCAACAGGATGGCCCTGGAGGTATAGTTGGTCAGGGGACTGACAGGAGTGACTCCTCACAGCCCCGTGGGTTTCCTGTGGACTCTTGTTGTGGCTCTCGTTGTGTACTCTCAGGACAGGTGCTGGTTTGTGCTTCTTTCCTTTCTCCTATGAGTGAACTGAGTGGGTAGGTGTGTGGGTGGGTGAGTCAGTGAGTTGATTGGGTGCGTAATGAGTGAGCTGGGTTAGTAAGTGGGTGAGGGTGGGTGGGTAAGTGGGTGAGGGTGGGTGGGTAAGTGGGTGAGTTGGGTGGGTGGGTGAGTTGGGTGGGTGAGTGGGTGAGTTGGGTGGGTGGGTGAGTTGGGTGGGTGGGTAATTGGGTGAGTTGGGTGGGTGGGTGAGTTGGGTAGGTGAGTTAGGTGGGTGGGTGAGTGGGTGAGTTGGGTGGGTGGGTAATTGGGTGAGTTGGGTGGGTGGGTGAGTTGGGTAGGTGAGTTAGGTGGGTGGGTGAGTGGGTGAGTTGGGTGGGTGGGTAATTGGGTGAGTTGGGTGGGTGGGTGAGTTGGGTAGGTGAGTTAGGTGGGTGGGTGAGTGGGTGAGCTGGGTGGGTGAGCTGGGTGGGTGAGCTGGGCAGGTGAGTTGAGTGGGTGGGTGAGTGGATGAGTTGGGTGGGTGGGTGAGTTGGGTGAGTGGGTGAGCTGGGTGGGTGAGTCAGTGAGTGAGTGAGTGTGTGGAAATCTTGGGTGTGTCACTAACCACCTATGTGGTTTGAGGGCATTTTGTTGGCTTGGTTGCTTGTTTGGGTTTTTTCCCCCTCTCCTGGTTTATTTTGGCCGGATCTTCTCTGTAACCTAGGCTAACCTTGAACTCTTTATCCTACCTGTCCCAGCTTCCCTAGTACAGAGACCACAGGCATGTACCACCACAGCCAGCTCGAGGCATAGTTATCTAGGACATAAAGCTGTTGGGTTATAACCAAGTACCTGTTTTTCCTTTCCTTCTTCTCTGACTCTTTTTTTTTTTTTTTTTTTTTTTTTTTTTTTTTTTTTTTTTTTTGGTTTTTCGAGACAGGGTTTTTCTGTGTAGTCCTGGCTGTCCTGGAACTCACTCTGTAGACCAGGCTGGCCTCGAACTCAGAAATCCGCCTGCCTCTGCCTCCCAAGTGCTGGGATTACAGGCGTGCGCCACCACGCCCGGCTCTTCTCTGACTCTTCCTGGTCTTTCATTATGTGCAGTGGGCACACAGGACAGTGTTGCTAAGAGGCTGGCCAAGGGTGCATCTCAGATAGTAAGGAGACCAACAATCAGTGGGATGTGGGTATGGAGCACACGCAGCAATCTGGCCTCCCACAGGAGACCAGAAATACATTCTGGCTCTGGCACCTCTCTAGCCCTGTTCCCAACGGCCCTGTCCATCCTCACACTGCTTCTAAGCCTCACAGACTCCGCTTGCACGCAGCCATCTGACCTTCGCCCTGCTCCTTCCACCATGTCTTCCCTCTGTCCTGAGCCCTCTCCCTCAGCGCTCTGCTGTCTGTTTAGGAGGCAGTGGATCTGATCTGTCAAAAGTGCTGACCAGGTGTACTGTAATGCTCGCCCTCTTCTGCCCTCCACAAACACGAGGTGTGGCTGCACCATGCACACCTACATACAGACAAACACACACACACACATAAAATAAAAAATAAAGTAGAAGGTAGAAACTGATTTCTCTCTTAGTAACTCATTGCTTTGCACCTCTGTACTATGGAGGGGTTTTTGTTACTCATTTCCAAAGAGTCATCAATATCAAGTTGTTGCATAAGTAGTTATTAAACAATATGTCATATTGATTCATTTATTTGGTGTGTCGTGTTCATTTAGTTTTATCTGGGGAGAAATGGGGAAGAAGGCCTTTAAGACTATAGAAGTTTAGAGCAAAATTCTTCCATTGCAGCCATTGCAGAGGCCCTGTGTGGGTCAAGAATCTCTAACTCAAGCATGGTGGTTCCTACTCAGCATTAGGAGCCAAAATAAGATTGGAGCAGTGAGGCAGGAATAGGGACGGTAGATGGGGTCATAATCCATGCAGAGTTTATGCTTTGTTGTTTTTAATGAACTTATTTAATCACAGAACATAAAAGTATTTGAATCCTCAGGAGTGTATGAATCTTATTATACTAGGATATTTTAAGCATGTGAGAGGAACCTAGATGTATCTAACCTAAGTTGACTAGGAAGGATTGTAAAGACCCAGAAGTAATCATAGGCAAGTCAGCGTTGCCCATGCCTTGATAACTTCACTGATATTTGTATTGAACTGTTTCCTAATCCAATGCTGTGGGAGGGATTTGTACAAGAAATTGAAATTCTCTTAAAGACAGGATCTCTCGGTGTAGCACAGGCTGGCCTTGAAGTTTTCAGCCTCTTGGGTAGAATTATAGATGTGCACCGTCACACCTGGCTCAAAGCACTCTTCACTTCCTCCTCTGGCTTCTCTCCATTTTTCACAATCGTGGGACTTTGTGGGCCTTTTCAGCTCGGAAAGCATAGCACCCACTGTCCCGTGGTTAGGCTGCAGTGTCATTGCTGGGCCTCATCCCTGTTTTAGGTGTGTTTCTAAGGAGTAGGCTGGTTGTCATGGTTTGCAAAGGCCTTCTTCACCGTCAGGATGCAAGAATACTGCAGTAGGCAGCAAGGGAGGCACAGGCCATCTGTCCCCAAGGGACAGACGTGTCTAGAGGAAATAAATAGCCTTCTAGCCACGATGCTTCGCATGTGTCCCTGCCCAAAGCTGAACTCAAGGTTTTGTTCTAGGATCCTAAGCTTCCGAGCTGACGTTCCGTCATTAAGGAGGCCCACTGAGAGTAGCTGTGGTGGTTTTCGGTCCTTCCAGATCCCTCTCATTCTCTGCCTGCTGTCATTCCAAGCCATCCCCACCCCAGCGGCCAGGAGGATGAGCTCTGTCTCTCCTGTGAGGATGGGAGGACCGAGCTCTGGAATACAGGACTCACAGAGGTTGACGTGTGTCATTTGTAGTTCTCCTCCACACCTGAGTGAAGGCATGGGTGAGAGGGATGTGTAACCCTAGGCAGCCATGAAATACACAGGGCTGTTGACATGGACACAGCTTCGATCTAAATAGATCACTAGTGTGGTTTACAAAGTAGAAGTCCAGTCAGCCCCTGCCCTCTGATAACTGGGAATCCCACAGCAGTTGAGGGCAGAGCAGTTGGGAGTCAGCTCCCAGCAGCCCACAGCAATGTCTCACACACCTGTTATTCATCAGCGCGCCTCTTTGTCATCTGATACAGCATGATGCTGCAGACCGAGAAGAGGTGTGTCATAAGGGGGAGAGAGCCTGTGTGGAAAGGCGGACGCGCTGCCCCATAGTGCTGAGTTTTCAAAAAAAAACTCGCCAGTCATGTCCCCTAACACTGTGACTTCATAGCAAGGCACTCATGTCACCAGGGTGTCTCTGGGCCTCGCTGCCCTGGGAAGCCTACCTTGGGAACTGCAGTCGACTGCGGTCCCCACCCGTGAGTTGCAGGTCTGGTCGCCCTCATTGGTGCGAGGCAAGTTCCACCACAGCTGAGCAGTTACAGAAATGAGGGAGCTCAGCTGTGCCAGCCGAATAGCTTGACAAGCCTTTCCTGTCGGGGCTGGAACAGTTAGAGAGATAACAGCACACGGTCCGGAAGGAAGACAAAAAAGGATACACATTGATTTTCTTTTTCTGGAGGAGGAATGTGGGCAGAACTGTCATGTGAAGTCCCTGCAGCAGGACGCTTCCCCAGGGCCTCCAGCCTTCGGGGTTTCCTCCGGCCTCACAGCTGTCTGGAGGGGCTGCTTGTCTTTGAACTCTTTCTGCCTAACAGTTGTTTGTTTCTTTGTCTGTCTCTAACCCTAAAGCGCATTTCCCTGTTGCTTAATGCTTCTCTCATATGCCTTTATCTTACCCAAAGCCATAGCCCCCTTCCCTTTGGGCACCCAGTGAGCTCATTAGTATGCGAGCAGATGATCTCCACCCCAAATCATCACCTCAAGAAAGACAAACAAGGCAGCCATAGAAGGAGGGCAGGCTAAGAGGAACACTGTAAATGATGCATAGAGTCTGAAGTAGGCCACCCAGCCACCCTGTCCGTGTGTGTGTGTGTGTGTGTGTGTGTGTGTGTGAGTGAGTGTGTGTGTGTGTGTGTGTGTGTGAGAGAGAGAGAGAGAGAGAGAGAGAGAGAGAGAGAGAGAGAGAGAGAAGAGAGCACATTTCCCACCCACAGCTATAGCACCCGCTCACTCGGCCGGCAGCAGCATTTTAATGTCAGATGGAAGCACCAGGCCTGTGTTACCATGGCAACCACAGAGTGGCAGAGCTAAAAGCAGCAGCCTCGGCTGCGCCACCTCCCTGCAGCCCACCCTCCTCCTCGGAGGCAGGCGCAGATTCCCTTTGTCTCCACCGGCTCCCCTTGCCATCCTTTCCCTGCCCCCTTCCCTGTTGTGGCATCCACATCACTAAGCTCTGCACCTGCAGCACCCGGGCCAGGGCCAACCACAAAGCTGTGGGAGCAAGGGAGGAAGAAAGCCCCGCTAGCAGTCCAAGCTCGGGGCCTAACATCTCACTCGAGCCCAGCCTTTAGAGATGTAAGGGTGAGAGCGCAGCAGGGATACTCGCCCCTCACCAATCATCTCTTGCTGGGCTCTGTCTGGTTCATCGGCCATGGCTCCACTGCCCGAAGGGATGGACCGGGCGCCTGCCTGTCCCCTGCCTGGGCTGCTCCCATGCTCATGCCGTGGGAAGTGGAGCTCAAAGTGACCACGCCTGCCCATCGAAGTCCAGAGAGACTGCCTTCAGATCTCCAGATCCCTTTTACTTAGTGAGAGGTCACTGAAAGGGGTGATATCTGTGAATAGGTGGCTTTTGCAGGTCCTGGGCCCCTGGCCGCAGCCCCATCCTATCCCTGGCTTGCAGATACAGTCACTAATCTGGTCTCTGAGAACTCTATAAAATGGAACTGGGACCCCAGCTCAGAACTTCCAGGATCTCTGGAGTCTGATCCCTTGGTTGAGAAAAAGGAATTTGTTTCAAGAGTGTGTGCTAGCTTTGCTATCAGCTTAGAAGATGGGACCAAGATGGCCCAGCCTCCAACTCTTCTTCACTGTGACCTGGGCAACACTGTGTTGTTCTTATTTGTTATTCTACCCAGGAGGCTGAGGCAGGAGAGTCTCCCGAGCATGGCAATCCCAGGCCAGCAACATCTAAAAAAGGAAGATTTGTGTCTCCACAAACACACCATGACCTAATTATAAAGTTTTCCAACACATGACTAGGCATGTTTTGTTGTTTTGGTCTGTGATACAGTCTCACTCAGCCTGGCCTCCAGTATACTTTGTAACTACAGGTGATCTGGAACTCCTGATCTTCCTGCCTGGACCTACTAAATGCTGGGCAAACAGCTGTGCCTCCCAGGCCTGGTTGATGCAGGGCTAGGGATCAGAACTAGGGTCCTATGTGATGGCAAGCTGGCTATCACCTGACCCGCATTCCCAGCTCGAGGCGTTTGGGTGGTGCTGTCACTTTTATGTTTCCCTCACACATTATTCTAGTTCTTTTTTATTATTACATGTGTTTGCTTATGTGTGTGATCATACATGTATCACAGTGTGGACGTCAGAGGCCATCTGTGGGGTCGGCTCTGTCCTCCCAGTATTTGGGTTCTAGGCCGGCACTCAAGTCTCTGTGGTGGCCAGCACTGCTCTACGAGCTGCCTCACTGGACCTAGAATTTTGTCTTGTGGATTTTGGTTTTGGTTTTTCAAGACAGGGTTTCTCTGTGTAGTCCTGGCTAGCCTGGAACTCTCATAGACTAGGTAAGCTTCAAACTCATGGGATCCAGCTACCTCTGCCTCCAGTGTTGGGATTAAGGGCACAGGACACCACATCCAGTTCAAGGCATTTAATACTGTATTTTGGAAGGACCAAAATACATGCATGCTTGGGAAGTTACAGCTGACTGCTCAAGGGGAAGCTGGCTGGCAGCCAGAACTCCTGAGCTGTTCCTGCCCTGGCCCTGACTCAGTCTAGGGTCTTTGGAACAGCCCACAGTCTCCTTCCACCATTTATGTATCAGAAATAAGCATAAAGGCTAAAGGCGGGGGTTTGAACCTCACAGTCATATCTCTCTCTCTCTCTCTCTCTCTCTCTCTCTCTCTCTCTCACACACACACACACACACACACACACACACACACTAGTGCTTGTGAACATACTTGTATATTTAATATGCTTGCCTTTTTTCTTTGTTTTATTGTTTTGTTTTGTTGTGGGCGTGGTGGGGTGGAGTGAGATAGCCCTCTGTTATTCTAGGTTGGCCTAGAACTAGCTCTGTAAGGATGATGAACCTGAGCTTCTGATTCTCCTGTCCCTACCTGGCAATGCTGGAGTTACAGATGTGCCACCACACCTACCCGATTCTTCTTCTGCCTTCCCTTCTTTCTCTTCTTCCTCCCCCTTCTCCTCTTCTTCTTTTTTGTTTTCAGCATCATTTTATTTATTACACCCTAAGGACTCACATATTCCAAATAATTTGGATAAAGTGATTTTTAAGCAGAACACAGAGTCACCCTGAACTGGGCTACGCATTCAGAACCTATGAAGGGTTTTACAGATGTGGAGAGGGACAGTCAACATATCTTGTGTAAATATGCAAACCCAGTCTGCTTCCTCTCCCTTGAAGCCTCCTTAAGCTATCATCTAAATATCTTCCTGCTCAGGGGGGAGCACCTTACCCCTGTGCTGTCCCTCCAGCCTAGGGCTTTTGGTTGTCTTTTTAAGGTTCTCCAGCAATGCCTTTCTTTTTCTTCATGTATGTGGGAGGCAGGGTGCATGTACACACATGTACGTGTGTATATGGATGTGCATGAGGATTCAGAGGAGCGTGTTGGGCGGGGGTGTCCTGCCCTATCACTGGTGTATTCTGTACAGTATCTTACTGAACCCGGAGCTAGTCTGCCAGCAGCAAGCCCATCGATCCTGTGGCTGCCCCCACCCCAGCACTAAGGCTACACACACACACACACACACACACACACACACACACACGACCGCAGAGATTGTTATGTGGGATCTGGAGATTTGAACCTCAGACCTCATGCTGTGCAGCAAGATTATGTTCAGAGCCATCTCCCGCCTTCTGTAAGTCCTAAACAACTTTTATTGCAATATTCTGTTGGTAGATATTGTTAGTATCTTTTGTTTTGTTTTGTTTTTGTTTTTTTCAAGACAGGGTTTCTCTGTCCTGGAACTCACTCTGTAGACCAGGCTGGCCTAGAACTCAGAAATCTGCCTGCCTCTGCCTCCCAAGTGCTGGGATTACAGGTGTGCGCCACCACCGCCCGGCTGTTAATATCTTTTTAATAATTTATTTTTATTTTACATTGATGTTTTGCCTGCTTGTATGTCTATGTAAGAGTGTCAGATATTGGAAGAGTTACAGACAGTTGTGAGCCACCATGTGGTTGCTGGGAGTTGAACTCAGGTCCTCTGGAAGAGCAGCCAGTGCTCTTAAACACTGAGCCATCTCTCCAGCCCCCATTGTTAATCTCTTTCTGACACTTATAAATCAAACTTGGTTATAAGTATGTATGTATGTATGTATGTATGTATGTATGTATAGCCGGGCGTGGTGGCGCACGCCTGTAATCCCAGCACTTGGGAGGCAGAGGCAGGCAGATTTCTGAGTTCGAGGCCAGCCTGGTCTACAGAATGAGTTCCAGGTCAGCCAGGGCTACACAGAGAAACCCTGATTCAAAAAACAAAACAAAAAAGTATGTATGTGTAGGAAAATGTCTCTCTGTGATTCAGACAACCTCTCTCTGAAGATCATGGACTGTGTCCCCAGCAGACAAGAGGAGATGGGCACAGGTGCCTAGTCATTTGCTAAGCTCTTTCTCAGGCTGGTAACTAGGGCATTTATTGGAGGCAAAGCCAGACTAGCTCTTCTCCCATCATTCCCAGGGCAGTGACCACAGGGGAGCCCTGCCGGGTCCACCCCCACCCAGGGTGAAGCTGACAGGGAGAAAGCCAAGCACTTCCAGGAGTGCAGTAGCAGGTCAGAGCCCTGACTTCAGCCGTGGGGTTGAGGCTAGTGTACTTAGGTAAGACACAGTGAGCCAAGATCATCTGGGCCCTTCCCATTGTCCAGGACTGCCCACGGAGCCTCTCTCCCTTCAAAGCCTCTAGGTCCCCTCCTGTGACAGCCATTTAACAGACATGCAACTGTCTAATCAGGACACGCACCATTTTCCAGACTTGCCCAGGCAGCAGTGACCTAAATATTACTCGGGATGTCTAACATCTAGCCCCAGAGGAAGAGTGTCTTTGCTTTGATTGTTTTCATGCTAATGAAGTTGGGCCAATAATCCCAAGTCCCCTTAAAGATGGCTGAGTCACTTGAGGCTGTGTTAGCTCTCTAGAGAGCACCGGTGCAGCGTCGTTATTAGATTATTCACTTTCCAATAGAATCGCTTGCACACCCACTCGCTCTCACTGGTTTTAACTGAGTTAGGAGATAAATGAGTAGGAACGCAGGGGTTGGTGGAAATGGCCCCAACCACACATGCCAGCCAGCCAACCAGAGAGTTGATCTTTGAGAAATGTGACTAACCCACTTCCAAGCCAAGAGATGTAACAAAGGCAGTGGCAGACTGTTCAGCCCTCTCCCGATGACCCTGCAGGCAGGCAGGAAGACTGCCTTAGACTGGAGTCATAACCGCGCACAGCAGGGAACTGCCCGCCTAGGCAGCCGCTGCAGTTGGCCTTCTACTAGAAGTATCTCTGCACTCAAGGTCACACCAAATTGTGTAAGGAGCAGCATTGTGTAAGGAGAACACTCCACATTAAAATCTCTTGGGAGGAGGGGGCAGGGCACATGAAAGCCAAGCTCCTCTTGGGTCCTTAAATCAAGTTAGTGATCATTGAGAAAATGAGAATTCTTCGTGGCACAGGAAAAGCACACACGTGGCTTGAGGAAACCCACATTCCAGCGGCAAGCTCCAGTCCATAGCTAAACAGCCATTTCTGAGGACTTAAAAAAAGAAATAGAGAACACGCCCACCTACAAGAGAGGGATCAGATGGACTTGAGGCCTGAGGGCCTGTGATGTGTCCACCCTCATCCCAGCAGCATGGCCAGTGGCTTCTGTGATGTGGGATTCCTGAGTAAGGAGGACTGGACCTCTCGGTCCCTGCCCCGCCCCCCCCATTATTGTGCCAGAAATAGACACCCCATCCCAGGGAAAAGGAAGTGAGGCTGCGTAGAACGTTTCCTCTGTTGGAATACTGCTTGTCTCTGCCTGCCGTGATCACCGTGTCCTCATTCTGTAGCAGAGGCATTAAGTCAGAATCTGAAGATTGATGCATTATGTACTTGCTTAAAATAGCAAATGCAGATAGAAAAGGCAGGGCTGCGAGGCAGCATGCAGAACACATTGACAGGAGGCCTGCCTGGCCTCTGCTCACAGCACGTGAGAGTGCATGTCGGAGGAGGGGGTATTTTCCATGAATAGTGCTCCCAAGCCAGCGACTCCCTGACCGCAATAAGACCAGGTACATGTTTCCTGAGTCCACGACTGAGCGCAGACGTCTCTGCTCTCCAGCGTGTGGTAGAGAGTGGGCAGCTGCTCCTGTTCTTCTCAGGGTCCTAGGGTTGCTATATGAGTTGTTCTGCTTTAACCTCTGTGAACTCCCCCTTAGTTCAGAAATCCCCAGGTATTTGCTCTCTAATGAGGTTACCCATGGGTTACACTTGCCTAGGTGGGCATCAGAGTATGACAGTGCAGTGGAAATTTTATAAAAAGTACCAGATTGCCAGTGCTGAAAAGAAAGTACCGTTCTTTGTCAGCTTATATGGGATTTCAAAATACCCAAGAACACGTTAAAAGCATCTTCTGGAACCCACAAACTTTCCTACCAAAGCAGCACAGTGGCAGGTTGTTTCTCAGGCCAGAGGTGGTCAGGAAGAGGCCTGAGACAGGACTGCAGCGCGGGGGCAGCCTCAGCCTTTCTGCTGGCCATGGAACCCGGCCGAGCCTCGGGCATGCTTGTGCCTGCTTAGCAAGCACTCCAGCCATCCCTGACTGCATCCCTCTAACGCACCGAGCCACGCTAGCAGCCAGAAACGGGACACTTGTCCATGCTGGACCGCGTTAGCCGCTCGCAGGCTGTCCCTTTCCCCTTGAACCTTCACCAAGCCCTTTGTATGAGAGATGTGTCTGTAGCTTAATGGAATCCCCAGAGCAGTGAGCTGGAAGGTAAGACCTAGACCCGCTGATTCTAGGCTCAGACCCCTAAGTGTTTTCTTTCAACTCAGAAACACTAGAACCAGGAAGATCCTGTCCCATCTCCTCCTGCTGGAACATCTGACTTTGGTATATTTTAACTAAAGTTCTAGAAGTTAGTATCCCGGACTTTTTCCAGGCTGTAAGCAGACACAGTAGCAGCCCTTAAATAGCGACTGGAACTATCTTTCAATAAATCATAACTAGCTGTTTGTCACTGGACAACCTCCGAATCCTTTTCAGATCCAGCACAATTTTGGATAACTTGCAAAGCAGGCATTATTCCACCTTCCCTTCTTCTTCCTCCTTCGTAACTGTCCTGTCACTTCCAGAAGCAGTGTTTTACTGCTCAGACACTTTCAGGTAAGTGTTTAGCGCATGATAGTGGCACACACCTTTAGTCCCAGCACTCAGGAGACAAAGGCAGGCAGACGTCTGTCCTCCGCCTGCTTGATCTATGTAACAGGTTCCAGCCAGCGCTACATAGTGAGACCCTGTCTCAGCAACAAAACCAAAGAACAACAGAAAACTGCAGGTGAACAATCTTGGAAATCACAGGCCGGAGAGAGCCCGGGACTAAGAGCACAGCCTTGCAAAGGATCTGCACACTCCTCGGGACCTAACAACTGCTGTAGCCCCAGCCTCTGGCCTCCGCAGGCCTGCACTCGTGTGCCTGCACATGCATGTGTGTGTGCACAGACACATACACACGCACACATACACGCACAGGCACACATCTAAACCAAGTTTGAAGTTTTAAGAGTTTGAAAAGGATAAGAGTGACCACCACCAAGTGACTGAGGGCACAGACCCTGCTGGCACTTTCTTCTTCCTTTTCCTATTCCTCTTTCTTTCTTTCTTTCTTTCTTTCTTTCTTTCTTTCTTCCTTCCTTCCTTCCTTCCTTCCTTCTTTTCTTCCTTCCCTCCCTCCCTCCCTCCCTCCCTCCCTCCCTCCCTCCCTCTCTCTCTTTCTTTCTTTCTTTCTTTCTTTCTTTCTTTCTTTCTTTCTTTCTTTCTTTCTTCCGAGACAGGGTCTCTGTGTAGCCCTGGATCTCATTTTGTAGACCAGGCTGTTTTCTTAGGACATGGTCTCATGTAGCCTTGGCTGGCTTAGAACTTTCTGTGTATCTAAGGATGACTCTAAAGCCCTGATCCTCCTGCGTCCACATCCTGAGTGGTAGGTAGGATTACAGGTGTGACAGCACCACACCCAGCCCTGTCTTTCATACACAGCACAGGCCACTATAATATCTTACGCTGTCTTTCTAAGGAATTACTTAAAACATAGGGAGGCAGTCCTTCCTGGGGTGCAGCTGCCTGAGTCACACCTCTTCCTGTAAGGGAAAAAGGCGTGGGCTCTGTGTACGCCTGGTCTGCATGATGCATAGTGAAACCCTGTGGATTTTCCAGAGCTGTCCTCAGCACTCTCCCAACCAACTCTCGCTCCCTCACCACCGTCCAAACTGAAGATCTGGAGCCATGACCAACTTTAGATTCCGTCACCTGCCACACCCTCCCTTTTGGGTATCTCTCCTTTGATGTCTTGCCTTTTCAATGACCTTGACCCTGTCTCCCAACTGTTTCCTAACTTGTCTGTCTCCCTCCAAGTGCCGCATTCACCTATTTTCCACATTATTTGTCATGTCTCTGTCAATCCCCTGGACTGGTGATTCTGTTGAGAATTAACTATATGCCAGGCACCCTTTTGGCACAAAGTCCCCTTCTCCCATAGAGCTTTCTTTGAAAGGGGATGGAAGCCAGGGAAGAATATTAGACAGCCAAGAACTCAGACAGCGGTGAGCACCAGAAGGGAGAGAGCATCCCGGCTTCTCTGCTTGAGATCCTCACTCAAGGAGCCTCCCTGCCCACAGAGTCCACCTGGACGTCTCTCCTCTCAGCTGCCTGCCAACCTGGCTGGATGCATCTCCACCACAGCCTCCCAACCAAGCATGAGCCTGGACTCACTGCCTAAATCCTCCTCCTCCTCCTGAGGGTGGGAGGTCCAGCCAAGCTGCAGGGGAGACGGGGAGTTGGAACTTAAGGGATGTTATTAGTGACTAGTGAGTGAGTCACCATCAGCCCTGGCACACCAGGCTCAGTGTGTACAGCACCCACTTCCATAGCTGCATCTTGATCCGTGCCCACAGGGAGTCTGGTTCAGAACAGGTCCTGATTTCTCCCCCTCACCAAAGCCTAAGTTACTGGGAAGATATATCTGCCTATAAAGCCTCAGGGTCCTTAGCGCATTTCCTGGACTGTGCTGTGGTGGGGTGGCACCGTCCATGAGAATCATCTGTTTGCTGCCGAGCTGACTTCCTCCCCAGAGCATAAGCTCCCAAAGAAGAAAGGACTCTCACCTCACCATGTAGGGCAGGTTGGCAAGACCATACACTGCCAGAGCCTGGCAGTCTGAGGCCAGAGTTGAAGTCAGCCTGGGCTGCATCATGAGAACCTGTCTCACAAAGGAGAAATTCAACCAGGAACCCCTGGGTTCCTAGCAAACTTATTTTGTTCTTAGTTCCCAATCTGGCTCAAAAGTGCTGTCCTTTAACCTGGGCCCAGTAAAAGTCCTATCTGTTTGTTCTCTTGGAAGTGTTTTTATTATCTCTGTCCTGGTGTATTTGTATGCGGACTGTATTAAATACTGTCAGGTGGCAGGGACTGGGACGAGACAGGCTTCCTGACAAGTCTTAGACTCTGGCCAGTGGTGGACAGAACGCAGGGTTTTGAGCAGCTTGGGTTTGAATAAGCTCACATCTCCTCTGGATGTCAGTCCAGAGGAGACCATGGGTGCTGGTCAGGTTCCATCCAGTGTTGTTTAGCACCTTCATTAAGGGTGTGAACAGAAAGCAGACACCACTGTGCCCAGTGGTGCTAACTGTAGAGGCGCTGTGAGCAGAAGCGTGGAGAGAGACAGAAACATAAGCAGGAAACAGCAAAGATGGTTTAAAAAAAAAAAAAAAAAACTCAGTACAGCAAAGATGAAGCCAGGCGTGGTGGCACGCCTATAATCCCAACACTTGGGAGGCAGAGGCAGGCGGATTTCTGAGTTCGAGGCCAGCCTGGACTACAGAGTGAGTTCCAGGACAGCCAGGACTACACAGAGAAACCCTGTCTCGAGAAAAAAAAAAAAAAGTACAGCAAAGATGAAAAAAAATCTCTCAAACAGATACAAAATAAATCCATCAGGACATTACAACCAAAGCATAAAGAGATGTAAAGCTAAGGAAGGAGACTCGTGAACCCGAGCTTCTTAAGACAGAACGAGCCAGCCGGGCGGCTGGGAGCCATGCAGACCTGCATGCCGAGCTGTGGCTCTCTAGCGAAGGTATTGTTCCCTTTCTCTTGTAGCAAAGGCTTGGTTTGTTGCTCCTGGATGGTGGTGGTGTTTGTATCCGAGTTTCCAAAAGGTTGCATTATCCCAATACACAGTGTTAATTCGGCCATTTGGGGAGAGACAGTAACGAGCCTTGAGAGAGTAATATACTATAAAGTTAAATGGGACATTCCCACACCTATAGATCTGATTGGGACAGGGACAAATCAGAGCCATTCCCTCAATGGCCACCCCAGGGTGAATGCAACCTTCACCTTGCTGGGGTGGAGCGGGGCTGCTGGGATGCACACAGAGCAGGAACCGTTACCTTTTAGTCGACAGAAAGAGCACCCAGGAACATCTACAGAGAAGACACAGTGTGTCCTGAGGGGCTGCATGTGGAGCTCAGGGGAGAGGGCTTGCCTAAGCATGCAAGGGCCTGGGCTCAGTACCAGCACTGAAAAGGGGAGAAGGCACCCTAGGAACTACACAAGCTCTCCACACACCAGGAGAGTGCCCCTTCTGACAGCCTGGCACCTGCCTGGAAGCATTTTTCTTCTGGCCAGGTGGAAGCTGAGGTTAGGAAGGAGCAACACCCAGCAGAGAAAGGTAAGAGGAAGAGAGGGAAGGGGCCACTTCAGGGCCATGGCTGCAGGTCAGAGGCCAGCGCCAGCCTCAGATGCAGGTGCTTCTCCCGGTGACTCCCCAGGCCCTGGGCCATGCCCTGCACAAGGCTAAGACAGCACTCGAGTGCAGATGAATGGAAGGGTGGCTGGAAGTGTCTCTGGAGAGCAGGCACTCTGGGCATGCCGCTTCTCCGTCTTGAGAAGTTACTTGACATGAGCTTCCTCCACTATAAAGGGAAGGTAATGGAGGCCCTCACGACAGCTTTGGGAGGGATTAAATGAGATGACGCATGTGCCATGTTTAACCCAGTGCCTACTACAGGATAAGCCCTTAATAAATGGACGACTTCCAGTCACCACCCCAAGACCCCCATCATGCTGCCAAGCACCTAGCCAGCAGCCAGCCTAGTGACCATCGGAAGTATTTACGACACTTTGTAGCATACACTGACTGAGAAGTTTAAAGAACCAGGGTCCACTCATCTCCGTCCACCCTTGGGGCATATTCATTAATGTCATGTTCCAAACCCCATGAGCCCTGCTGTGACCAGCGGTGGGGTACTTGCTGGCACTGGTGAGACCCTTACTCAGCCATGTTGCTGGGGGATCTCTACCCACTCACACATTCTCCATCCTCCCAGATATTCTCATCTCCCTTAGAATCTCCTTTAAAACCAGGCATTTCTGGGCATTACAGTTTACAAGGCAAGTAGATATACTTTACAGAAGGGCCCTCCAAAGCTCAAAGGCACCCCTTGAGTACTGAGTGTTCCTTGTGCCTCTAATCACACTACATATAAACATCCCCTTGTACAGTAAAAGCTGCCAGAAGGGCACACAGAGCTCCCCTGGCCACTCCTGGGCCCACAGCTGGATCTCACCGCTCTCCACCACCATCTTCCCGATCGACAAACCTACTTGACAGTTGCACAGGTGCTGGCTTCATCTTCTGGTTACTATCTCATAGTCAGTTAGCTGCAGCTGCTCTCTTAATCAGACACTGGTGTGCCCCTAATCTCTGTCAGACACTTTTGATAAGGCATAGACAGTACCCAGTGCCCGCTGCTCAGGCACAGATGATAGTGGCATCATTATTCAGAGGTTGAGACTCCCGCCTGGGTCACTAGGTTTGAATCCTGCCTCTGTGTTGTGACTCCGGGCCTTGTTTCTGAAGTGGAACTTGTCTCCTGTCCTGAGGCTGTCAAGAACCAATGTTTACAGTAAATACTCTAGTGCACTCTGCTGCTCTCAGTGGGGTGGGCTGAGTAGGCACAACAGAGTGTGTCCTCACGGCTCCCACAATGTCCAGCTCACAGTCAGCAAGGCTGGAGTCTGGTGAGGGTGGTCTTCTCACCATCTCCTACAAGATGGAGAGGCAGAGCAAGCTGTTTGTATCTGGTCAAGGTGCCACTTTTGGCTTGGGGTGCAGCCTAGTGGTAGAGGTTTGTCGATCGGGAAGATGGTGGCGGGAGAGCGGTGAGATCCAGCTGTGGGCCCAGGAGTGGCCAGGGGAGCTCTATGTGCCCTTCTGGCAGCTTTTACTGTACAAGGGGATGTTTATATGTAGTGTGATTAGAGGCACAAGGAACACTCACTACTCAAGGGGTGCCTTTGAGCTTTGGAGGGCCCTTCTGTAAAGTATATCTACTTGCCCTGTAACACAAGTTTAGGGTCAAGATGTGTTAGTTTGGTACAATCCCTAGATTTGATTGGATTACATTTAAGTTATAGATTTCTTTTTACCAATATTATATGTATTTGTATCATGTGTGTTTCTGGTGCCTACAGGGATCAGAAATCACTGGATCCTCTGGATCTGGTGTTACAGAGAGTTGTGGGCTGCCGTGTCAGTGCTGGGAACTGAACCTGGGTCTTATAGAAGACCAGCCAGGGCTCTAACCACTGAGCATTTCCTCCAACCCAACTGTTGTGATTTATATGTCTCTTTAAGGAGCTTATAGTTGCATTTTTTTTAGGTCCACCTGATAGACCTCTTTAAACCGTAGATACTTGAATAGTTTATCCATTTATATAGTTTATCACATTTATATGCAAGCTTATCTATGAATACTCTGTGTGGTTGTGTTTTTTTAAGTGAATTCATTTGTATGTTTCCACATATATGTACATGTTAAAGAAGTCAGTTCTCTCCTTATACCGTGTGGATTCTGGGGATGAACTCAGGTTGTCCAGGCTCGGCAGCAGCAAGCACCTTTACCTACTGAGCCACTTCCTTGGCCCAGTTTTAAAGGAATATGTGTGTGTGTGTGTGTGTGTGTGTGTGTGTGTGTGTGTTCAATTTATAGATAATATATGTTTGTTTTACTTTTGAGTTAGTTACAATAAGAGTATCTCGTCCTTCTCTTTCCTCCCTGCACACATCCATGTACCGTCCCGCATTCCTTCAAGCAGCCTCTTGTTTCACTCTGTCTTCTCACCTGCGCTCCTGTGAAGGAAGCTGGAAGTCCACCCTCCTTCCCATCTTCCCAAAAGAGTTCACTGGGACACCTCGCTGTCTTCCATGTTGCCATCCAGGATCTCAGCTCAGCGTTGTCTTGTCTCAGTGCTGGGGACCAAGCCCTTGTGGACGCCGCTTCTCAGTCTTCAGCGCTGCTTTGAGCCGCTAGTCAGGCGTGGTCACCATGGCTGAGCACAGCCGCACTCCCGTCAACCGTGTGGTCCGTTTCCCTGCTCAGCTGCTCTGCTGCCCCGGTCCCTCTAGACCTAGATGCCTGTACTTTGGGGGCCCCGCCTGGCCTTCCACTCTTGCTGCAGGCCCCCTCCCTTTGCCAGGCCACCCAGAGGCTGTCTTTCTGTTCCTTTAACATCCCACTGTGGCTCCCATGGTCTCTATAGAGCCCCAAAGCGCTGAGCCGCATGCCAGTGGTGGGCTTGCTGGGCCTGTCCCGTACTAGGAGAAGCACGACAGCGCTCCACACACAGTCCAGTCTGCATGGATACCTCGGTGCCTGTGGCCTGGTTGAGAGCTGGGAGGACCGAGGGGACGGAGAGTGAGTGACAGCAGGGGGAAGCAGGCCCTGGGCGCCTGCTCACAGCACAGGGCATGCACGTGCAGAATGCGTGTGGAGCAAGCAGGGTGCAGGGCGGGGAGGACAGAAATCAGTCAGGCCGCAGCGGCCACTAGGAGTGGCTGAGACAGAGCAGTCTGGAGAACTGGCTCCAGTCCGCGTAGGCAGTGGGGGCGGAGAAAGCTGAGCCGACTCCCACCTGTCCTGTGTGAGGGCAATGTCAAGACGGGACTCTCGACAGGTTTGACAAGGGTTGAGGCCTAGTGTGTGTGCCCCCATTCCTCACGTGAAGACTCGGTTGCCTGTGGCGTATTGAGGGATCTCTTAGAAGTGGCTAAGAATGTGCTAGAACCTCATGCTTGAATGGGGACAATGATTACATTATTATCTGTCATTAAAACCACATGGGTGGGTGCTACCACTCTGTGGTAAATACTTAATCTAATGAACATGCAGCAATAATTAAGAATGAGAAAATAAAGCCAGGAAGGCTCTTGCAAGAGCCCTGTTCATCCTTGAGACTCAGCCCAGATACCACCTCCTTGGGGACATGACCAGGCCTCTTCTGTGCGGTCCATGCCCAGCATAGGATGCAAGGCTGGTTCTCTAGCATGCGCTCTCCAGAGGTTCTCAACCTGTAGGTCACGACCTCTTTGGCAAAACTCTAACTCCAAAAATATTTACATTGCAGTTCATAACAGTAGTAACATTACAGTTAACAGAGTAGCAACGAAAATAAGTTTAAAGGGTAGAAGTATCGGGAAGGTTGAGAGCTGCGGCTCTGGACTGGGCATGCTCAATGTTGACAGTCACTTAGGCGGGGAAGAGATGGGACTGGGAAGCATGTACGGAGAGTGACAGGCACAGAGCAGGTGGGGTGAGCCCCCCTGCCTGGGTCTGTACTCCAGAGCAGCTCAGGCTAGAGCGGAGGCACACCCTGCCCGTGACCGAGGCCCTAGGGTTCCCATTGCTTCACGACTGGTTGTGCCTCGTCCCTTACCAGCCACCCAGACAGGAAGTGCAGCACCACTGTCTCCAGCCCACACAGGAGCCACTCCTCAGCTCATTTCAGAAGCAGCTGTGATGCAACCCTAACCAAAGCAGAAGCAGTGTCTCCCCAGCAGGGTTTTGGAAGAGCTACCCTCTGAGGCTCGCATCAGCGGGGAGGCTGCCTCCTGGGGCAGAACACACAGAAAAGAGCTACAGGCAGCCCTGTGTGAGCTACAGAGTGACATCCAGTGGGGTGTGGCTCTGGAGGTCGGTGCACAGCACGGGAGGTAGCTTTCATCTCTCTCCAGCCCATTACACGTGACCAGACAGCTTCGCAGGGTGCTTCCATCCCTCCCACAGTCCCTCCCACACTGGCCAGCCCAGGCTGCCTGCGGCCTCCTGGGTCACTCTCTTGGGTTGGCTTCAGTCTAGAGACTGCATTGCCCAGATGACCAGGGGCCTGGCCGAGGAGGGACGTTCCTTCAGGCTGATTCGGCTCCTGGACATACGCGGTTGTCCCCGTGTGCAGTGCCTGTGGGTACCCGGCTAGCACTGGGACCTGTCCTCACACCGCGGCAGCTCTAGTGAACAGAAGAGGGGAACCTGAGCGAGAAAGGAAAGTCTGTGGATAGAGCCATTTGCCCGCAGTGATGGCTGAGAACAGATGACAGGAGATGAAAGTCCCCAAATGCCACAGTTTGCTGAGCCACTAAATCCGGAACAGAATGGGGGGTAGAGGCCCCTCCCCCCAGCCAGCCGCCCTCAGCAGCTGTCACTTGGCTTGGCACACCATCACAGCGAGACACCCTGTCTCCATCTCTGTTCTCTGTTAAAACGAGGGAAGAGCTCTGACTCTATAAAGACCCCAGTGTACGCTGGGGCTCAGGACAGTCGGGTGCCTGCTCCCTGCCCCACCGCACCCGTCTCCTGTGCCCGCTAGGACTGCCCGGCCCCAGGCCCGCGGAGCCTCTGGCTGGTTTGGTTGCTCTTTTGAGACAGAGCCTCACTCTGAGAGCCAACATGTTCAGTCTTACTGTACTTCAGTCGTTTTGGCTGAACTTAAAATAAGAACATCCCCTAAAGCTGGGCAGTGGTGGCACACGGCCAGGGAGACAGAGAAACCCCATCTCAAAATAAACAAACAGAAAAGGAAAGCACGTCCCTGTTTTGTTTTGTTTGTTTTGTTTTGTTTTGTTTTTGTTTTTTTTGGGTTTTTTTGTTTGTTTGTTTGTTTTTTCAAGACAGGGTTTCTCTGTGTAGTCCTGGCTGTCTGGAACTCACTTTGTAGACCAGGCTGGCCTCGAACTCAGAAATCCGCCTGCCTCTGCCTCCCAAGTGCTGGGATTACAGGCGTGCGCCACCACCGCCGCCTGGCTGTTTTCTCCTTTTTGTCTTCTACACCCTACTGTAGAAACACTCCACGCCGAATGTCACATCTGCCGTGGACAGGGTTGTACAGCCACCACCTCTGTCTACTCTAGAAGACTTCTACCACTTCAAAAGGAAAGCTAAGCAGCCCTACCCCCGCCCCTCCCTCACTCCCCTCCCCGCAGCTACTCTGTCCCTGTGGATGTGTCTAGTGGGTATATTTCCTGTAATTTACAGTATGTGGCCTGTTGTAGCTGGCTTCTTTCAAAGTTTATTACCCTGTATTGATGCTTTACTGCTTTCACCTTACTGACGAGTCCACTGGACAGTGATATCCCAGTGAATAGACCACACTTTGCTGACCCACTCAGCCACTGATGAGCTAGGAGGCTGCCTCTGCCTTTGGTAAATACTTCTGCCGTGAAAACCGATGCTCAAAGGTCTTGTCTGAACCCTGGGGGTGGAGTTGCTGGGCCAGCCTTGTCGTGATTGTTTAGTATGCTGGCGAACTGTGACGCCAGAGCCATGCTTTCCGCCTTTGTACAGTGTGTGGGTGGCAAGCAGTGCCCTCCACAGCTGCTCCGTCAATCCCCACTTCTTCCTAAACCCTAAACCTTACGGCAACCTCCCGAAGATGGCTGGGCACCGGCTCATACCGGGCTGGGCCAAGGGAGGAAAAAAACAAAACAAAACAAAACACCAGGAGCCTGGGGACAGACGTCCCATTTCTCACAGTGACAACACCAAGCAGTTTTGTCCTGAGGAGCCGCCTGCTTCCTGGGACTCTCCCATTCCACAAGCCATCTGGCTCCTTCGCCTCTGGAGTGAGTTTCTTGGGTGGGTGTTCCAGGCCTAGGAGGGCCACGGCCAGTTGAGCGCATTGCCCCCTCCGTTCTGAGGCAAGAGTAAAGGGCGGGAGGAGCCCGCAGCGTGGGGGCTGAAGCCTGTGGTGGCAGCTGACCCAGCAAGCCCAGAACCTAGAATTGCCCGTTTGTAGCTGGGGGCGGGGGGGCACCTCCAGGCAGTGTTCAGGCCCTCTGAGGCCCCTCACTCTCCAGGAACCTGTAGGCAAAACAGGGAAGGCACAGCCGTGCATGTGGCACAAGGGCCCCACACCTGTCAGGGTGAAGCAAGCGGAGTGTGCCCAGGACACACCTCCTCAGGCAGGGGCTGTGCAGAACGGAAGCAGCCAGGTGGCGTACTTCTGAGCCTTACGAGCGCGCGCTTAGCCTTGACTAGAGAAGTGACCCTCCCTCTGGGTAGCATCCACGTTCTACAGAGCTCATGTCTTTCTAAATGACATCTGTGTATTAGTCTCCACGAGGATGGAAAAGACCCTGTCTCCAACCATCCACTTATTTTCTGTGTTTCTGGGGGTCAGTGCCTTGAGGTAAATACTGGGTAACAGCTGGATGCAGATGGCATGGTGGTGGTGAGGGGGTGATAATGATGTTGAAATAACTCTTCACCTGTCTTCACCACAGAGTAGGTAAAGAATATTCTCACGTATATTTTATGGCTGTAAGAGACATCTCATAGGGGCTTGCCCAAGCCCAAGAGCCAGTGGGACCAGAATCCAGGCCTGTAACCCTAGACTTGAATTTAAAGATCATAAATGAATCAAAGGCTGCCTCCTGGGCTTACAGGACCCCACCCAGGAATCTAGGACAGAGAGTGGGGTGTAGTGGCTCGCGCCTGTAACTCCAGCATCAGGAAGCTGAGGCGTGAGCTGGGGCAGGCTGAAGCTGAAGGAGGAGAGGAGGCCCAGCACTCTCCTGGGTCAGAAAGAGAGCCCCTCCTTGGGAAGTGGGGAACCAGCACAGGCCAGAGCAAGAGGGGCCCAGAGCTGTCTGCATCACAGTGCAGAGCAACCCGGTTCCCTGGGTCCCTGCCTTCCTCCCAGTGGCAGCATCCTGTGGGAGGGAGGGAGGTCCTGTGCGGGAAGACTGTCCCTCCTCCCTCTGTCCGCTTCCTGTTCCGGGCAGCATTTATTCCACCATGCTTAGGACTGACTGGCTGACTCGTGCAAAAGGGGGAAAGGAAAGAGAGCAGGCGAGTCTGTGGCCTCTTAGCGCTGGGACACCACAGCTCTGCTTTCCAGATAAAGTCCCTCCAGCTCCTGGGATGTTCTTCCCGCCTCTCCCAGGCCCACACAAAACTAGAGCAGTTCCCCCAAACACCCAAAAGAAAAGAAAGGCTGTGGCTGCCGACACCCTGCTGATGACACTGTGGCCAAGATTCGGCTGAGGAGGGTCCAGTGACTTAAGCAGAGCACGGCACAAAAGTCCAGGGTGACAGGAGAGGCAGGGAGGCTGACCAAGCTTGGGAGCTATCTTGTTGAGGGGCATCCCTAGAGCTGGCACTGTGCCTACTGTGGGCCGGCGTGAGGTCACAGGGCACCCGCACACAACCTGCCGCAGCCAGGGCCAGGTATCTAACTGCAGGGCCCCTGACTCCTGAGGAAATGGGCAAGAGCCTGAGTCACCGCCTCTGACGGGCTCTGCTATTTTTGTCCAACTCTAGTTAAAAATAACTGTCTGAGCCCAGGTTCTGGCTGTGGCTGACAAGGCATGAGGCGTTGGGTACTTGATGACCGCACGCCTCTCCTGTCCCATTCGCTGCCCCCGATCGTGGCTGTTGCGCCAGGTAGGAATCAGCATCTCGGCTCCTCCAACTCTGGGCCTGCTGTTCAGGAGCGTCCAATCAGGATGTTTCCTTCACTGTTGCTGCTGGGGCTGCACGTCAGGGAATAGGCTGGGTCTCAACCCTGCTGGTCTCTCAGGCTGAGGAGGCTCCTGACTGATGAGTACTGACTGGATGGCTGTGTAGGAAGCCAGGGGCTGAGGCCAGCACGCCAGGCCCCACCCAGCCTAAACAAGAGTTCCCTGTACCTGCTGGAGCACCAGCTGGGCCAGCAGACCCACTTGCTGAGGCAAATGATGAGGCTGCACGCCAGGCTGCTCCCAGGGATCAATGTGCTGGGCACGGGGGCTTCTTGCAGCGCTGGCCCCAAGGCATGGTGTCCAGGGACACACACACACACACACACACACACACACACGCACACACACGCTAGGCACCAGCCTACATGTTTCTCAGTTTTTAAAATGAGCAGCAGCCTGAGTACACCGAGCACAGTGGGCGTTGCTGGAGGCGAGGGCTCCCATCTCCACAGCAGGGAGAGCACAGCACACCATCCCCGAGTGGGCTTCCAGTCTGGACCCAGTCCCGCGGCTCTCCTGGTGGACAGGAAGTGAGATACCATCCACCTGCCTGTTAGGAAGTAGCCAGGCCGTGGAGCATCTGTGCTCTGTGGGGAGGGCCTTCACAGGGTGGGGTCAGCTCAGACTGCTTTGATTGAATGGTTCAAGGGGTTGAACCCTGGTGTGAACACACACACACACACACACACACACACACACACACACACGAGGCAGGTGCTCTACCACTGAACCGCCCTAACTCCAGTATTTTCCCAGCTTAGTCTGAGACAAGGTGTCAGGCACTCAGGCTGTCCACTCACTCTGTAGCCCAGGAAGCCGTGAACCTACTGTCCTCCTAACTCAATTGCCTAAGTAACTGGGATCACAGGCCTACGGTACCCCAGGACTCAGTCTCGGACCCATTTTTATTTTCGTTAATTTATTTATTTATTCACTGTATTTCTCAGACCCACTTTTGCCAGCCAGGCTCCATGGCAAATCACTAGGTGGACTTCAGGCAGATATTCCCCTGAGGGGCTGTGGGACCCCTAGTCTCCCTGATGGCAGTCAGGATGATTGTCATGATTCGGAGCCCTGATACTCTCTCCTGGGACACCAAAAGCCCAGATGACTCAGTCCATCCAGTACCGGTGGCGAATGGCTCGGCCACACCCGCCTCCCTGGTCCATGGGCACGCAGGGTTCCCTTCTGCCCACGGCACACAACTCAGTGCCGCGCTCTCCTCGCCCCTCCTCCGGCCCCTCCAGCCTCTGAGCTCACCTGGGAAGAAGGCCACCCTACAGGAGCCTGGCAAATGGCAGGGCCCTGGAGGTTGCCAAGGAAACCACAGCACTCTGTGACTCCCACTTACTGGTGCCCGCCCTGTCTGTCCCACTCTTGCAGTGAGAAGCGACACCTCCAAGTGAACGTCACCAACCCGGTGCAGTGCAGCCTGCATGGGAAGAAATGCACCGTGTCTGTGGAGACCCGGCTCAACCAGCCGCAGCCCGACTTCACCAAGAACCGCTCGGGCTTCATCCTCAGTGTGCCCGGGAACTGACTGCCGCAATCGGAGGCCTCGCCCAGGGGAGCGGGAGCCTGAGCCTGGCCCAAGGCAGGCCAGGCCCTCGGCCCGCATCCCCACACCCGCCCCACCTCGCTCAGCATCCCAGGAGCCCGGCTAATCGCTGCTTGCCCTCTAATGCCACTAGAAATCAGCTTGCAAGAGCCACCGCTAGGCAGGCCTCCTCTGCCTTCTCTGTGGCCCTGCCCGTGAGCTGCCCTGCCTGGCTTTCTGCCCCTGCCTCTGCCTCTGCCCTTTCCACTTTCCATACCCCTGCTCAGGAAACCAAAGGCCCTCGTCAGCCCCGGGCTGACAGCTAAGCCACTTCCCACCTCACGAGCAACTGGACGGAGCCCGTAGTCGGCAAAAGGCCAAGGGCCACCGCTGACCCCGGCAAAGGGGTGGGAGGCTTGCAGCCCAGGATGCAGGTCCTGGAGCCAGAGCCGCATTCCCCTAGCTGTTTGGATGCAGCAGCCATGGTCAGAGGACTTAGTGCTGTCTGTGACCCCTACCCGATGCCTCCTTCCCCGACATGACTTGGGACCTAGCTCAGAGCCCCTCAGCGCAAGCCCTACCCCCAGCAGCCAGCCAAAGCCCCGGGTGAGCAGGCTCGCCTGCCCTGCAGAGCTACTCCCAGCCACCTCAGCCGGATCCCTCCCTCCCTCCCTCGCAGAGCCTGTCCCTGCGAGATCTTTTGCCACCAGGGTTCTAGCCCTGGACTGTCTAACCACTTCTCTCTAGAGACACCCTGCTGCTACTCCAAGGACCAGTTTGCTTAAGTCACAGCCCATGCCCACGGTCACCGTCACCTTTCTTGCAGACTGCCCGGTTGCTAATCTGACACCCCCTCTGCAGTAAGCACAGTCAGGACCTAGTGAGGAGGTGCAAGGAGGAGCCCTAACCCTCCAGCCGCACCTCCTCCTCACCCTGGGACTCTGAGAGCCAAAGCACGCAGGACCCAGCGGTGGGGAGTGGAACAATCCGCAGCAGAGAGCGGTGGGTCCTGGCACTGCAGGCCAGGCCGGGCGCCCACCTATGCCACACGCCTGCCTGCTGGGGCCTGGCCCGATGGGAAGCGCAGCCTGGCTGCCAGGGTCCGCTGTGGAAGATGAGGAGGCCTAGGGGCGGCACGGGCTTGCTGTGGAAGGCCTGCCTGCCTCTAAGAGGAGGGCGGCAGGAGCGAGCGAGCGCGCGGGGCTCTCAGAGCCAGGCTCACTCTGCGCCCTCACCCTCACCCTGCCGCCCTGACCCAGCACGTGCCTGTGCGCGCGCGCGCTCGCTCCCTCCTGAGGGCGGCACCTGGCTGGCCAAGGTGGTTCCAGCACCTGGTCTCCTAGCCCTTTTGCAGAGCTGTGGGGATGTTTACACGCAGGCAGTTCGCAACGAGGGTGCCGTGCCGCCCTCGGGACCGCTCGCAGCCTCCAAGCCTGGGCAGCCGCCCCGGAGCGCGCTGAGGGAGGGCCGCCAGCCGGGTTTTGCTGGTGGACCTGACAGGGCCGTGTGACTGGCACTTCACCTTCCCGCCCCACTGACTGCCCCAGCGTGTCGCTTTACACTAGACATGCTCAGGTGTGTTCACACACACCAAAGCAGGTCATGCCAAAAGAATTGCAGGTCAGAGGGCCGAGGCTCTCCGCCCACCGCTGGTGTGCGTAGTCCGGGACCTCTGACCCAGGCCGGAACCTCCCACTGAGGACTGCCCTGTCCACAAGCACTTTCTTATGACCTAAAAGTCAGTGTGTGGCCACCGACCGAAGGACCTGGAATTAGAGGTGTGAATGACCACAGTAAGAGCACAGGAGAGGACACAGTGATTGTATGCATGAGGGACTCTTGAGTTAATGAAATGCAGTTTATGGTTTGGTGCATATATTCCTATTTTCCATTAAATTAACTTTATTTCTAAAGCATATTTTGATTTACCATCAAGAGCAATAAAGCATTAAATCTTATTTTAAAGGCATTCTGTTTATTATTGAAAAATGGTGAAATTTCAGCTTAGTCAATTACCGTTCCGGAAGGTAGGAGAATTAAGCACAAATTATGTAAAACGGGGAAAGATTTGCCCGAGGCTTTTGAACAGAAAAATTCAGGAGCAGGAAGCAAGCTGTCTGGGGGAAGCAGGCTGCAGAGGCAGCCTCGGAACTCAGCGGCGGAACTCTGTCCCACGTCCCGAAGCCCGCGCTCTAGAATCCTAAGGGCCATGCTTCGGAAATAACACAAAGGACAGGACAGATCCCCGTGGAAGCTGCTGGGCCAGCGCGGCTCTTCCAGGAGCAGGAGCCATGGAGAAGGTGGAGGCCCCAGGCAAGCCTAGCACCCAGGGGCTCAGCACTACAGGGTCGTGCAGTCACTGGCAGACCATGGGGCCCACCTGCACAAGGCCAGGGGTCCTAATCACAAGGCTCCCAACAGTGGGTGCAGAGCCAGGGAGAGAACACACTCCCCCGCTGCCCTCCTCCCAGCTGGTGGCAGACCAGACGCAGAAGCTGGGGCAGAGGTACACTTGGGAGACCCAGGGCTAGATTCCTCCAACGCTAAACTGTTGGAGCACCAGGAAACCTGTCCACCCCTGCTGGCCTTGGCTCTGACACTGAGCAAGGCAGGCCCCGGGGAAAGTGGAAGCAGCAGCCTCAGTGCCAAGACAGCATAGAGCCTAAGGCCAGATGCCAAGGAGGACTTACATGGCCAACAAGGGCCGGGCCAGGCCTGACTGGCTTGGCTCTCCGTGGCTCGAGCTGCCTGTCTTGTGAGCCCGCACAGGAAGGCCCCAGGGAGAACCTGCCCAGTCACTAAGCCAAAGCCAACGTCCCCCTGTGCTTTCAACCGCCTACATCTGTTCCAGTCTGTTCCCCTAACTCTGTCCCCTTTACCTGCAACCCGATCCTCCACATACAACTCATACATTAGAGGGGCCCCCACGCCACAAAGAGGAGGTGATGATGGTCAGTGCATTTTATTGAATCCGCACAGTACAAAAATAAATAAAAATAAGGGAAGGGGAATTAAATTACAGCCAAACTGAGCTTCGTGACGCTTGTCAGATTATAAACCACACACTCACAAACACGCCATACATACACACAAAATGAGACAAATATAAATTAATATTAACAGTATCCACAGTTTGGTCAAACAATAGCTACAGAAGAAATTTCACTAAAAAATAAAACAAAAACAAAACCATCACGTGTGTGTAATTAGCAGTATCGGATGTGCAGCTGTGGGTAGTTCTGGGCAGGGAATGGCACATTTTCTTCTCATTGCAAATTTAACACTGCTGGAACCAAACTAAACTCTAATAACTGCATGGAAAGAATACATCAACCCTTCACAGTCATAAGGAAAAGAGGAAAATCCAGTCCTGAACTATGCTCCCGCGGCCCGTTCTCGGCAAGCGTGATCCCACGGCTGGCCATCTGCTCTAAGGTTATTTTTCTTAAGACACAAAATGCTCCTGGTTCGCATGCACAGTACCACTGTAAAAGCAACAAGAATAAAGGGGTTTTTGTAGATTTTTTTCACATTTTTCTCTTTTTTTCTTTTCTATCTTGTGTGTGTGTGTGTGTATGTGTGTGTGTGTGTTCTAAAAGTATCTTCATCATAGCAGCATGTCAGATGGGTCCTTTGCTCGAACACTGAAGTCTAGCAGTCGTTCCTTTACACAGTACTGGAAACCAACGCGAGGGGAGAGGATGCGGGCTTCACAACGGAACTAAGGAGCTCTTTCCTCGGCTGCCGACCACTTCTGAAATATGCACCTTCTCAGAAAAAAATCTTTTTTTATAAACTAAGTACAAAGAGAAGGAAAACAGTCAACAATGCTGAAATCCCGTTACTGCAGCTCCGTGGAACAGCTCCAGGCCAGCATCAACGGCTGGCAGGCTACAAACGTGCCGCCCTCCTCCTCCTCCTCCTCCTCCTCCTCCTCCTCCTCCTCCTCCTCCTCGTCGGACTGGACACCTGAAGCTCTTCCTCCGACTGCCCCCGGGGCACCGTGGCAGCAGGATCTGAGGGTGGGCTGCATGAGGCTAGCCCAGAGAGGCTGCAGCAAGCCTTGCAGGGAGGGCTTCCCAGCCCCATGTCAGACCATCGGAGGGCCCAGGGTCCGCTCTGGAGGAGCACGGCTGAGGGACTGGGTGGGGAAAGGCTCTCTTGCCCATCAGGTCCTCTTCCCGCCTGTGAATCCGTAGGATGAAAGGCTCCTCTCCGGGCCTCTTCCACCGAGACCTCAATTTCACAGCTTTCTCTTTATGTGTGTTTTCAGTAGTGCTTGTGCAAGAAGTTGGCAGCCACCTAGAACCTAATCCTATGCAAGATAACCTCTGCCTTCCCCACTGTAGCCCCCAGCCCCAGCACGCCCGGCGAGCAGGAGAGGAAGAGGAAATCCTCCGTAGTGTCTTCACATTGCTCTTTGTTCCCCAAAGCTGGAGTGAGGGCCGTGCAGGAAGACGCGCTCCCTTCTCTTGGACTCCTTCCAAACCCCAAGCAACCAGTCTGGGAAAATTAGAAAGAAAAACCCTTAAAAGTCCAGAGTGTGTTATGTAGCGACAGGGATAGGTGGGCGCGACCGCCAGCAGCTGGGGGTGCTCAGCTGGACAGTCACCAAGCTTCCACACTGGTCAGGAGTCACACTTGAATCTTGTAATTGTCTCCAAATGCGGCTGTCTCAGTAGGCTGCACAGAGTAAAGACTCTCCAGGAGACACTGAACTGCCTTAAAATCAAGGCTTAAAATCAAGGAGGGGCAGGGTGGAAGACAGCAAAACTGTCACCCCTACCCACTGATCTCACCTTCCCCCAGCGGACACAGAACAAATCATGTGCACCAGCAAGAGGCCTGAGCGTCTAAGTGGGCACACTTGATCTCGGGTATAGACACCCGCCTGCCCGGGAGGCGGCGTTGCTAGTGGCTCCCTGGTGCTGTCCTGGCTTTTTACAGAGGGTGACTGAACTGTTGTTCAAATGAAAAGCTCACTCGGGAAAGGAGCTGCCCCTGGCTTCACCTCACCCCTTAGCTGGGACCCAAAATGGGAGCGGAATCTAATGAGCAAACCACCTCATTAACCAGTGCTAACGTGGAGCAGAGACAAAAGGACAGGGAGGGAGCGCCATCCCGCCACTAGAGGAAAGCCCTTCTCCCTAAAAAGCAAGCAGCCACCAGGGCCCTGACAGTCATCAACAATCTCTGCACCAGACCGGCTCCCAGGCTCCTGCCCCGATGCCCCAGGGCAGTGGAGATCTTGCCTCACAGCCTCCAGGATCCTGAGTCAGGACGGCTGGCTCCAGGAGCCTTTGAGAGAATGAAACAATACCCAGAAAAATGCCGATTCCTCCTGGGCCACCAGCCATGGGCCCCAGCTCCGATCGTGGGACAGTGGGAAGCCTCATCTACCCAGGATCCATCATGGGTACAGGTGACATGGGCAAGTCAGTCCCCTGAGTCCCGGAGAGTGAGTCTTCGGCCAGCAGCGAAGTGGCTCTGAATGCGTCTTCTGGGCTCGCACAAGGTTCATCAGTTCCAAAGTCCCCAGAGTTCTTGAAAGGGCTAAAAAATACCCCAAGGAAAGAACATGGGAAGAGGCCCTTGGTGGCTTTTCTAGACACATACTGTACACAAAACTTGATTATTTTAGTAATAAATTTTAAAAACGAATGGAATCCTTGAGCCAGGATACCGGCTACGGTGGCTCACCGGTCGAGCCCCAGGAGGAGTCGCTTCTTGTCCTCCTGACCACTCTCATTCTTCAAGTCAGAGAACACTTGTGTGAAATAGTGTGGGTCAGCATTAATCTGCAGCATCTTGGAGCTCATGAGGTTGATAACTGAGAGGCAACGGTCCCAAAAGGCTTCTTTGCAGCTCTCCACCAGGAAGGGCTTGAGCGGGTAGGAGATTTCATTGCCCATGTAGGAATAGGAGAGGTACAGACAGGTCAGCAGGACAGCCTGGAGCTCGTGGTCCGAGCCCACCTCAGAGGAGATTACATCCCTGCAGAGCATGTAGAGGAAGACCACATTGGCCGGTGTGATGAAACCCTGGTCCTGCCAGCCCTGCAGAAGCAAGGAGCGGTCCACGCTGCGCAGCCAGAGCACGGGGTCCGTTGGGGACAAGTGCTTCAGGCGGTAGCACCGGCGGCAGAGAAATTCACCCAGGCAGCGCAGCAGCTCGCTAGTGGACGCCTGGACGATGACCCGTTTGGGTGTCCCTGCAGAGGTGATAGCAGGGTGCGGGGCCTTCTTGACAGAAGAGGAGACCCCAGTCTGGGAGCCAGAAAGCTGGCTGGCTGGGGGTGCGGGCGGCTGGGCCGGCGGGGGCTGGGCGAATGTGGACAGGTTGGCACACGACAGCGACTTCTTCAGGTTCTCATTGTTGAGGTGCGCGATGTTGCTCTGGTAGCTGCTGTTGGGCTGTGCCTTCTTGGAGTTCTTCTTCTTCGCTGACACCGCCACGATTCTCTTCCAAGGCAGCACCGAGATGATGGAGTGCCGCTTCAGGTTCTTGTCCTTGGCGTTCTTGCTGTTCTGCACGGCCGTGTAGTGGCCCACGGTGGCCGCGCCATCCTCAAACAGTGTGGCTTTCCGATAGCTGGGGGACAGGGACAGCACCGTGCCCATGGTGCCACTGCGCACCCGGCAGGGGCCGGCACCCCTGCGCGCCCAGCCTGCCGGCCGGAGGGGGTAAAAGGCTTACCGAGCCTGTAGCGGCCGCAGAGAGAAAGGAGGCGCTCCCGGGACACGACGCGTGTAGCCCTGCGGATCTGCGTGGAAAACAAGATGGTTCTCAGCTCCGGGCGGGGCTCCGCGCCGCACCCCTCCGCCCGCACTTCCGAGACCCGAACCCCCGGGCTGCGGCCCCGTCGAACCCCAGACTGTGCTTCCACTGCGGCACCGGTCAAGCGCCGCAGCGGCCACCGCAGCAGGAATCCAACCAGGCCGCGCACACAGCCCGGGTCCGCACAGGCTTACCCGCAGGCAGGCTCCCGCGGCAGGCGCAGCCGCTGCGTCCCAGGCCCCTCCGCAATGCGCGCCGCGGACCCGGGGCTCGGCGCGGCTCGGCGCGGCGGCGGCTCCTTGCTTCTGTCCAAGGTTCTGCAGACGCCGCGGCCCCGCCCCCGCCCGCGTCTCCGCCGCGCACCCGCCGGCCCCGCCCCGCCCCGCCCCGTCCCGGCGCGCGCCTCGCAAGCGGCCTTTGGGATCGCGCGCGCGGTCCATACGCCCGCTCGGTCTCGCTGCCAGGTCGCGGCCACTCGCATCCTCAGCGCGAGCGGCGCACGGTGGCGCCTCTAGTGGGCGCGCCCATTAAGGGTCGCGGCGCGCACGGCGGAAACGCGCGAAGTCCAGTCTCCACCTGGAAGCCGCCCGCGCTGCACGGCGCAACCCGGCCTCGTGAGCCCCGGCGCCGCGCAGCGGAGCTCGCCGGGAGGGCGGGGCGGAGAGCGGCCCCGCCCAGACACGTGCTGCCTTTGTTCCCGCCGCGGCCCCCTCCGCAGAGGCTGCGGGCGTAGTAGAGAGCTGGCCCGGGCGCCCGGCAAGGGAGAGCCGAATCCCGCATCGGCGTAAAAGCCCCGCACCCGTTAAGACCCTAGAAAGCCAAGCAAGAAGGACGAGGGCGGCGTAGAGATCCTATCACAGAGACTGTCAAAATCGAAGCTGCTGCGCCTTTAGGCCAGTCTCTTATTTGCCCGTTTTAAAACTTGATAACAGTAAAATTGAAAGAAAAAATCTGGTTCTGACTACCGACGCATAGTTCACAAGCAGCTTCCATACCCTTCACAAAGGCCAGTGCCGATTTACAAGTCACTAATTTTGGACTGGTTCTGGAGACCCAAACAAGCCAGCCTGTATCAACTCCAAATTCTGAACCTGAGAGAATTCTCATTAGGCGAACTACTTCCAGCTTAGAAAGTGCAAGTTTCTTTTTTGTACCCAAAGATTTCTCTGCCAACACAAGTGGAAAGATTTAGAGACCGGGGTGACCATAGTGGAAAATGCCCTGTGCTGCACAAAACAAACAAAAACAAAAGGTTTCCAGGACCTCACCAAGCACAGGAAGGCTAGCTTCGCTGTGGCCCCTTCCTAACAATGTTTCTTTCTCATAGAACAGGGTGGTTACCGGCTATTACTAGAACATAGCCTCTGACACTGGGTAACTTATAAATAAAATAATGTTAGCTCACAGCTCTGGAGTATGGTCTAGATCCAGTAGTAGAACATGCTGCAGTGAGATCGAGGCTTCAACTCACACCCGGGAAGAGGGAGAGTAAATCATTACTTGGGGGAATGAGGGCAGGTGCCAGGCGTGCTTTCTAACAACCCATGCTAACAGGATCATTAACCCCTTCCTGCTGGAAATTAGTCCATGGCTTAGAACCTTTCCTTGAGACAGGCCGCCAGCGACTCGACTCGCCGTCTTCCTGCTTCAAAATTCAGTTAGGATTCAGGCATGAGCCACCACATCAGCTCCAAAGGAAAACCTCTCCAAGAGCCCTCTCAACACTGACATCGAGACAAAGTCTCAAGGGTCAGACTCAACACCCCTAGGTGCTTCAATAAATAGAGCCGTCCTGGGTCTCTTCCTTTTCATCACAGTAAGCTGAAAGCCATCTTCCTAGGGTCTTTCAGACTGGCTGCCCCAACGTTTCTACCTGGAAAGGCAGCTGCTAAAAACCAGCCTCTGAGCTGACTGCAGGTTTATGGTCCCCTGCAAATTCTAGGATTAAGCAAAAGTTAAATATGCTCTACTTCCCTAATTATACACAGACCTCCGAAGGCTGCAATCCACCCACTGGAAAAACCTGGGCCTGCTGTTGCCTGCCACTGAACTCCAGCTTTTACAATTCATCTTAGAGTTCATGGGCCTTTTCCAGCATGGCCGCATACATGTTCTCTCTTGTCTTCTGTCTGGCCAACCCTATCCCATTACTTCAAAAACCTCTGTGAACGACTGCAGCCTCCTCATGTTGCCAGGGGCAACGTCATGTTTGCAGAACAGAAATAGGATAGCACTACCATACTACATGCGAGGGCAGAGGTTGTCGGGAACCCTACTCACCTTCGTCACACCTGGTAAGCTTGCTTCACGGCTTATCAGTCAGGATCCTCTAGAGTAGCAGAACTCCCAACAGCGGCTAGTTATTGAGCAGAAAGTCTAAGAATCTACAAGTTGTTCAGTCCATGGGGCCAGTCCCCCGTTGATGCTGGAATCCCGAAAACAGGATCTAATGCCAGTGAATGGAGGAACTTGCTAGCAAGGTGAGAGCAAGCAGGCAAAGAGCAAAAGCTTCCTTCTTCCATGTGCTTACATAGGCTTCCAACAGGTGTAGCCCAGATTAAAGATGTGTCTTCCTGCCTCATGAACGCAGATTAAAGGCCCACCTCAAGACCTGGAGTAAAAGGCATGTCTTCTCACCTCAAGATACAGATTAGAAGTAGATCTCTCTACTTAAAAAACAAACACAATCCCTCATGGGCGTGGCCTCCATTTTTGAATTTTAGTTAATTCTAGAGGTAGTCAACAACCAAGAATAACCATCACACAAGGCATCACAGTTCCCTACCCACTCTAACCCACCTCTGCCTCCCCACCCCCAGCTCCCCTCACTGTTCTAACGGAGCAAGAAGAAAGGGCGACAATCTGTCCAACACGGCAGAATCGAGCCCAGAAGGCAGAGTCGACTGAGTATTGCTGGAATCTTTTCTTCGAAGCACTCCACAGATCCAGGAAGATACCTAGTTCTCACTACCAGCCAGCCTACTTCCCCCCAACCCTCTCTAGCTGCCCTTGCAAAGAGGGATGTCCGTGTTACACCTCACTAGACATCTGCTCCACACATAGCATGTCCCACACTGGCCCAAGGACTAGGTGGCTACACGGTGCACAAAGGGTTCAACCAAGAGCTACAGAACCCTGGTTCTTGAGGGAGTCTTCCTTGGAGGGCACAGAGCAGCATCTAGTGGCTCCTCTGAGCAACACAGATTACATAATCAGCACCCAGCAGGGCGCCTCTTGACTGTTCTCAACACCAGTCACACTAATGCACAAGAAAGCCCCAGTACCTTGAAGACCAGTGCCTAAAAGAGGCTCTCAGCTAGACAGCCAGAACCAGGTCAGCCCATGGCCAGAACTTGGGGGTTGTGTAAGGTGGTGGGGAGAGAGCCAGGCCAGCAGTGTGAGACCTGAAAGAACTGTGGTACAACCCATGATGGTTTAGTGCACAATGGTCCAGAAGTACCTGAGAGCCTTATTGTCCAGCCATATAAGTAATGTGCTATTTCCTAGTAATTACATTTAAAAAGAACAAGTGAATTTTTTTTAAGATTTACTTTATGTATGTGAGTACACTGTTGCTCTCTTCAGACACACCAGAAGGCATCGGATCACATTACAGATGGTTGTGAGTCACCAAGTGGTTGCAGGGAATTGAACTCAGGACCTTTGGAGGAATAGTCAGTACTCTTAACCTCTGAGCCATCTCTCCAGCCTCCGGAACAAGTGAATTGTATACTGGCCCCAAATATCCCAATGTATATATAAAAATTAGCAGGATGCTTTACACTTTTTTCATTCTAAGTCTTTAAAAGGTAGTTTGAGGTTACAAATCTGAGCTCACCTCACCTCAGGAGCCATACACAGGACAGCCACACAGAGCCAAACAGTGCAGGTCTGAAACCATCATCACATGGGGGCTGCTATCCTGAGCTCTTGGGGTTTCCTAGATCTGGGGAACCCTCCCCATTCTGCTCCAGCTCCACATTACTATGACACATTAAAGTACTTTTAAAAGCAAAGAAGCCAGCCGGACATGGTGGCGCATGCCTGTAATCCCAGCACTTGGGAGGTAGAGGCAGGCGGATTTCTGAGTTCGAGGCCAGCCTGATCTACAGAGTGAGTTCCAGGACAGCCAGGACTACACAGAGAAACCCTGTCTCGAAAAAACAAAAAAACAAAAAAAAAAAAAAAAAAGCAAAGAAGCCAGCTGGGCGTGATGGCACATGCCTGTAATCCCAGCACTTGGGAGGCAGAGGCAGGCGGATTTCTGAGTTCGAGGCCAGCTTGGTCTACAGAGTGAGTTCCAGGACAGCCAGGACTACACAGAGAAACCCTGCCTCAAAAAAACAAAAAACAAAAAACAAAACAAAACAAAACAAAACAAAAAAGCAAAGAAGCCGGGCTGGAGAGATGGCTCAGCAGTTAAGAGCACTGCCTGCCCTTCCCAAGGTCCTGAGTTCAAATCCCAGCAACCACATGGTGGCTCACAACCATCTGTAATGGGATCTGATGCCCTCTTCTGGACTGTCTGAAGACAGTTACAGTGTACTTGCATATAAGTAAATCTTTAAAAAAAAAAAAAAAAAAGCAAAGAAGCCTTTTGTTAGTAAAATTATACAGAAAAACATAACTAAAACTGAAAATAGCAAATAGCGCCGGGCGTGGTGGCGCACTCCTGTAATCCTAGCACTTGGGAGGCAGAGGCAGGCGGATTTCTGAGTTCGATGCCAGCCTGGTCTACAGAGTGAGTTCCAGGACAGCCAGGACTACACAGAGAAATCCTGTCTCGAAAAGTCAAAAAAAAAAAAAGAAAAAAAGAAAAAAAAGAAAAAGAAAATAGCAAAACTGCACAAATATAAGTTTGGCAGCGCCAAAGCCAGCTCCCTCAGAAGCCCAGGCATGCCCGGGGTCCAAGGGCGGTGAAAAGAGATGCTACTGAAGAGTGCGCAAGCGCACGACAGCCTGCTTGCTGGCCACCAGGACTGGGCACCTTCGCTCCTGCAGACCCTCCGGGAACAACCTGACTGCCGCCCATCCCACAGGTCCTCACAGCCCTCTTGCCCTAAAAGACAACTCAACTCCATTTAGGACTCCACTCCTCAGTTCAACTTCCCTGCCAAAGGCCTTCAAATATGGACTCCCAGCATGGTTACACATCCTCCCATCAGCATCAAGGTAAGCCAGCTCTGGCTTTACAGAGCACCTGATTGGAAACCCTCCAGCACTCAAGAAAAGACACCTTTTGAAAAAAAAATTATTTTATTGGAACTCATCTGAACATCAGATATACCTGGTGTTGGTCAGCAAGAACCGTTTGTACATTTGATATTGATGGTGCCAAAACCAAAACAGTGACTGGACATGATGGGAAAAGAGGGCTGAGAACAAAAACCTGATTTTGAAAAGGAAATTAAGAGCCAGTCAGATTCAGTGAAGATGCAAAACCTGGTACAACAAAATCCTTTTACAAAATAGAAATTTATTACCAAAACCTGGAAGGATAATCTGAGAAAGGTTCTAAAGAAAGAGAAAGAGGCCAGCGGGAGGGGGAGGAGGCGGGAGAAGGGGAGGAAGAGGGAGGGGGAGAGAAGACAGCAGAGGAGCGGAGAGCACATGGGCACAGCAAAGGTGCAGGCGCTTACCTGCCCACAAGGCATCCAAGCCTGCTAGGGAACTGCACGGAAAACAAAGCATGCTAAAACAGTGCCGCCCTGTCCGGGCACCCTTTCAGAGGCAGAGAAAGACACTGGGACGGGGACACAAGGGTGCTTCAAACGCAACAAGGAAAATTAATATTTTAATTTAAAAAAACACCCCAGTCTCATTCCCAATGTTCACTATTTAAAAAATAAAAATGAAAAAAAAAAACAAAAAAACAAAACAAAACAAAAAAAAAAAACAAATCCATCTGAGAGCAGGAAAGGGTGAGAGGAAGCAGCAGTCGGAGTTTAGACAGCCCGACTCCTCTAGAGGGAGAGAGAAAGGGCACGGCTGGGAGGGCAGAGAGGAAGGCAGAGAGGGCAGAGAGGGAGAGTTAAAACACTGAGCTAACCTAGTTACAGTGTTAAAAAGCCACATGCACAGCAGGCCCCCGAGGGCTGTGGGCCCTCACTGCTCCCCGTGTGGCCGCAGTGGACACTAGCTCCTGGACTTCTTCCCGTGTTTTCACAGGTCAGAGCCGAGCATGCACTGCTGCTGCAGCGGTGGCGGCAGCACAGCGAGCCCTTCAGCTAGTTTGCTGGAGCCAATGTGAGGGAGGGAAGGGTGGACAGGCCAGATGGCAGGGGAAAACACCAAATGCCTCGTTTCAAATGAAAAAGAAAACAGCAGTCTATACATAGTTGTTTGTTTTGGTTCAGTACAAACAGAATAAAAAGTCGTTGCTTTTGATGGTCAGCAAACACCCAATTCTGAAGAGGAGGAGAGGTGGCGCCCAGCAGGTGGATGAGGATCCCCAGTGTTGGCGGGGTGCCTGGCTTGGCGGCCCTCTCCCAGGAGGCAGAGAGCACAGCTTTAGGTAGTGTAAGCCTTTTTCCTTTTATTTAGAATCTTTTTTTTTCTTTTTCTTTTTTTTAAGCAATTTCCCCACTCCCGTGTTGGCCAGTGCGGATTACATGAGAACTGGCCGCCTATCGCTGGATACAGATGCACCAATGAGGGTTAAAAACTTTCCGAGCGAAAAGTAGAACAGAAAGAAAAGAATCTCCTAGCATTTCCCCAAGGGTTCACTCTCCTGCCACACACACTCTCCAAAGGACCGCTACAGATCCAACTCTGCAAGAAAAGACAGAGCAGTGTCAATCGGGGAAGCCGCGAGGACCAGCCGGTGTTCAGTGTGGACAGGCAGACAGGAGGCAGCGCTGCCGGCCTGGGTCCCGGGGCCAGCACTCACCTATGTCAGCTTCTTGGCTTTGTTGTAGAGGGAGTCCACTACTTTACTCATGTTCTGAATTGTTTCCAGAGCAGCTTCATAAGTTTTATCTACTGGGGGTTCATCGAAAATGATCAGGACACCCTCCCCCTGGTCCAAAATCCCTGTAAGAAACACAGCGACAAGCCAGGTAGGAGGACATATTGGATAACAAACAGTAAGGACCCCCATTCCCTAGTCTCACTTTCTCCCAACTTCTCACAGCACACCTTTCTTTCTTTTTTTTTTTTTTTAAGATTTATTTATTTTATGTATGGGTAGGAGTACACTGACTGCCACTGTCTTTAGACACTCCAGAAGAGGGAGTCAGACCCCATTACAGATGGTTGTGAGTCACCATGTGGTTGCTGGGAATTGAACTCAGGACCTCTGGAAGAGCAGACAGTGCTCTTAACCACTGAGCCTTCTCTCCAGCCCCATACCTTTCTATATATACTCTCTTCTTTTTAAAAAGAGTCCTTTATGACTCTATATGAGGACACATACGGATGCCAGAAGAGGATATCAAATCCTCTTAAACTAGAGTTACAGGCAGTTGTGAGTTGCTATATAGATGCTGGAAACTGAACCTGGGTCCGCTGTAAGAGCAGTTAAATGTCCTAACTGCTGAGCTATCTCTCCAGCCCATTACACATTCTTCAAAGGGACCATCAGAAGAGAAACTCAGCCCGTTTTAAAGATATACACCCTCAAATTCTAACCCACTCCTGGCCTATTTGAGACTTTTACTCACCATGAAACTTCTTGTCAAGAATCATCTGTGATAATTTTCTTTCCACATCGGCCTAAAATCAAAGTACATAATTAAAGACACCAATATTTATTGGTTAGAGATCAGCCTGACATGAAAGTTAAAGACTCTTACAAAAAATGGATTGGGGCAAAATACCAACAACACAACTGAAGCCCGGAGCCCAAGTTCTGTTCCCACTGAGAGCCCAGCTCCCTCTTGCACCGTTCCCTATCCCCACCCCTAACAGGCCTGAGAACTTACCTTGGAGAGTTTGATGAGGCTAGATATGTGTTCAATCTAAAAGGAAAAGTAGACAGCAACACGGAAAGTTTGAATTTACTGTCAACATAAAAAGGACAGAGAACCGTTGTGTCGAGCCTGCCGACCTAGAGGACCAGATTCTCGTGGCCATGCTTAAGGCTCTGCTGCCCTGTCTACTCCCTGCCCCTCACTACACAGAATATATATACTCCCATCCCATGCACCAAATACATACAATATTTACCACATGTGCAGTGACTACAAGAGAGGGATAAAACTCAGAATACAGAACAGGCAGCGTGCAGCCTTCTACCCCACGAGCTTCCTTCTCCTTCATTTCCCAGCAAGACAAGTCCAAGCCTTTGGGTTGCCTCTTACCAGACAAACATACCCTTGAAAATGAGTTCCTATTTTGAACAACTGTGGAAAAAGAAGTGGCCATAGCACAACATCTAGCCCAAAACTGTTAACCAAGTTCCCAGGAAGTTTCTTACCTGTACTCGGGAAAAAGGTTCAATGACCCGGATCAGATTCTGCTCCAGTAAGTTATCGTACAGCTTGGCCAAGTGTGTGCTGATGATGGGGTCATCCCGGAGCTCCGCCCTGTAGTCTGTCAGGGCCTGCAAAACAAACCTCACAGCTGTTACAGTCTGGGTAAAATATGAAGGCCTAGACGGAATGTTAAGGCCTAGGTAACTGTTACCCGGCTAGCTTGCCATTTTCTGCTGTTACTAATATAAAGAAATGTTCTCATATGTTGTTTCTGCTGGTACTAGAAAACATCTCATGCCCAAATTGATTACATATTCTGTTATGTTCTGTGCCCTTGGAAACCAATCTAATTATGATATAAAGTCAGTAGAACTGCTTTGTATAGTTATCCACATGTGGGGCACTGGACCATGCCACCAGACACAAGAACCGGTAAGGTAGTACAAAGCTCAGAACCCCAGTAATTATCATAGCTGAGAATGGCAAGAATTCAAACTAGCTCCCGACCAGGTTCCTGTCCTGGAGCACATGACCACAATACCCCACTAAAAGGGCAATGACAACCAGTCACATAACAGAGACTAGATTTCTCCGTGCTAATGAGGTGTCTAGATAGGCCCTGAGTGTTTAGCCAGTGAACGCCCCTTCCTGGACATCCTTCCCTACAAAAGGTGCTTAATATCTGGTTCAGCCCAGTTAGACGTATGCATCTTCATCTGCCATGAGTAAAGTAGTTTGGACAAACAAGGGTGTCTCCTTTATCAAGGACTGCTGTGGGGGAAGGCCTTCGTCCTACAGAACCACACCCAAGTCTCCTGTAAAAGGCCCTCCATACTCCTGGCATTTACTCAGAGCTAGGCCCCCCCCCCATTCCACCCGAGGCCCCCATTCTCAACTCCTGTCTGGGTACACAGGAGTTTGAGAACCACAACCTCTGTTTCTTAGCTGGAAAAACATGGGCTGAGATCCCTATCTTAGACTGTGTCTTGCCTCTGAGAGAGGTGAATCAGCTGTTCTGACACCCCAGCAGTGAGATGGAGTGCGTCGCAGAGCCACACCCACAATAAGCTTGGACCCAAACCAACCACATAGCAGCACTTCCTACACCTGGGTATAAGCTTTGTGGTATTTACTTTTATAAGCTGCCCCTGGAATGGACCTCAACATAAGAGAGACACCTGCACCAAAAAAGAAACTATTTGGATTAAGTCTTCCATTTTGAGGACTAGAGAGATGGCTCAGTAGTTAAGAGCACTGATTGCTCTTCAGTGGTCCAGAGTTCAATTCCCAGCACCACATGGTGGCTCACAACCACTTGCAATGGGATCTGATGCCCTCTTCTGGTGTGTCTGAAGACAGTGACAGTGTACTCATAAAAATAAATAAATCTTAAATAAATAAAAGGGAGGGGCTTCCATTTTGAGCAGGGGCTGAGTAAGGTTTACATTCCCAAGACCTCCCTGGGAACTGACATCCTACTGAGCAGATAATAGACATCCAGGTTGGCAAGATAAGACATGAACATTAGCCAGGAGGTGGTGGCACACACCTGTAATCCCAGCACTTGGGAGGCAGAGGCAGGCCGATTTCTGAGTTCAAGGCCAGCCTGGTCTACCGAATGGGTTCCAGGACAACCAGGGCTACACAGAGAAACCCTATCTCGAAAAACGAATAACAAAAAACAAAAACAAACAAACAAAAGACATGAATATTAGATAAGGCACCTTGCCACAGTTGAATACCCCAACCAATAGAAGCAGCAGCATGTACAACAAAGACATATTCCTAATGAAATCCTCTATCCCTAAATCCTGATTGGTGAAATAATTTGACACAGATATTTGTAGATTTTAGACTTAAACCCTTGTAGGATCTTACTGTCACAACTCAGCTTCCAAGTCTGAATCGTGATCCTGATCAATCCGTCCTGGGGTGCATGCTCAATAAACCATCCCTGTCTGAGATCAGTACTTGTGTAGTTTGTGATGCAACTCCTGGACCACAACAGTAACAGAGACTGGCATAGCACTTTGAAGTCTCTAATCCTTGCCTCCTGAGGTCGACTGGCCCTGGTAATTGTATCACTGCTGTATATACAGAAGTCTGGAAAGCTGAAAGGAAGACAGCAAGAAGAGTACAAGGAACAAGAGCGTGGAGCCACCACCTTTCTGTCCTGGCGTTCAATTGTGTAAGCCAAAACACTCTACTTACAAAACCAAATGAACTACACATGTATTTTCAGCATATATTTCAAAGAACTCTGAGATTAAACAATGAAAAATGCTGAATTACACAAGTAGTTCCTAAGAGCTCTGTGGGGATAGTACAGGCAAAGAAAACAAAATGCCTTGTTTGTTTTTGGTGGTTTTTTGTTGTTGTTGTTGTTGTTGTTGTTGTTGTTATTTCTTTATGAGGGAATGTTGTTTTTTCCCTTCTGTTTGTTTGTCTCCCCCCCTGCCCCCCCAGACTGGGTTTCTCTGTGTAGCCCTGGCTGTCCTGGAACTCACTCTGTAGACCAGGCTGGCCTTGAACTCAGAAATCCAACTCTGCCTCCCAAGTGCTGGGACTGAAGGCGTGCGCCACCACCGCCCAGCTCTGTTTGTCAAGATAGGATTTTTCTGTGTATCTTCGGCTGTCCTGGAAATTGCTCTGTGGACCAGGCAGGACCTGCCTGCCTCTGTTGGGTTTAAAGGCATGCACCATCACCTCTGGCCAGATCTGATTTTTGTTTGTTTTCCCCCAGCACTAAAATTTCTATTGATAATTTTTTAATTTCACATAATGCACCCTGATTTCTGAGTTCAAGTCCAACCTGGTCTACAGAGTGAGTTCCAGGATAGCTAGGGCTATACAGAGAAACCCTGTCTCGAAAAAAAACCCCTCCCCCCAAAAAAAACATAAGAATATATATGCTTTTGTTCTAATCTCTGACATGGGATTGTTCACAGCAGCTGACTATGTGATCTGCCTCGTGTTCTAGCAGGGGAGTGATTTTACTAGCAGCAGATAGTTTCTGCAACTGTGTGATGTTTGGAATTCTAGAGACTTTTCAGAGGGTATATAAATGCTAGGGCCCTAAGAGGCAGGGTGGGTTGTTGGTGGGTTATTGGTTGTTGGTTGGTTGCTGTTGGGTCTTCGTGAGCAAAGAAAAAACAAGAAGAAATTAGATATCCTGAAAGTGAAGATGAAACTTGCCCCAGGGAACTCACAGCCCTAATCAGCAGGAAGTAATCCATCCCCACTCCTTTCTATCCTTTCTTCCTCTCTTATCTAGGGCTAGGGGGTTGAAAGGGTGGAAAAGAGGGTGGGGAAGAAGGACAGAAAGAACCCACAAAGTAACAAATGCTGGCTACAAAGAAAGGAAAACTAAAAACAAAACAAAACAAAACAAAACCCCACAAGTCCAATCTGTGTTGCCCATATACTCACTGGAGCACAGTCAAACTCCCAGTGGCCAGCTCCTTAAAGAAAACTGAGTCTTTCCCAAGCCAAACCCCTGCCAAAATGCCATCAACTGTGGAGATGACATTTCAGCATCCTTGTCACAGGTTTTAAGAGTTCTCTGCTGGGCTGGAGAGAAGGCTCAGCGGTTAAGAGCACTGACTGTTCTTCCGGAGGTCCTGAGTTCAATTCCCAGCAACCACATGGTGGCTCACAACCATCTGTAATGAGATGTGATGCCCTCTTCTAGTATGTCAGAAGACAGCTACGATGTACTTACATATAATAATAAATAAATCTTTAAAAAAAAAAAAAAAAAAAAAAAAGAGTTCTCTGCCCAGGCTGGTTTTTTATTTTGTTTGGGGAGGGGGGGGGGGTCACAGAAGCTTTCTAGGACTGTCTGGTTTTTAAGTTGATTATTAAACTCACACTAAGAGAACACCAGCTCAGAAAAGAATATACAAGTCCCATCCTGAAGCTTGAAGAAGTGTCTCTCCCATTTCGGCCTACTGAGGGAGTCTCTCCTAGAGCAAGGTGAAGCGGCTCACACCTGGGAAACAAGGCAGGACTGCTCTGGGTTCCAGGTCAGAAGAGGGTACACATCAAGACCCTGTCTCAAAAACTAAGACAAGTGCCAGATGGTGGTAGTGCATGCCTTTAGTCTCAGCACTCAGGAGACAGAAGCAGAAGGATCTCTGTAAGTTTGAGGGTAGCCTGGTCTACAGAGAGTTCCAGGACAGTCAGGGCTATACTGAGAAACCCTGTCTCGAAAAACCAAAAAAAACAAAAACAAAAAAACAAAAAGCAAAAAAAAACAAAAAATAGGGGAATGGAATGGAATGGAATGGAATGGAATGATGGATGGATGGATGGATGGATGGATGGATGGATGGATGGATGGACATTTTTGTTTTTGTTTTTGTTTTTTTGAGGCATTGTTTCTCTGTATAACCCTGGCTGTCCTGGAACTCAGTCTGTAGACCAGGCTGGCCTCGAACTCAGAAATCCGTCTGCCTCTGCCTCCCAAGTGCTGGGATTACAGGCGTGCACCACCACGCCCAGCCAGAAAAATGACTCTTGTTCAGAGTGCAAAGCGAGCTTGGGATATCTAAAGCTGTTCTATGTGAAAGTAGGCCTAGAGTTATGCCATGAGACATGACAGTTGTGTGGTTTGGCCATCCCCTGATTATTTACCACAAAGTAAAGATAAATAACTTTATTGTACATATGAGTAACAACTTTTGTTTAACCTGTGCGCGTGTACATGTGCCCCAGGCTGGAGTGACAGGAGGTGATAGGCTGCCAGGTGACAGTGCTGGGATGCAGCCCAGGCCCTCTGTCAGAGCAGGACATTCTCTTAGACTATGAACCATTTCTCAGTTCCAAATGACAACGTGACATAAAGCACACACAAATGAAATAAATACAGCTCAGCATCCCACTCCACTCAGTATGAAGAACTATTTCCGGTATTTGATATGGTTCTGGGTGAAGAGACTACAAGATCAACATTAATACCTCTAACTTTGAAATGGTTTTGTTTTTTGAGACAGGGTTTCTCTGTGACTATGGGATCAACATTAATATCTCTAACTTTGACATGGTTTTGTTTTTTGAGACAGGGTTTCTCTGTGCATCCCTCTAGCACTCAGGGCTCTACCTGCCTCTGCCTCCCAAGTACTAGAATGACACCACTGCTTAAACTGTCCTTCAATAGCCCTCTTCTCCACCCACTCCCCATCAATTCAATACCATGCTCACCTTTTCAAAATCTGCCAGTGATCTGTTCTTGCTAGCTTGAGCCACACATTTCAATGCTTCTGTCTGAGAATTAAAAAATAAATAGTTAGATAGATAGATAGATAGATAGATAGATAGATAGATAGAATAGATGTGTTTCATGAACATGATCTGTCCTGCATGTCTATACATGTACCCAAGGTCTCATAAGCACTTTCTGTTATATACAACAACCTGTCCTCACCATCACTTTTTTAAAGGGGTCTGGGTAGAAAAGCCAGCAGTATTGAGTATCACTGTATGCCAACCAGTTTCCCTTTGAAATGTGAAGTCACTTAAGTAGAAGTTTCCCAGGAAGATAGACCTAAATAAGGATTCCCTAGAGAAAACAAGAGAACTGTGATTTCTTTCTCCTTATTCCAAGATATTTTTTTTATCTCCACATGCACCCAATTTTTTCTGCCCTCAAACCTGATAATCTCTTGGTTTTATCAAGGTTCATTCTGCTAGCTTTGATACAAAACACTGATTGTGTAAGGTTTGCACTGGGGCTCAGACAGCACATATTACACTTGAATATTAAAACCCTACAGTGTGACAAAACTGAATATACAGTGGCCAAGAGAAACTTCCAACTTGGTTACAAAAAGATATCTAATGAACTATCAAGTCTACACTCAACACCCATCTTTCCACATCAGCCTGGTTTCTTTTTTCTTTTTGTTTGTTTGTTTGGTTGGTTTTTTTTAGTTTTTTCGAGACAGGGTTTCTCTGTGTAGTCCTGGCTGTCCTGGAACTCACTCTGTAGACCAGGCTGGCCTCGAACTCAGAAATCCGCCTGCCTCTGCCTCCCAAGTGCTGGGATTAAAGGCGTGCACCACCACGCCTGGCCAGCCTGGTTTCTTGAAAGCTCTCACCTAGGCACAAAGTAACAGGGAGCTCCTCCAAGTCAGCACACAAATAAGGAAGGTAAGCTATACGCCGACTAACCTGGACAGGCTGTCAGGAGCACAGATCTTAGCATCTTCCCTACAGATGACAACTGTCATAATGAGTACCCTCTGGAAGGCAGAGCCACATAACAAATGCTCCAAGTCTATGTCCACAGCTCCCAGCTCCCTGTCCTCTTCCTGGACATGTGCAGACCCCTCTCAACAATACAACTCTATTTTTTGGGTTTTGTTTTGTTTTGTTTTGTTTTGTTTTGCTTTGCTTTGTTTTGTTTTGCTTTGCTTTGCTTTGCTTGGAGACAGGATCTTACTAAGTAGCCCTGACTGTCCTAGAACTAACAGAGATCTGCCTACCTCTGCCTCCTAATGCTGGGGTTAAAGGTGTATGCTACCATACCCAGCTTCAAATCCAGTTATAAGGAAAATCTCTACAGTAATAGCCAGTATTCCAAGTCAGAAGTATAATCTGACGTGAAACTTTTACTGAAGAAACAACAAATTAGGACCACTTACAGAGAAATCAGTTTTTGTTAATAGTATTCCAGAGATTTATCAAGATAGCTAATCTGTTTACTGTTTAGAAACAACCATACTTGAAATTCACAATGATTGGTTTGACTTAATGATGACAGTCAGAGAGCAGAAAGGGAAGAGGACACACACCTGGGCAGCATTCTTACAACTGTGTGGTCTAGAGAGTCATCCACACTCACCCAAATACAAAAGGGTGATCAACCACCTCTTTTAAAGTACACCCAGATTCATAGTATGAACTGAAAGATCAGTTGAGAAACACTAAGGGAAGTCTCAAAAGTTAGTTCTCACACCAAGTAATCTGACCTCCGCACAAGCATTTTGTACCAGATCTAAGCAGGTTTCTGACCCAGAGTTAGGATGTCAGGTTCACAATAGGAAAATCTGGCCAAAGATAAGTTGTAACCTAACAGCAAATGCTACAATATATTTCTGTTAAGTCCCTCAAGTTACCTATCTGTACCAGCATCCAACACTGACTTTCTAGGCCAAGAATTTAACAGTAAAGAAAGCCCAATGAAGCCGGGCCATGGTGGCCTGTAATCCCAGCACTCTGGGAGGCAGAGGCAGGCAGATTTCTGAGTTCAAGGTTAGCCTGGTCTACAGAGTGAGTTCCAGGACAGCCAGGGCTATACAGAGAAACCCTGTCTCAAAAAAAACCAAACCCAAAAAGCCAAAAAAAAAAAAAAAAAAAAAGAAGAAGGAAAGGAAAGGAAAGGGGAAAGGAAAGGAAAGGGGAAAGGAAAGGAAAGGAAAGGAAAGGGGAAAGGAAAGGAAAGGGGAAAGGAAAGGAAAGGAAAGGAAAGGAAAGGAAAGGAAAGGAAAGGAAAGGAAAGGAAAGGAAAGGAAAGGAAAGGAAAGGAAAGGAAAGGGAAAAGGAAAGGGAAAAGGAAAGGAAAGGGAAAGGAAAAGGAAAGGAAAGGGAAAGGAAAGGGAAAGGAAAGGGAAAGGAAAAGGAAAAGGAAAGGAAAGGGAAAGGAAAAGGAAAGGAAAAGGAAAGGAAAAGGAAAGGAAAAGGAAAAGGAAAGGAAAAGGAAAGGAAAAGGAAAGGAAAAGGAAAGGAAAAAGGAAAAGGAAAGGAAAAGGAAAGGAAAGGAAAGGGAAAGGAAAGGGAAAGGAAAGGGAAAGGAAAGGGAAAGGAAAGGGAAAGGAAAAGGAAAGGAAAAGGAAAAGGAAAGGAAGAGGAAAGGAAGAGGAAAGGAAGAAGAAAGGAAGAAGAAAGGAAAAAGGAAAAGGAAAGGAAAAGGAAAGGAAAAGGAAAGGAAAAGGAAAGGAAAGGAAAAGGAAAAGGAAAGGGAAGGAAAGGAAAGGAAAGGGAAGGAAAGGAAAGGAAAGAAAAAAAAAAGAAAGAAAGAAAACCCAATGAGTGAGCTTAAGGGAGAAAAGCAGGGAGTGGGGAAGGGAGGATGGAGACCTGAGGAACACTGGTCCCATCAAACATCATGAAGTGACAATACTCTAGTTTCAGAGTACAAGTGCATTGGCAATATCCCCTACCTGCCTCCCTGCATACCGAAGTGCAAGCTTTCCGCTCACCAAAGCCTGGACATCTTCTGGGCTGCAAAAAAGACAACAACAACACAAAAACAAAACAAAACAAACAAAACAACAATAACTTGGTCAATTGCTCCAGGACATAGGTTTAGGTTAACTACTAACCAGAATTCCTTGTGAAAGCTCAACTGAGAGAAAAATCAACCAAACCTGTATGTCCCAACACTACAGAAGTTGGTGTTTTTTTCACTCTTGGCCAAGGCTAGCAGTGAAAGGTAAAAATACCCCAAAATTAAACAGAACACAGCTAGGCATGGTAATACATACTTTTAGAGAGGCACAGGCAGTTGCATCTCTGAATTCAAGGCCAGCCTGGTCTACACAGTGAGATTCTATCTAAAAAAAAAAAAAAAAAATATATATATATATATATATAGGGGGTGGGGGTAGGAAGAAAAAAAAGATACAGAAAAAGAGGAGAAGGTGAAAGCCCAACTGAATGTGCCCACTTGCCCAATAATCAACAGACAGCATGATGTTTTTGTTTTTGGTGGTTTTTTTTTTGGGGGGGGGGGGGGTTCGAGACAGGGTTTTTCTGTGTAGCCTTGGCTGTCCTCGAACTCAGAAATCCACCTGCCTCTGCCTCCCAAGTGCTGGGATTACAGGCGTGCGCCACCACCACCCGGGGACAGCATGATGTTTAAGGGAACTGTCAGCATAGCGGGTCTCGTCCAAACACATCCTGAGCTCAGTGGGCAGAGGATCCGCCTGACAAACATGGAGCCTGGGTTTGTTTCCCAGCACCAATAACTCATATTGGTAATCACAACACTTGGACAGCAGAAATGTGTCTCCAACATCATCCTTGTCTACATAAAAAGTTAAGGCCAGGTCTGGAGAGATGGTTCAGTGGTTAAGAGCACTTGTTGCTCTAGCAAAGGACCTGGATTTAATTCCCAGCACCTACACGGATGCTCACAGATAACTGTAACTTCAGCTCCAAGGGATGATGCCTTCTGGACACCAGGCATGCAAGTTATACACAGACACATTCAGGAGAAACGTATGTATACAGACCAAACTAAATTTCAAACAAATATATTCAAAAAAATTAAGGCAAGCAGGGTGGTGGTGTCTCACACCTTTAATCCCAGCACTTGGGGGCAGAAAGCAAGCTGATCTCTGTGAGTTCGAGGCCAGCCTGGTCTACAGAGTAAGTTCCAGGACAGCCAAGACTACATAGAGAAACAGTCTCTAAAAAACAAAGGAAAAAAACAAGTTATGTCCAGCCTAGGTAACATGAAATCCTGTGTCCCCTGGCATATCCCTCTCGAAAGAAAGGAAAGGAGGGAGGGAAAGAAAAGAAGGAAAGACAGAAAGAGGAGACAGATATAGAGGAAGGGAGGGAAGAAAGGAAAGCAGGAGGGATAAATAAAAATATAAAATTTAAAAATTCAAAAGTCATGACCCTAGGTTAGGGATCGTTTTTACCTAGTATACATGAGGCTCTGGGCTGAGTCTCTAGCACCACTTAACTATCACACCTTTAAAAGTCCACTTTAAAAAGATTTACTGTACAGCTCATTTTTTCCCCATTCTGGGGGGCCAGTTGACTAACACTGGCCTATCAGCTATTTCCTGAACTCCGTCCTGTGTTCAATATCTTTGAGGACAGATTATTTGAAGAGTGAGAAATCTCCAAGAGAATTTCCCAGTTAAGTAATTTCTAAAAGCATCTCCCAAAATCTCAAAGAGCAGCAATCAAAAATTTTATGGAACACCTCTGACCACCCCACTCTGCACCAGCCTGCAGCTAGAGGTGCACCTAATAGAGGCCACACTCCCCACCTGAGCCATCTCTGCTGTAGTGCATACTTGATTGAAATATTAGTTCTTACATCCTCCAGTTATCGGTCACTTACGTGTTGAGCATGATTTTGCACAGCAACATGTACTTCAGAGATGTGATGGCCTTGGGGCTATCAATGGAGTCATAGCCTTCGAACGCCTCATAGAAATATGAGTATGCAGTCTTCCAGTCCTTCTCCTCTGCTGCATGAATAATACCTGCTCAGTGAAAAAGAAAGATCAAATAACCATATAAAATAACAGAACCATAAGAGAGCTAGAAAATGCCTTAGAAAGTGACCCCAACAGCATCAAGTTACTAGTTTTAACAAAGAAACAGCCAGTTCCTGAAAGTTGACATTAGAACCCCAGGTCTCTAGCCTCTCTGATCAGCACCTTTTTTAACTTCTCAAAGGAGTTAGAGATTCAATTCAAAAGGAACGCCAAATACACACAGTGTATTATCTCTCCCCTGCTTCTCACTGCCTAGTCCTACACATGTTTAACCTCCAGGACATCACCTGAACAGACCAGTGAGCTGACCAGACCACATGATTAAACTCAATTAGTAACATCAGCTCTGGACTGGAATACAGTAGTGCTCGACTAACACACACAAGCCCTGCATTTAAACCTGGCACCAAATAAGCTAAACATGACTTCAAACATCTGTAATCCTAGCACTTGGAGGTAGAAAGAAGAAGACCACAAGTATAAGGTCATCCTCAACTACAAATCAATTTTAAAGCCATCCTGGGTTTCATGAGGTCTATATCTCAAAAGCAGAATAATAAAATTAAAATTAAAAAAACCCCAAGTTCAATTCCCAGCAACCACATGGTGGCTCACAACCATCAGTAATGGGATCTGATGCCCTCTTCTGATATGTCTGAAGACAGCTACAGTGACTCATACACATAAAATAAATTTTTAAAAAATTAGTAATCCAGCTTTTTCTAAGCTGAGTTTTGGTTTTCTCTCTTTAATTTTTCTTTCCTTTTTTTTTTTTTTTTTTTTTTTCCTTTTTTTCTTTCGAGACAGGGTTCCTCTGTGTAGCCCTGACTGTCCTGGAACTCACTCTGTAGACCAGGCTGGCCTCGAACTCAGAAATCCACCCGCCTCTGCCTCCCAAGTGCTGGGATTACAGGCGTGCGCCACCACTGCCCGGCTTTTAATTTTTAAAGACAGGTTCTCACTAGGTAACTTGAGCTGTCTTGGAGCTCACTATGTAAACCAGACTGGCCTCCAACTCTCACAGAGATCTACCACTCCCTCCAAATGCTGGGAGTAAAAGTGTGTGCTACCACACCTGGCTAAATTTAGGAGTTCCATACTGAAGCAGCTTTCCTGGTTGGCAACATTCCCCAACATGTTATTTCTTTCATTTCAAATATACCTTTGTAGTGGCTATTCCTGATTGTCAACTTGACTATATGTGGAATGAACTACAATCTAGAATTGGAAGGCTCACCTATGATCCTAATCTGGAGGCTCAGAGATATAAGTTTCTGACCTGGACTTAGCATGGAGATCTTGAAGCATGATTTCCAGTTCAAGATCATCTAGGATTAAAGGCATGGAGACATACACCTTTAATCCCAGATTATGGCTATGGATTCTAGTTCAAGATCATCTGGGATTAAAGGCATGGATACACACACCTTTAATCTGGGCTACACCTTCTACTGGAGACATATATAAGGACATTGAAAGAAGGCAGACTCATTCTTCCTTGCCGGCTTGCTTCGTGGGACTGAGCAACTGCAAGATCCTTGGACTTCCATCCACAGCTGCTGCTGACTACTGTTGGGGAGTTGGACTACAGACTGTAAGTCATCGACAAATTCCCTAACTACATAGAGACTGCCCATACGATCTGTGACTCTAGAGAACCCAGACTAATACAACCTTATTTGGGGATTTTGCCTATATGCAATCAGTGTATAATAAATCTCATATAATCCAATTCCATAAACAGCTACTATTTCTTTAGGTTAATACCAAAGTTTATCTCTAATCCTAATTGGGTTGTTCCAGGTGAGCTTAATGTTAGTTGAAACAACTACCTGCAGCGTATGTTATATCCTCACCTGAGATGACATGGAAGTTAGTAGCTAGTAGACTGAGAAGCGCTTCTCTATACTTTGCCTAACTCTGTATCCCTTTATGGCATTAAAGACCTCAACCCCACCCATCTCTTTACCAGAGTGCTTCCCTACCCTTTTTATATAAAATACTTAGCAAATAAAAGTAAAAGGCTAAGGCTGCTAAAAGTTGATCCTAGAAAAATCAGCATTTTAGCAGCATGCCCATAACTCACTGTAACAACTGAGACACAAAGCACAGAGGCGGTAAGCTTCCAGCTTAGCACCTTTACCTATAACCTACCATCTCCCACTTTGAGGGAAGAGTCAAATCCTTTTTTTTTTTAACAGTTCTTAACTAAAGAGGTCTACAGGAAAATACATACTTCTTTATAGCCAAGGAAAGTCCCTCAAGATATAACAAACTAGGGCTGGAGAGGCAGTTTAGATGTTAAAAGCACTGACTACTCTTGACTGGACTTGAATCAAATCCTCCAAACACACATGGTAGCTAACAACATCTGTAACTCCAGTTCTAGAATCTAACACCTTCTTCTAGACTCCATGGGCACCAAAACACACGCACGGTACATAGACTATACATTCAGACAAAATTATCACACACATCAAATAGAACTAAATAAATCTAAAGGAGGAAGAAGGACACAACTGCTAAAGCTATTAGACTTGATGAATATCAGAATTTCCCCACATCTCCCAGCATATCAATAGAGCAGAATAAATCACTAGAATAAGTCTGTTTGGGGAAAAATGGGGAGCTTGTAACCCCAGCACTCAGGAAGCTGAGGAAGAATTCAAGTCCAAAGCCAGCACAGATTATTATATAGAAAATTATCTTAGGGGGGTGGGGGGGGGGGCAGGCGTGATGGCCCATGCCTTTAATCCCAGCACTGGGGAGGTAGAGGCAGGTGGATCTCTGTGAGTTCCAAGCCAGCCAAGTCTACAAAATGAGTCCAGGAGGGAGAAATCCTGTCTGGAAACCATACCCCTCCTCCATAGAGGGGTGGGGTGGGTGGTAATAAGGTCTCAAAAACAAATATGCTGTTTCCATGAAAACGTTAGCAAAAGCAGCTATATCAACACTAGCTGCACCACTGTTGGCAGAAGTGTACTTTGTATATTTCTCCATTAATTTATTTATCTTGATTGCTGCCCCTCCCTCACCTCCCCTCAGAGCTCCTTCCTATGCTCCCTCCTCTGAGCAGGCAGAGCCCCCTGGGTACCCCCGCACCCCATGGGACATCAAGGCTCTGCAGAACTGGGCACATCCTCTCCGACTGATGTCAGACAAGGCAGCCCAGCTAGAAGAATGGGCTCCACAGAATGCTTACTTTTTTAAAACATTTATTCATGCATCTGAATGTTTGTGTACATGCCCAGAAAGGCCAGAAGAGGGCATCAAATCCCCTAGAGCAGGAATGGCAGGCAAGTTGTGAGATGCCCAATGTGTTCCAAACTACTTAGCCATTTCTTGAATCTGAATATTTACTTTTTTTTTTTTTTTTTTTTTTTTTGGTTTTTCGAGACAGGGTTTCTCTGTGTAGCTCCGGCTGTCCTGGAACTCACTCGGTAGACCAGGCTGGCCTCAAACTCAGAAATCCGCCTGCCTCTGCCTCCCAAGTGCTGGGATTAAAGGCGTGCGCCACCACCGCCCGGCTGAATATTTACTTTTAAAAGCAAAGACCCACACAGCAGCCAGACAGTGGTGACACACGCCTTTAATCCTAGCACTTGGGAGGCAGAGGCAGGCGGATTTCTGAGTTCGAGGCCAGCCTGGTCTATAGAGTTCCAGGTCAGCCAGGGCTACACAGAGAAACCCTGTCTTGAAAAACAATGACAACAAAAAAGCCCACACAGTCATTCAGCACAAACATTAAAGGGAATCTTCCATGTGTCAAGCAAAAAAATATACAGACAAGACTCCTAACGAGCTTCTTATGATAGTGTGTACAGAAGAGGAGATTTGTGGGGACTTGAGAGAGCAGAGCACCTGTCCTTGCAGGTTCAGTTTCTAGTACCCACATAGTGGCTGACAACTATCTATAACTCCAGTTCCAAGGCATCAATGCTCTCTTCTGGCTTCTGGGGCACCAGGCATACATGTAAACACAGGAAAAACACCCATTCATATAAAATTAAATAAATAAATAAATAAATAAATAAATAAATAAATCACACACACACACACACACACACACACACACACACACACAGAGGTATTAAGTTAGTAAGTAAGAAGTAAATTAAGGGCTGGAGAGATGGCTCAGCAGTTAAGAGCACTGACTGCTCTTCCGGAGGTCCTGAGTTCAAATCCCAGCAACCACATGGTGGCTCACAACCATCTGTAATGAGATCTGATGCCGTCTTCTTGTGTGTCTGAAGACAGCTACAATGTACTTACATATAATAAATAAATAAATCTTTAAAAAAAAATAAGTGGGTGGGAACAGGGAAAGGGGAAAGCCTTTGGAATGTAAACATAGAATATAGAAAATAAAAAAAAAATTAAAAAAAAAAAAGAAGTAAATTAAGTCAGATTCCTAAAGTATGGCTCTGACAGCCATACTTTAATTATTCTTAATTATTGTAGACAGTTAATAGGAAAAAGCTGGTTAGAAAGGCAGCCTTGTAATTGGTTTGAGGAAAATTTAGCCAAATCAGCCACCTGTTTTCCAGCCTTGGCTCCACCCTCACCCACCCTCTAGTCCCCATCCCACTCCCTTCGCCCTAAGGTAAGGTTAGCAGTAGGAAGCACATCTTACGCCCTTACCTGACTGCATGTCCAGGGTGGCCTGCAATTTAGGGGGGCAGTAGATGGCATTTGCTGTGGTTCGAGCAGAGGTTAAGGCAGCTCGGGCTTTCGGCAGATTACTCAGAGCATGGTAAGTTTTGCTTTCTAAAAGCTGTACTTCCACCAAAAGCGCTTTATCGTCCATCTTTTTCAACTCCCGCAGCAGCTGAGAACCTGGAAAGGGAAATACACACGTTTGTTAGCCTCCGCACCCCACCCCATTTTAAGATAGGAACATACTATGTAGCTCTGGGTGGCCTGGAATGTACTAGGAAGACCAAGCTGGTTGCTCTCGCAGACCACCTGATTCAATTCCCAGGACCCACATGGTAGTTCACAACCATCTGTAGTTCTCGTTTCAAGGATCCAATGCCTTCTTCTGTACCAGGCATACATGTGGTACATGTACATATATGCAGATAAACACTCATACATTTATTTAAAAAGGTTTGTTTTAATTTTATGACCATGTGACTTTGTAATGTATATGCAAACATATACCCGACACTATGCCTTTATGCTCACAGAGACCAAAAGGACATCAGGCATTCTCCCCTTTCACTTTCTACCTATTTCTCTGAGGCAGTCTCTTCCTAACTCTGGGGCTCCAGTTTTCTCACCTAAGCTGGAGGCTAGCAAGCCCCAGTGATCCTCCTATAACCACACGCCTTGAAGCTGGCAATTTTTCTAGATTTTCTTGGTGGCATTATTTTTTTTGTTTTGTTTTGTTTTGTTTTGTTTATTGAGACAGGGTTTCTCTGTGTAGTTCTGGCTGTCCTGGAACTCACTCAACTCACTCTGTAGACAGGCTGGCCTCGAACTCCGAAATCCGCCTGCTTCTGCCTCCCAAGTGCTGGGATTAAAGGCATGCGCCACCACCGCCTGGCTGGTGGCCTTAATTTTAATATTACTTTTTTTTCAAGACAGGGTTTCTCTGTGTTGCCCTGGCTGTCCTGGAACTCACTCTGTAGACCAGGCTGGCCTCAAACTCAGAAATCCGCCTGTCTCTGCCTCCCAAGTACTGGGATTACAAGGCTTGCGCCACCACCGCCCAGCTCAATTTTAATATTAAAATACCACAAAATCTCACTCTCCACTCATGGCAATGAGAAGAAACCTTCTAAATCTCATACAGGTCACTTTTACAGCCCATGTAAGAACTAAATTCCTCTCTAATGTGCTTTCAAACGAAAACCATGTATCTCTAACACTTTTGTTCTAACTACAGCACTGGAGCTAAGAGTCCTATGCACTCACACTAAGTTTACAGTCAGAATCTCTCCCATCCACTACTCAAGCACTGTGGGACAGAGACCCTGGAAGCAGACAGTGAAGGCGTGCCTGCAGTTCCCCTCTGAGAGCTGTGGCTACATGGTAAGAAACTGCCTCAACAAGACAAGCACAAAGAAAACACAGGGCGCATGGGCGATGAAGGGCTTTTAGGTATGTCAATAGTCTCCAAAAATACCTTATTTCTCCAACTCAGAAAAGACCAAGAGATCATTCATACCATGTGCAAAAATATGTATAAAAGGCCTGAAGATAAGAATTAAGACTATGATGCACATCTATAACTGTAACACTTAGGAGACTAAAACAAGAGGAGTATGAACATGAGGCCAGACTGGCTATATAATTAACTCCAGACTCAACTTAGGCTACATATAGTAAAACCTTGTCTCAAAAAAGAAAAAGAGGCTGGGCGGTGGTGGCGCACACCTTTAATCCTAGTGCTTGGGAGGCAGAGGCAGGCGGATTTCTGGGTTTGAGGCCAGCCTGGTCTACAAAGTGAGTTCCAGGACAGCCAGGGCTATACAGAGAAACCCTGTCTCAAAAAAAAAGAAAAAAACAAAGAAAAGAAAAAGAAATAAAGAGAAAGAGAGATGGGAGGGAGGGAGAACAAACAACTATAAAACCTTTTTAAAACAAAACAAAAAAGAGCCAGATGTGGTGGTGTACATCTTTAAACTCAGCACTTGGAAAGCAGAAACAGGCAGAACTCTCAGATTCTAGCCACCCAAGGTTACATAGTGTAACCTTGTCTCAAAAGAAAAGCAACTAAAAACTTTCTATTAATTTTAAACTGATAGGATAAACAACAAAAGAAAATGAAAAGGATGAATAGGATGTCATTATAGTTTAAATGTATGTTGGGCAGTGGTGGTGTACACTTCTAATCCCAGCACTTGGGAGGCAGAGGCAGGTGGATTTCTGAGTTCAAGGCCAGCCTGGTCTACAGAGTGAGTTCCAGAACAGCCAGGGCTATACAGAGAAACCCTGTCTTGGAAAAATAATATCATATAATGTAATGTAATGTAATGTAATGTAATATAATGTACTTTATTCAATATGCACACATGGGGGCCTAAGCCCAGTAGTGCCTAAACAAACAAACCACATGGAAGTTAGAGGACAACTTTTTCTGTCTTTTTGGAAACAGGGCTTCTTTGTATGGCCCTAACTGTCCTAGAACTAGCTCTGTAGACAAGGTTAGCCTGGAACTCTGAGATCTGCCTGCCTCCACTTCCTGAGTGCTGGGATTAATGATGTGTACAAACAGGTCTTAGAGAACAACTCCTGACAGTCAATCTCACCTGTCACCTCATGGGATCCAGGAATTAAACTCAGATCCTCTCTGAAATATTTTCCATGTAAATCTTTAATTTTATCATAAAATGTTTTTACTTCCCTAAAAAAAAAAATCTCAGGTCCTCAGGCCTGAGTGCAAACACCAGTAAAGGCTGAGATATTTGCTGGCACAAAACTTACTTTAAAAGGTATCATCAATAAAATAAAAAAAACTTAGCAGGCATATCAGCTCTACCTATAATCCCAGGGTTTAGTAGGTAGAAACCAGGAATTCCCAAAGCAAATTATGTAGCTAGACTAGTTGAATCCAAAAGTTTAGGGGAGAGACCCTCCCTTAGAATATAAGGGGCAAAGCAATGGAGAAAGATACCCAATGTCAAACTATGACCTCCAACACAAACAAATGCATATACACATTTGAACACACATATACACATGCAACTCACACAGTGTAGTACAATATACCAGTCTGTACTACGAAATCTGAAAAAGTGAAGAAATAACTCAAGAATGGGGGAAAATATTTGCAAATATCAAATATCAATCTTTTTTTTTTTTTTTTGGTTTTTGGTTTTTCAAGACAGGGTTTCTCTGTATAGTCCTGGCTGTCCTGGAACTCACCCAGTAGACCAGACTGGCCTCGAACTCAGAAATCACCTGCCTCTGCCTCCCAGAGTGCTGGGATTAAAGGCGTGTGCCGCCGCCACCACCACCCGGCAATATCAATCCTCTTAAATGATGAGACTAAATATTTTCAAATTACCAATGTTAATTAACAGGAATAAAAAAAAAAAATGGGGACATCCAGATGCTTCAACTGGTAGCTGGGCACAGTGGTACACACTCAGCACTTGGGAGATAGAAACAGGGGGATTCCTCAGTTTGAGGCAAGCCTGGTTTATAGAGCAAGTTCCAAAAAGATAATTCAAAGACACCTGCCCATTAGCTTCCCATGATTTAAGTCCCCCAAAACCATACAGTTAATGAATGAACTGACATCCTTGTTATCTTCCTACTTCCACAAATGCACTCACACAGATAAATAAACCAGTAAGTAAATGTGAAAAATTAGGATTTAAAAAACAAGGGAGCAGCCTGGCGTGGTGGTGCACGCCTATAACTTGGGAGGCAGAGGCAGGCGGATTTCTGGGTTTGTGACTCAGGCTTGCTATCCCAGCACTCAAGGAGTGCCATGCGTTAAGACTAGCCAAGGCTACAAACCAAGATCCTGTTACCCTCCCAAACAAACAAAACCCTAATAATAATAAATAATGCAATTAAAAATAAGCAAAGTAGCCGGGCGTGGTGGTGCACGCCTGTAATCCCAGCACTTGGGAGGCAGAGGCAGGCGGATTTCTGAGTTCGAGGCCAGCCTGGTCTACAGAGTGAGTTCCAGGACAGCCAGGGCTACACAGAGAAACCCTGTCTCGAACCCCCCCCCCCCCCGCAAAAAGCAAAGTATCTAAATAGATATGTCTCAAATAAAGATGTGCTATATCCTGTATCATTAAAGAAATGCATACCAAAACTGGAAATCCTACTTATATACATTAAAAGATGGTATTGATGAGGATGTTTCTGCCACTTGGGAAACAGATTGGTTGTTCTTCAAAAAACTATAGACAGCACTTGACTAAGTAACCCCACTTCTAGGCCTGTATTCAAAATAAAAACAGGCCCATCTGAAACAACCTATTCCACAAACAGGACAAAATCCTATCACTTGATGAATAGGAGGGTCACAGCCAGAGACTGGGGAAACTGCTCAGGTGGTAAAGTGCTTCTATACCAACCTGAATTTTGATCTCCAGCACTCAAGTGAAGGTTACTGCAAAGACAGAGGTAAAAGGATCTCAGGAACTGGTGGCCATCAAGTCTAAGCAAGCTGTGAACCACCACTCTTAGTGAGAGACCATCTCAAAATGAAGGTAAGCAATGGTTGAAGACACTCAGCACCAACCTCTGGCCTCCATACATGTATGAACCAGCACACATGCACTCAAACGGTACATCCAGTGGACAACTGTTTAGCAATAATGAAGTGCTGACACCTGACAAGGGTGAATCTCCCCCCTACCCCTCCCACCACCCCACCCCTGAGACATGGTGGCTTCTCTGTGTAGCCCTGGCTATCCTGGAACTCACTCTGTAGACCAGGCTGGCCACGAACCCTCTGCCTCCCAAGTGCTGGTATTACAGGCATGTGCCACCATCACCCGACAACAGGTGACTCTTTTTTTTTTTTTCTTTTTTTTTTTTTTTTTTTTTGGTTTTTCGAGACAGGGTTTCTCTGTGTAGTCCTGGCTGTCCTGGAACTCACTCTGTAGACCAGGCTGGCCTCGAACTCAGAAATCCACCTGCCTCTGCCTCCCAAGTGCTGAGATTACAGGCGTGTGCTACCACTGCCCAGCACAACGGGTGAATCTTAAGAGCATTATTCTAAGCAAAAAATCACCATGTTATATGACTGCATTCATATAAACTGTCCTAAACAGGAAGATCTGTACAGAAATCAAGCAGCAGTTCCCTAGGGCTTGGAAAATGGAGTGAGGAATGAAGAATTAATGAGAAGTGACTGAAGATAGCTTCTTTCTGAAGTGATAGAAATGCTCTGAAATTAGTGCTGGTCATTGTACAAACTTAGTGAATACAGTTTTTACACATACACACACACTCACTGAATTACATAACTCTGAAGTGAATTTTAGGGGATGGGAAGATAACTCAGTCTATAAAGTCCTTGCCACACAAACCTGAGGACCTGTGTTCAAGCCCCAGAACAAAAGAAAACAGGGGGAAAAAATCCAGGTATAGTGACACTTTTAATCCCAATTCTGGGGAAGCAGAGGAGGAGGATCCCCAGGATCTCAATGGCCTGCCAGTACACCCTAATCAGGAAGTTCTAGTCCCTGTCTCAAAAGATGGAGTCAAGCATAGTTAGTTCTAGCACTCAGGAGATAGAGGCAGAGACACTAATGGATCTTGTGAGTTGAGGCCAGCTATTCTACATAAAAAGGTTTTGGGCCAGCTAGGGCTCCATGAGACCTTGTCTCAAAAAGGGGAGAGGGGAGAGGAGAGAGGAGAGGAGAGGAAGGGAGAGGAGGGGAGAGGAGAGAAGAAAAGGTAGAACACTCCTGAGGAATACACATGCGCGCTCACCACCCGGCTAAAAGCCAGAACTTATAAAAACCTGTCTCAAATGAAAGTGTAGCAGGGCAGTGGTGGCACACCACTTAATCTCAGCACTTGGGAGACAGAGGCAGGCAGATTTCTGAGTTCAAGGCCAGCCTGGTCCTACAGAGTGAGTTCCAGGACAGCCAGGGCTGCACAGAGAAACCCTGTCTCAAAAAACCTTTAAGAAAAAGAGAGAGAGAAAGTGTAACTGGAAAGAAGGCTCAATGGTTAAGAACACTTACTGTCCTTAGGGAGAACCCAGCTTCAGCTCCCAGTATCCACATGGTGACTTATACCACCCATAGGCATGCACACAGTGTACATACACAACAGATGCAGGTTAAATACTTATACTCATAAAATAAATCCAAAAGCAAGCAATGGGAGATTTCTAGGGTATTTAAAGATCAAATAAGGAGGATTTACCTGACACCAATGACTGTTCAGGGAAAGACTGTCTTCTTCAATGATATACCTACTAGTGAGGCATTCATAGTCCTACAAACAAATTCTCACCCATGGTGTTAACAACAGTCTTAATCCACTGGACCACAAAGGAAAACATAAGAGTCAAAGGAAAGCTAACTGGAAACAAGAGACTAGCATGGGAGGAAGATAAAAAAGTTAACAGGAGGAGTTGAGTATGACTGACCTACATTACACACCTCTATGAAAATGTAATGATGAAACTCATTATATGTAATCATATATGCTAATAAAAACATCAAAACAATAAAAAAAAAAATCGCCCAGCTTCCAAAAATATAGGCACTCAATTTTCTGACACACACTTCTTCACTTCTTTGTGTGTGATTGTGTATGTATGATTGTGTGTGTGTGTGTGTGTGTGTGTGTGTGTGTGTGTGTGTGTAAGCCAGGTCAACTAGTAAGAGTCAGTTCTCAAGCCGGGCATGGTGGCGCACGCCTGTAATCCCAGCACTTGGGAGGCAGAGGCAGGAGGATTTCTGAGTTTGAGGCCAGCCTGGTCTACAGAGTGAGTTCCAGGACAGCCAGAACTACACAGAGAAACCCTGTCTCGGGGAAAAAAAAAGAGTCAGTTCTCTTTTCCTCCCTGGGGATCTTCCTTTCTCTCTCTCTCTTCCCCCCAGTACTAAAATTAGAAGTCTGTTACCACATCTGGCTTCTTACATGGGTTCTGGGGATCAAACTCAGGTTATCAAGTCTGTATGGCAGGCATTTTACAAACTGAGCTATCTCCCCAGTTACCCGAACTCACCTTATCAAAGTTATATAATGCAGTAGATTGTTTTGTTTGTTGTTTCAGAATATTCACTAAGTTATACAACTTGTCACCACTAATTTCAGGTGTTCCTCTGGAACTGTATATCTCCTGTTCTTGAGACAGGATCTTTCAATGAGGCTTGAGGCTGCCTCACAGGTAAAGACAGGCTGACTGACCAATAAGCCTCAGGGTTCTTCTGTCTCTGTCTCCCTGGAATGGGATTGAAGGCCTTGGACTTACTTGAGTTCTGGGAATCAAACTCAGATCCTTGTGTGTGCAAAGCAAGGGTTTTGCCAACTGAGCCATGCCTGCCTTGGACTTCTGACCAAGGCGTGATCCACTATGCCCAGCTCCTTTTTCAAAGTTTAAGAGACCAAAATTTAAAAGCCAACAAGATGGCCTGTCCCCAAGCCTGAGTTCAATCCAGAATCCACAAGTTAGAAGACCAGAACCAGCTCCCTAAATCTGTCCTCTGACCTCCACATACAGTTATTTGCATACATTCATTCTCCCTCCCCTCACCAAAATAAAAATGTAACAAAAAAAAAGTAGATTTGAAGTATATTACAAATAGTAATATGGGGGAGGTGGGTGGAGAAATGGCTCAGCAGTTAATTATGTTAATGCTCTTCCTGAGGACCTGTGAGTTCAGATCCCAGCACCTACATTAGGCAGCTCACAATTATTTGTAACTCCAGCTACAGGGATCCAACATTTCTGATTGTCCATGGATACACAAATGTGAAAATACTCACATAGACATATACACATAAAAATAAATATTAAGAAATAAAATATAGGAGGATGGAGAGATAACTCAGCAGTTAAAGAATGCCAGCTACTCTTCCAGAGGACTCAGGTTAAATTCCTAACATCCACATGACTGCTCATAACTGTCTATAACTCATGTTTCAGGGGATCCAACACCCTCACTCACATGGACATATATGTAGTCAAAACACCAATGCACATAAAATAAACATTAAAAATTACAAAAAAATATATAGTAACTTTATAGTAGCCTATAAAACATTTGTAACTTAGCAGGGCAGTAGTGGCGCATGCCTTTAATCCCAGCACTTGGGAGGCAGAGAGGCAGGCAGATTTCTGAGTTCTAGGCCAGCCTGGTCTACAGAGTGAGGAGTGAGTTCCAGGACAGCCAGGGCTACACAGAGAAACCCTGTCTCAAAAAAAACTTAAAAAAAATTTTAAATCTAAAATTTACCAAGATATTATGTATAAGATAAACTTAAAAAATTCACCTACTATTTCAATGAAATGACTTTTACTGCTTTAAATTTAAAGCTTAAAGCTGATGCTGTTCTTTAAACTTGAGATTAAGCATAGCTGGCTTCCCAGAAATTTATTCCCCTGCTACTAGGTAAACACTAGCACTGAGCTACACCTCCACCCCAGTTTTTCAGAATCTAAAGCAGGACTTTACTTGACAAATTTTATAAATTTGTAAACTACCTGAAATACTTCTTAGGCACAAGTAAAATACAATTGCTGCCGGACGGTGGTGGCTCACGCCTGTAATCCCAGTACTCTGGGAGGCAGAGGCAGGCGGATTTCTGAGTTCGAGGCCAGCCTGGTCTACAGAGTGAGTTTCAGGACAGCCAGGGCAATACAGAGAAACCCTGTCTCGGAAAAAAAAACAAAAAACAAAAAAACAAAGCCCCCCTCCCCCCCCAAAAAAAATTGCTAACAATCGGTAAGAATAACAGAGTTTGGAAACCACTCATTTGGCTAGCTTAGAGGTCTAATTTTGATTTTTACCAGTTTACTTACCCAAATGCAATGCTTCCTGGTACCTCTTGGTATCAAAATACAAAGACACCAGCCTTGCCTAGGAAAGAGAAAAGGCATTGATTACAGAGAACAAGGGGAGAAGCCACAGAAAGAAATCAAAGGTTGACAGTCACAGAACACTTACTGTTCTGTACGAGATCTGACGATAACATCAAGCTCGAACACAACAATTGACTAGGCCCCAGTACTATTTCTTACTATGGCCAAATAACCACACTATACTGCTGCTTATTTTCTATACAAAAAAGCAAAAGTACCTTAAAACTTCAAGAAGAAATCAAAATAAAAAAGAAAGCCACCAAGCATAAGCATGGTAGCTCACATCTATAAACCTAGAATTCAGGAGACTGAGACAAAAAAGTTTCCATCCTGAGCTATAGAATAAGACAATGTTTCGAAAGAGAGAGTTAGCCAGGACTAACAGAGAAACCCTGTCTCAAACTGCTCCCCCCCCCCCAAAGGAGAGAGGTGGGGAAGTGAGGGGGTGGGGAGGGAGGGAAAGAAAAGTACTTCTAGCAGGGACATTCCTATAACTGGAAGCACTGTCAATAACCCTTAGGTGACAGAGTGGTACTTACACTTACGACTTATCTAACATTACAGATCTGAAGCCAATGATGAAGTAGACACCTACCTCTAATGCTTGGCGTAAGAAAGTTCTTTTCTCTGATTTGGCCCATTCGATGCACTCTAAACATAGTTCTACCTGCAAGAGAGACATACATGTAACATGATGCCCTTACCTTCTTCCAACTAAGTACAACTAGAAGCAGAAAAGCTCTATCCGTCTTTCAGATTCCCCATGTTGTTCACACAGGCCACAGGATGCTGGCCCACAAGATCTCAACATGTAATGCTTATGCTGTAATCAAGAAGCAACTTGGCTTTTAAAAATTATATCCTTTGGCCCGGCTTGGTGGTGCACACCTTTAGTTCCAGCATTTGGTAGAAAGTAGCAGGCAAAACCCTATGAGTTATAGGCCGGCCAGCTTGGTCTACATAGTGAGTTCCATGACAGTCAGGGATATATAGAGACCCTGTCTCAAAAAAAAAAAAAAAAAAAGGTGTTCTTTGGAAAAAGCTTCCTCTTCTACCTTCTTACTAGATATTCAGAATTTCTCAACACATAGACCTGGAATGTCTATTTTTATGATATCATAGGTATCTTTAAAGCCAACTCTCTCCCTGAAGAGTTGAAAATGGGAATATAAATGATGTGACTATGATAGTAAAAAGAGGTGAAACTCCACACATTAAAAAAAAAAAAAAAAAGCCTATTCCTAACAGCTGTACTCAAAACATCTAGCTCACTCTTTCTCCTAAACACTATAATCATTCACACAGAAAAACAAATACAGTAAACTTAGTTTATATTAAAGGGGAAAATAGGGGTTGGAGAGATGGGTCAGCGGTTTAGAGCACTGACTGTTCTTCCAGAGGACCTGGGTTCAATTCCCAGAAACCACATGGTGACTCACAACCATCAATGCCATCTTCTAGTATGTCTGAAGGCAGTGACAGTGTACTCATATAAATAAAATCTTTTTTTAAAAAAGCTGCTAATCAGAATATAAGGCAATGACATGAGAAACTGAACTTTCTGGAGAACTGCTAATGCAGTGGGTTCTTCTGTATATTTAAAGTTCTTCTGAGAGGCGCTGTGGGAGGAAAACTGAAGAAAATAATCTAACATGATGAAACTGACAAGCTCATGAAGTAAGCAAAACACTGAGACAATTCACTAGGACCAGGCTAATGAATTAACTCCTCACTGAAGCCCCCTGGTGGCTACCTAATCTCCAATGCTAAACAAACAAAAACTAAACCTAAAGCAAGTCAATCACAGCCTTAAGAATTTTGCAGTATGTTATGAAAAGCCAAATTCAATGAAATGAAAATTTTCTGATTTTTGTTTTTCTGTGTTTTCAAGACAGGGTTTCTCAAAAAAAAAAAAAAAAATTAGTTTAGTGCTGATAGTTTGTTTTTTCTGCATTTTATTGTTATTAAAAACATTGTCAACAGCAAAAAAAAAAAAAAAAAAAAAGACAGGGTTTCTCTGTGTAGCCTTGGCTATTCCAGAACTAGCTCTGGAGACCAGGCTGGCCTCCAATGAGAGAGATCCACCTGCCTCTGCTCCTGAGAACTGGAATTAAAGGCATGCATGCGCCATCACCTGGCTGTTTTGAATATTTTTAACAAGGAAAATACAAGCCGGGCGGTGGTGGCGCACGCCTGTAATCCCAGCACTTGGGAGGCAGAGGCAGGTGGATTTCTGAGTTCCAGGCCAGCCTGGTCTACAGAGTGAGTTCCAGGACAGCCAGGACTACACAGAGAAACCCTGTCTCAAAAAAACAAAACCAAAAAAAAAAAAAAAAGGAAAATACAATAGTTTTAAGTCATATATGTATGACTTGTGAGGCTAAGAAAATGTCCATCAGTTTTACCTGGAGTGCTTTCCCAAATACTACAAAATGGATGCTGGAAAATTGGCACATTCCTCTTTACTTGTAGTATTTCAATAAATACTCCAAAGGGTTGAAGATATCTCAGCAGTTAAGAGCATTGGCTGCTCTTCAGAGGACCCAAGTTCAACTCCCAGGACCCACATGTGATTCCAGTTCCAGGGGATCTAATACCCTCACACAGACAAACATACATGCAGGCAAAACATCAATGTACATAAGAAACTCCAAAACAGTCCTAAGCAAGAGACAGTTGAGTCTACTCTAGCATCTCACCCACCTTTATTTCCCTGATAATCCTATCAGCTTTTCCTACCCCCAGGGTTCTCCCTGCCTTAACCAAGACTTCAATTAAGGTCACTACAGACAGTCTCCTAGAACAAGAACGTTTCTGTACCTTACAAATGAGTTTGAAATCTATTTTCAATTACTGAGTATATGGTTTGCATTATCTATAGTAATTATGAAACCAGTGCCAGTCCTGGAGAAAAAAATTAAAGGTCAAGGAGCTTGCTACATAGTTATTTTGTCTGAGTGACTTAGTGCTTCCTTAAGTTTTGGCAGCAGGCATCTTCACCAGATAAGCCATTTTGTCAACCCCTGTCTCATTTTATTGATAAAAAGCTCTTGGGCTGGAGAGATGGCTCAAGGGTTAAGAGCACCAACTGTTCTTCCAGAAGTCCTTCCCAGCAACCACATGGTGGCTTACAACTATCTGTAATGGGATCTGATGTCCTCTTCTGGTGTGTCTGAAGAGAGCAATGGTGTACTCATATACATAAAATAAATAAAATCTTTAAAAAAAAAAAAAAAAACCTCTTGGGCTACAGAGATGGCTCAGTGGGTAAGAGCGCTGGCTGCGCTTCCAGAGGTCCTGAGTTCAAATCCCAGCAATCACATGGTGGCTCACAACCATCTGTAATGGGATCTCATGCTCTCTTCTGGTATATCTGAAGAGAGACAGTGTACTCTCATACATAAAGTAAATAAATAATTCTTTAAAAAAAAAAAAAAGCCAGGCAGTGGTGGCACACACCTTTAATCCCAGCACTTGGAAGGCAGAAGCAGGCGGATTTCTGAGTTCGAGGCAAGCCTGGTCTACAGAGTGAGTTCCAGGACAGTCAGGGCTATACAGAGAAACCCTGTCTCGAAAAAAAAAAAAAAAAAAAAAAAAACCAAGCCAAAACAAAACAAAACAAAAAAACCTCTTTAACATAAACAAGTCTACCTCTCTGAACAATATTCTTAGACTTCCTCAGGCCTCAATAGTGCTAAAACAGTGAGCCATCTATGGCTTTCTTCTCTATGTTTTCTCATTACCAGAGAATTTTAAAGAACCAAGAAAAAATCCTGTATCAATTTCCCCACAACAAAAACTAAACAAGGAAAAGTGAGATATATCATTTATATATCCATTAAATAAACTCCTATCTAGGGGCTGGAGAGATGGCTAATTGGTTAAGAGCACTGGCTGCTCTTCTAGAGGACCCAGGTTCAATATTCAGCACCTTCACAGGGGCTCACAACTGTCTTAACTCCAGTCCCCAAGAATTTAACAGCCTCTTCTGACCTCTGAGGACACTACCTAGTGCACAGACACACATGTACACAAAACATATAAAATCATTAAAACCATACATACAAAATCATTAAGTTAAAAAAAAAGCCTCAGATCTTAATTCAAGAAAATATTTTCTGAACACCCAAGGCCTGATACCTGATATATTCCTTCTCCTTCAAGCACTAATTATGTAATTCCTTTAAGACAAACTACTCTAGGGGCCAGAAAGACAGCTCTGCTGTTAAAGACAACTGGCAGCTCTCACAGGAGACCTGGGTTTGGATCCCAGCATCTACATGGCTCACAATGGCCTGTAAGTCCAGTTTTAGGGGACCCAAAATTCTCGTCAGACCTTTTCAGGCACTGGACACACATGATGCACATACATACATGCAGGCAAGACACTTATGCACATAAATCTAAAAAAAATTAATAGCCAAAGAATGTGATATGCACTGGGAATGAGGAAAGCCTTGAGTTATCTCAAGGCATGGAATAAAACTATGATAAAGATGGTAAGGCAAATGTGTAATTGTCGTATAAGGTAAAAAAAAAAAAAATTCAGAAATATAACATGTATAAAATACAATGTGGGACACTAAAGAAATCAAATCAACATTAACAAGAAAAAAATGTTCAAGTAGCCAGGCAGTGGTGGCACACGCCTGTAATCCCAGCACTCTGGGAGGCAGAGGCAGGCAGATTTCTGAGTTCAAGACGGGCATGGTCTACAGAGTGAATTCCAGGACAGCCAGGGCTACACAGAGAAACCCTATCTCGAAAAACCAAAAAGAAAGAAAAAGAAAGAAAGAAAGAAAGAAAGGAAGGAAGGAAGGAAGGAAGGAAGGAAGGAAGGAAAAAAGGAAGGAAGGAAAAGAAAGGAAAGAAAGAAGAGAGAGAGAGAGAGAAAGAAAGGAAGGAAGGAAGGAAGGAAGGAAGGAAGGAAGGAAGAGAAAAAGAAAGAAAGAAAAAAATTCAAGAAAGTAAACCTGAGATGGGATTAAAGAAGGAAAAATGCACAAAATGAGGAGCAGATGGGTTCTCAGCAAACCAAGCACAAAACAGCATTCAGAAGAGGGAGATCAAGGTGCTGTAGTATATTAAATTCCAGAAAGCCATTAATTACCTAAAGCTGACAGTGGCAAGCCCCTGAAGGCTAAAGCAAGAACAGAAGAGATATAAAATTTTAGAATGCTATAGTTGGTAAAATATCTTTGAAAATAAGACAGGCAGTGGTGGTGCACACCTTTAATCCCAGCACTTGGGAGGCAGAGGCACAGATTTCTGGAGGCTACAGTAAGATGGTCTCAAAAGAAAACAAGAGGGCTGGAGAGATGGCTCAGCGGGTAAGAGCATTGACTGCTCTTCCAAAGGTCATGAGTTCAATTCCCAGCAACCACATGGTGGCTCACAACCATCCGTAAAGAGATCTGACACCCTTTTCTCATGTCTAAAGACAGCTACAGTGTACTTAGATATAATAAATAAATAAATCTTTAAAAAAAAAAAAGTTCTAAGCATTTAAAAAAAAAAAAAAAAGAAAACAAGAAAATCCAAAAAACAAAACAGATAAAAAAAAAAAAATAGCTAAAAAGAAAATCAATATAAAGCCAAGTGGTAGTGGAGCATGCCTTTAATCATAGCACTCAGAAGGCAGAGGCAGGCAGGACTCCTCAGTTCCAAGGTAGCCAGGGCTACACATAGAAACCCTGTCTCGGGGAAGGGGGATGGGGAGGAAGGAGAGAGAGAGAGGGAAAGGGAAGGGGAGAGGGAGAGGAAGGAGAAGAGGGAGAAGCTGGGGATGAGATGGGAAGAAAGTAAGTATGGAAATCAGGTGTGGTAGCACACACCTATAATCCAGAAAGCTGTTCTCTGACTCCCACACATGCATCACAGAACATGGGTACACATACAAAGTGGGACATTTTTTTTTTATAGCAAATAACCTCTAACCCACAAAAACTATCAAAACAAATCCAATCAATGGAATAGACAGGATCTTTTTTTTATAAAAGTCAAATTGTTAATTAATTATCAAAAAAAAAAAAAGTCTTGCCGGGCAGTGGTGGTGCATGCCTGTAATCCCAGCACTTGGGAGGCAGAGGCAGGCCAATTTCTGAGTTCGAGGCCAGCCTAGTCTACAGAGTGAGTTCCAGGACAGCCAGGGCTACACAGAGAAACCCTGTCTCGAAAAACCAAAAAAGAAAAGAAAAAAAAAAAAAGAAAGAAAACAGCCTTAACAAAATATAATTCCAATGTAGGGTCCATGTGTGCTGGATCTCTGAAATCCCTCACTTAGTCTACTATATTACTGTGGAATTTTGTTTATACATCCAAGTTTACCTAAAATATAGTAGATAATCAGACATATAAGCAACTGGCAATTCCCGCCCCTGACTTTATGTACTATCATATATCTTATATATTATCTGCCTTCCCTCTTAAAATGTAATCCCCATAGAGTATTACTGTATTTTTGACTGTATCCCTCCTGGCTACAGTACTACTATAGGCATTTGGTAAATACTGATTCCTGAGAGGAACTCTTTTGAACAGCTCCAAGTCCAGGTTAAACTTGTAAGTAACATGTATAAAACCATCAGTCATTTCCCAACATGAAACACAACAGATGGATGCTCAGCCCTTAATAAAGGCACGTAAGCCATACAAAACATGACAAGAAAGGATGCCACAAGGCTCAACTGGTGCTCATAAGAAACTTTGAGACACAAGATGAAAGGTACCACGACACAGAAAACATTACAAAGGTGTGGCAATACAATACCTCAAAGACAAGAATCAGTTTGTGACCCTGATGTAATGAGGATTCCAGGGACCACTGACAATCTCCACTTACAAAGCAAAGCATGGAACAGACTCAAAGTATCAAATGCCCTGTAACAAAGAGAGACTGACATGATAAGTCCTGAGCATCCCCCAGCTGTCCCTTCCACACAGCACTACAGTGACGTAAGTAGGTATCTTTCACCAAAACACACTTCTTTCCATGCTTTGTGCTTCCTGCCATTAACATAACTTACCTCCTGCCCTGTAGCTGCTTCCATATCTAGAAACAGATCAAGAAGAGACCGGACCAGACGAGCTGCTTTAGCTTTACTGATGGAATTCAAGAAAGGTCGAACATACTTCAGGAGGCCTCCAAGCTCTGTGAGGAGCAATTCAGAAAATAGGATGTAAATTTCAATATTAGAAACAAAGTCATTTGTTTTTTTGTTTTTTGTTTTGGGGTTTTTTTGTTTGTTTGTTTGTTTTTTTTTTTTGGGGGGGGGGGGGTTCTCTGTGTAGTCCTGGAACTCACTCTATAGGCCAGGCTGGCTTTGAACTCAGAAATCTACCTGCCTCTGCCTCCCAAATGCAGGGATTAAAGGCTTGGGAAATAAAATCTTCATTTAAAAAGCTGAGCCTCTGGGGGGGTGAAGGTGCTACTGCTAAGTCTGATGGCCTACCTTAGATCCCTGGACCCAATTCTTGCCAACTGTGTTTTAAGCTCCACAAAAGCACATGGCATGAATGTATCCCCAAATACATACAAATAAATACATTAATAAATGTTTTTTTGTTTTTTTTTTTTTTTTTTTTTTTTTTGGTTTTTCGAGGCAGTGTTTCTCTGTGTAGCCCTGACTGTCCTGGAACTCACTCTGTAGACCAGGCTGGCCTCGAACTCAGAAATCCGCCTGCCTCTGCCTCCCAAGTGCTGGGATTACAGGCGTGCGCCACCACTCCCGGCAATAAATGTTTTTAAGAACTCCATTAAACTCTATTTAAGAAAACTGAGCCACTATAATAAAAAAAACAAAAAAAAAACAAAAAAACACATACCTGGTTTAAGTCTAATGGAGCACACTAGAAATTTTAACAATTCCCAGCAAAGCCAGGTGTGGTAGGTCACACCTGTAATCCTAGCACTTAAGCAGGAAACAGAATTACTGTGACTCTGAGGCCAATTACATAATGAGTTCTAAGTCTACAGTGTGAGACGCTTACACGTTTTTAATTCACAGCAGGTAATGGAACACCTACCAAGGTTGTACTCCACTCTGGCCTAGTCACTGGACCACTGTGAAAACCTCCAGGGAAAGGCCCATCTATGCATCATTTATCCATTTTAATAAAAGAAACAAGCCGGGCAGTGGTGGCGCATGCCTTTAATCCCAGCACTTGGGAGGCAGAGGCAGGTGGATTTCTGAGTTCAAGGCCAGCCTGGTCTACAGAGTGAGTTCCAGGACAGCCAGAGCTACACAGAAAACCCTGTCTCGAAAAAAAGAAAAGAAGAGAAGAGAAGAGAAGAGAAGAGAAGAGAAGAGAAGAGAAGAGAAGAGGAGAGAAGCAAAGTACTTCTGTTATCAAGAATGGTTTTATAAAACATGAATTATGCTGTGTACCTGCCCACCATAGACAAAAATCACAACCAGCAAATATCAAGTCACAAGGGTAATCTTTTCACTCTCCAAATCTATGCCTTAGCAGTTCCCCTCAGACAGGGTTCCAACTTCAGGCCTCAAAAGTGTCCCTGTGCAGCTTTTCAGCAGTAACACTTCTTTGGCACGGTGAGATCAGGGTGACTTGTCCTTAATAAGTTTCATTATACACTTTTAAAATTCCTCATAAATCTCCAAAACCTAAGTCTGAAGTAATGACTTAAAAAGAGAACCCATCTCAAAAACAAAAACAAAAAAAAGTTATCCATCATAAAGCTTTCTTCTTCCTTTTAGTAGAAGAAAAGAGGGCAGCTCAGGAAATCTAAGGGAGTGACTTTAGTAGCAATAGAGAGGTGCTAGTTGAACAAGAAAAATTAGACAATGCTTTGTTTTGTTTTGTTCTTGAGACAAGATTTCACTATCCTGGAACTCACAGTGTAGACCAGGCTGGCTTCAAACTCAAGGATCGGCCTGTCTCTGCTTCCTAAATACTGGGATTAAAGACATGTGTGCCACACCACCCAGTCACAATGTTTTCAGGATTTATTTTTATTGTTTTTAATTACATGTGTGCACCTCCAAATAAGAGCAAAAGTCCTTAGAGGTCAAAGATCAGAGAACTCAAGATGCCCTTAGAGCTAGAGTTACAGGTGGTTGTAAGAAACCCAATAGGAGCAGGGCGGTGGTGGCGCCTTTAATCCCAGCACTTGGGACGCAGAAGCAGGGGGATTTCTGAGTTCGAGGCCAGCCTGGTCTTCAGAGTGACTACACAGAGAAACCCTGTCTCGAAAAACGAAATGAAACGAAAAGAAAAGAAAAGAAAAGAAAAGAAAAGAAAAGAAAAGAAAAGAAAAGAAAAGAAACCCAATAGGAGTGATGGAAATCAAACTTGGGACTTCTCAGACAATAACAAGTGTTCTTTACTGAGCCTTCTCTCCAACCCCTAGACAATGCTTTAACTAAATAAGAAGTATTTTGGGAATGTAGGTTGAAACAATCTTAGTGCCAGTATCTCTTTAATATTCTCTAATTGTAGACTCATCCTCCTGAGAACTCTAATTCAGGGCAAGCAAATGTTTGCCCTCCTGAAAACAGAAATTCAGCGTCCTTGAAATCCTCATCTACTAAAGATAGAGGATGCACAGAACTATGTGAGGTGCTAAAGGAGAGCTACACAGAATAGAAATGTTTATCCCTTTCACTCCCCAGGACTGCCTTGATTCTCAGTGTCGTCTTCTTCCCATTTTGCATACTCATTTATGTTCATATATTCATTATATGCCTACCTGGAAGGTACCTTCATGCCAGAAATCCACCTTAGCATCTTCCTAGCCTCCATAAATTCTAAATAGCCTTTAGAGGCTCAGCTAAGGAACTATTGAGTCTTCCATACAAACACCAGTCAACAGTGAACTTTTTCTCTCAGCCAATTCCTTCTTATATCCTTCTCTCTGCTTCCTATCCATCATGAGTTGAACAGTTCTGTTCCACTTGTGACCTGCTACAACAAGTGAAGGCTCTGGAACAATTGGCAAAATAAATCCCTCTTGTCCTAAGGAAAAAAAAAAAAAATCCTAGCCCCATATGGAGTGCCTCAGCACTCAGGAAGCTAGAACAGTAGGATCACAATGAGTGAGTTCAAGGACTACATAGTACGTTTGGCACAGCCTAGACTACGGAGAGAGAGATATCCTGTCTCAAAAGACCAGGAATGAGATTCTGTCTGTCTCTGTCTCTGTCTCTGTCTCTGTCTCTGTCTCTGTCTCTCTCTCTGTCTCTCTCTCTCTCTCTCACACACACACACACACACACACACACATACACACACTCACTCACTCACTCTCACACACACACACACTTTTAAGTACTCTATACAAGTATGGACTGTGCATGTAGAAGTTGGAGGAGGATGTGGCTGGCATGTACTCCACTACTGAGATGCATACACCCCTAGTTCAGGATGGCTTTATTTATAGAACTAGTCTGACATAATCATTCTTCCATATTTTTCTATTAAGTTTGAAAAGCTGTGAAGTTAGTGACTAACATGTTCAAAAAGCAGCCTATTCCAATCTGATCAAAGAATTTTTTTAAAATAAATCTGTATCTCTTTCCACTGTCTTCAAATATTTTAAGGTCACGACCACTCACATTTCCTTACCCTTCCTCTTCTCAAAGCTAAAGGGCTCACTGTTTCAAATGTGCCTCCAGTGTTCTTGTTTCTACTGACTTATCCCCTCAGTCACCCTCCTGAGTAAGTTCTGTAGGTAAAAGAACTTCTGATATGCTTGTGGTAACTGAAGAAAATGCTCAAAGAGGGGGCCCTCAGAATAGGGTAGAGCTGGCTACCACACAAAGCAGTCTTTTTAAAAACTCAGGGGAAATGGGTTTTTTGAGAAAAGGTATCACTGTGCAGCATAGGCTGGTATCAAACTTACAAAACTCCTGCCTCCAATTCCCATCTGCTGGGATTATAGTAGTGTTTATCTCTATAACAGCAGCAAGATGGTATTATTGGTTCACACTGGACATTAATGACCCATTAAGGTATTTTTTGCAAAAAGTATTACAAAGGTACATAATTCTACTTCTTTCTTTCAATAAATATCTCAAATATATATATATATATATATATATTTTTTTTTTTCTTACTTTCATAACTGAACCAATCTTCCAAGGTTTGGCAATAACTGTGATTCTTTTTTTTTTTTTTTTTTTTTGAGACAGGGTGGGATTACAGGCGTGCGCCACCACCACCCGGCAATAACTGTGATTCTTAAATCTATGCCGTATTGGATTAACCGACCACAAAAGTAACATGCCTTCCGCTATGGCTTTCACCACAGGGATCAAAAAACAAAACAAAACAAAACAAGCAGGGCATTGGTGGTGCACGCCTGTAATCCCAGCACTTGGGAGGCAGAGGCAGGCGGATTTCTGAGTTCGAGGCCAGCCTGGTCTACAGAGTGAGTTCCAGGACAGCCAGGGCTACACAGAGAAACCCTGTCTCGAAAAAAAAAAATCAAAATCAAAGGCAAATCAATATGATTTCTCAAGCCTAGAACAATTATTAATATATAGTTCGATAATTAACCAGCCTATTGTTTATAACCTATATCAATTAATATTCTAGCAAATGATAAAATAGCCTATTCATATCAAATATATATATTCTATCTCATTCTTCTACTCTAAAGTTGGCAAACTTCTGTGAAAAGTCAGATAGTAAATATCTTTGGCTTTGCAAGCAAGGCTCTATGGTCTTAGATGGTAGCAGCTTACAAATATCTCCACTGTAATACAATACAAAAAGTCATTAACAGAAATGGATGTGGCCATGTTCAATTAAACTTTGTTTGCAAATGCAAATGGCATGCCCCTGCAAATTTACTAGTTTTGAAAATGAGATTGGAATACTCTGATCACAATAACCCAGTTTTAATTAAAATCTCCTAATTAATCACCTATCCCAGGTCACTGATAATTTCACTTTGTAGTAATGTTTTATTTATTTATTTTCTTTTTGTTTTGTTTTGTGCTTGGGGACAGGGTTTCTCTATGTACCCTGGCTGCACTGGAACTTACTCTGTAGAGAGGCTGTCCTGGAACTCATGGAGTTCCTGCCTCTGCCTACTGAGTGCTGGAACTAAAGGCATGTGCCACCATCGCCCAGGCTAGTTTGTAGTTTCTTGCTTGATCTTTCTCTTATTACCTTACTGAAAGGTACAATAACATTTGCTAGCTAGGGGTTCATATACTTTGCCCTCCATGATTTCCCTGATTAAGTGGTTTGGCACTTACATCTGCCAGTACTCCTTTGATGCCAACTGACAAAATTGTCAGAGCCAAGAGGAACAAACGTAGAAGAACTGTGTTCTCTCTCTTCTCTCACCTACCTTGTCTTTAATTCTCTTTCTGATGATATTTCTATCTTTTCTGTTTGAAAATCTTTTTCCTTCCTAGAAAAGGCAGAAAACATGAGCTAAGTATTCTTTCTGCCTTTGTCTCTAGCATCTGCTACTATTCTCTTCTAAGTACTATTATTCTCACTTTAACAGAGGAACAAATAATCTCATTTTAAATCTCCTTTCCTATTTTAGTCTATTAGTATTGAGTGTTCATTCTTAAATAATCTGTTTCTTTCCATGTTTGTATATTTCCTTAATTTCTGAAAATTATATTCCTAATTTCATTGAAATTATCTGTAATTAATGATCAGAATCTCCTCTTAGAATCTAAAAAACTCAGCAGATTCTTTTTTCAAGTCCACAGATCCTGAGCTCAGGCATCTTGATTGCTAATACTCAGTACTACTTTCAATCATTACTATACATCATACCTTATCTTATTCATTAACCTCCAAGTAATATTTCTACCAGGGATACTATCATAAACTTTTTAGGTAGGGTACTTAGCACAATGCTATATATCTATGAAATGAACAATAAGGCAAAATTGAAGATTAAGGGAATAAACATGTTTTCAAAGCTAACAGTCAACAGATCTATCAAATAATTATTGCATAGATAGGTAAATACAACAGATCCCAAGTCTTCCTTATGATTTCTGTAAAAACCAAACTGTCTTAGACTAGAGGGGTTTTTGCAAACTATTATATTTCACCTATTAAATTCCAGCAAGTGGCCAGGTGTGGTGCTGCACACCTTTATGGGAGGCCAAGACAGGCAGATTTCTGCAGGTTTGAGGCTAGCCTGCTCCACATATTAAGTTTCAGGACATCAAGAGCTACACAGAGAGACACTATCTCAAAGGATAAAAAATAGCCAATGAGTGAAGCTGCATACTCCCTAACTAATCACATATTAGAGAGGCAAGAATGAAGGAGAAAGACATGAAATGAGATTTCCGTACCTCACTGAGAAGCATTACTCACTCACTGTACATATTAGGCACTATGTTATTTTGTTGTTTTCTTGAGACAGGTTCTCACTATATAACCCTGACCATCCTAGAATTCACTACATAGGCCAGGCTGGTCTCAAACTTCAGCCTGCCTCTGCTTCCCAAGTACTGAGTAACAGGCATGTACCCCCCACCCCATCTTTACTTAACTTTCTACTAATTGAGGCATCAATTAAAGAGAAAAATGATTATTAGTTGCAAAAGATCTTTGTTTACAAGTCCAAGATTTTTTTTTTAAAAATTGATTTATTTCTTTTATGTATGTGAATACAGTGTCAGTCTTCCGACACACCAGAAGAGGTCATTGGGTCCCATTACAGATGGTTTTGAGCCACCATGTGATTTGCTGGAAATTGAACTCAGGACCTCTGGAAGAGCAATCAGTGCTCTTGAGGGATGGATGAGCCACCTCTCCAGCCAAGTTTAATAACTTTTTTAATACTATCTCTACCATTCTCTTGGTTTAGTACATAAACTAAAAGAGACTCATGAGGTGACTTAACCAAAACTCACTTCATTCTAATCACATAAATTCTAACTTCACTTTAACTTCTTTTAGTATTTATTTATGCTATGTGCATGAATATATATCTGTGCACCATGTGCATGCCTGAGGAGGCTCTTGGAGGTCAGAAAAGGGCATCAGATCTCCTGAGACTGGAGTTACAGATAGTTATGAACAACCATGTGGGTGCTGGGAACCAAATCCTGCCTGGATCAAGAGCAACAAGTGCTCATAACCCTTGAACCATCTATTCAGCCCCTCTAAGTTTACTTTAAAGTGACACAAATTACCCACTTTAAGTTTAAACAAGCTTATTCTGTATTACTTTATTGGTCATCATCCATTGATCTTGATCGTCCCAAACCAATTAGCCCAAGTCAATTACCATTTGGGTGTCTGGGCAACAATATGCAAAAGTCCCAGGTACCAAAGAAGTTGCCTTAGGAAGGCACTTTTTTTTTTTTTTTTTTGGTTTTTTGGATTTGGTTTTTTTGAGACAGGGTTTCTCTGTATAGCCCTGGCTGTCCTGTAACTCACTCTGTAGACCAGAGGAAGGCACTATTATTAATGTCTTACTCATTCTACATCAGAAAAAAAGTGAGTCACTTGGATATAAAATCTGCAGCCATTTTTCAAGTAAAGGGCCTAAAGTCACTCTCTTTAAATATACCAGACCTAGTCAATGAAATTGCTGAAGACTGCTGCTGCAGACATGTGAGGAAATACAGTGAGAACTCAAAAAAAAAAACAAGGGACAAATCACAGATCACCATATTCCAACCAAAACAGGACTTTCCCTCACCTGTAGAATACACTTTTCTGCTTCAAAATTGAAGATCAAAAAGTTGTCAGGAAAAAAAGCTGAATAGCACAAATGAACTGCGTGTTACATAGTCCCACCCTTTGAAAGACACTCCATCTGCTGTCCAGACAAGAGCACTATAGGCACAATCCACTTGTAAGACTTACCAGCAGCTTGTCCAGTCTTCGCCAGGAGAGACCCCAGTTCAAGGATGCTCTGCTCTTTGACCTGGACTGCCTCCTCATCATTTTCCTGAATGTCACGCTTCACTAAGAAAAGAAAATGAACTCTTAAAATTATGATTAAAAAAATGAAGCAAGGGAAAATTCACCCTTATAAGACCATCATGAACTTGAGCCTATTTCCAAAACAAAACCAGAAAACAAGGGTTCAATTAAAAAAAAAAAAAAGAAAAGAAAACTTTTATATCTATAGAATATGCCTCGGCCGGGCGGTGGTGGCATACACCTTTAATCCCAGCACTTGGGAGGCAGAGGCAGGCAGATTTCTGAGTTCAAAGCCAGTCTGGTCTACAGAGTGAGTTCCAGGACAGCCAGAACTACACAGAGAAACCCTGTCTCTAGGGAAAAAAAAAAAAAGAATATGCCTCATATTAATAGTTGTGTCACAATCTAAAATCAAATTATAAAGTTATTAACCATAAAGCAAGTCTTTCAAAAACTTTAGGTCTATAGAAAGCTTTAGCTGGAGGACATATCAAGAATAAACAATTCTATAAATCCACCCTAGAGAAACTCTCATCAAAGCTTCAGTGTGATACTTTACAGTAACACTCAGGAGAGACCAGGTCCTGTTAAAGTAACTTTTTATTTGTCCCACTTTCAACTGTTAATAATTATTCAACTGTTTGAACCTCAAACAGCCTCTCCAAGTTTGCTGTGCTTATTTTGGTGACCATAACTAGTTACCAATGCTCTAAAAAAGCATCATGATTTGACAAAACCCAAGATGTGAACACTTCATGATGGAGTCCGGAAGAAGTCACCCACCATGACTCAAGTTTACTCTAACAGGGAAGCTGGCAGGGGACTCTTAGCATAGTGAGCAACCACTACATTTTTTTTTCTTTTTCTTTCTTTTTTTTTTTTTCTTTCTTTCTTTCTTTCTTTTTTTGGTTTTTTTTGTTTGTTTGTTTGTTTGTTTGTTTTGTTTTGTTTTGTTTTGTTTTTTTCGAGACAGGGTTTCTCTGTGTAGTCCTGGCTGTCCTGGAACTCACTCTGTAGACCAGGCTGGCCTCGAACTCAGAAATCCGCCTGCCTCTGCCTCCCAAGTGCTGGGATTACAGGCGTGCGCTACCACACCCGGCTTCTTTTTCTTTTTATAGTGTCTGTATTTTACTTTTCTTTAGAGGGCTTTTTTTCCCTTTATTTGTTTGGTAGTTTCATTTGGAAAATAGGCTAAAGTTCATAATGGGTCTTGAAAGGGTGAAATACTCTAATGGCAATGTTTACCAGTAATTTCTACTTTCTGAAAGGCAAACAAATCGGCACTAAGCACAAAAAAAAAAAAAAATCTTATGCTCCTCAGATTAGTACTAAATATTAAGGTGTGATCACAGAAAAATATCTTTGTAAAAACAACTTGATGACTCTGGTACTCTGTTCTAAAACTGACAAGATCAGAACTTCAAAATAAAACGAAACACTTCATAACATAATTCCTTCAAAATGCTCTGTCCTCTCCATCTCCTCTCCTTTCTAGTATTCTCAAAGATAAGGACATCAAGCTGTTGACAGTGTCCTTTCTTGGTACAAGTCTTGAGTAACTCAGTAAGTCAACATAAGCACCAACATCCTGAGAGTCCCTCATATACCTGCATTCACGGAACTACTTGTTGATCCAATCCGAATCTTCCCAGGCTACATTTAAAAGATCACATTACCACAAGAGGAAGCTCATTCCCTAACTGAGCCCTTCAGGAGTGAATATTAAAGGCCTTCTCTGTCATCATCCATTTATTTCTGTTTATACCTGAATCCCAGTAGAAAGCGACCGTCTGGAGGTACCTATTTCAACTTTCCTGTTGCCTTCAGGCTTAAGACAATCACAATGATGTTAAATTTTTCTTTTTCTCCAGCAAGGTGCGGACCGCCGGGTCCAAAAAGTTCCCTGAACAACAGACTCTCAGAACTCTCGGAACTAACTTCAACCCCTACTGGGAAAAATTAGTCACCTCCTCTGTCCCGGCGGTCCCACTCCGAGGACACTTCGCCTCAGTCTACACCGGCCACCTCTATCAAATACCCATCTGAAGTGCGTGGCACCCCTCAACTTCTCACACCCAAAAAGTGGCTCCTTCGCTGGAGTCGGCTGCTGAGGGCAGGAGTAAGCAGCAGCTCCCAGCGTCCCGGAAGAAAACTCCAAGAGAAGCGCTCGCGCTCCCACCCGGGGCAACCTGTGCTGATAACAACGGCGGGAAATGTCAGTCCTGAGCGGCAGTCACCTACACCTTTCAAGAACACACTCTACGACCAGCGTGTAACCAGCAGCCACTCTCAGCCCCCGACCAGTTCGCGCGGGCCACAACCGGGGACCCTCAGGGGTAGGGAACCCGGTCGGCCCTCTCTCCACGCTGCGCTGCGCCCACCGTGAGTCAGCAGCCAGCAGGTGGACGCGCGGGCTGCCTCCGGGCTTCCCGCCCGATTGTAAGCCATAGGGCTCCCGGGGGCCCCGAGCGGCCTGCGCCCCCAGCCCGGCCCCCCTCACACACAGTGAGTCAGCAGCACCATAGCCGGCTAGCCCGGCCCCTCTCCGCCGCCTCCGACCGACACAGGCCGTGCCGGGGCGGCAGAGCCGCGGGAACGGAGCCAGGACCTTTACCGATGGAGTGGAGGATGTCGATGGAGGCCTCCCGGTCGGTGCTGAGTAGAGACTGGGCTCTCTGGAACTCCACCACCGCTGCGGCCGCCATCTTACCGCTCTCACACCGTCCCCGGCCGCGGCCGCCGACGCCGGAAACACACACCCGGAAGACCCGCCCTCGCGTTCCTACACGAAGACCCCGCCTCCCTTCTCAGAGCACCCCGGGAGTTGTAGTCTCTCTGCCGGGCGGGTGGGACCCAGGAGCGTCCCGCAAGCCTCATACGAGCTCCCCATCGCCATCTCGCGGCCATCTGAAGAGACGAAACCGAAGTTAGTCCCCACCACTCGAAAAGAGGCTGAAGTTTTCCTACTCAAGGAAAGCAGGTTGGTTGGTTGGTTGTATAGTGTCACCGTGTAACCAGTCACTCATAGCAATAGATGATCTTTCAAATTGCCTGTTGTGTGGCAGGAATAGCACCGTTCAGATTCATTCAGATGTTTTGCAGAAAGAACACATACACACACTCCCAGTACGAATGAAATCACCAGTGTGAAAGAACTGTCTTTCACAAATAACCATTTTATCATCAGACAGAGCTTCACATTATGAACTGAAAGTCATCTTTGACCCACTCATTCGATCTAAATAGTTGAGAGTCACACGGTTGACTCATACCAACTTCCCAGCTCAACAATAGAACAAAATATTCCTCCTGTATTTCCAGTTCCTTCAACTGTAATCGGATATCTGTGAAGATATCAAGAGAAAGGGGAGAAAAGCACATTTCATATGACCACTAAGGTTTAGCCTAAAGATGTTGCTAAACCTATACAGAGGGAGACGTTCTAGGTTTTTTTTGTTTGTTTGTTTGTTTGTTGTTGTGGGTTTTTTTTGTTTGTTTTTTGTTTTTGGTCTTTTCGAGACAGGGTTTCTCTGGGTAGCCCGGGCTGTCCTGGAACTCACTCTGTAGACCAGGCTGGCCTCGAACTCAGAAATCCACCTGCCTCTGCCTCCCAAGTGCTGGGATTAAAGGCGTGTGCCACCACCCTCGGCTGAGAGGTTCTAGTTGATGACAATCTGAAAATTAAATATCTGTGCTATAAAAGAAACTAAGTAGAACCAACATTATACTTCTCTATGATCAGATTAATCAATTTCTATACCTGTCTCCTTTCATCTGTCCAACAATGGTCTGTGAAAAATATTTAATTAATACCTAAGGAAACTGAATGGAATAAAGTGATTTAGTAATGCTCTAATAGTGACGACCAGAGCTGAGACCTGGTAGGGAAGATATTACCACCCCCTTTTTTTTTTTTTTTTTTTTTTTTGGTTTTTCGAGACAGGGTTTCTCTGTGTAGTCCTGGCTGTCCTGGAACTCACTCTGTAGACCAGGCTGGCCTCGAACTCAGAAATCCGCCTGCCTCTGCCTCCCAAGTGCTGGGATTACAGGCGTGTGCCACCACGCCCGGCTTCTCTTTTCTTTTTCTAATGAAATCTGGGTAACAGCCATCAAGCTGATAACAGGAATCCTGACTTTGTTGTGTCATATGAACTGGCTTCCAAATTCTCCCAACTCTGAAATTCCATGAACTTTGGTGTAATACTATGATCCTTTTTTTTTTCCCCTCAAAGAAGTCATCTTCCTTTCTCAATCTGATGGAAAGCTAACAATACTATAATGAATTCACTTGTTGTTGCAGTTTTTAAGTTTTTACTTCTATTTCTGTCTGTCTGTCTGTCTGTCTGTCTGTCTGAACTCGTGTGCCCTGGCATTCACTGGAGAAGGGGCCCCTTCCGGAAGTCAGTACTCCCCACCATGTGCAGCCCAGGGATTGAACTCGGGTACTCATGTTTGGCAGCAAGCACCCTTATCTGTTGAGTCATTATGCCACCCTGTTTCTTTTTTTTTTATTGTTTTTTTTAAAGATTTATTTATTTTCTACATATGAGTACACCACCATTGCTCTCTTCAGACACACCAGAAGAGGGCTCCAGGTCCCATTACAGATGCTTGTGAGCCACCATGTGGTTGCTGGGAATTGAACTCAGGACCTCTGTAAGAGCAGCCAGTGCTCTTAACCTCTGAGCCATCTCTCCAGCCCCTTAATTGTTTTTTCCAAGATAAGGTTCCTCTGTATAGCCCTGGCTGTCCTGAAATTAGATGTTTAGACCGGGCTGACCTTGACGTCAGAGAGCTGCCCTCCTCTTCCTTCTCCTCGCCCCAGTGCTGGAATTAAAGGCATGCACTGCCACTTGCAGCTTCTGTATCTTTTCTTAACCAATTCAATTGAATCGTCATCCTGAATATACAATTTAAGAACAACAGGCTTTGGAAATGATAAATCTGCTCCAAACTGTAGTGGGCTACTAACTAGTAGACAGTGGCTTCTGTAGGCTCTTACTCACCCTGATCTTTATCTGAAAATCAAGACTAAGAAAACCCAGTTTAAGCCGGACGGTGGTGGCACACGCCTGTAATCCCAGCACTTGGGAGGCAGAGGCAGGCAGATTTCTGAGTTCGAGGCCAGCCTGGTCTACAGAGTGAGTTCCAGAACAGTCAGGGCTACACAGAGAAACCCTGTCTCGAAAAAACAAAAGAAAAAAAAAGAAAGAAAGGAAGGAAGGAAGGAAGGAAGGAAGGAAGGAAGAAAAAAGAAAGAAAGAAAGAAAGAAAGAAAGAAAGAAAGAAAGAAAGAAAACCCAGTTTACAAGGTTGCTGTAACAGTATGAGATAACCCGGGGATTCCGGGGCTAACAGAACATCATCTGTAACAGAACATCATCTATACTGAATACTAAGGAGTAATGTATATCACAGAATTACACACTGCTAGCTAGTGGTCATCCATTGTTGCCTACATTAGGAGCCATGTCTCTAAACTGAAGTGGACTATAAACATAGCAAATTTCAGGAGTGTTAAAATGTCAAAAAAAAAAAAAAAAAAAAAAAAAGCTCACACCCACCTTCTTACCGTCGTCCTTTGTTCGCTGTGCTTTGAGAAGCTTCATACCCTCTTTACCTGTATCTAGTCTTCATAGCTTGTGCGCCTCTGATTGGGATCTCTCGGCACTCCCGGGAAGGATCTCCTGGTGCTCCACAGGGTGCTACAGACTCTGTTCAGCACTGGGTACTCTCCTGCTTCCTGCTCTGCTCACTTCTCATTTTTTTATCTTTTCTTTTTGCTTTTTCCCCATCCCCCATCACCATCACTCTCACTTTTTCCCTTTTCTCTCTCTCTCTCTCTCTCTTTTTTTTTTTTTTTTTTTTTTTTTTTTTTGGTTTTTGGTTTTTCAAGACAGGGTTTCTCTGTGCTGTCCTGGAACTCACTCTGTAGACTAGGCTGACCTCGAACTCAGAAATCCGCCTGCCTCTGCCTCCCAAGTGCTGGGATTACAGGCGTGTGCCACCACCGACCGGCTACCTTTTCCCTTTATAACCCTTAGGTTTCAACTCAAAGAACAGCCCACAGAGATGCTTTCTGAATCATTCCATTAAAAGTGATGTCTTGCTGGGCGGTGGTGGGTGGTGGCGCGTGCCTGTAATCCCAGCACTCTGGGAGGCAGAGGCAGGCAGATTTCTGAGTACAAGGCCAGCCTGGTCTACAGAGTGAGTTCCAGGACAGCCAGGGCTACACAGAGAAACCATGTCTGTCTCCAAAAACCAGTTCAGCAAGCACCCCATCATTCTCTTTACTTCCTTCCCCCAGAAGGCACCTTTTCTGCCTGACAGTTGGCATTCCTGCTCCTAAACATGGACTTAAACACCGGGCGTGGTGGCACACGCCTGTAATCCCAGCACTTGGGAGGCAGAGGCAGGAGGATTTCTGAGTTCGAGGCCAGCCTGGTCTACAGAGTGAGTTCCAGGACAGCTAGGACTACACAGAGAAACCTTGTCTCCAAAAACAAAAACAAAAACAAACAAACAAACAAACAAACAAACAAAACATGGACTTAAACATGGCAACCATATTAGAGCCCAATGGTGGTGGAGCACGCCTTTAATCCCAGCACTAGGGAGGCAGAGGCAGACAGATCTTTGTGAGTTTAAGGCCAGCCCCCTGTCTACAAAGAGTGTTCCAGGCCAACCAGAGCTACATTGTGAGACCCTGCTTAAAAAGGAAGAAAGAAAGGAAGGAAGGAAGAGAAAGGAAGGAAGGAAGGAAGGAAGGAAGGAAGGAAGGAAGGAAGGAAGGGAGGGAGGGAGGGAGGGAAAGGAAGGAGGGAGGGAGGGAGGAAGGAAGAGAAAGGAAGGAAGGAAGGAAGGAAGGAAGGAAGGAAGGAAGGAAGGGAAAGGAAAGAGGGAGGGAGGGAGGGAGGGAGGGAGGGAGGGAGGGAGGGAGGAAGGTAAGCATTCCAGTATTCGAGTTCCGGGACTTGGGACTGTGAATCTGAGTCAGCTAGACAAAAGAATTGAAATAAAAACCTGGCACTCAGAAGCAGCCAGAGCCAAGCTGATAGAACCCTTAGCTGGCAGATGGGAAGAAGGAAGAAGACCGTGTGAGGGTGTGTACATGCCTCCACAGAGGCTGCCTTAGCTCCTAATATTCCCCCCACTTTCACTTCCACCAGGCCCACCTATCCCACAAGCTTGCAACATGTCTCCTTCTAAGTACCTTTTTCTAAAAGATTTATTTTTATGTCATGTGTGTGTGTGTGTGTGTGTGTGTGTGTGTGTGTGTTTATGGAGTGTGCTCATGAGTGCAGGTTCTTGTGGAGGTCAGGAAAGAGACTCTGGAGTTGGAATTACAGGTGGTCAGAAGCCACAGACATGGGAGCTAAAACCAAACTCAGGGCATCCGGAAGAGCAGGTCACACTCTTTTTTTTTTTTTTTTTTTAAGTTTTTTGAGACAGGGTTTGTCTGTGTGCCACCACACCCGACTTGCAGGTTACACTCTTAACTATGGCACCAGGTCCTCAAATATCTTCTAACTCTTCCTGTGACATCAGGGAAAGAGGTCCCTGTGGTGTGATAATGTCTACAGTGACTTCCTCACCACAACTACCTCTAACATGTTATCTTTTAAAAAGAAATGATGCAGATGTATGTAAACAGGCTTCGGGCACTAACACTTGTTTTATTACTGGGTCTGTACAACAGCTGCTTGTACAATTACTGGTTCTCCACTGAAGGTATAATAGAAGATATAAAATTACATCGCAAAACAGTTTGACTTTACTTGAATAACAAAGCATATGATGTGTAGACTGGATACAATCAAAATGATGTAAGATAAGCAAATGATTGGCTCAGAAAAAAACAACCCCCCCCCAAAAAAAAAAACCTCAGCATCATCATGGAAACAACCATCTGTCTCCAGTTATCTTTTGTATCCCAAAAGATAAGCAAGTCTTTTGCATCCTGCCCAGACAGATGACCCAAAAGAATACTTTTCCGGCTGTAGAAAGTAAGAATGGAATTTAAACTTAAACAAGTACAGAGCTCAGTGCTTCACTTTGCTACCAGCTAGTAGAGCAGCTGACGATGTCATGAGCTGAAGGCAAAACTGTTTTCAAATCTATGGAGCTGCAGCCATACCTCAGTAGTACAGCATGTTTAAGATTTAGAAGGCTTGGGGTCAAACCTAGTACTCCACACACAGAAAACAAAAAACAGCGGCTAAAAGCTACTTCATTTAATTGTTACTATAAGAGGGCCCCAGACCTTAGCACAACTGACTCCACGGTGGAAGTACCATTCAGGCTGAAAAACTCAGCTCACAGACAGCACCACCTGCCAAAATCCACCAAAGGCTAATTCTAGAGAAACCCCTAAATGTACTAACAACCGTTTTTTTTTGTTGTTGTTTTGTTTTGTTTTGTTTTTTTGGCTTCTCTAGTTCTGCTTCTGACTAACTGTTCTTGTTAACTGAAGTATGTCAACTCAAGACATGGGTTTTTGTTTTGGTGAATAACCCACAACAATTAAATGTATATTTCAAATGACCTCTCTGCCTCTCCATCTTCTCTCTCTCTCTCTCTCTCTCTCTCTCTCTCTCTCTCTCTCTCTCTCTCTCTTTTCAGGTAGGCCACAAACTCACTGTGTTAGTAGAGATGACTTTAAAATTTGGACTTTTCTCCTGCTCCCTCCTAATGCTGGAGTTACAGGTGGCCAGGTGGTGCTGAGCACGAGCCGCAGGGCTCGATGGGCGCCCCGCTCAGAGCTTTGGCCCCAGCTCTCAGTGGTGTCTGAGAAGCACACACTCCTCCACGTTTCCCCCAAACTCCTTTGAAAAAAATTAAGACAGTAAATTTTTATTATGTGTGCATACTTTAATGATACCCATTTTATTATGATAAAACCCATATAGCATGGAATCTGCTCAGGTTTTTGTTGGTTGTTTGGTTGGTTTTTTTGTTTTGTTTTGTTTTGTTTTTTCCCCCGAGACAAGGTTTCTTTGTCTAGCCTGGCTGTCCTGGAACTCACTCTGTAGACCAGGCTGGCCTCGAACTCAGAAATCCACCTGCCTTTGCCTTCCAAGTGCTGGGATTAAAGGCGTGTGCCAGTTGCTTTTTTTTTTTTTTTTTTTTTTGTAGTTGTTGTTTTGGGGTTTTTTTTGGGGGGGGTGTTTGTTTCTGTTTTGTTTTGTTTTGTTTTGTTTTGTTTTACAAGACAGGGTTTTTCTATGTGTCCTTGTCAGTCTTGGAACTCATTTTTTAGACTAGGCTGGCCTTGAACGCAAAGATCCACCTGCTTCTGCCTCCCCAGCCCTAGAATTAAAGACATGCACCACCACCACAGCCCAAAGCTACTTTAAAAAACAAACAAACAGCCGGGCAGCAGTGGTGCACACCTTTAATCCCAGCACTAGGGAGGCAGAGGCAGGTGGATTTCTGAGTTCGAGGCCAGCCTGGTCTACAGAGTGAGATCCAGGACAGCCAGAGCTACACAGAGAAACCCTGTCTCGAAAAAACCAAAAAAAACAAAACAAAACAAAACAAAAAACAAAAACAAAAAACAAAACAAACAAACAAAAAAAAAACAGCTGGGTGGTGGTGGCACATGCCTTTAATTCCAGCACTTGGGAGGCAGAGGCAGGTGGATTTCTGAGTTCGAGGCCAGCCTGGTCTACAAAGTGAGATCCAGGACAGCCAGAGCTACACAGAGAAACCCTGTCTGGAAAAAAAAAACAACAAAACCAACCAACCAAACAAACAAACAAAAAACCCCTCATGGTTTCCAATTGTCCTTTTCATTACAGAGCTTGTCTTCTAGAAAGCAAAATCAAAAATTGACAAGTAGCGCACCTTCTCAATGCACCTGTAAGATAGGGTGAAAAAGAGTTTTCATCTCTAGATAAAACTGAACCTGGGGGCTGGAGAGATGGCTCAGCAGTTAAGAGCACCAACTGCTCCTCCAGAGGTCCTGAGTTCAATTCCCAGCAACCACATGGTGGCTCACAACCATCTGTAATATGATCCGGTGCCCTCTTCTGAAGTGTCTGAAGACAGCAACAGTGTACTCATATATAATAAATAAATAAATCTTAAAAAAAAAAAAAAAACAACTGAACCTGGCTGTAGGCTTCAGATTTTTTTTTAAGATTTATGTATTTCACTGGTGTGGGCTATTTGCCTGCATGCATATACATGTGCACCATAGACATGCTTGCTGCCACAAATCCCCTGGGACTAGAGTTACAACTGTAAGCCACCAGGTCACTGCTGGGAATTTAACCTGGATCCTCTATAGGAACATCCAGCCCATCTTCAGATGTTCTTTTGTTGTTGTTGTTGTTGTTGTTGTTGTTGTTGTTGTTTTTCAAGACAGGGTTTCTCTGTATATAGCCTTGGCTGTCCTGGAACTCACTCTGTAGACCAGGCTGGCCTCCATCCACCTGCCTCTGCCTCCTAAGTGCTGGGATCTGCCTCTTCAGATGTTATTAACCAAAGTAGGTAAAAAAGAGTCTGTGAGACACAGACTTTCCAAACTTGCTGGCTACTAGTTATTGATACTATTTTGTCTCCAAAATTGAGGTTTGGCCAGAATAGAATCTTCTTACAACAAATCTGTACTTTCAGCACCTTGGAAACATTGTAAAATTGTACATTATTATTTTGTCTTTAAAGACAGAAACATAATCAAAAAGAAGTACCCTTGTTTACTGAAAGAAGTCTTGTTGGCCTAAGATATTTGGTTTTGACAGAGGACAGACTACAACTTGCCATTCTCTGTGCTAACAAGAAAAAAAAGCATTCAAAAGTCAATAAGCTAAAGAGCCTTGCCTGAGCAAAAGGATTTGAGTTAAATTTTACATGCTTTGGCCAGGCGTGGTGGTGCACACCTGTAATCCCAGCACTTGGGAGGCAGAGGCAGGTGGATTTCTGAGTTCGAGGCCAGCCTGGTCTACAGAGTGAGTTCCAGGACAGCCAGGGCTACACAGAGAAACCCTGTCTTGAAAAACCAAAAAAAAAAAAAATTTTTTTTACATGCTTTGACTTCTATATGTTACTGACCTGTTTCTTTTTCTTTCTTTCTTTCTCTCTTTCTTTCTCTCTTTCTTTCTTTCTTTCTTTTTTTTTTTTTTTTTTTTTTTTTTTTTGATTTTTCCGGACAGGGTTTCTCTGTGCTGTCCTGGAACTCACTCTGTAGACCAGGCTGGCCTCCTCAGAAATCCACCTGCCTCTGCCTCCCAAGTGCTGGGATTACAGGCATGTGCCACCACACCCGGCTTGACCTGTTTCTTTCTTGACAGAGATATCTTCCTGAAATTTTCTTAACTTTAAAAAAAAAAAAAGTAAAGACGGGCGGTAATGGCGCACGCCTGTAATCCCAGCACTCTGGAAGTAGAGGCAGGCTGATTTCTGAGTTTGAGGCCAGCCTGGTCTACAGAGTGAGTTCCAGGACAGCCAGGGCTACACAGAGAAACCCTGTCTAAAAAAAAAAAATAATGTAGTTATCAAGAGACTGGGGAGACGGTTCTGTAGTTAAAAGCACTGGCTGTTCTTCCAAAGGAACCAGGTGTGGTCCCTAGCACCCACGTGGTGTCTCATGTCCTGAGTTCAATTCCCAGCAACCACATGGTGGCTCACAACCATCTGTAATGGGATCAGAGGCCCTCTTCTGGTGTGCCTGAAGACAGCTACAGTGTACTCACATACATTACATAAATAAAATCTTTTTTTTTTCTTTTTTTTCGAGACAGGGTTTCTCTGTGTAGCCCTGGCTGTCCTGGAACTCACTCTGTAGACCAGGCAGGCCTCAAACTCAGAAATCTGCCTGCCTCTGCCTCCCAAGTGCTGGGATTAAAGGCGTGCGCCACCACCGCCCGGCAAAATCTTTTTTTTTTTTTTTTAAATAAAATCTTTAAAAATGTTTGCAGAACTAAAGAGATGGCTCAGCTGTTACGCGCACTAACTGCTCTTTCCAGAGGTCCTGAGTTCAATTCCCAGCAACCACATACTGGCTTACAACCATCTGTAATGAGGTCAGATGTCCTCTTCTGGTGTGTCTGAAGACAGCTACAATGTACTCATATACATAAAATAAATTTTTAAAAAAGGTATGCTCCCAGACTCATGTCATCCTATGGAAAGAACTGACAAATTGCACATGGACTGCACATGGAGAAACAGAAAGTAAACTTTATTCAGAAGTGAAGTGATATTCCAAATCAGATAAATTGCAAGCCAGCAGTGCCCTACTGTGTTAGAATACCCAGGGGGAGCCGGGCGGTGGTGGCGCACACCTTTAATTCCAGCACTTGGGAGGCAGAGGCAGGCAGATTTCTGAGCTCGAGGCCAGCCTGGTCTACAGAGTGAGTTCCAGGACAGCCAGGGCTACACAGAGAAACCCTGTCTCGAAACACACACACACACACACACACACACACACACTCACTCATTTTCTGAGGTCAAGGAGGGGAAGAGGAACTGGTTGCTGAGGGGGTGTGGAGTGAGTGCCTTTTCCCAGGATACATCTGATTTTAATTATATGCAAAACCAATTATGTGTGTGCATAAAATGAGAATTCAGGGTTTTCCCTAAATGTTCGATACAAGAATGCAGTTTGCTAATTAAATATGAATTCAAAACTAGTTCCGGCTGTACTGGACCTGTCTGCCTTATCCGAATACATTCTGGAAAATGTTTCAGTGGAAACTAACCAAAAAAGGTGAGTCACTGGATCGGGCTTGGTGGTGCACTCCTTTAATCCCAGCACTCACAAGGCATAATCCACATAAGTGGATTTCTGTGATTTTGTTTTGTTTTGTTTTGGTTTGGTTTGGTTTTTGGTTTTTTTTTTGAGACAGGGTTTCTCTGTTTAGCCCTGGCTGTCCTGGAACTCACTCCGTAGACCAGGCTGGCCTCGAACTCAGAGATCCGCCTCCCTCTGGCTCCCAAGTGCTGGAATTAAAGGTGTGCGCCACCACTGCCCAGCGATTTCTGTGATTTTAAGACCAGCCAGGTCTATATAACAAGTTCCAGGACCAGAATAGCCAAGGTTAAACAGAAAAAGTGTCTTTAAAAAAATTACAAGCCAGGCGTGGTGGTGCACGCCTGTAATCCCAGCACTTGGGAGGCAGAGGCAGGCGGATTTCTGAGTTCGAGGCCAGCCTGGTCTACAGAGTGAGTTCCAGGACAGCCAGGACTACACAGAGAAACCCTGTCTCGAAAAAACCAAAAAAAAAAAAAAAAAAAAATTACATAAGTTAACTAAATGTTGCTTAAGAATAAACTTATTCCAGTGTTTCATTTCAGTGTGTTTGTGTACCCATGCATGTGTGTGCGTGTGAGTGTGCATGTGAATGTGCACATACCCTCAAGTGTGTGTGTGTGTGTGTGTGTGTGCCCGCGTGTGCCCGCGTGTGCCCCCTCACATGAAGAAGCATGCATGCCACAGCCTGTGCTAGTCAGAAGACAACTTTAAGGAACTGGTTCTTTTCTTCCAATGTGGATTTGAGGAATCATTCTCAAGTGGCACTGGCCACTTTGCAAGCCCTCCATTGTTTGGAGGGTGTAACTGCATTCAATGTCCTAGGTTGCTAGGCACACTGTAAGAGGGGCATGTGCATGGTGCTTGATACAGGTGAGGATCTGAAGTCGCTCGGTGTCTTGTTGGGGAAGGGGTGTGCACAACCTAAGCCAAGCAGAGCCTAGGGGTTGCTCGGCGCTGTCTCCTGAGCCTGCCTGCTTCTGCTCGTGGGAGTGGGGATTCAGAGGCCGAGTCAAATGCTTACCACCTCTTAGTTAGTCGCCCTCGAGAGCCTTGAACTCACCGTTTAGCCCAAGCAGGCAGACCTTTTCTTTCTTTCTTTCTTTCTTTCTTTTTTTGTTTTTGTTTTTGTTTTTGTTTTTGTTTTTTCGAGACAGGGTTTCTCTGTGTAGCCCTGGCTGTCCTGGAACTCACTCTGTAGACCAGGCTGGCCTCGAACTCAGAAATCTGCCTGCCTCTGCCTCCCAAGTGCTGGGATTAAAGGTGTGTGCCAGCACTACCAGCCAGGTCGTAGCCTCCTGTCATAGTCTTCAAGTGGTTGGAATTACAGGCCTACACCACCAGGTCTAGCACAAACAGGTCTCAACGAATTGCAGCTGGACACGGAGGCACACAGATCTCTATGAGCGCCAGGCCAGTTAGGTATTAGGAATGAGACCCTGTCTCAGAACATCAAGGACAAAAAGAACTGCATAAAATTGGGCTGGCAAGGTGGCGTGGAAGGAAAGGCACTTGCCACCAAGCTGGACAAGCCGAGGACAATGCCCAAGAAGCAAGTGGTGGAAGGGGAAGGACGGTCCTGAGCCCTGCAAGCCACCCTCCAGCCGCCAGGCACAGATCCACACCAAGCCATCCTCCAGCCGCCACAGTCACACATCCACACTGGGGCACATGAACCCAATGAACAAACAAATGAATGAATAAGTAATTTTGTTTTGTATATGTTTTTTTGAGATGGGGTTTCTCTGTATACCCCTAACTGTCCTGGAACTAGCTCTGTAGACCAGGCTGGCCTTGAACGCATATATATCTGCCTGCTTCTGCTTTCTGAGTGCTGGGATCAAGGGTGTTGTACTACCATCGCCACATAAATAATTTTTAAAGATTTATTTATTTTATGTATTTTATATAAGTATACTGTAACTGTCTTCAGTCACACCCCAAGAGAGCACCGGATCCCATTACATATGGTTGTGAGCCACCACGTGGTTGCTGGGAACTGAACTCAGGACTGCTGGAAGAGCAGCCAGCACTCTTAACCACTGAGCCACCACTCCAGCCCAATAATTTTTAAATAGGGATAGGATTTAGGTTTGTTTTTTGTTTTTCCCAAGACAGGGTTTCTCTGTGTAGCCCTGGCTGTCCTGGAACTCACTCTGTAGACTAGGCTGGCCTCGAACTCAGAAATTGGCCTGCCTCTGCCTCCCAAGTGCTGGGATTACAGGCGTGCGCCACCACCACCAGGCTTGTTTTTTTTTCTTTTGTTTGCCTCACATACCTTACATCCTGACCACAATCCCCTCCCTCCACTGCTCCCATTCTTCCTCTTCATCTCCTCTCCCACTGATCTAGTCTTCGTCCCATTCCCTTTAAAAAAAAAAAAAAAAAAAAAAAAGAGCAGTTCTCCCAGGGATATCAACCAAATATGGCAGGACTGCATGACAATGAAACTAGGCACAGGGCTGGTGAAATGGCTCAGTGGCTAAGAGCACTAGCTGCTCTTCCAGAGGTCATGAGTTCAATTCCCAGCAACACATGGTGGCTCCAACCATCTATAGGGGGATCTGATGCCCTCTTCAGGCAGGCAGATACATATGCAACAGAACACTCATACATTAAATAAAATTTAAAAAAAAAGAAAATAAGAAACAAGTCGGGCGGTGGGGGCGCGTTTAATCCCAGCACTTGGGAGGCAGAGGCAGGCGGTTTTCTGAGTTCGAGGCCAGCCTGGTCTATAGAGTGAGTGCCAGGGCTGCACAGAGAAACCCTGTCTCAAAAAGAGGAGGAGGAGGAGGAGGAGGAGGAGGAGGAGGAGGAGGAGGAGGAGGAGGAGAGAGAAAGGAGAAAGGAGAAAGGAGAGAAAGGAGAGAAAGGAGAGAAAGGAGAGAAAGGAGAGAAAGGAGAGAAAGGAGAGAAAGGAGAGAAAGGAGAGAAAGGAGAGAAAGGAGAGAAAGGAGAGAAAGGAGAGAGAGGAGAGAGAGGAGAGAGAGGAGAGAGAGGAGAGAGAGGAGAGAAAGGAGAGAAAGGAGAGAGAGGAGAGAAAGGAGAAAGGAGAGAAAGGAGAAAGGAGAGAGGAGAGAAAGGAGAGAGGAGAGAAAGGAGAGAGGAGAGAAAGGAGAGAGGAGAGAAAGGAGAGAGGAGAGAAAGGAGAGAGGAGAGAAAGGAGAGAGGAGAGAAAGGAGAGAGGAGAGAAAGGAGAGAGGAGAGAAAGGAGAGAGGAGAGAAAGGAGAGAGGAGAAAGGAGAGAGGAGAGAAAGGAGAGAAAGGAGAGAAAGGAGAGAAAGGAGAAAGGAGAGAAAGGAGAAAGGAGAGAAAGGAGAAAGGAGAGAAAGGAGAAAGGAGAGAAAGGAGAGAAGGAGAGAAGGAGAGAAAGGAGAAAGGAGAGAAAGGAGAAAGGAGAGAAAGGAGAAAGGAGAGAAAGGAGAAAGGAGAGAAAGGAGAAAGGAGAGAAAGGAGAAAGGAGAGAAAGGAGAAAGGAGAGAAAGGAGAAAGGAGAGAAAGGAGAAAGGAGAGAAAGGAGAAAGGAGAGAAAGGAGAAAGGAGAGAAAAAGGAGAAAGGAGAAAAAGGAGAAAAAGGAGAAAAAGGAGAAAGGAGAAAAAGGAGAAAGGAGAAAAAGGAGAAAGGAGAAAGGAGAAAAAGGAGAAAAGGAGAAGAAGAAGAAACAAAGAAACTAGGCACAAGCCTTCATCTCAAGGCTGGAGGAAAAGGTCCCAAGAGCAGGCAAAAAAGTCAGATCCTCCCTGCCAACTCTTAGGAGTCTAACAAAAACAAGCCACATATATGCAGAGGACCTAAGTCAGACCCATGCAGGCCCCTGGTTGTGGCTACAGTCTCTGTGATCCCCATGGGCCCTTTTAGTCACCCTGTTCTCCTTGTGCCCTCCATCCTGCCGGCTCCTGCAATGCTTCTAACCCCACTCCTGCAGGGTTCACCTGGCTCTGCTGACTGGCTGTGGGTCTCTAAATCTGCTCTAGAATGGGATTTGAAGGAAGGGGTTGTGCCATGGGAGTGAGAGATGAAAGGGTATAGTCGTAAAAATGAATTAAACTATATTAAAAATGTAGGAAACTGCCGGGCGGTGGTGGCACACGCCTTTAATCCCAGCACTTGGGAGGCAGAGGCAGGCAGACTTCTGAGTTCGAGGCCAGCCTGGTCTACAAAGTGAGTTCCAGGACAGCCAGAGCTACACAGAGAAACCCTGTCTCGACCAAAAAAAAAAAAAAAAAAAAAAAAAATGTAGGAAACTAGCGGGCAGTGGTGGCGCACACCTTTAATCCCAGCACTTGGGAGGCAGAGGCAGGTGGACTTCTGAGTTCGAGGCCAGCCTGGTCTACAGAGTGAGTTCCAGGACAGCCAGGGCCACACAGAGAAACCCTGTCTAAAAAAAAAAACAACAAAACAAAAAAAGGAAAAAAGGTATTCTCAGGGCTGCAGAGATGGCTTAGCAGTTAAGAGCACTGGCTGGGGGCTGGAGAGGTGGCTCAGCTGGTAAGAGTACTGACTGCTCTTCCGGAGGTCCTGAGTTCAAATCCCAGCAACCACATGGTGGCTCACAACCATCCGTGATGAGATCCAATGCCCTCTTCCGGTGTGTCTGAAGACAGCTACAGTGTACTTACATATATAAATAAATCTTTAAGAAAAATAAAAAGAAAGCACTGGCTGGATTTGTACTCATATACATAAAGTAAATCTTTTTTAAAAGGTATTCTTGCTGGGCAGTGGTGGTGCATGCCTGTAATCCCAGTACTTGGGAGGCAGAGGCAGGCAGATTTCTGAGTTCGAGGCCAGCCTGGTCTACAGAGTGAGTTCCAGGACAGCCAGGGCTACACAGAGAAACCCTGTCTCAAAAACAAAAACAAAAACAAAAACAAAAACAAAAAAGGTATTCTCAATATTTCAAACATTAAGGGGATTAATATTTTCCAAAGAATGCAAAGATGGACTCAACGGCCATCTGATGGGCCATTTTCAGCATGCCATTTGACTGAGTGAAAACTCACTTCATTACAGTCAGGATAGTGTATGGTCACTACACACCACTCACACATTGGGCAGCAGTTGGTCACAGCAGAGCTTGTGTCAGGTGCCACTCACTCTTTAGCTAGCTGTTACGTTGACTGGAAAAGCAATCTGTGGATAGTTTCAGCCTCTTTAGTTAAGAATGGGTCTAGAGCCGGGCGTTGGTGGCGCACGCCTTTAATCCCAGCACTTGGGAGGCAGAGGCAGGCGGATTTCTGAGTTCGAGGCCAGCCTGGTCTTCAGAGTGAGCTCCAGGACAGCCAGGACTACACAGAGAAACCCTGTCTCGAAAAACAAAAAACAAAACAAAACAAAACAAAAAAAAAAAAAAAAAAGAATGGGTCTAGAAGATGGCGGGACTAAATAACAACAGCTGCAGAACAATCTTCCCACATCTGCTTTGCCTTTTCCTCCTAATACTTGCACTCTGAGCTCAACCTTAATGTTGCCCAAATCCTCACTTGTACTTCCATCAGTTTTCATTTCTTAGTGCATTCTGGGAGGATTTTATGGTCCACATTTTTATCTCACTCATTCTTTTATTATTTTTCTTTTTTTTCCGAGACAGGGTTTCTCGGTGTAGTCCTGGCTGTCCTAGAACTCACTTTGTAGACCAGGCTGCCCTCGAACTCAGAAATCCACCTGCCTCTGCCTCCCAAGTGCTGCGATTACAGGCATGCGCCACCACCGCCCGGCTATGTAACTTATTCACCTGATGCATTTGTCATCTCAGAGGCTCACTGCTGAATAAACTCACCCTTTCCAGTTCTTTCTGAACTCCAGCTGGCTGGATCGACTTAACTGTTTTGGCTCAAACTCCTCTCCAAGCTGACTGACTCAATCTGGCTTCTCTCAGCTTCTCACTGAATTGCTTTGCTTGACCTCAAACGAACTCTGGCAATTTCTTCTAAACTTCTGATTCCTTCTCTGGCTTCAAATACCTCTGATAACCTGCATTAAATTGCATGAACAAATTTAACCTTGGGTGCACTACAACGACTCCTGCTCTTACATAGTTTCTTTCCTGTGCTGTTTTCGTGAGAGTTGGGTGCATCCTATCTCTGAGTCACTGTCAGATCTTTCTCTGACTCACCACTTGGTCTGCCCCTGAATTAGATTCACTTTTTTTGTTTTGTTTTGTTTTGTTTCTGAAACAGGGTTTCTCTGTGTAGTCCTGGCTGTCCTGGAACTCACTCTGTAGACCAGGCTGGCCTCGAACTCAGAAATCCGCCTTCCTCTGCCTCCCAAGTGCTGGGATTACAGGCGTGCGCCACCACGCCCAGCCACTTTTTTTTTTAAAAAAAGATTTATTTATCGTTATATGTAACACTGTAGCTGTCTTCAGACACACCAGAAGAGGGCATCAGATCCCATTACATATAGTTGTGAGCCACCATGTGGTTGCTGGGAATTGAACTCAGGACCTTCGGAAGAGCAGTCAGTGCTCTTAACTGCTGAGCCATCTCTCCAGCCCTATATTCACTTTCAAACATGGTAGCCTCCTTTTACAGACTAAGTTTTCCTTCATTGTTTGGGATTAAAGGTATGTTTTAAGGTTGTATCTGTATTCCAGCTAGATCACACAGACCTAGAAGTTCTGTGGATGTGATCCCTGGCCAGTGCAGTCATATTGCAGGATTAAAATCCTTGTACAGCCGGGCGGTGGTGGCGCACGCCTGTAATCCCAGCACTTGGGAGGCAGAGGCAGGCGGATTTCTGAGTTCGAGGCCAGCCTGGTCTACAGAGTGAGTTCCAGGACAGCCAGGGCTACATAGAGAAACCCTGTCTCAAAAAACCAAAACCAAAAAAAAAAAAAAAAAAAAAAAAAAAAAAAATCCTTGTACAACGTTGATCTAAAAAAAAAAAAAGATTTTCATATTTTCTTTCTTTTTTTTTTTTTTGCGCCACCACCACCCGGCTAGATTTTCATATTTTCAAGATGAATTTTTATTATATCAACAAATATTCATTGTACAAACAGAATCAACTGCTATATTTCAATATATGTGTACAGCATGATTACGCCTGTGCACTTCCCTGTTCTCACCTTCTTCTTACCCTATGCTGCTTGTTTTCCTCCCATGGTCCCTAATAGTCTGTCTTTCAATTTGTTGTTGTAGTTTTATTTTGTTTGTTGTTTTAAGACAGAATCACCTGGTCTCATGATGTACTCAGGTTGGCTTTGCATCACATGTGTAGCCAAGGATGACCTTGTTGAGCTTCTTTTGTTTATGTGTGGTTGTGTGAATGCATATGGATGCACATGTATATATGGGAGTATGCATGTATGTGTGTGTAGAGTTCAGAAGATGATCACAAGTGTCTTGCTGCTGTCCACTTTTTGAGACATTGGCCTGGAACTTCTTCTCCAGGAACTGGCCAACAAGTTCCCAGGAATTTGCCTAATTCTGGCTCCTTCCTCACTACCACTGGGATTAGACACACAGGGTATAGCCAGGCGGTGGTGGTGCACGCCTGTAATCCCAGAACTCTGGGAGGCAGAGGCAGGCAGATTTCTGAGTTCCAGGCCAGCCTGGTCTACAGAGTGTGAGTTCCAGGACAGCCAGGGTTATACAGAGAAACCCTGTCTCGAAAAAGTCAAATCCAAAAAACCAATAAATAAAATAAAATAAAATAATAATAAAATAAAATAAAATAAAATAAAATAAAATAAAATAAAATAAAATAAAATAAAATAAAATAAAATAAATAGAATTAAAAAAAAATAAGCCGGGTGTGGTGGCGCACGCTTATAATCACAGCACTTGGGAGGCAGAGGCAGGTGGATTTCTGAGTTCGAGGCCAGCCTGGTCTACAGAGTGAGTTCCAGGACAGCCAGGGCTACACAGAGAAACCCTGCCTTGAAAAACCAAAAAAAATAAATAAATAAAAAATAAATAAATAAAATAAAATTAAATTAATTTAAAAAAAATTCTATCAATTGAGCCACATCCCAGACTCAGGAATATCTTCTCTATGCTGACTTCATTTGCTTTTGCTATATGCTAGATCATAGGATACACTATTTTTACTGTTTCTGTTTGTCATTTTTTGGGGGACACTTCCATACTGATTTTTTTTTGTTTGTTTTTGTTTTTGTTTTTTGAGACAGGGTTTCTCTGTGTAGCTCTGGCTGTCCTGGAGCTCACTCTGTAGACCAGGCTGGCCTCGAACTCAGAAATCCACCTGTCTCTGCCTCCCAAGTGCTGGGATTAAAGGCGTGCGCCACCACCGCCCGGCCTCCATACTGATTTTTATAGTGGCTACCCAAGTTTTTATTATCTTGGTCCCTTTTCATGCCTCTGGCTTTGTGTGTATAACCCCTAGGCTCTGCTGGCTTAGGTTGATCACTTGGTAATTCTCAGCCTATCTTGTTTTGTTTTGCTTTGTTTTTTAAAGACTTTATGTATTTTATATTTACATGTGAGTATGCTGTAGCTGTCTTCAGGCATTCCAGAAGAGGGCATCAGATCCCATTACAGATGGTTGTGAGCCACCATGTGGTTGATTCTAGGACTACTAGTGAGATCCTGCTTCAAGATAGATAGAGAAGAGAGAGAGGGGGAGGGGGGAGATTAGACAGACGGATGGATGGATGATAAACACAAAAAACCTACAAAGCTAATTACTTCTAATAAAAATTGCATTTTGACTGTGAAGGGCCAAATCACGCATAAGTAAGCATTTCTTCACAGAACAGTGTCAAGGTTGAAGTTAGATGCTAATAAAGGACTGAGACTTGTCATAGGAAGCTCTAACTGTAGATGTGACATGATTTTCAAGATGTATCACAGCATATACATAAATTGTCCAAATGGAAAGAACCAACCAGTAGCTCTTCAGACTCTCAAGATGGAACAAAGACAGTGAGCACCATCCATCACGCTCATCCCAGCCCCGTGTCCTCCTCTTGAGCACGGGTTTCATGCTTCCATTTCTGGCTGCATATTCCAACACTACCTATAACAAGAACCTTTCTTTACCTTTCAATTCCCAAACCTAGTACAGAATCTGCTTTGCAAATGTTCACTGCCAGGAGTGGTGACTGGCACATGAATATAATCCCAGCACTCTGGAGGCATAAGAAACCTAAAAAACAAACAAAGCACTCCTACGATGAAAACGGAGATGCTTCCATTTGGAATCCCTAAAGAATCATACAAGAATGGATGATGACAATGGGAACAGAGCAAAGCACCTTATAATTTCCTGACTCCTGTTACAGACCTCTATAAACCCAAGTATCCTTAAGGTAGTATCACATATGGCACATATGGTCAAATACCATTCATGTGTGATGAATGTATGATTCATGTGAGTGTGTTGATTTTATGTATCTAGGCTAGATACTGATACTGAGTGTCTTCCACTATTACTCTTATCGTTTTTTTTTTTAATTTTTCTTTTCTTTCTTTTTTTTTTCTTTTTTTTTTTTTTCTTTTTTTCTTTTTTTGAGACAGGATCTTACTGTGAGGTCATGGCTGGATTGAAACTCACTATGTAAACCAAGCTGGCTTCAGACTCAAGAGTACTTGGATTAAAGGCATGAACCACCATGTCTTGTTTCACTTTTTTAAAAATAAAATTATTTTTATTTATATGTATATGAGTGATCTGTCTTCACGAAGACCCAGAAGAGGGAATCAGGTCCTATGACAGATAGTTGTGAGCTAGTATGTGGGTGCTGGAAATCGAATCCAGGACCTCTGGAAGAGCAGCTAGTGCTCTTAACCATTTGAATCATCTCTTTAGCCCTGGTTTTGCTTTTTAAAGAAGATGTATTGCTATGCAAGAGTGTTGGCCTTCACGTACATCTGTGAACCATGTGTATGGCCAGTGGTTTGTTGTTGTTGTTTTTTTTTTTTTTTTTTTTTTTTTTTTTTCTGAGACAGAGTTTTTCTGCATAGCTCCGGCTGTCCTGGAACTCACTCTGTAGACCAGGCTGGCCTCGAACTCAGAAATCCACCTGCCTCTGCCTCCCAAGTGCTGGGATTACAGGCGTGCGCCACCATGCCCGGCGTGTATGGCCAGTGTTAATGGAGGCAGATCTCCTGAAAATTCGGTTACAGATGTTTGTGAGCCACCACACTGGGAACTGAAACCAGGTCCTTGGCAAGAGTAGCAAATATTGTTTTTTTGTTTTTTGGATTTAGTTTTGTCAGGACAGAGTTTCTCTGTATAGCCCTGGCTGTCCTGGATCACTCTGTAGACCAGGCTGGCCTCGAACTCAGAAATCTGCCTGCCTCTGCCTCCCAGAGTGCTGGGGTTACAGGCATGCGCCACCACCACCCGGCTTGCAGCAAATACTCTTAAGCACTATCAACTCTGGTTGGAGGGAGATGGCTCAGGGGTTAAGAGCACTGATTGCTCTTTCAGAGGTTCTGAGTTCAATTCCCAGCAACCACATGGTGGCTCACAATCGTCTGTAATGGGACCTGATGCCCTCTTCTGGTATGTCTGAAGACAGCTATTATATATTCATGTAAATAAAATAAAAATAAGATGTAATCTAAAAAAAAGCACTATCAACTCAGTCATTTCCCATTTCCTCACTCAATTTTACACACACACACACACACACACTTAATGTATGTGTGCATGTGCATGTGCCATAGTACACATGTGGAGATCAGAGGACAACATTCAGGAATGTTTTCTCCTTCCCCCATGGGGAATCTGGGTATCAAAATCTTATAATTGCCAGCATGGTGGCGCACGCCTGTAATCCCAGGACTTGGGAGGCAGAGGCAGGTGGATTTCTGACTCCGAGGCCAGCCTGGTCTACAGAATGAGTCCCAGGACAGCCAGGACTACACAGAAAAACCCTACCTCAAAAAAACAAACAAGCCAGGCGTGGTGGCGCATGCCTTTAATCCCAGCACTTGGGAGGCCAGAGGCAGGTGGATTTCTGAGTTTGAGGCCAGCCTGGTCTACAGAGTGAGTTCCAGGACAGCCAGAGCTACACAGAGAAACCCTGTCTCGAAAAACCAAAACCAAAACAAAACAAACAAAATCATATGCTTAAGGATGATGGCAACAGCATTTACCAGTGAGGCTCACTGGCCCACAAATATGGTTCTTCAATTATTTTTCTGTGCTTGAGTGTTTTGCCTACATGTGTGTCTATACTCCACTTGTGGGCCTGGACTCTACTGAAGCCAGAAGTTACTGGATTCCCTGGAACTGGAGGTACAGATGGTTGTGAGCTGCCATGTAACTCTGGGAATCAAACTCAGATTTCTGTAAGAGCAACCAGTGCTTTTAACCCTTGAGCCGAGTCTATAGCCCAGCAAATAAGATTGTCAGGTCTTCCCTTCACTTGGTATCTCTACCCCCAACTACTCAGGATGGTCCTAAGCTCAGGACGCTCCTGCACAGTTTCCCAAAATGCTGGGATTAGAGGAGTTAGCCACAACTACTCAAGTATTTTTTTTTACATTAAGTCAATCACTCATTTACTACGTTTTTTTACTGACTGCCACACAGACTGTGGGAAAATAAAATCTCCCACCTTCTAGACACTTAAATTCTAGCCAGTAGTAAGGTAGGCTGGAAAGATGGCTCAGTGGGTAAGAGTACTGGCTACTCTTCCAATGGACTTAGATTTTAATTCTATCACCTACATGACAGTTTGAACCCATTTATAACTCCAGTTTCAGGTGACCTAATTCTGACCCCCATTGGTAACAGCACATACACATGAACACACACACACACAGAGACACGCTAAGAGAATACTCATACATACAGTAAAAATCTTAAAGTTTCTAGCTAGGGAAGCTAGCTAGTTTCTGTACCCTATGTTCATACATAGGACTACACAGAAAAACTCTGTCACGAAAAACAAAACAAAAACAAACAAAAACCCTCTCTCTAACAAAAACAAAAAACAAAAAAAACCTTGCATCTAAGCCGGGTGGTGGTGGCGCACACCTGTAATCCCAACACTTTGGGAGGCAGAGGCAGGCAGATTTCTGAGTTCGAGGCCAGCCTGGTCTAGAGTGAGTTCCAGGATAGCAAGGGCTACACAGAGAAACCTTGTCTAGGGGAGGAAAAAAAAAAAAAAGGCTATGTGCACTTGTTTTTATATATGCTCACATCCAAATGGATGGCAGAGATCAATTTAGAAAAACTTCCTCAGTTGCTCTTCATTTTTTTCCACCACCCACGTTCTATTATTGAGACATCTTAAAATCTTTATTCATTTATATGGGATATATAGACATGTGGACGCCCCAAGTCAGATCCCTAGAGCTAGAATCACAGGCAGCTGTGAGCTGCCTGAAGTGGTTGCTGGACAAACTTTCTATCTTCTTAAAGTATTCCTAACCTCTGAGCAACGTTCCCAGTTCTTTCTGAGACTATTTCTATGTAGCCCTGGCTATCCTGGAACTCTTTCTGTAGACCAAGCTGGCCTTCTGCCTCTGCCTCCCTAGTGCTAGGATTAAGTTATTTCCATCCCCCAACCTAAGCCCCGAGAGAGGGCCTGCTTGCCTCTGGTCTCCAGTGATGGGATTAAAACCTGTACACAAGGCCCAGTTTACCTTGTTTTTTCGAGACAGCCCTGTGTAGCCCTGGCTGTCCTGGAACTCACTTCCTGACTGCCCAGTTTACCTTTTAGCTGGAAGGTCTTAATATCTATGTGAGTGAATGTGACAAAGCACAGGAATAAAGGTCATGGAACAACTTGTGGGAGACATTTCTCTAACACAGAAGTCATGAGAATCCCAGGCTCAAACTCTAAGCATCAGGGCTTGCCACATGAAGTGACAAGAATTTGAAGTTGACAAAACTCAAAATTATATCAATTCAGATAAGTCACAATGGTTAAGAGTAGAATGCTAACATGGGAAGTGTGAAGCAGGTATAGAGGTAGACACCGGTACTCCTGGTACCCAGGATGTACAGGCACACGAATAAAGAGCTGCATAGTGCTCTGAAGCACTTGCTCTCTTGCACTGGATCTAGATTTGGTCACCAGATAACCTAACCTCAGCAGGCACCTACACAGGGGTTAAGAACACTGTCTGTTCTTCCAGAGGTCCTGAGTTCAATTCCCAGCAACCACATGGTAGCTTACAACCATCTGTAATAGGTTCCAATGACCTCTTCACATAAATAAATTTAAAAAAACAAAACAAGCCGGGCGGTGGTGTCACACACGCCTTTAATCCCAGCACTTGGGAGGCAGAGGCAGGCAGATTTCTGAGTTCGAGGCCAGCCTGGTCTGCAGAGTGAGTTCCAGGACAGCCAGAGCTACATAGAGAAACCCTGTCTCGAAAAATCAAAAAAATAAAAATGAAACAGAACCTGTTTAATTTGGCACAAATCCCCACTCCTGTTAGCTGAGGCAGAATGACTAACATCTCAAGGCCAACCCAATCTATTTGTTTTTAGTCAGGGTTTCTCAGTATAGCCCTGGCTGTCCTCAAACTCAGAAATCCACCTTGCCTCTGCCTCCCAAGTGCTGGGATTAAAGGCATGCACCACCATCACCTGGCAGAATGTTTCCTTTTTTTTTAACCTTAGTAAGCTCCCTCGTGGCTCAGATGGTGGTGGCACACCCTTTAACCCCAGGCAAAGGGATCCAGGGAGGCAGAGGCAGGTTCCAGGACAACCAGGATTACATAGAAAAACCCTATCTCAAACCCAAAACATTCCAATGTGATCTAAAAGTGTTTAAAAAAAAGTGTGGCCATTTTGCCACAACCACCCTCTGTGTACGGAGACATGTTTATATATATACCATGTATGTGTAGAGGCTGACTCTAGGGTTAGATACCTTGGAACTTAGGATGCAGGTACCCAGGACCAAACCCCAGGTGTTTTACAAGTGCTAACTCAAGAACTCCATTCTCACTAGCTCCATATATATTTTAACAATTAGGAACCACTTGAATTAAAAATTCTGAAAGTGTGATTCTAACCCTCTGGGATTATTCTAAAGAACTAGAGACCTGGAAAAATCCCATTTTTTATTATCACAGTGTATACCAGTGCAATTAGTGGCTCCATCCTCAAAAGAATTCCTTTATGCTGACATAAGATTGGTACTGTAACGGGGAGCTATGACTGTCTCAAACACAGCATGTAGATGAAAATGACCTTGAACATGTGATTCTTTCCTACCTACAGCAAGAGTCTGGCTTACAGTATGTTTACCAAACTATTTGAAACTTTTACAAAACTTCATCAACAAGGCATACTATTCTATTGAACTGCCTGGTTCAGATGTAGTTTACAATAAAAAATATAGCTTCCTTTCATCATACAGAAAATAGCCTTTTATTCTGGTTAGTGTCATATACAAAGCTGGTTTTCTGAAAGGCATAGAATACCCTACAATCCCAGCACATGAGCACTTGTGCATAAGATACACTATTCAGTAAAAAAATGAAGCTGGGCGGTGGTGGCTCACGCCTGTAATCCCAGCACTCTAGGAGGCAGAGGCAGGCGGATTTCTGAGTTCGAGGCCAGCCTGGTCTACATAGTGAGTTCCAGGACAGCTGGGGTATACAGAGAAACCCAGTCTCAAAAAAACAAAACAAAAACAGTTAAACTTAAAACAGCATTGAGCCATGGTTGCAGCTTAGTAACACAGGATCTTACCAACTTAGGCCAATTCCTAAGCCACACAAAGCAAAATTCCCTAAGCCCCTATTTTCATCAAAAATGTACTAACTACATTTTGCCTGCCAAATTGCTGTCCAAAAGACCTTTGATATTTAAGTCTTTTAAAGCCTGATTAAGTATTTCTTAAAAGTCCTGACCAGATCATGATTCATTTGAATCACTAATCTTACAGAAAAACTCATTTTTTCCCCGAAACGGTTTCTCTGTGTAGTCCTGGCTGTCCTGGAACTCACTCTGTAGACCAGGCTGGCCTCGAACTCAGAAATGCACCTGCCTCTGCCTCCCAAGTGCTGGGATTACAGGCGTGCGCCACCACGCCCGGCGAAAACTCACTTTTATTAGAGTGAAAATGAATTTTACTTATGAGCCATTGAAATGCATCGCACAAAAACATGTCAAATACAGTATGAATAAAGTTCTGGTAGTAGCAGTATGTCAGGGCTGGAGAGAGAACTAAGAATATCACTTGCTCTTGCACTACTGTTGTCCATCCCTAGCACTCACAACCATATGACTGGTGCTCAGGGGACCAGACATCCTTTTCTGACCTCTGTGGAAACCAAACATGCCTATAGTACACATGCATTTATTCAAAATACCCATTTACGCAAATATATATTATAGAACATTACTTAAATTCACTTAGATTATTTAGAAAGGGCTTCTGTGCCTAGACTTGTCTGGTCTGGATTTCAGATAACTGCCTGCCTCTGCTTCCTATGAGGTGGGGACTATATACCAACCTCTGGACCGGTTTTCTCTGTGCAATGCTAAAATCCTCCATACAATCACATGCCTCATATGATCTGACTCGTTCTCTCTTCCTTTATGAAGCTGGAGAGATGGCTGAGTTGTTAAGGTAACTAGATGCTTACAAATAAATTGATTATGATTCCCTGCATCAATATCACGTGGCTGACAACCATCTAATTCCAGCACCAGGGGATCCAACCACCTCTTTTAGCCTCTGCAGATATCTGAACATTCATATATGTATGCACATGTGCAACCTATTCTAAGCTGTCTAGGACAGCCAAGGGAGATACACTGTCATTAATAAGGAAAAAGAAAACTGGGAGTGCTAGCACAGTGGTAGAACCAGGATGGCATATATGGTGATATATTTATCCAGTTTGTTAACTAAAAAGTGGCAAGTATGGGCGTATAAATACAAATTTATGCTCAGCTTGGTGATGCACCTTTAATCCAACCACTGGAGAGAAAAAGGCAGGAGGATTTCTGGGAGTTCCAGACCAGCAGGGCACACATATCAAATTCCATTAATACCAGAGATACAGAGAGATCTTGCTCAGCGCAAGTGTCCTGTGTTTGTGTGTGTGGTGCACGCATGTGTGCGCAAGCATCCACACAAATGTATTCATTTGGGTTGGAGAACACACTTTAATGTTCCTGAGCCAGGAGAGAGACACATATCACATACACTATTATTTGTGTGGGAAATTTTTATTTTAAAATAATCAACCAAATTCATGTATCACAAGATTCCAATGTTAATGAATTAGAGACTAGTATATAATTGCCTTTAGCAGACTTAGTTATATAAAAAATGCTCATGTACCATTAAACATACACAGGCTAGCAAATGTATTCTTCCTTTTGGTGCAATGCTCAGATCCTCCATATAATCACATTCCCCACATGATTTGGCTCTTCATTTTCTCCAAATCCAACTGACACTTGTCAGGAGTAACCTGGAGACTAAATTAAAGACATGCATACCCACTTCTTTAACTTTTCAGAAAACAATGCTGTAAAAAAGATAACTTATATGAGAAATAAAATTAAATTCTTCATTTTACCTGTCATAATTCTGTTACCAATAGAACACCAGAGGGTTGAGATGGCTCCCTAGCAACTAGATATGAATACAAACTGTAAAGAAGTTGTCCTCTGAACCACCTATATACCCTCCTGGGATAATTCTCACAACGGGGGAGCTGCAATCATAAAAAATAAAAAAAAGCCAGGCAATGGTGGCACACACCTTTAATCTCAGCACTTGGGAGGCAAAGGCAGGTGGATTTCTGAGTTCAAAACCAGCTTGGTCAACAGATTGAGTTCCAGGCCTGGGATATACAGAGAAACTCAGTCTCGAATCCCACCCCCCCACCCCCAACAAAAAGAAAGTCCTCTTCCTACCACCAAACCCCAACACTGACCCACACTGGCTCAGGGTTACAGGTGTCTGAAGCCCCACTCCACTCTGAGAATCAGACAATCTTCTTCCGGCCTCAACAGAAAACTGCATGTAGGTGTACCACAGACACATAAATAAAAATAAACCTTAATTATGCACTTACTTCCTATTATGGGAATTGGAGTGGCCTCTCCCTTCGCCACATTTTGCTTATTTATAAATGAAAATGAAAAACAGAAGTGTTAAGTAAACGCCAGGTCAATTTTAGGTTGTCAGAAGAGCCACTTATTGGTACACCAAGGAAAAGATTCTAAACTAACATACAAAAATCTCCTAAAAACAAAAACAAAAATAAAAACCAAATCAGACGGGTAAGGTGCATTTCAGTTTAATCATCGAGTACATAGATTTGGAGAACAAGTTAGAGATACATATAACGTCCAACAAGGACTCACTTCTAGTCATCCTGGACTATAATTTGGGAGCTCGCCTTTACCACCACTACATGCATTTGAAGTTACATACTTACCAACTCTCACTGTCTGCTTATCCATGCTAGGAAAGGACAAAGTTCCTTCGAAACTTATTGCACTTTAAATCTAAAGACATAAATTTAGGCTCAAAACTTTGTTGAGAGCTCATCTAGAATACATTACCATACACACTCAGATTATAGATTTCAGATTTTAGAAAACAAGTATTGCCTATACTAAGGAAGGAAAAAGTAGATTTATTCACAAAGGTAATGGCAGAAATACAATGTATATACAAATATACCTGTATTATCTATAATCTAACTAAAAACTACAGGAAAAGAAATCCTTATGTTACAGGCCAATCTCTTAAAAAAAAAAAAAAACAGTAATAAATGTATTTGTAAGTTAAAGTTCACAGGTAGACAAATGTTAAAAAACCCGCATTTGTAATGTAAGTTTTCCATGCAGGGTTGGAATGATTCATACAGTTCAAGTACTACAGTAGAGAACACCAACCTATTATTTCATTAACCTATGCAGTGAGAAATAAGTACTGAGGGAAAAAAGTAATCTTTGGTTTTTAAAAAAATATGTATTTCATAATTATGTGCATGTGTACAAAAGCCCAAGGTGTCAGATCCTGAAGAAGCAAGGTGGATGAGACACATGGGTACTGGCAACTCAGATCACAACAAATGCAGGACAAATTTTTTTTCTCTTTCCTTTTTTTTTTTTTTGGGGGGGGGGGGAGACCTCCTTTATATAATCCTTGTTGTCCTGGAACTCGGAGACCAACTTGTCTCTATCTCAGAGTGTGTGTGCCACCACACCTAGAATACGACATGGTCTTAACTATTGAGCCATCTCTCCTATCCCTATATTCTTTAACATTAATTTTTAGTAAAACAATTATTTTCCTCACCAAAGGACATAATTTGTGTTCAATGTTTAAATGCATATAATCCTTTAGGAAAATAAAGGGGGGGGCGCAAAAAAAAAAAAAAAAAAAAAAAAAAGAGAGAATCCAAATAGGGAAGTATCAGGCAGTAATCGTCATCTTAAGGTTCTGATCCAACCTTTGAAAATCCTGGCTGCTCATTTAAGCACTGTCACCTTCCAGTTAGCTTAAAAAAAATAAAACTGTGATACAAAAATTATAAAGCAGTACTCACCAGAAAGGCAGCTCTAAAGAGATGGTTTTAAGGAAAACCATTTCCACTGTATCTACGCCATTCTTAAAAACTGTGAAAGGCAATAAAACTTAAGCCCTCAAGCAATATTACAATAAAAAACAAAGTGGAAGAAAACTCACAGAATACATTTTTACTACTGGCTGCAAGACGTAGATCACTAAAAATTTAAACAAATCCTATTATTCCCAAATAAACTAATAAGGACCGAATGGAAGGTGGGCTAATCACCATCCGACTTACTTTTACTGGTTAAATCTCAAGCAAGATGTGCATGACTTCTGTCTTCCAAGAATTACTTTTTAAAAAAAAACAAGAAACAAAAAACAAAACAAAACAAAACAAAAAAGACAGGGAATCATTTCACAGCCTAGCCTGGCCTTAAATTTATGCTATTTCTACCTCTGCCTAGAGTTTTGGGATTAAAGAAGATGTGTACAACTGTGCAAGGTTCTGAATGTGCAGTGAGCTTCCTTGCAGTGAAGTGGCACACTAATGTAATTTATAGCTTAGAGACACACCAATTATTTACAAATATTACTACAATATTTAAAGCATTATAGGTTGACTCATATTGTAGAAAGTAAAGGGTAAGTAAAAACCACCATGGAGTAATTACAGCAATGGATCTGAAGCCTTGCATTACCACCATGGACTGAGCTAATAAAAATATTTCCCCTTTTAAATAGGAGCTATCTACATAGGTCAAAAACAATCAACTAATAAAGGAGAATCATTACACCTTTATTACAACTGAGGTCACCAAACCTAAAGCTACATTTGATCCAAGAATTGAGTGTGTGAGAACAGCCAATGGACCTATTATTTGTACTCACATTTAAGTAACTGCACAGCAGCTTTCTTCCTTACTTGCCTTAAATGGTATGTTTGTGGGGTGGGGGGGGAAAAAAAGGAACATCAGGTACTTACAGATTAAACTAACCTGTACTGGCAGGGCTGTGGGGTTTTTCTTCTCTACCAGTAAGTAGCAAATGCTGAAATTCTGCTGCTAGTTAACAAAAACACAAATTATATTAAACTGAGGAGTTCAACCCATACTTTAAAAAGTCAATGTGCATTTAATTTCCTCAGAGCCTGATAGCAGTACATTTTAAAAGGTTGCCTAAGCTTAATAAAGATTACTTTACATTGGCTACTGAATCGAGTGATCTTGAAAATGAGCTAGCAACACTAAAGTATCTCTTGGACATGCTTTCATTTTAATCAATAATGTATTCAATGTAGAAAGTGTACTGGAAATCTTGGTTGCACAAAAAGGCAAGGGGCAAATATATTGAAATGAATTACCTTCTACTTTCAATTAGACAAACCTTAACAGCCAATTTTAACTTTAAATTGTCATGAAATTTTATTAACCTCAATTTTAAAAAATGTCCATAATTCTGTTACTTCTCCAAGTATATTAACCAGCTAGCTGGCAAAGGGGAATTAACTCTAAATAGATGCCCTATTTCTGATTCAAATTGCAAGAACTACAATAATTCTTTTTTTGGCCAATTTGGGCAAGTAAACCCTTGAAGATAGTAAAAATGGTATTTTCTCATGGGATTACCAGACTATCTTAAAAAACAAAAACATACCACCAATAATGATCTTTACCAAAATAAGGTTCTTAACTCTAAATCTACCATACAATAGTTTCTTTCCCACATAATCAGTATCAGTTAATATATATTGTATTGGGGAAATCAAAGTCTTCGTTCTTCTTTTCTTTTCTGTTTTTGGTGCCTGAGATTGAATCCAGGCGGTTCATGCATGCTAAGCATGCACTGTGCTAACGGGCTGCCTCCAGCCAGCTTCATTCTTCATTTCAAGTAGAGCTATCATCAATGAATTTCAACGGTAAAAACAGATTCTTTAACCATAATAAAGGCCCAATAGAAGCACACACAAAATTCTCAGATAGTGTCGACAATGTCAGAAGGCTTAGGAAATGCCACACATTTAGTTATTCAAACTACCTGCAATCTTACAAGTCATCACAATGATTAAAGTAATGGCTGGAGTCCAAGTAATCCTTTAAAAATATATACACATTTATCCCCTTGGCAATCAATCTGTTCAAAATGACAATACACACAAAAAATTGTCATATTTATCCCCAAGATCCTAATCCAAAGTTAATATCCACTGTGCCAGTTTTAGTTACACAGTACTCAATGTATTTAACTTATTCAAATAAAAATTAAAATTAGGTTTAATGAACACTATTTTAGGCTGTAAACCATTACTTTGGGAGTCTACATTTTTCTTACTAAAACATATCCATCCCTGGAAAAGAAAAAACTGAGAGAAAAAATTTCAATTCTTTCAAATTAATTGGATTTTAAATTGTCATCCAGAGCTAGAGGTGAATATCTCCATTGGAGGAACAAAATATTAAAGAATGTACAGCACATAGGAGTAAAAATTGGGCTTAGTAAAAAAGTTTGTTTTTGAATTAAAAAACCTTTTAAGTATACAATCTCAAGTAGAACTCTATATGGTGTGAACTTATATTCAGAGACTAGTGTGACTCCGCCAACCTCTCCCCTGAGTATTAGAATAAGTGGGCACCACCACACCCAGAGCAAAAAGTTGTAACCCTTATTCTAACCCTGGCTGTCCTTCAACTTGCAGAATAACCCTGGTCTCATCTCATCCTCCAGAGAGCTGGCCTTAAAATAAGATTCCCTTATTTTATAACTGCCAGGTAATATTAAAACAATAACAAAATCCTAATGCCCAGTATAGGAAACCACTTGGAATAAAACAGCTGGACTTCAGGCTCTTGGCAGTTTAAACCTGATCTTTCTCTAATTCCTATGAAGTTATCTGAATAATTTAAGTGTTCTATTGAGGATGTCTAAGAGTGTAAGCTACTGGTTTTGGTATTATGAAAATTCAGATAACATGTGACTCTATACTATAGTGTTAAAATGCTTATTTTACAAAGAATTATCACAAAGAAAGTTAGATTACTATAAACAAGATTATTAAAATTGCTGGATGACAAAAAATAAAATACTGACAAAGGTTAAATAAAGAGAAAGGAGAAACCCTCAGTTTCATTCATGAAGAAGCCAGGACAGAGAACAGGGAATATTTTACTCAATATAGTTTACTTGTACACTTCACTGACTATCCTTTTGGAATAAATTTTCCACAAGCTACAAGAAAATTGGTTTCACTTTTGATGAAGACACCACTGGTATTATATAAGTAGATATTACCTTTAAAAATACGTATCAGTTATTCAAACCAATACAAATAAATGTACAACATTCAATCGCTTACTCAAACTGTATCTCAATAAAGTGAAGTCAGTATTATTTATCCTGTTTTTCCAGTAGTTTACAGAGATCTGAAAACTACTACTTAATTTTCAACTGGTTCTCTGAGTCACTGAACTACAAAGCCACCATCTCCACCCCGACAGGGTCTTATACTCTGTAATCCAGGCTGACCCCAAACTCACAACAATCTTCCTACCTCAAATTCCCAACTGTTAGGAATACAGCCAAATGCAAAGAATGATCTGGTATTCATTAGTAAGCAAAGTGTATCATCATCAGTAAATTGCTCCCCCACCCTTATATTCAAGAAAAAAGAACCTATTTTAATTTTTAACTTAGAATTGGGTCAGGCAACTTCAAGAGATTTAAATATACTAGAGCAGGGTAGATACAAGATAAAAAGTATACCTCCAGTCACAGCTGTTAAATGGTGGTGGGAATGAAATCCAACGTCTTGTACACAGCATATTAGATAAGTACCTTATGACTGAAGTATAGTGAAGTCCATTTAACAAGTCTAAAAAATCTGTGACTTACTAAAAGTTATAAACAATACAGTGGAACATTGTCATGGAAACAGCAGTTCCTAAAATTACTAAAGTCTTGTTAGGTGTCAGGGCTTAGGCCTTTAATCACAATACTGGGGAAGCAGAGAGGCAGGCAGATTCCTGAGTTCGAGGCCAGCCTTGTAAACAAGAGTCCCAGACCGACAGCTAGGACTGACTATACAGAGAAACCCCATCTCAAAAACTTAAAGTCAAAATAACCACAAAACAACAACAAAAGGATTAAAATCTGTTTCCAGTCTGATGTAAAGAATAAACGAGTTAGAAACTACTTTCTGCCACCACCCCATTTCCCCAACATAGTAGTTCTGAAGACCAAAATCAAAGCAAATTCTACTTGAAAACAAATGTGGATATACTACTGGTGTGTGCATTACATAAAGCACTGCTCCGTAAACCTGAAAATTTAACTTCCAAAATCATTCCAAACTAGTTTCATATTTACATGACCCAATTTCAGTTTGGCTACCTGAAAATTAGTTATCTTCCCACCAAGACATGTAATACCCAAGCCCTTTTATAATACCACACCTGTAGTCTACACTCATACACACCACACAAGCACAGACAAATCACCTTCCCACTCATAACAGGGCTCTACATTAACATTTGCTCTAGTGTGGTGAGATTTGAGAACATTAAAGAGCATAAGCATTTCCAGATGATCTTACCACCTTGATGTTCAAAATAAGCTTGAGATTTACAACTTCAGTATCCTGTGGCAGTTCAAATAATTAAACTTATCCTTGAGGTTAAATTTTAAGTTTGAGCAAAAAACAACCAATGATTTTCCTAGAGGTCAAAGTAAAAATTTGAATGAAACATATCAGGCCTCCAAATCAAGAATGTAAAATGGTGATTTTACTTAGGTTCATAAAGCTTTAAATATTATGTAATAAAACAATACTTATTTATGATTAACACCACAGTCAAACGTGAATATTAATATAGAGCCTTCTCTGCCAAAGGAATATAAAAATCCTAAGTTTAATTAAATTTAGGGGCCTTCACCAAACTTGCTGCAAGTTTGGGGACATAAATATCCAACAGCCATAAAGCTGTGAAAGCCCCTATAAGTAATAAAATAAATCCCACTTGCCTCAGACTGAACAGGGCAACACTGAGACTCAGCCTCAGCCTGTCCTATGGCAGGGCTATAGGAAGAAGAAAATTTTAATTTTAGAAAAACATCACCCAATTAATTAAAAAAAAGACATGCATCATTTTTGTTTGTTTGTTTGTTTAAGTCCCAATGATCAAGCAAGCAACAGAAAAAGAGCAGGTCTTTTTGTCTACAACTGCATTGAGTCCAAACTTTTTTCTTGGAGATTTCCATTAAGTAATTCATTAAACTCAGTTTAAGTTCAATGTGTAATCTGAACAGTTAAATAGGTGTTCTCCCCCTAACAAGTGGCATGAGATTACTAGAATAGTAAGGAGTCAAATTAAGTGATAACTCCAGAAGTCACTTAGAAGTGGATCCTCATCTGCTAGAGTAGAAACTAGTGCCAGACGTTATTTTTAAACTGACCCACAAGTAGATGGAATCTGACGTGCTTATTTATCTTGCAGCTTCATTAAAGTTGTACAGGGACATGGCAAATAACTGAAAGGTTTTTTGGGAGGTCATCTGAAATTCAAGTGTAAACTACTTCAAATTTGTTACACTTGTGATTTAACTACACTTTGGACCTCAGAAGCAATTAGGTAAGCAGAACTTTCTAGAAGCTTAGTAATTATTGATGCATGCAAAAATTATACTTTCAACAACATAGTAAATGGATATCACTTCTGAGCCATGCAGCTACAAAACACAAATTATGTAACAAAATTTTAAATATTTATTACGAGTCTTTTTACTTATAAGTTGTAGACTTCAGAGAGTAAGTTCTACTATCTTGTTTTTTGAACAAACTACAAATGTTAAGTTTTATATAATTCTTAAAGTTCTACCAATACTTCAGTTTTCTGATAACCAAATTCCTAAAATATTGAAATGTTTTGTTTTAGAAAAGAGCATGTCAAGCCACTGTAAACTTTGTCTTGTCTTGTCTGTCTGTCTGTCTGTCTGTCTGTCTGTCTCTCTCTCTCTCTCTCTCTCTCTCTCTCTCTCTCTCTCTCTCTCTCTCTCTCTCTCTCTTTCTGGAGATTGTTTTTTGGTAGCCCTCCCTGCCTGGATGCCCTGTTACAACCCAAGAGATGCACGTGCCTCAGTATTCGCTACTACAGCCAAGCTAAACCTTAACATTTTTAATACAGGATTTCCTTTGGCATTATGAAATGTGTGCTGCTAGTCTAAGAAACTTTAGTTAACTAGACAAGTATTCAGGTGAAGAAGCGATTTAGCTGATGGCAGGAATTCATTCTGGTATATATGAATGTTTTCATTACAAACTGGAACTTTCTGTACCTCACAGTAACTATAGCAGAGGAGGCACAGAATCAGTGCAGTAAATACCAGACTAAAAATTATTTGTCATATCTCAGAAATGAATTTTACCTGTCTTAACTTTCCTCTGTGACAAGCTAAATATTTTCAATATAAATTCCTACAAAATTAAGATAACTTATATTGTCACATCTTTTATACCCGTCATAGAAATTAAAGATGGTTAGCATTTGCTCAGAATTTTTAAATCAAATCAACCTATTATTCGTTATATGGGTAATTACTTTGAACAGATCACCTGATGATCATAAACCTATCCAAGCCCCATCTCCCCCCATCCCCAAATCAGAAAAGATGTCCACCAAAGCTGTAAGAGCTACTATGGTGAGATGTCCAACACCAAATCCCCAATAGTAATCACATCTTCAGTAAACTTTCCTATAGGAACACAGCAATATCCAAAACTTGCAAAGATCATAATTACTAGTCAAACCATCTTGCCTAACAAGGGCAACAAAGGTTACCTATCTAATCTCAAGTAACACAACTGCCAAGGAGTATAAAAACTTTCCAACCCTGTACTCGAAGAACAACAGATGTCAACCTATATCAAACCATTAACACAAGAAGCATGCACCTAAGCTTCTAGAAGCTTGCACCTGGATAGCTTCTGAGGTTCATAAAATACTCAACTGGCACCTGAAGTCTTAAAATCAATCATAAGAAAATGAATGGGTCTGGCACTAGGCTCTAAGCAAATCAAGAAAATGTCAAGTTTACACTGTGAACTTCTGTAACATGAAACCAAAAGATATAAAACAGTGACACAAAGTCTTCATATCCATTATGTAAGGATTCATATGTCTTTAAGAGTTTCTGGCAACAGACACATTAACAAGAACTTTATATATACTGTTAAATACTAAAACATGCAGCTAAAAAAAAATCTATAGCTTCAAGAACTCAATTGTGTATCAAAACTGTATTGGTAACTGAGTTTTATTACATGGACATCTACTGTGGCATGCATCCGTACAAACCTTTCAGGCAGTGGTCCACAGCTGGGTTATGAATGAAAAGGCATAAATTTTTGTCTCATTTTATTACAATGAAGTTTAACAGTACAGAAAAGTCACATGACCATAATAATGGGCCAGATTTCTTAAACCCTGCAACAGGAGGAACTCTATAATTACATTAAATATTGTTACACATTCAAACTTCCAATGTACAAGTACTTGGAAACAGTTACAACCCTCACCAAGCTAGGTTGGGGACATAAGTCCAACAGCATTGGCAATGCTGCGAAGGCATAACTTTACAAATAGCAATGTAATCTTACAGAACTTGCCTTTATTTAAGGTGGTATGTTCATGTAATTCCAGCGCCTTCACAATTTAACGAACCAAATTTACTATACTTCACTTCTAAAAACCTAGATGAAACATGAAAAAGAAGCCATACAGTATAAATTGCAACTTCAGGAAAAGTTCCTGTTTTATTATTCCAAATAATTTCTCCCATGTCAAATAAATGTCCAATAGTTCCTGGTATGTGGGAAGATTATGTTTGTTAAAGTCACAATGAAGCCTTACAGACGGAAGCTTGTCTATATAAACAGCACAAGTTGAGAAAAGGTTTAATCTCCAAACCTATTAGACTTGATGGAGTAAGATCAGTAACGGCCACCTTGCGACATTACAGGAGGTCTCATTCCCATTGGAGGTCGAGGAGGCCCACCTTGGTAAGGGGGCACCATTGGTGGTCCCTGTGCATATGGTGGCATAGCGCCAGGAAGATAACCCGGCATGCCTTGATGATGACCACCATACTGACCTAAAAAATACCACAAGATATATAAAGTTAGTCTTGTACACAACCCACAAAAGCAAAACTTCAAAGTCACCAAAGAAAGCAGGGAAAGGAAAAAAAGTACCATGAGGTGGCATTGGAGGTCTCATTCCTTGCTGCTGTGGTATGCCCGGCTGTGGTGGCATCATACCCCCAATTGGTCCAACTGGTGGATTACCAATTGGAGTTTGTCCTGGTCGAGGAAGATTTCGCTGATATTTAGGTAACTGTGCCCTTCTTTCTTCCTGAGAATAAAAATAATGTACAATATCTAATATAAGGCTACAGGAAGACAAATATCAAAAACCCTAGTAATTTTAAGTATACAATTACTCCTCAATAATTACTTTTGCTCACACAAATCAGTGCTACTACTTAAAATCTTCATGACTTGACCTTTCCTATTTTTACATTAGAACATGGCTAGCTGAAATCATAAAATTTATAGATCAAAGTATTAACTTTCTTTGAAATGAAATTTGTATGTAGAGGCTTGAAAGAATTTGTAGACTCTAACACTCAACTGTTTTGACAATCAGTACAAGCAAATTCATGTCTACACATTGTTTTTAAAAAAAAAAAAAAGAAAAAGAAAAAAAAGAAAGAAATGAAATGAGTTCACTGTCTTTTCTTTTAGAAATAAGAGGTTAGGAATATGAGGCCAAAACATGAATAGTCCTTTGTGTAGTATTTATGGCTTCTTCAAAGATATAAAATCAGTGAAGCCCATGCAAATACAAATAAAACCTCTTCAACGAGCAGGCTGATATGAATTTTTGATCAAACACTACTAGTAAAGAGCAATACTAATAAAAATCTACAACTTACCAGTGATATATCCTCATCTGGATGGATCAACTTACTGGTTGCACTGGTGGTTGTAAGTGTAGCAGGCTTACTTGTTATTGAAGCTGCTGGTTTTGCTGCAGTACTGTTTGTTGTACTAGTGGTTGAAGCTGTAGACTGCGTATAAGCAGGGAATGTAGGCTTTGGGGGTTCTGTAGTTGTTGCTGCAGGAGTACTATTTAAGGGCTTAAAATCTGTACCAACAGGTCCTTGGACTGCTGCCTGAGCCTGTAAAGTAACAATCCTTTATTAATAAAATTTAAATATCCAAAGTGAGTATAACAGAAAACCACATATATATGACACCAACATGAAATAGATCAAACTTCAAACAAAACCAAAACCAAGTAAAATGTCTAATGTTTTGTAAAATTTAACCCATAAGAATATCAAAAAATCCTGGGCTGAAATCACTACACTTCTCAGATGCCTTGTGCTTACTCCCTAAATGCTTTTTATCATTTTTTCATTTGCTATAGAATCATGAAATAGTATTTAATGCAACTGCTTTTATTCTCCTAAATTATTTGTTTAAAGTAATTCATCTTTTAAGCAGCTCAAAAAATTGAAACTACAGGCTGGGAAAATAGACCCCTTAAAAACCCCACAGTACTAATGACTCAGTATCACCAACTATGCAAGTATTCTACTGAGAGCAGCACAACTACCCTACAATTAGTAATGGCTAGAACACGGCATATATAGACAAAAGGGTTAATGGCACAGGCTCTAAATAAAGTTAACAGTAGCACATATTATTTTCATAATACAAGTGCTTAAAATGTTAACTAGGTCAACTTTAGAAATAAATGCAGAGTGCTAAATTTCTTACATAAAGATGTGACGCATTAAACAGCATGAATCAAAAGTAGCTTAACCATGCATCAGGCTAACCATTGGCCACTATAGTTCATTACTGCTCACATGCTTTTAACCCTTTAGAGCCACAGAAGTTTAGAGTTCTTTTGTTGGAATTAATATGAATTCAAATTTGTAAACACCATGACTTTTAATATTTGTTTTACTTCTGAATAAACTAAATATATTGGTAAGATTTAGCTTTCATAAAGGGTCCAAAGGGTTAAGTTGTAAAGCCATTTTAACAATTTTAAACTGCAACTTCCTGCGTACTTGTGCTGTGCTAGGAAACAGAGCTTTAGAAGATGCAGACAGACTTTCTGAATTGGATGAAGCTGTACTTGAGCTTGTTACAGGTGTCCCCATCTGTAGCATAAAAGAAAGGAAACAATGAACCGTCTCCGAACAAATGGGTGAAACATGCCGTGTGGCACTTTTTAGTATAGATTGCATTGTTTATAAATGCAGACTGTAATGCAATCAAATGTCATTTATTTAAAGAGGCAGAATTAATGCAATTCTCAATAAACAGAAAAAAGTACATGCCTCAAAAAAGTACCTCTACACCAATACAACTAGTTAAACATAAGTTTCTTTTCTAAACTTAAATGTTTGACATTGCAGTAGTTCAAGAATCTTAACATAAACTGAAAGTTACAGTTCTCTATGCAGATGCTCTACACAATGAGCCTACAGATTCTGATAAAACTTTAACATGTCCATAAATAACCATAAGAATTTAGGCAACTAAAAATTTAGCACCCAGAAACAGTGGCAAAGAGAAAAATCTAAGGGTTAAGCTTTAAAAAAAAAAAGATCCTTTTAAATACATCTCCTTAATCCTAAATGCCATGTGCAAACATTTTGGCCATCATCTTCTAGAAATTGATGGAAGCAATTAGTTGTATTAAAAGTCATTAAATGACTCTTCCAACTTAAGTGTAGCACTGCAATTTACTAGTTGTAAATGAGAACAAACATTCACCAAATGTCTTTTTTTGATTTTCAAATGGTTTTTATGTAGCCCCTGGCTTCCCAGAAACTTCCTGGCTTTTAATTCAAAAGATCCACCTGACTCTGTTCTTGAGGGCTATGTTCAAAGGCATGTGTCACTACCATCCGACTGCTGAAGTCTTATTGTACTCAGTGTTGGCTCCAACCTAATTCTACTCTCTTCAACAAGGCAAAGGAAGACCTGGAAACATCACTTACGTAAGTCCTGAGAAATTCAACTTTCACATCTAGCTACAGCTAAGAATAAAGAATTCTGTGCTGGAGAGATGGCTCAGCTGTTAAGAGCACTGACTGTTCTTCCAGAAGTCCTAAGTTCCATTCCCAGCAACCACATGGTGGCTCACAACCACCTGTAATGGGATCCAATGCCCTCTTCTGGTGTATCTGAAGAGAGCAATGCTGTACTCATATACATAAAATAAATAAATCTTAAAAAAATAAGGAATCCACATCTTTGAAAAAATAATACCTGATTCCTTTCTACCTGCTGTGTACAGAGGAAATCAAGGTATAAACATAGCAAAATGATAGGCTACATTTTAATGCATCAACATATTAAATTTTTCACTTAAGAAATCAATCTGTAACAATTTCAAAGATATCTGTGAACAAGTCCATTTTTCCTTAAACATACAATGCATTCCTTTTCAAGAATTTCACCTTACCTGTCCAGCGCTGGGGAAAAGAGGCTTAGTAACTGGAGGCTGTGGAGCAGGTACTGCTGCTGTTGGTGCAGGTGGTCTATTAAGAATACCTGGTGCTGAAACAGCCTGTGCTTGAGTCATTGGAGGAATTCCGGGACGTGGAACTGGTGGGGGCATACCTGCAGCAAAAATGATTCCCAAGTATTCAAAAAAAAATTTAGTTCAAAAAACAATTCTATGTTTACATTTGTTCCTCATAATAGTTCTTCAAACCGTCTCTTCATTTCACAATTTTAGAATCTTAAGTGTAAACCAGTATCACTGGATGCCGCCTATAAATTTACTGGTTATTCAACTTTAGATTTTTAGGCAGGATCTCATCACATAGCCCTAGCTGGCCTGGAGCAATTATGTATGGGCTAATCTGGAACTCTAGACATCAGCTTGTCTCTGAGAATTAAAGTGAAGGTATTGAGGCTATAAGGCATCACATCCTGTCCATTCAAACTTCTTCCGAATGTGTAAGAGAATTAAACTTAGGAGCAAATGCTCTCAGACACATTACAATAGCAATTGTTTAACGTTTCATACCTGGTGGCATACCCGGCATCAGAGGTGGTATTCCAGGTCCAGGTGGCATCATTCCACCCATTGGCATCATTCTATTACAAGAAAAATTTAAGGAAAAAATAAAAACAAAAAATATTACATAGCAGTATAAACCACAAAAAAATATTTTTGGCAATTACAAAACACTAAATAAGAAACTTTAATATCTCACATACTAAAGTCAAATCAAACCAATCAAGCCACAAGAATGTAGTAATTCTACCATAACAAACATCCTATAAACTCTTCAGTTTACCATTAAAACGTGTGGTGTTTTTTTTTTTTTTTGGGGGGGGGTACCCTGGTGGGAAACCCCAATGGCAAAACAAAGTCACTGAGATCCAATAGTATTCTTAAGAATAAACACAAAAGGCCCCATCTAATAAATATGTTAAATGGAAAGTTTTTGTCCCACTTGAAAAATATACACATAGAACATAAATAGAAACATTTCTATTCGAGTTATCCATTGTGGGGTAAAACTTTCAGTCTGAGAGGAACAAGGAAAAACCATCACCAATATTAGTAAATATAAGCTCAGACTACATAAACTTTTACTTCCTAAGAATTAAATCATGAGTTAAAAACATAATCCATATTTATAGTTCCCCCCTTTAAAAAAAAAAAAAAAAGGGCTCACCTTCAAAGACCAATGTCCAATTTACTTCAATACATTAGATTGCAAGTATAGGAACTTAATTTGTGCTTTGCTGGCTTTTTTTGGTGTTGGGCATATAACACAGTGCCCGGTGCATGTTATACATGCACTCTACCTCTGAGGTATAGTTATCAGAATTTAGCTTCTATATATAAATCCTAATTAGATGAAAACGTTATCACTTTCTATAATAAAAGTTATGATGGCAGGGTGTAGATATTATATATAGAATATAGATATATATTTCTATATCTATAGATACTGGAAATGGATTATAGGCATTACCTCTTATTATTGGGTCTTACTACCTATTGAAAGCTCAAAAGAAGGCATCTGGCATACTTAGAAAATAAAATTTTTTCCCTTTTTTGATGGTATCTATGTATCCCAAGTTGGCCTAAAACTATATGTAAAATAATCTGTCTTATATTCAAAGAGATTTGCCTGCCTCTGCCTTCCAAGTTCTGAGATTAAAATCAGGGCCACTAAGCCTGGGAGCAAATTATTTTAACCCATTTGCTCAGAATTTTTATTTATGTATGTGAGTACACTGAGCTGTCTTCAGACACACCAGAAAAGGGCATCAGATTCTGTTACAGATGGTTATAAGCCACCATGTGGTTGCTGGGAATTGAACTCAGGACCTCTGGAAGAGCAGTCAGTGCTCTTAATTACCGAGTTATCTCTCCAGCCCACTCAGAAATGTTTTAATTTTCTACTTTAAAAAGATGTGTCAATGAGCTAACAAAATTTAAAGTTTTTGTGAGGAAGATTAGAAAATTTCTTAGAAGTCAACTGAATAAATATCATTAAACACACACACAAATGACATTATGATTATTATACCTCCTGAATTACATTATGAATGAGATGCTTACATGTTTTCACCGCAAAATGACTGGGTGTATTTTCTCTGATGATGCAATCTGTGAAAATGTATGACAAAATCAAAATCTAACTGTGATTTTCAGAATACAGCTGGAAAGTGTACTGTATACCTTTCATATCCAACTAAGTCATAGTGATGGGCAATACACACCTCAACTTCACTTTAGTTTCTGATGCTTTGGTAATTTACAATTCCTTTTTCCATAACTAAGACACTTAAATCTATAATTGATACTTTAATTACAGCAAATGCAACTGAAACAGATTGTTTCCTACATTCATCCTAGTACCCAAAAATCTATTTTCCTCAAGAGGAAAATATGTCTTGTAGTTACTGACCCCTTATTAGAAATAAAAATTTATATAAGAAATATACGACTTATAGAACCTGTATCTTTGAGAATCAAATAATGAAATATTTAAATCATATCACCCTAGTTCAAAAAGGCCCAAGCCCACAACCCAACTGGAAGTGTGCTTACCCAGGTGGCATTCCTGGCATAACTGGAGGCATGCCTGGCATCAGGGGAGGAACACCGGGCATCAGTGGCGGTATGCCTACAAATTGTTTCAGCAACAAGGTTAGCACTGGCAATTAAACAAGAGAAAGTAACACTTGCATCACATTAATCAAGTCCTCAGGATGCATTTTTAACAAGTCTCACTTTACCTGGAGGCATTCCTGGTGCCCCTGGAACTGGAGGCAGTCCTGGCTGAGCCATCGGTGGGATATAGCCTTGCTGAGGTTGAACAGGCTGTGGCTGAAAGGAAGTTGAGGCTGCAGATTCATCATCATCATATTCGTCAGAATCATCTTGTTGTTTCTTCTTTTGACTCTCTGCCAAGAAAAGATTTAAATTCATTTTCACACAATAAAGAGGAAAATAACTTAAAAAAATTTTTGCCCACGACTTTAATCCCAGCATTTTAGAGGCAAAGGCAGATGTATTTCTGTGAATTGCCCCAGTTCAAGGGGATCCAACACCCTCTTTTGACCCTCTTAGGCACCGGCTCCCAAGTGATACAGACACACATGCGGACAAATTAAAAGTTTAAAAAAAAAAAGTGAAAGAGATTAGGTAACACTTTCTGCCTTCTGAATAGTACATAGCTTGAAGGAAAACATAACTCTAGATCAGAAAGATGATTTAGGTTCAGTCCTCAGCACACACAAAGCAGCTCATAGCCAGATGTAATTCCAGTTTTTAGTAACCAGGCACCACATTAGAATCCAGACATAGGTGCAGGCAAAGAACCCAAGGAGATGATCACATTTACTCAAACAGGAAGAGGGCTCAGCAGGTATAAAGGTGCAAGCCAGGCAATCTATGTTCATTCAAGTCTCCAAGTGGCAATACTCCAATGTGAAAATGCAACTCTTACCTTGTGTTTTCTGTTCAAGAAGTCGTCGTCTTTCATCCATATCTTTTTCTGGAATACCCTCCATGCCATATATTTCCAACTCTATGTCTGTTCTCCCAGGTATTGCATTTGGTACTGCATCTATGGTTTCTTTATGTACCTTAAAAAAAAAAAAACTTTTTTAAAAAACTAGAAATCTCAGCAGACTACTTATAATAATAACTAATGGATCTACTCTAAGACTTTCTTCTCGGCAGTGGTGGCACTCGTCTTTAATCTCAGCACTCGAAAGCAGAACCAGGCAGATCTCTTGAATCTGAGGAATAGCGAGGCTACAGAGATATCCTGTCTCAAAACAGTGAAAACTGGGACAAAGCTGCTGCTTAGCAGTGACTGAACAAGTGAAAAGAAACCTAGATAAATTATGAAGGCCCAGGGTCAGACTGTCAGTATAGTGTTGCAGATGTAGACAAACACCAAAGTGTACTGTATTTACTTTTTAAACTCCTTTCATTCAATTAACAAACTTACTCCCATTTCATTCATTTAATATAGGAAAATCATACAACACAAACGTCTTTTATTTTGCTGTTTTCATCTGACAGCTTCCTAGTCTTATTATTATTGTGTTTTCATTTTCTCTATTATTTATGAGACAGACCACTTTGTTATTTTCTTCTACAATATAAATCTGTAAGTTTGAGGTCAGTCTAGTCTACAAAATGAGTTCCAGGACATCCAGGGCTACAGAGAGAAGCCCTGTCTCAAACAAACAAACCAACCAAGAGTCAGACTTCCAGTCCTCCCACCAACTCCAAGTGAACATGCACAAACAATAAACCAACAAGGCTGGAGATGGCTCAGATGTTAAGGACATATACTACCGCTCCTGTAGAGGAACAGGCTTTGGCTTGCAGCATCCACATCTTATAGCTCACCACTATCTTTGACTCCAGGTCTAGGGGATTATACCCTCTTCTGGCTTCTAAGGCCAACTGTGTACTGATGAGCACATAACGGACATACAATTAAGTAAGATAACATATAAAGATGCATCTAAATGGCTACTACAATAATGTAAAGGAGAAAAAGGGTAGTACTAAAGATCAAATTTCAGGGCCTCAAAGATGCTAGGCAAAAGATCTACCATTAAACTACAACTTCAGCCTTATATAAAATATGACAACGGGATGCAAAAATACAAATTCTGAAGATTTCATTATTTCATTATGAAAAAACTCAAAAGAAGCTAGAGAACTCCAAAGTTAGCAGCACTCCTGATCCTCCAGATGACTTGAGTTCCATTCCGGCCACCCAAATAAGAGCTCACATCTGCCTGAAAATCCACCTCCCAGCCTCTCCAAGTACCCACACTTTGTGTATAAATCCATAATAAAGGGGAGGGGCCAAGCAAACAATTTGGACATTCAACAATACAACAATGCTTCCAAGTAGGGTGTGTTCTAGTATACTCATCACACAAACTGAATAAACTGAGCACTTATGAGGCAGAAAAAGAGTATCTTTGTGAATTTGAGTGTAGCCTGGTCTACATAGTAAGTTCTAGGTCAGTCAAAGGATAAATACTATGTAAGACCTTGTCTAAAAATTAACAGTCAGGAAGAGGCAGGTGGATTTCTGAGTTCAAGGCCAGCCTGGTCTACAGAGTGAGTTCCAGGACAGCCAGGGCTACACAGAGAAACCCTGTCTTAAAGAAAAAAAACAAAACAAAACAAAACAAAGCTAACAATCAAGTCCTTACTTTCTTAATGGCCACAGAACACCCGTGGATTCTAGGTAGGTATGCACTCCTGTGACAGAGCTTGGGCTTATCAAGTGGGTTCTATCCCTACCACCTCCCAAAAAGAGGCTAGAACTCAGACCTGAATTTTTAAGTAGATTAGGCTATTTACCTAATAAATAAACAATAAATGAATTCCAAAGATAAATTCAGTATTATTCTTCATGTAGGTACAAATCGCAACGGAGTTAAAAACAGAAGAGAAATTCTTACCTGCATGCAGTGAATAGCTAAGCCAGGTCCTGTGTACAATTTCTTATGACATATATGGCATTTAAAATGCTTTGCTTTTTGGTGCTGTATAAGGATCTTCTCATCGTCAAAATCTCTGTTACAATACCTGGCCAACATTAAGGTTAAAAAACTGCACAAAAATAACCCCACTGCCAACAAAAGTTGAGTAGATACTACCTAATTAGAAGCTAAGGAAAGCTGAAAATAGTGATATATGCCTTTAAAATCGGCCACTTAAGAGAGAGAGGCAGACAAACCTCTCTGGGTTTGAGGCCAGCCAGGTCAATTTTGAGTTTCTGGACTAGCCAAGGGCTAGTGAGATTATGCCTCAATATAAATAATGCAACAACAAATGCCTTTCATAAAACAAGAGAATAGGGGTAACTTTAAAATGACTCCAAGGTTAAGAGCACCCAGATTCTATTCATAGCATCTACAAGGCAGATCACAACTGGAATGACGGTTTCAGGGGATCTAATGCTCTTCTGTCCTCCAAGAGCACTGAGTGTACAGACATATATGTGTAGGCAAAACACCACACACGCACACATATTCTAATAAAAAAGGAGGGAACTTAATATATAATTCAGTTTTAGTATTTATATTTAGAAATTACACTAATCATGTCCCTCCCAGTCTGAGAACGCAGCTCCATTGTTAGAGTGCTTGTCTAGCATGCAAGAGGCCTGGTCGACCCCCAGCACTTTGGATGCTGGGCATAGAGCACACATACTAGCCCCAGCACAAGTGGAGGCAGGAATCAGGGCTGTGGTGGTAGATGCCTTTAATCCCAGTACTCAGGAGGCAAAACCAGGCAAATCTCTATGAATGTGAGGCCAGCTTGATACCCAGAGTAAGTTCCAGGGCAGCCAGGCTACATGGATGAACCTTGGAAAAACCAAGAGTTCAAGTTTTGTGATCCAGCACAACATGAAGGCCTGCCACAAAGAACACAAAAACGCACACACACACACAAGTTTGACCTTTAAATCATTATTTCAACATTTAAAAAGGTACATGCTAAGAGCTGGACAGTAGTAGTACCATTAATCCCAGCACTTGAGAACCAGAGACAAATTGAACTCTGAAATTCCAGGCCAGGCTAGTCTACAGAGAACTCTACAGAGTTCTAGGAGAGCTTGAGCTGCACAACGAAAACCTGACTTGAACAACAAAAACAAAAGGTGTCCCATGAACGATAAGTTAACCAAAACCAATCGAGCTAGGACTGGTGTCACATTTAAGACAATCTGTGGCAGGAATGTCACTAGACAAACCTGGTATGCAGCCAAGACCTTAAATCTCAAAAATCTTTTAGCCTGGCATACCCCATGCCTTTGATTTCAACACTCCAGACGCAAAGGCAGGTAGATATTTATTCTGAGTGCCAGGCCAGACAAGTGAGACTAACTCGAAAATTTTCTTTTCAAAAGAAAAAGCAACTTCAAACTGAGCAGTGATGCCCCTCCACTTCAATCCCAGCACTTGGGAAACAGAGAAAGGCAGATAGATCTCTGAGTTGGAAGCCAGCCTGGTGACCAGAGCAAGTTCCAAACAACCAGAACCCCAATCCCAAATAAAGAAAGGGGGAGAAGGCAACTTCATGACAATATACAATAGAATTGAAACTGGGAATTCATAGTCTGTTATCCAACTCACGATCAAGGGCACATTCAACTAACAATCCATAAAATTTCTTCCGGGTTCACGTTAATCTATGTATTCAGGAAATGTAAATTCGCATGTTTATCCACAATACTAGGAGTTCTGACCTCACAAGATATTTTTTTCTATGAGCACATTAAATAATTCGTAAGATTTTGATACAAATCGTTGTCATATAATAGATTTTTTAAAAAATCAAATTTAACATAAAATACGTTATCCAAAAAGCACGAGAAAATTGCTTTCCTTCCCAACAGTTTAACCAGCCCTACAAAATTGGGAAACAGATAATAGAAACTCCACCCAGTTAGGCAAACGCTTCACCAAGATTAAGGTGCCAGAAAGAGACGGAAGCCAATCCTCTGCCATGGGGGGCGGGAGGGCTATTCACAGTTCAATTATACAAGGAGTTAGTACATTTACCCCAAACTCAAGTCCCTTTGTGGGATCTTTAACGAAACAACGGAGACACGAGTTCTTAGAGGCGACTGCACTTGGGGGAGGGCTCCAGCCAAGTGCTCGCCACAAACAAGCTCCTGAGTCACCGAGTCCAGCTCCACCAAACCTCAGAGCCCTCCCGCCCTAAGAACCCCATTTTACAAGAAACCATCCCAAATCCTAACCCAGCCACCACAGCACGCGGGCCCGGCCGGGCCCTGCCAACAGGCCTAACCCAAACCTATCTGACTTGTGTTCTCACGAAGCGACACCCACGCTCGGCCTTCCGTCAAACCCACAAAGGATACCAGCACCACGGCTTCAGCTGCTTCTTCTTCTTGCGACCCATAACTGCGCCCTACAGACCAGGCAGAATGGAGGCGAAAAGAAGCTGGGGGAAAAAAAATCAAGAGAATCGCACAGTTCTCCGAACCAACCGCCACCACCGCGTCCCGCAGGAAACAGACACAAAATGGCCGACACCCTCGTTCTATCTCCACCTCCCGTCAGCCACCGCGGCGAGATCAGGGCGGGTCACGTGACGCGGACTTCGCCCCTGATTGGGTGAAGAGGCGCCGCCGCCATCTTAGGGGTTAAGTGGCGGTGGAGCTCCGGGGCTGAGTACACTGAACCTTTAGAGTTTGGGTCGGCGAATAGGTCGGCTATCCCGTTCGCAAATTGAAGGGGGGGAAGAGATTACGAGTATAATTAAGGATAAGTTACAAGTAAATAAAGTAATTGGTATACGGGCAGTTTGGTGCTTTTTTTGCTGTTTGTTTTGCTATTATTGTTTTAGATACGGTCTCTACATAGCCCTGCTGATAAAGGAACTCGCTTGTAGACCAAGATGGTCTCAAACTCACAGAGATGCCCCTGCTTCTGCCTGCCGGCGAGTGCTGAAATTAAAAGCACACGCCCGCATTGTGACCTGGCCAATTTTTAAATCTTGTTTGAGTTGCCTTTTGATAGTGGGACGTGTATGTATGGTCAAGGAAGAGTCATCGTTATTTAGTGACAGTCAAGGAAGCCGTACTGGTCGGCTCGGCAGTAGAGATAAGGGAAATGCAAAGTGCTTCCTAAAGTGGCTTCGGGGAGCGTACGAATGTTTAGAAAGATAAAAGAAGATTTAAGTTATCTTAGATGACCTGGGCCTTGTGTCTGTTGTCTCTGCACACAGAAGGCCAAGACAGAAAATGCTACGAGTCCAAGGCTTGGAGGCTAGCCTGGGGAACAAAGGCTGACTTGTCTTTGAATTTAAAAAAAAAAAAAAAATTGCAGTGAGCCAAGCGTGTGGTACATGCCTTTAATCCCAGCATTCAAAAGGCTGAGGCAGGCAGAACTGAGTTCATAGCCAGTTCCTGGTCTACATAGAGATCTAGTTCCAGGACATTCAGGGTTATGTAGAGAAACTTCATATCCGAAGTTTTAATTAACTACTAACAAAATGCAGTGTTTGAGGCTTTGAATCTAAAAGTAACAAGACAGGAAAAGTGTTGGTGGCAAAAAGTAATTCTGGGAAATATGGCAAGGAAAAGTGTAAAAGAATTGAATGTTGTGCTGGGTGGCCGGTGGCACACACCTGTAATCCCAGCACTTGGGAGGCAGAGGCAGGTGAATTTCTGAGTTCGAGGCCAGCCTGGTCTACACAGAGAAACCTTGCCTGGGGTGGGGTGGGGGAGTGGGGAATTTAATGTTGTGTATGCTGAAGTCTCTTGAAACCACCAAAAGGTTCTAAAATTAAAAAATGTTGATGGGGCATGCCTGCAATCAGAGAATTCCAGGAGGCTGCGGCTGAAGGATCCAGAGTTAAGGTCTAACCTCAGGTATGTAGTGAGTTAGAGACCAGCATGATACATGCAACTGTTCATTTTAAAATAAGATTTGAGTTTGGGGGCTGGTGAGACGGCTCAGCAGTTAAGAGCACCGGCTGCTCTTCCAGAAGTCCTGAGTTCAAATCCCAGCAACCACATAGTGGCTCTGTCTTGAAAAAGGAAAAAAGAGTGGATTATAGTCCAACACTTCTGTTTATGCTTTTTTGTTTTTTTTTTGTTTGTTTGTTTTGCTTTTTTTGTTTTTTGTTTTTCAAGACAGGGTTTCTCCGTATAGCCCTGGTTGTCCTGGAAATCACTCTGTAGACCAGGCTGGCCTCTAACTCAGAAATCCGCCTGCCTCTGCCTCCCAAGGAATGAGCCACCACTGCCCAGCCTGCTTTGCTTTTCAAGACAGGGTTGCTCTGTGTAGCTCAGGCTTTCCTGAGATTCACTCTGTTGACCAGGTTAGCCTTGAACTCAGAGATCCACCTACCTCCATCTCCCAAGCCCTGAAAGTAAAGGTGTGTACCACCCCATCCAGCTGTTTGTGTTTATATACTAATGGTACACTTTCCTAATTTTTTGTAATTATACAAACCACACAACTTGGTCAGATTGCCCTGGAGAGTTTGATACACATTAATAACTAGTATTGTGGCATATGAATTAGTTTCCTGCTTTGCTTTGGTTTGGTTTTTAGAACCAAGATCCCAGGTAGCCAAGGCTAACCTTGAGCACATTATGCAGAGGATGACCTTAAATTCCTAGTCCTTTCATCTCCACCTTTTGAGACATTGTGGGATTACATGCATGTTCTGTCTGAATCCTGTACTGTTGGGGCTTTGGGGGACGTATATCAGTTTATTGGATCATCAATTAAAAGACCAAGACTGGTTTTCGTCATTCATCCCTCTAACCCCCCCTTCCCACCCCCCTCACACCGAACTAAGGGCAACGGCACTCTGTCTTACTGTGTGTGCCAGTCTTCACCTCAGAACTTCACTTGGGGTTAATTATTCCTTTTTCTTGCTTTTACAATTCTTTTTTTTTTAAATTATTTATTTTATGAATATGAGTACATTGTAGTTGTCTTCAGACATGCCAGAAGAGAAAGGGCATCAAATCCCATTACAGATGGTTGTGAGCCACCACGTGGTTGCTTGCTGGGATTTGAACTCAGGACTTCTGGAAGAGCAGTCAGTGCTCTTAAATGCTGAGCCATCTCTCCAGCCCACTTTTACAATTTTCTAATGCTGTTGCCCAAAGTCTTGGGTTTCCTTTCAATTCTGTCTGAATTCTGTCTTCAGGACAACCCATACTGCATTTGCAGAAATCTAAGAGAATCAGATGTCTCTGAGTTTGGTAGGTTGCTAGGACACTACCATGTTTTCATGAGATGAACCCCATAAGTGGAATCACTAGGACTCTACAATGTCCTAGCTTGTGCTTTAAAAATGTAAAGTCACGAGCCGGGCGTGGTGGCGCACGCCTGTAATCCCAGCACTTGGGAGGCAGAGGCAGGCGGATTTCTGAGTTCGAGGCCAGCCTGGTCTACAGAGTGAGTTCCAGGACAGCCAGGACTACACAGAGAAACCCTGTCTCAAAAAAAAAAAAAAAAAAAAAAAAAAGTAAAGTCACTGCAGCAGACAGTGGTGGCGCATGCCTGCCTTTAATCCCAGCACTTGGGAGGCAGAGGCAGGCAGATTTCTGAGTTCAAGGCCAGCCTGGTCTGCAGAGTGAGTTCCAGGACAGCCAGGACTACACAGAGAGACCCTGTCTCGAAAAACCAAAAAAAAAAAAAAAAAAAGTAAAGTCACAGAGCTAGAGAGATGGCTCTCTTCTGCTCTTCCGAAGGTCCTGAGTTCAAATCCCAGCAACCACATGGTGGCTCACAACCATCTGTAATGAGATCTGATGCCCTCTTCTGGTGTGTTTGAAGACAGCTACAATGTACTTACATATAACAATAAATAAATTTTTTTTTAAAAGTAAAGTCACAGCCATGCCTTTAATTCCAGCACTGGGAGGCAGAGGTTGTCAGATCTCCAGCCTAGCCTCTAGAGGGTTCCAGGACATCCAGGGCTATACAGAGAAACCCTGTCTTATCAAACAAACAAACAAATAAATAAAAGAGAGAAAGAATAAAAAAGTCAAACAGGGCGTGGTGGCAAACGCCTGTAATCCCAGCACTTGGGAGGCAGAGGCAGGCGGGATTTCTGGTCTACAGAGTGAGTTCCAGGACAGCCAGAACTACACAGAGAAACCCTGTCTCGGAAAAACAAAACAAAAAACAAAAAAGAAAAAAAAAGTCATGGAATATATCCATGAAACAGTTGTGTGTGTGTATGTATATATATATATATATATGAATTGTGTTTTTTATATTTTCTCAACAAACTCAGGATATGGGGGCCATTATCAACCTGTTAATATAGATCAGATAGAAGACGCTTAAGGCGCTGGGTCTGTATGGGTCTGTAGCTTAGTATGTAGAATGGCTTGCCCAGCATACACAAAGCTTTGGTTCAACCCCAGGCACTACCTGGAAGCACATGCCTATAATCCCAGAACTCAGGGAGGTAGACTCCAAAAGTTGATGCTTGACTCTGTGTAATTTAGTATGTATATTCCATAGTTACATCATGCATAATAATGTTAAATTTAAAGCTTTATTTTATTTTATTTTATTCTATTTTATTTTGTTTTGTTTTTTCGAGACAGTAAAACAAAATAGTGTAGTCCTGGCTGCCCTGGAACTCACTCTGTAGACCAGGCTGGCCTCAAACTCAGAAATCCACCTGCCTCTGCCTCCCAAGTTCTGGGATTACAGGCATGCGCCACCACGCCCGGCTAATTTAAAGCTTTATTATTATTAGTTATAGGTGTATGTGTGTGTTGGATGTGTATAACAGGGCCCCAGACCTTAACACAACTGACTCCATGATGGAACTGCCATTTAGGATGTAAATTCAGCACTTAAGCACTGCCAAAATGTCCCGATTCATCAAAGTTCATAGATATGGGAAATATACTAACATTGTTTTTCTTCTATAGTTCTGTTTCTGGCTAACTGTTTTTGTTAACTAAAGTACGTCAACCCAGGACATGGTGTTTGGGCTTAAAGGCTTACCTTGGGAAAGGCTCAGAACTACACTAGGATCCTGAACATGCAGGGTAGTTGCTGACTAGCTAACAAAGACTTCCTATTGTCTTAAACCCACGTCCGAGCAACCCTCTCTGGTAGATACCCAAGGAGGCTAAAAGCATCTGATCTAACTAGAACTGGAGTTAACAGGTAGTTTTAAATCTCATCACCTGGAATTTGGAAACTAAACTCAGGTCTTTGGCAAAAGTAGTATATGCTCTTAACTACTGAGCCTTCCATCCCTAAAATTATAAAAAAAAAAAAAAATAGAGACAAAGTTTCTCTGGATGTTCTAGAACTTTCTCTGTAGACTAGGGTGGCCTCAAACTCAGAGATCCTCTTGCCTCTGACTCTTGAGATTAAAGGTGTGGGCCAACATCCTTGTCTAGGACACAAAATAATGCTTTTTATAAGTATCCTTTGAAGAACAAAAGACTCCCCCGACAGGATGGATGAAAATATTGTAAACCATTTATCTGAGAAGGGGCTTAGGTCTAGAAAATGCACACAACAGCTACTCAGTGATAAAAATACAAGCCAACCCTCCCAGCCTGTGAGGACATTATTCCAAGAACAAGAAGACAGAGGGTCCTTTCCTGACACCACACCTGCCAGGGCCTCCATCTGTGACTTCCCATTTTCCAGACTGGGAGAAATACATTTCCATCTTTATTTGTTCTTAGATTTGCTTGTTTGCTGAGACAAGGCCTCACCTGTGTAACCCTGACTGGCCTGAAACTTACTATGTATGCCGGGTTGGCCTTGGACACAGATATCTGCCTTTGAGTGTTGTATACTATAGGGATGAAAGAAGAGAAAGACAGCCCTGAAAAGATTCACACACCAGGATGCTGAGATTTGGGAACTTCCATTCCAGCTTCACACTTGACTCTATTTCAACTACATCAAAGACTTGCTTCCAGAACTCTACTTGCCTCTCCAGCCTTTCAGAATGTCATGGTCAAGATGTCATCTGACATAGATGCATGAACTTTCTCAAAACATAGTGACTGGAAGGCAAATAATGCCAGCTAGTTTTCAAAATTTCCCTTTGGGCCCCCAGATGGGAATTCTTCGCCCCAATTCAGCTGGAAGCAGACAGGAGACAATCATCGTCCCAGTTCCTTATGTGGGATGGATGGTTATGGTTATTTTAGGAATTATAGATATGTTATCATTTTAGGGATACTTTACAAATGTAGCTTTGGTCAGGGAGGAAACTAAAGAACTTAAACTCAGGGATTTCTACCTTTCCTTTCTTCTTCTCTATCCTTCTTTCTTAGGTAAAGGAGAAGTGGGTGGAAAAGAAAAAGGGGGATATAGTAATATCATAGAAATTATAGAAATAGACAAATAGGAATTGGTGAGAAAATGTATTTTTAAGCAAAAAATTACATAGCCAGATCTTACATTGGTAGAAGTCTTTATAATTGATGCAAAGCCTATTGGTTCAGAATTTAGTTGATGTAAATTTAAGGTTTTCATTGGTATGAATTTACTATTGATATAAAACTGGGATTAATATTGTTACTCCCATGTAGGCATTGTGCCTATATAACACATTTAAGAATACAAGGCTTAGACCCAGTCCTTCTATAACTGCTAGTATAAACTGCTTTTAGATGATTAAGTAATACAAGTTAAGGGCCAGATAGCAAACTCGTGGTTATGAATTAGTTAAAAGAGTGTTCCTGAGCTATTTTGATTAGAAACAGCTGAGAATAGTCAAGGCTTAACAGTTCAGAGATGTCTTAGGTAGACAAATGGTCTTCAAAGGTGTCAGAAGTCTACAGAATATGTTTATTGACATTTCTTTATTAAAGATCACTTGACTAGAGACCTGTCTGCTCCCGACAGCACCCCTTTCTTGAATTCAAAGAAGAACTTGAGCATCAATGGAGTTGCTTCAGTTGTGGTGAGACAGTCACCAGGCAAGAATTGCCTCATTTCATCTACAGACAAATACTGTCCAAAAAAAGGACACACTGCGGAATAGTCGACTGATAATCTCTGCCAAGACAGAGTAATCAGCCCTTCAAAATTCTGCATTACCAAGGTCTGTCAGATGATCCTGGGCCAGAAGGCTGAAGACTGATGCTCCAACGTTTTGGTGTATAGGGCCTGTCCAGGTGATCAGCGGTCTCTATAAATTGGCTAAGTTTTAGGAGCTATATTTTGTGCTTCTCATACTTTCAAGTAATATTAGTCATTCTTGGATTTCTGATGGGGTTGAAGACTAATAGTCTTATAGCCAGTCCAAGCTGGTTAGCATTTAGAAAGATAATACAGATTTGAGAGGATGGTTTTCAGATGGGTTACAGTCTAAAGTGTACTTGAGTCAGGTGTAGAATTATAAGTCTTTTAAGACTTATAGTAGTTGGCTCAGCAGATATGAGCACTGGCTGAATCTACCAGAGGTCCTGAGTTCAATTCCCAGCAACCACATGGTGGCTCACAACCATTTGAAACAGGATCTGATGCCTTCTTCTGGTGTCTGAAGACAGCTACAGTGTATTAATATGTATTCAATAAGTAAATAAGTCTTAAAAAAAAAAGAAAGAAAAGAATACAAGGTATACTGCTCCAGAGGCACACTTGAAATTAGTGGCAGAAGGGAGAAAGAGGAGGGGGTAAGGAAAGAAAGAAAGTAAGAAAGAGAGAGAGAGCAAGCAGGGGTTAGGGGAAGGGCATGCCAGGTAGGGACTGAGGGATGCTGGAAGAACCTGGTGACCATATCTGTTTTGATATGTAAAATATGCACCTTAGTCCTTTGTTGCAGGCTGAAACCAAACAATACTGGCTCAAAATAAACTAAAATTTTGTCCAATCTTTTCCCTTCAAGTCACATGTATGACCCATTCCTTTAATTTTTATGTAATCAGCTAAATAATGTTTTTATGTATGTTTTTTTCCAAAGGCATATTTATTTATTTTATGTATATGAGTATGCACTGTAGCTGTCTTCAGACACATCAGAAGAGGGAATTGTTTCCATTACAGATGGTTGTGAGCCACCATGTGGTTGCTTGGAATTGGACTCAGAACTTCTGGAAGAGCAGTCAGTGCTTTTTTTTTTTTTTTTTTTTAAGCTTTATTTATTTATTATCTGTACACTGTAGCTGTCTTCAGACACCAGAAGAGGGAGTCAGATCTCTTTATGGATGGTTGGTTGCTGGGATTTGAACTCATGAACTTCAGAAGAGCCATCAGTGCTCTTACCTGCTGAGCCATGTCTCCAACCCTCTATGTATGGTTTCTAAACATTTTGTTCATTTAGAAGAAACTCCTTAAATTCAAGAATTTAAAATTCTCCCTCATGCTTTATTTAAAATTCGTGTCTTTATTGTTGTTGTTTGAGACAGGCTTTCTTTGTGTATGTGTCTTGGAACTTACTCTGTAGACCAGGCTGGCCTTGAATTTAGCGATCTGGCTGCCTTTGCCTTCAGAGTTTTAGAATTAAAGGCGTGGCACTGTCGCCTGGCTTCCTGTCTTTAATTTTTTTTAAATGTATGCATTTTACATCTTTATTGTACACTTTTTTCTTTACTCATGCCTATTGAACCCCCATCTAAATCAACACATATAACATTTCCATAATCCCTTCTCAACAGGTTTCTTTCTTTTCTTTTCTTTTCTCTTCTTTTTTTTCTTTTTCTTTTTCTTTTTTTTTTGGTTTTTCGAGACAGGGTTTCTCTGTGTAGCTCTGGCTGTCCTGGAACTCACTCTGTAGACCAGGCTGGCCTCGAACTCAGAAATCCGCCTGCCTCTGCCTCCCAAGTGCTGGGATTAAAGGCGTGCGCCACCACGCCCGGCTTCTTTTTTTTTTTTTTAAAGATTTATTTATTTATTATATGTGAGGACACTGTAGCTGTATTCAGACACACCAGAAGAGGGTGTCAGATTTCATTATGGATGGTTGTGAGCCACCATGTGGTTGCTGGGATTTGAACTCAGGACCTTTAAAAGAACAGTCGGTGCTCTTAGCCGCTGAGCCATCTCACCAGCCCCTTTTCTTTTTCTTTTTATTTTTTTTTTTATTTTTTATTTTTTTATTTTTTTTTTTTCGAGACAGGGCTTCTCTTTATAGCCCTGGCTGTCCTGGAACTCACTCTGTAGACCAGGCTGGCCTCGAACTCAGAAATCCGCCTGCCTCTGCCTCCTCGAGTGCTGGGATTACAGGCATGTGCCACTACCTCCCGGCTCTTTCTTTCTTTCTTTCTTTCTTTCTTTCTTTCTTTCTTTCTTCCCCTCCCTCCCTCCTTCTTTCTTTCATTCTTCCTTCCTTCCTTTCTTAGATTTATGTATGAAAGTTCACAGTAGTAGCTGTCTTCAGCCACACCAGAAGAGGACATCAGATGCTGATACAGGTGGTTGTGAGCCACCACGTGGTTGTTGGGAATTGAACTCAGAATCTGGGGAATAACAGTCAGTGCTCTTAACCGCTGAGCCATCTCTCCACCCCTATTTAATTTTTATTTAATTTTACTTTTGAGGCAGGGTCTCACTCTGTAGCCCTGGCTGGCCTGGAACAGGTTATGTAAATTAGGGAGGCCTGGAGTTCACTGAAATCCTCCAGCCTCTGCCTCCAGAGTGCTAGGATTAAAAGAGCTCTCCATTAGGACGGGTTAAATTCGCGTCTTTGAGCAAACTGTTAAATGCATGTCACGTCGCACCATCTTTAACACAGACTGCCTCCTTGATACCTCAACTGGTGGAGAAAAAAGTCAGTTAAAAGGAAATGGTAAGGGATTCTCAGAGAGTCCCCTTGAGAAGAACATGTTTCTCTAACAGTTTCCAGGTCCAGGACTCGGGAAGCCGCGGAACTCAGATGTGCGAGGGAGGGGAGGAGGTCGAGCCGGCGCACAAAGGACCGCCCGGCCGCGGGGGAACGGTTTGACGGGGACACAGGGCCTCGAGGAGGCTGCCGCGATGCTCCCGTCTTTGCAGGAATCGCTGGATGGGGATGAAAAGGAGCTGGAGAGCAGCGAGGAGTGTGGCTCCGCGGAGGAGCGGAGACTCGAGCCGCCGCCGAGCAGCCACTACTGCCTGTACAGCTTCCGCGGAAGCAGGTGCCCGCGCCCTGCCCGCTGCGCCCGCGGCCCCGCCGCCCGGCCTTGCACCCCGCGGTCCCTACTCACCATCTCCTCTCCCAGCCAAGGTCTCTGGCCCGATGGGCCCTCCTGGCCTCAGTCGGTTCTTCCCGACTCTTCTGGGTCTTTATGCCCGGCACTCCCAAGCCTCTGTCCTCTTTCAGCCCCTGTCATCGCAGCCTCTGATATCGTGCATCGGAGTTTGCCTCTCTCCCCTCGGTACCCCTTGCATACTCCGACTGACTTTGCAGGAGCCCTTCTGGCCCTGTAATTTATTCTTTAAGATGTATTCTTAATTTTTAATTATGTGTTGTGTGTGGGTATTCGCACATGCATACAAATGCCCACAGAGGCCAGAGGCGTCAGATACATCTGGAACTTGAGTTACAGGTGGTTGTGAGGTGCCTTAAGTGGGTGCTTGGAACCAAACTAGGATCATTCCCCAAGAACAGTAAGTGCTGTTAACCTATGAGATATTTCTTCCGGCCCTGCTTATTATTTCTTATTTTCATTAATTTATGTTTTCTAAATAAAAAATATTTGCATTGGCGTTTTGCCTGCCTGCATGTCTCTGTAAGGCTGTCTGATTCCCTGGAACAGAAGATACAGACAGTTGTGAACTGCCATGTAGGTGCTGGGAATTGAAGTCGAGTCCTCTAGAAGATGTGCTCTTTTTTGTTTTGTTTTGGGTTTTTTTGTTTTTGTATTGTTGTTGTTTTGTTTTTCGAGACAGGGTTTCTCTGTGTAGCCCTAGCTGTCCTGGAACTTACTCTTTAGACCAGGCTGGCCTCAAACTCAGAAGTCTGCCTGCCTCTGCCTCCTAAGTGCTGGGATTACAGGCGTAGAAGATGCTCTTAACTATTGAGCCATCTTTCCAACCCTTAACTTATTTTTAAAGGGGAATTTCTCCAAACTTTTGGGATATTAGAGCTTTTCTCTATTTATTACATACTCTGATGAGAAAGGGGCCTCTTGTCAGCCCTCATTTATGGGATTTCTGTCGTGAGACTAGGCAGTGGAGGACCCATGCAGTGTGGCCTTGCAGCATTTTAGCTGAGTCCTTGCTTTTACCCAGTTCGCAAAGGCTTGATTGACAGCCTATAACTGATAGTACTGTTGTATTGTGTCTTGCAGATTGATACAGAATCGAGGGGATAGTGATGATGGACGTTCAGGTGGCACAGGTGCAGAAACTCCCTCTGGTGATGATTTCAGGTAAAAACAGGGCATAACTCACTGCTTTCCTGGACTGTGTATGTATATATATATATATATATATATATATATATATATATATCTGCAGGGGTCGGTGGTGTCTTGTTGCCACTGCGCTTTCTCTGAGTCAGACCTTCAGCTCCTCCTATCCTGTAGGAACCTCTCCTGAGCTCCTCCTTGGCTCTTTTATTCAAGGCAAGAGCAGATGCAGATACTGATGGTGCTTTGTCAACCCTAGCCACGCTCTGACTCTGAGCTTTACCTGAGATTAATCATCTTTTTGTGGTTGTTGGTTTTGAGATAGGATTTCTCGAGATACTGCTCTCACTGTCCTGGAACTCTCTGGGTAGACCAGGTCTTGAACTCACAGGGATCTGCCTGCCTCTGCCTCCCAAGTGCTGAGTCTAAAGGCATGTGCAACTACCTATGGCAAGACAATGGTCTTTAAGGAGGAAAGGTTAATTTGGTTTAAACCACAGTTTAATGTGGTTTCTTAACCCTGTTGCCTATGAGCAGGCGGCAACAGGGATTCACGGCAGAAGCAAACGGCAGAAGAGCCTGTTAACTTCACGGCAGCCAGGGGGGAGGTGCAAAGAGGAGGAGGCAGGCAGCTCCCAGCCAGAGCTCTGATGTGTGATTAGAGTCATAGTTCCAGAGCCTTAGCGTCCATCCACCCAATACAGGTTCTAATACTTCCACTAGCCCTGTGGTCTGGGAGCCAAGCCTGCCTTTTGGGGACATTCCAAGTCTAAACACAAGTCTAAACAGTGGCCCCTCTCCAACAGGGGCATCAGTAGACAGCTTTCTTTCTTTTTCTTTCTTCTTTCTTCTTTTTTTTTTTGTTCTTTTCTTTTCTTTTCTTTTCTTTCTTTCGTTTTTTTTTTTTTTTTTTTTTTGTTTGGTTGGTTGGTTGGTTTTGTTTGTTTGTTTTTTTGAGACAGGGTTTCTCTGTGTAGTCCTGGCTGTCCTGGAACTCACTCTATAGACCAGGCTGGCCTCGAACTCAGAAATCCGCCTGCCTCTGCCTCCCAAGTGCTGGGACTACAGGCGTGCGCCACCACACCCGGCTTTTTTTTTTTTTTTTTTTTTTTTTTTTTTTTTTAGCCAGGGTTTCTCTATGTAAACCTGGCTGTTCTAGAACTTGTTTTGTAGACTAGGCTGGCCTGGATGGGATTCACAGACATAAACCTGCCTGGAGTGGTGGGATTAACTAGCTGACTAGTTGATAACATTCTTAGGAAAGACCCTGAAATTGGTCTGGCAATGAATGCATAGCTTGGGGCAAGTTTGAGGTTAACCTAGGCTATGCAGCTAGTTCAAGACCAGCTTGGGCTACATAGGAGCCCTGTCTTTGGTTCATTATATCTGCCTTACGGGTTTGAGCGTACCACTGGTACGGAACGTGTGTCTTTCCTTTGTCCAGCCTTTCCTTGGTGGATACTAATCTGCCATCTGAAGTGGAGCCAGAGCTGCGCGGTTTCATCGCTAAGCGTCTTTCCAAGGGAGCACTCTTTGAAGGGCTGGGTAATGTTGCCTCTGTAGAGCTGAGGTAAGTATAAAATATGCTGTCTCCTGAGTTTTTATTTCTGAGCTAAACATGAGAAGTGTGGAGAAACTCGAAGAGATCTAGACCTGCAGAAAACATCTCTGTTTTCCGTTCTCTGGCACCTCCTGCCCGTCCACTCCCACCCAGAACACTGAGTCTCGCACATAAATGTTCTGAATGTAGACTGTGAGAATCTGGCACCTAGTCTGCTTATACTCAGAAGGAGCCGGAGCTGGAGAGGCAGCCTTGATGGAGAGCATGGCCTGCTGTGTGCAAACCCTCTGTGCTTTCCTAATTACGAGGTGGAAATTATATGCCCTCACAAATGCTGATGTAGTTCTTCTTACAAATGGAGATGGGCAGTCATCTTACTTTCCAAAGCAGAAGTAAACACCGAGAGATTAACTTGGAGGGCCAAGGTCACCGGGAGGTCAGGCTTGGACAGGTGCCCTCAGCCCATTCCAGAAGTCTTGCCACTCTACTCCTTCAGACTTTTGTAAAATGTCGGTTTCCTTGGGGGATATACCTCTGGCCAAGGATAAAGCTGCTGGGTAAGCCTGGCGCATCAGCCTGGTACGTCCAAGACCTGTGAAAGTCTAAAAGAAGGGAACATGCTTATTTTTATGTAAATATGGGCATTTTATGAACAAAATTGAAATTTGTGTAGATTTTTCTTTAAACAATTAAAAAATATTTTATGTATATGGGTATTTCGCTTGCATGAATGTCTATGCACAAGGTGTGTGCCTATTGGCTGCAGAGACCATAAGAAGGTGTCGAATCCCCAGGAACCGGAGATACAGATGGTTCTGAGCCACCATGTGCTAGAACCCAAACCTGAGTCTTTTAGAAGAGTAGCCAGTGTTCTTTTAACTGCCAAGCCATCACCCAGCCCCTACATTTTTCACATAAGACAGTGGAATGCAGTGAACCTCTGTTAGAGGCTGGTTGATTGGTTTTTATGAGACAATGTCTCACCATGTAATAACTGGTCTGGAACTCACCATGTGGTTCTTGAACTCACAGAGATTTATCTCCATCTACCTCTTAGGACTGGGGTTGGTGTACATCACCACGTCTGATCTGTAGGCTGCTTAATTAAACCTCACCTGGGTTGTGCTCCTCCTGCTGAGATGAGTAAGAGGAAAAGGTTGGGGAGCTCTGCATGAGGGCGATCTGAAAGTGTTACCAGATCAAGGCCAGGTTCTGAGCCATCTACAAAGTGAGGAGCATGAGTACCCAGGTACTCCACTTTACTTTTTCCTTTCTTTTCTAGAATTCCAGGTTACCGAGTTGGTTGTTATTACTGCCTTTTCCAACAGGAAAAACTGCTTCCTGAAATAGCAGCGATGGAATCTGAACAGAACCCTTCTGAATATGTGGTCTGCTTCTTAGGAGGCTCTGAAAAAGGACTGGAGCTATATCCTTTCTTTGGTGTTCTTGGGTATCAGGGAGAGCACAGGGCATGTAGCAAGTGGCCTTTACTTTTTTTTTTTTTTTTTTTTTTTGGCTTTTCGAGACAGGGTTTCTCTGTGTGGTCCTGACTGTCCTGGAACTCACTCTGTAGACCAGGCTGGCCTCGAACTCAGAAATCCGCCTGCCTCTGCCTCCCAAGTGCTGGGATTACAGGCGTGCGCCACCACGCCCGGCTGGCCTTTACTCTTAAGGGCATGTCGAAATGTCATTTGTGACTCTCTGTGTGTGTGTGTGTGTGTTTGTGTGTGTGTGTGTGTGTGTGTGTGTGTGTGTGAGAGAGAGAGAGAGAGAGAGAGAGAGAGAGAGAGGAGAGAGAGAGAGAGAGAGAGAGAGAGAGGAGAGACAGACAGGGTCTCACTTTGTAGTCTTGCCATGGAACTCAACTCATCATGTAGACCAGGCTGGCCTCGAACTTACAGCAATCCACCACTTTTGACATTGAGTGCTGGAATTAAGGGCACATGTCACTACACTCAGCTGAGACTTTGTATTTCTGACTGGGCGGTACAATATTGATGGATCATTCTGTGTCTCTTCCTTAAGAACATACTTTCAGGCTTGAATTGGACAAGTATATTCAAGGGCTGAAGAATACCATGAATTGTGAGGTAAGGTGTCTGACTTGAGCTTTGTAAGGCTGGAGTGGTGAGTGGGAACATGCCATGACTGTACTAGTCCGGTCACATGGTAGCCACCGACACTTGACTTCTAAATTCCTCACCTGTGGGCAGTAGATCACTGCTGTGTGACACAGGCAGGGAGTGCAGCTGTGTTATAGGCCCTGAAGGTTTCGTGGTTCTACCTTTGATGTGATGCACCAATGAAAACTTATTAAATGCAATTATGGAAACCCACACCTGACATCCCGGCACTTGGGCGGCAGAGTTTGAGGCTAGCCTAGTTTACATAGCTAATTCCAAGCCTACCAGAGCTACAGAGTGGACCCCATCTCAAAAGCAAAACAAGAAGCTGGCGAGGTGGCTCAGTGCTTAGCACATTGGCTGTTCTTCCAGAGGACTCAGGTTCAATTCCCAGCACTCACACAGCAGCTCACAACCATCTATAATTCCAGTTCTGGGGGATCTGACATCTTCTTAACCTCTTTGAGCACCAGGTATACAAGTGGTAGACATACATGGAGGCAAAATACTTGTACAATTAAAATGAATTAAAAATAAAAAGACAGCGGCAAAATGGCTCAAAAGTAAATGTGCCTGTCACCAAGTCGGCCTGACTTGAGTCTGACAGCCAGGACTGACATTGTGGAAAGAGAGAACTGACTCACATGGGTTGTTCTCTGACCTCCATGTATGTAGGGCACATGCATGCACACCCACAGAGAAATAAAATGAAAAAGAAAGACAAATCTATGTAAAATTCAGTGGCAGTTAGTAACATTCTGGGTGGGGAAGAAGACACCTTTTCTGATTTCTCGGCACATAGAATTCATATTTTGGTTAGCACTAGTGGTCCATTAGAGATATGCTATGCTATTAGATATCAAGTTTTAGAAACATTTCATTTCATTATTTTATGAATTGGTCATGTCTGGATTGACTAATTTATCTAAACTTGTCAAAACTATGTTTTCGAGCCAGGTGTGCTGCTATGTGTCTACATTCTCAGCACTGGGAAGACGGAAAACAGGAGAATCAGGAGGCTAAGGCTAGTCTCAGCTACAGAGAATTTGACACCCACCTGATTTCTATATGACACTGTCCGAAAAATCTGCTTTTGCTAGATGGTGGTAGCACATGCATTTAATCCCAGCATAGTAATTGAATCTCTGAGTTCTAGGCCAGCCTGATCTACAGAGTGAATTTCAGGACAGAGAGAAATCCTGTCTTGAAAAAACAAAACAAAATCCCAACACCCCTCTCCAAAAAATAAAAATAGAAAGTAGTATTGTCAGGCACATTGGCACATACCTCTAATCAGTATCTAGGTGGTTTAGGATTTCAAGGTAAGACTGGCCTGCATTACATGGCTAAACCATGTTTTAAAAGCAAACAAACACAAAAGATACCAATCCTATTTTTTTTCAAATTTATTTTACATAGATGAGTACACTGTTGCTGTCTTCAGACACACCAGAAGAGGGCATCAGATCCCATTACAGATGGTTGTGAGCCACCATGTGGTTGCTGGGACTCAGGACTTCTAGAAGAACAGTCAGTGCTCTGAACCGATGAGCCATCTCTTCAGCCTCCTAGTTTTTGTTTTCTAGCTATCAGGAATAAATTGAATGGGATGGAGACATGGCTCAGCAGTTATAAACACTTACTGCTTTTCTAGAAGGCCAGAGTTCAGTTCTCAGCACCCAAGTCTGGTGGCTCACAATCTCCAAAAACTTCAGTTCCAGAGAATTCAACACCCCCTTCTGAACTCCAGGAGCTATAACCGCCTGCAGTTACATTGAATGGGTTACCTGGAAGGGAAGCTGGGCATGTATGGGAAGGTGACAAAAAGAGATAGAGACCAAGACAACATTGCTGTTCAAGGTCTCAAAGTCTAATGAAGAACTCCAAATATATAGGCAGAGGAAAGCCTTTCCCCCAAAGGCTGGAGACTTCTCTGCAGAACCAGTTCAGTTGCTCTGCAGGTGGCTAGTGTTTCTCAGGAAACTGCAAGACCTTGAAGAATAATGGGCTTCACCTTGGTCTGAGCACTGCACCTTAGGTGGAGGGGATTATGGCTAACACAGGAGTTCCTGCTCAAAGGCTGGGAGAGGAACTTCACATTGGTCATGTCAAGTTCCTGCCAGGTGGCATGGCACCTCAATAAGGCTCCCTACAACTCCTCCCTTTTTATTAGTTTTAAGATGAGAAGGTAACAAGCAAGTGAACAGTCGTCTGCCAGAGGACAGTGGGCATTAACGAGGTGGGGTGGGGAGTAGTGACCTGGTCCTCTTAAATACTTTAAGGTGTTTTTATGGAGGAGAGAGTCTAGGCTTTCTTGTTGTTATTTAGGGAAAGCCAGCAAGGAGCCATCCACAGGAATACAATTATATACATACAAATAAAAATAAAAAATTTTAAATTGTTTTGAAGAGGGGCCTAAGGAGTAGGCTTAGTATGTAAAGGGCTTATAATGCAAACATGAGGACCTGAGTTTGGGCTGCCAGCATCCACAAAAAATTTGAGTGTGGTGACATGCACCTGTTATACCAGAGTTGAAGTGGTGGAGACAGGCAGATCTCTCTACCTGCTGGCCAGCCAGCCTAGTCAAATCAGTGTGCTCCGGCCTCAAGAAAGTAAGATGGAGAAGTTGGAGAGATGGTGCCTGCCACCAGGCCTGAGGACCTAAGTTCAGTTTCCCGCACCCACATGGCTGAGGGCCAGAACTGACGTCCCCAAGTTGTCCTTTGTTCTAAACACAGACATCAGGACACAAACCTGTCCACCACCACTCCGAAAATGTAATTTAAAAATAAGGTTGAAGCCAGGTGGTGGTGGCGGCAGCGGCGCACACCTTTAATCCCAGCACTTTGGAGGCAGAGGCAGGAGGATTTCTGAGTTCGAGGCTAGCCTGGTCTACCCAGTGAGTTCCAGGACAGCCGGAGCTACACAGAGAAACCCTGTCTCGAAAAACAAAAACAACAACAACAACAACAACAAAAAAAGTTGAGCAGGCGGTGGTGGCACATGCCTTTAATCCTAGCACTTGGGAGGCAGAGGCAAGCAGATTTCTGCGTTCGAGGCCAGCCTGGCCAGCCTGGTCTACAGAGTGAGTTCCAGGACAGCCAGGGCTACGCAGAGAAACCCTGTCTTCAAAAAAAAACAAAAAACAAAAAAATAAGGTTGAGAGCAATTGAGGAAGATACCTGATGTCAGCCATCAGCTTACTCATACGCAGAATACATACCCCATACACACAGAGAGTATACTGAAGAAAAACTAGTAGATTAAAGGCTTTTATGATACTAAAACAAATGATGTTCTCTCTTGATGCAGGACCGGAGCCTGGGGAATGATGTAAAGTCCTATCTGAATAGCTGGTATGAGGATGTGGTGTGTCCGATCCAAAGGGTGGTTCTTCTCCTTCAGGAGAAACTGACCTTCCTGCTACATGCTGTAAGTATGGCTCATGAAAGAGGATTGCAGGTGGAACCGCCTCCGTAGACCTTGGTCATGCAGAAACATGCTCATTTCTCTAAACATCACTTTTCCCTTCCTGTATATTTCTTCAGACTATGCTTGCTGTTTAGACCACATCTTATTGACTCTCATCTGAAGGTTTTATTATTAAGGTGGGGTTAAATTGTAAATCTCAGTGGGATCTTTCCATTAAAACAGTGCTTTCAAGCCAGCTGTGCTGGTGCATGTCTGCACTCCCAGCACTGGGGAGATAGAAACAGAGTCAGGAGGTTAAGACCAGTCTCAGCTGCTCGGAGCATTTAACACCTACTTGATTTAGGTAAGAGCGTACTATTACATGTCTGCTGGGTCACATTAAAAATAATAGTCTTTTCAGCCTCTTTTAAAGATAGGTCTCACCAGGCCTTATTCCAGCAATTGGGAGGCAGAGGCAGAGGCAGAGGCAGAGGCAGAGGCAGAGGCAGAGGCAGGCATATCTCTGAGTTTGAGGCCAGCCAAGGCTACACAGGGAAACCCTGTCTCAAAAAAAAAAAAAAAAAAAAGAGAGAGAGAGAAAAAAAAGGGGGGGGGAGAAAGAGAAATAAAGAGAAAAAGAGAGAAAGATAGGACCTCACTGTGTAGTCTAGGATTGCTTAACTTATTTTTTTTTAAAGATTTATTTATTTCATGTATGTGGGTACACTGTCACTGTCTTCAGACACACCAGAAGAGGGCATCAGATGGTTGTGAGCCACCATGTGGTTGCTGGGAATTGAACTCAGGACCTCTGGAAAAGCAGTTAGTGCTCTTTAACTGCTGAGCCATCTCTCCATCCCTGCTTAACTTTTTTTTTTTTTTTTTTTGGTTATTTTGAGACAGGGTTTCTCTGTATGGCCCTGGCTGTCCTGGAACTCACTCTGTAGACCAGGCTGGCCTTGAACTCAGAAATCCGCCTGCCTCTGCCTCCCAGAGTGCTGGGATTACAGGCGTGCGCCACTACCGCCTGGTTTAACTTTTTTTTTAAAGAAAAGACTTAAATTACACATGTGTGTGTGGGGGGGGGATGGCGGGACAGACAGCTTTTCTGAGGCGGGTCTCACCTTCCACCTTGTTCTGTGTGGCATACTACAGGCTGGGTGGCCCTCGAGCCTTCTGCTGATTGGGTCATCTCTATTTCCCATGTCACTGTAGGAGTGCAGAGGTTATAGTGCATGCCCCCAAATCTGACTTCTTACATGGGTTCTGGGATGGCACCCAGGTTGTCTGGCTTCCTGTGTGGGCTCTGGGATGGCACCCCTGTTGTCTGACTGGAACAGGGAGCACTTGCACCCACTGAGCCTTTTCCTAGCCCCGATCCCAAACTTTTAGTCCTGCCTGCCTCAGCTTCTTGAGTACCAAGACTGTAGACCTGCCCAACCACACTTGCCTGAAATAAAGGGAAACAGCTGCAAGTTCCAGAATATTTGAAAATGAAAACCAACCAACCAAACCAAAAACAAAGTAATTTTAACTATATGAAAATGTTTAGGCCCCACACAAGCCTGATGACCTTAGTTCAATCTCCAGATTCCACAAGGTGGCAGGAGAGAGCCAAATCCCAAACTTGTCCTGACGTCCACATATATACTCTGAGATGTTTGCACACACACGCACATGTATATACCTGTGTCACACACACATTAAACTTATAGATAGATTTGGGGGCCAGTATACTTGCTGCCAAACTTGACAACCCTGGAACCCTCTCACTGGAAGGAGAGCACTGACTCCTACAAGCTGACCTCTGACCTCCACACGAGTACATGCAGCCCCCATTAAAATAAATAAGTAAGCCAGGCGTGGTGGCGCACACCTGTAGTCCCAGCACTTGGGAGGCAGAGGCAGGCGGATTTCTGAGTTCCAGGACAGCCTGGTCTACAGAGTGAGTTCCAGGACAGCCGGGGCTACACAGAGAAACCCTGTCTCAAAAAAAAAAAAAAAAAAAAAAAAAGTAGAGAAATGCTGAAAAGTGTTAAAAGTCATGACACATGCTTCTAATCAGAAGTTCCAGGCTAGCCTATGCTGCATAGCAAGACTGTCTGAAAATAAACCATTTTTTTTTTTCCTCAAGACAGGGTTTCTCTGTAGCCCTGGCTGTCCTGGAACTCACTCTGTAGACCAGGCTGGCCTCGAACTCAGAAATCTGCCTGCCTCTGCCTCCCAGAGTGCTGGGATTACAGGAGTGTGCTACCACCACCTGCTGCATAAACCTTTTTTTAATAAATAAAATGAAAAGCCATCACTGGGCAGGGCCTTAGCTTAGAGGACTTGCAGAAGCTACAGTGGTGGTGCCCTCAGTGCCTGGGGACAAGTGTTAAACTGCTCCTTCTCCCTCTCTCATAGGCTCTAAGTTACACTCCTGTTGAATTTAAAGAATCGGATGAAAAAACGAAGAGAGACATTAACAGGTAAAGAATATAATTTCTGAAGAAAGCCTCCCTGGGCAAGCTCAACAGCCACGTTTTAACCTCCCCTCCCAGTAAAGAATGCATTTGTTTTCTCCTGTTCTGCAATGCTGATTATGGAAAGGACTTGTCTGTGTCATAGGTTTCTGAGTGTGGCCAGTCTCCAAGGACTTATTCATGAAGGCACCATGACCTCCTTATGCATGGCCATGACAGAGGAACAGCATAAGTCTGTGATCATTGACTGTAGTGGCCCCCAGCCTCAGTTCCACAATGCAGGTGAGTTGGAAACCAAGAGGCAGTGTTTGAGGACCTTGCACTACAAACTCGAGATATAGACATGTCCTCCTTGTGCACTGCTAAGCTTGCTTAGACCTTAATGGTCCTAGAAACAGGGCTTTAAGTCATGCTTAGTACGTAAGAAAACTCACATGTGTACATCAGAACAAACACAAAAAGCACTCATAAAGACATTTTTAAATTTTATTATTTTGAGGCAGGTTCTCACTGTATAGTCTAGGTTGGCTTTGCGCTGACAATCCCCCCTGCCTTAGCCTTCCTAGGATTACAAGTATGCATCACATAAAGACTTTTTGTTTGTTTGTTTGCTTTTGTTTTTTGTTTTTTTTCGAGACAGGGCTTCTCTGTGTAGCACGGACTGTCCTGGAACTCACTTTGTAGACCAGGCTGGCCTCGAACTCAGAAATCCGCCTGCCTCTGCCTCTCAAGTGCTGGGATTAAAGGCACGCATCACCACCACCCGGCTAAAGGCTTATTTTTGATTGGTTGGCTGGTTGAGTACTTTTGAGAAATGGTCTCTTACGGGCTATACTGGCCTCGAACTTCTAACTCTCCTGCCTCGACTTTCTTTTTCTTTTTTTTTTTTTTGGTTTTTCAAGACAGGGTTTCTCTGTGTAGTCCTGGCGTCCTGGAACTCACTTTGTAGACCAGGCTGGCCTCGAACTCAGAAATCCGCCTGCCTCTGCCTCCCAAGTGCTGGGATTACAGGCGCGTGCCACCATGCCCGGCTCCTGCCTCGACTTTCTAAGTGCTGAGATACAGACAGTTATCTCCATGCCTGACTTAAAGGCATTTTCTTGTTTTGGTCTTTTGGAGGTGTTTTGTTTTCTTTTGTTTGTTGTCGTATTTCAAGACAGAATTTCTCTGTGTAGCCCTGGCTGTTCTGGGACTCATTATGTAGGCTAGGCTGGCCTCAGACTCAGTTATTCACCTGCCTCTGCCTTTTGAGTGCTGGGGTCAAAGGTGTGCACCTCAACCACCACCAGGCATTAAAGGCATTTTTTTAGGAAAGTCTTTTGAGTGTGTGTCTGTGTGAGTGAGTGCAGGTCCATGCCTGTGTATTCTAGCACATGTGTGGGGGTCAGATGGCAACATTGGGTGTCAGTTCTCATTTTTACCTTGTTTGAGACAATTTTTCCTTGGCTGCTATGTATGCCAGTCTAGCTGGGCCTCAAGGTTTTATGGATTTCACTGTCTACACCTTCTATCTCAATATGGGAATGGTGGGATGCGTACTACTGTAGCTGGCTTTACACACACACATACACACACACACACACACACACACACACATATTCACATACATACATATGCATGTATAAAGTTCAGGGGACAACTTTTGGGAAAGGGTTTTTCTCCTTCCATCATTAGAATCAAACTCAGGGTTGGTGGCAAATACCTTGACCCTCTGAGTCACCTTGCCCCACATAAAGACTTTGTATGTGTATATGTGTGTGTGTGTCTGTGTGTACAAGTTTGTGTGTATTTTAACAAGTGTAAGTGCTACAGTATGCATGTGCAGGTCAGAGGACAACTTCCCCTTCCACCATGTTTAAGGCAGGCTCTCTGTTTTGTTGTTACCTACTGTGATTTTGGGCCTAGCTTGCCCATGAGCCTCTGGGGTTTCTCCCACCCTTCTATCTCCCCATACAGTACTGAGATTGCAGATGCTTGCACTGTGTGAAGCCTTTACAGGGTCCAGGGGCTCTAATTCAGGGCCTCATGTTGTGGGGCAAGTACTTTTCCTTTCCTAGTCTTCTCTCTCACCCACCGGAGACCTCTTTGAGACTGTCTCACTCTGACTGCTAGGATTAAAGATGGTGATCCATGCAGGGCAGCCTTTTTTTTTTTTTTTTCCTTTTTTGAAATAATGTTTCAAAAATCTGAAACTTTCTACATAAACTAGGCTGCCTGCCAAGTTTGGAAGAACAGGAGGATACAAACGAACAACTCTAAGGATACTTTTTGTTGTTTTGGTTGTTGCAACGGGATCTCTTTACATAATCCTTGCTGTTCTGGAACTCAGCAAACCTCTGCCTTCCAAGTGCTGGATTTAAAGGCATACACCAACACACCCGGCTTCTAAAGCTTTTTTTTTTTTTTTTTTTTTTTTTTTTTTTTTGATATAACACATTAGAAGCAACCTAAATGTTTACCAACAGGAAATTGATAATAAACTGCTGATTTACACAATGGAATGTAGAGCAGCTAAAAGTGAACTAGAAATACAGTTAGTAAGCCGGGCGTGGTGGCACACGCCTGTGCCTGTAATCCCAGCACTTGGGAGGCAGAGGCAGGCGGATTTCTGAGTTCGAGGCCAGCCTGGTCTACAGAGTGAGTTCCAGGACAGCCAGGGCTACACAGAGAAACCCTGTCTCGAAAAACCAAAAAATAAAAAAAATAAAAAAATAAAAAAAAAATAAAAAGAAATACACGTTAGTGTGTCTTGAAACATACTGTTTAGGGAAACAGCCTCTAAGAAAACCACACAAAGCTCTAACATATGCAAGGGAAAGGTCGGGAGCCAAGCTTGAAGTGTGTAATAAATGATAGTCCTTCCTTTCTGAAGGGTGGAGAGGGGAGCGAGCTCCTGGCACTTGACTGTCGCAGCCCTGGCTGGCTTGGACTTGCTGTGTAGACTGCTGGCCTTGAACTCACAAAACCCACCTGCTGCTGCCTCTTGAGTGCTAGGAGTTTAAAATAATTATGTATAAATGTTTTTATGTTTTTCTTTTTCTTTTTTTACTTTTCTTTTCTTTTCTTTTCTTTTTTTTTTTTTTTTTTTTGGTTTTTCGAGACAGGGTTTCTCTGTATAGTCCTGGCTGTCCTGGAACTCACTCTGTAGACCAGGCTGGCCTCGAACTCAGAAATCCGCCTGCCTCTGCCTCCCAAAGTGCTAGGATTACAGGCATGCGCCACCACGTCCAGCTTGTATAAATGTTTTTATAAAGAAATTCGTGTGGTAGTACTGGACAGATGGTTAATAGCATGTGCTGCTCTTTCAGAAAGCCAGGGTTGGGCTCGGCGTAGCCAGTACACATCTGCTCTCCCAGCCCTCTTCATGTACACATACACGCATAAATACGGAAGGGAAAATAACGAAAGTAAGACCTTTAAAAACGGACATACATGTGCTCTGTGGTATTTAATCTTGTGTATTTACTGTTTTTAGGAAGCAACCGTTTTTGTGAGGACTGGATGCAAGCTTTCTTACATGGTGCTGAAGGGGGTAACCCTTTCCTTTTCAGACAAGTCCTGGAAAACTTTAAACTAAAGGTAATGAATTGGCTGTGGGCCCCGGGTCAGCTATGTTGTTTTGTTCTGTATGTAATTGCTGCAGGTGTAGCATCAGTGATGGGCTTTTGCAGTTACAATGTTCTTTAAATGGAGCATCCTCTGAGCTCAGAACACAGGAGGGGTCTGCCCTCCACAGCACTCCATGCATGGAATTTCATTTTCACCATTTTGGGGTGAATTGCTTGCTTATATTTAGGGTACATCAAGCTGATACTTTCTGATGCATCCCAGTTGAAAAACACAGAAATAAATTATTTCAAATTCTGGCAAGTGAGGGTTGTCACCTTAAGAGCTTTTTTTAAAAAAAATATTTTATAGCCGGGCAGTGGTGGTGCACGCCTGTAATCCCAGCACTTTGGGAGGCAGAGGCAGGCGGATTTCTTGTTTTTTTTTTTTTTTTTTTTTTTTTTTGAGACAGGGTTTCTCTGTGTAGCTCTGGCTATCCTGGAACTCACTTTGTAGACCAGGCTGGCCTCGAACTCAGAAATCCGCCTGCCTCTGCCTCCCAAGTGCTGGGATTAAAGGCATGCGCCACCACTGCCCGGCTTTTTTTTTTTTTGTTTTTTGAGACAGGGTTTCTCTGTGTAGTCCTGGCTGTTCTAGAACTCACTCTGAAGACCAGGCTGGCCTCGAACTCAGAAATCTACCTGCTTCTGCCTCCCAAGTGCTGGGATTAAAGGTGTGCACCACCACCTCCCGGCGGCAGGCGGATTTCTGAGTTTGAGGCCAGGCTGGTCTATAGAGTGAGTTCCAAGACAGCCAGGGTTACATAGAGAAACCCTGTCTCGAAAAAAAAATTATTTATTTTATGTATATGAGTACACTGTAGCTGTCTTTAGACACTCCAGAAGAGGGCATTGGACCCCATTATGGATGGTTGTGAGCCACCATGTGGTTGCTGGGATTTGAACTCAGGACCTTCGGAAGAACAATTAGTGCTCTTAACCTCTGAACCATCTCTCCAGCCCCAGGAACTTTTTTTTTTTTTAAGTATTTTTAAATGTGAGACTCTCTTATACTAAAGGCAAGCATATTAGCAATAGGAATAATGGGTTTTTGTTTTTTTTTAAAGTTCAACATTAGCAGGGTGTGGTGCTGCACAACTTTAATCCCAGCACTCAGGAGGCAGAGTTCAAGTTCAAGGCCAGCCAGAGCTACATAGTGAGACCCTGGGTCAGGAAACAAAGCAAGCCGGGCGGTGGTGGTGCACGCCTGTAATCCCAGTACTTGGGAGGCAGAGGCAGGCGAATTTCTGATTTCGAGGACAGCCTGGTCTACAGAGTGAGTTCCAGGACAGCCAGGGCTATACAGAGAAACCCTGTCTCAAAAAAAGAAAAAAAAGAAAGAAAACAAAGCAAAAGCCGGCCTTAGCAGTGTACACTGAGTGCTCAGCTAGGGACGGTATTTTTTAAGCATCTTCATGATCTCACTGAACACATTTAACAGGGTAATCTTTTTCTAGGCAATACAAGACACAAACAATTTGAAGAGATTTATCCGACAGGCAGAGATGAATCATTACGCTTTGTTTAAATGTTACATGTTCCTTAAGAACTGTGGCAGTGGAGATATCCTTTTGAAGATCGTTAAAGTGGAACATGAAGAAATGCCCGAGGCCAAAAGTGTGGTGGCTGTCCTGGAAGAATTCATGAGAGAAGCGTTGGTCTGAGGCTTGGTCGGTCCTGTTGATGTTTTCCGGAGTGTATCGGAGTGTATGGAGGCTGCATGTGAGGGGCTGTAATTGCCATTGTTTAGACGATTGCACTGCTCTTAGATGACTGGAAACACCCCAGCTTCTTCCTTTTGTGCTTTTTTTGTTTAACTTAATTAAATACAACAATCCGAGGAATGTTCTCCCAGGTCCGAGGCAGACGCTGTGTTAGAGCTGTAGACTTTTGCTGCCTTACTAGTCTCGGAAATCCTAAGCCTCAAACACGTGCCTAAAAAGCTCTGGAGATGATTTTTGGCTTCTTGGAGTTTACTGTAGTGTTTAGTAGGACTTCCTCCTCCAAAAGAAATGTAGTGTCTTTCTCAGTACACTGTAGGCATTTTTGAAGTGAGGTGTGATGACACATGCCTGTAATCCCAGCCACTCAGGAGGTTGAGGCAGGAGGTCCTGAGGTCCAGGCCAGGCTGAGCTTTATGTCCAGCTTGGACTACATGGCAGTCATCATCGCCCTGGTCTTACTGCCCTGTCACACGGCTTCAGAGAAAGCCTGTTCATCCCGTGAGGGCCTGATACATGTTGATGACCGCAGGAATGATAAGGCCACCTTTTTAAGAACTTAAGAATGAGCTGGGTGGAAGTGGCACATGCCTTTAATCCCAGAACTTGGGAAGCAGAGACAGGTGGATTTCTGAGTTCAAGGCCAGCCTGATCTACAGAGTGAATTCCAGGTCAGCCAGGGCTACACACACACACACACACACACACACACACACACACACCCTTAAAAATGAGCTTTATATCTAGAAGCTCGCAGGATGGCACCTCAGAAGGTAAAGCAACCTGCCACCCAGTGTGACAACCTATGTTCAGTCCCTAGGACTTGCATAGGAGGAGAAAATCAACTCCACAAGTTGACCCATACACACCTGCATACACAATAAATAAATAAATAAATACATGAAGAAATGGGGAGAGGCAGCTCAGCAGTTAAGAGCAGTGTGCTCTTGAAGAGGAGCCAGCCACCTACCTGGTGGCTTACTACCATCTGTAACTTCAATATCAGGGGATTTAACACCCTGTTCTGACCTCAGGCATCAGGCACACATGTAGTGTACAGACATACATGCAGGCAAAACATACACATAAAATATTCTAAAACCAATAAGAAAGGAAAGAAAGGGGAGGAGAGAGAAGAAAGGAATATACTAGCTTCAAGATGAAACATTCTCACTGGTTAAAAAGCTCTTGTGGAAATGGCCACATTATTTACAGGTATGTATTCGTCAGGAGCCTGTATTTTCTTCCTTATTTCTAGATGAAAATGCTGAAGTTCTTAAACAGTATTAAGAAAAAGGGGGAAAAAAGTTAATATAGGAAATATCCTTTATAAGCAAATATAAGAATGCACTTGAAGTGAAATGTGGTGATTCATGTCTTTGAATATAACCTTCCACAAGACATAGGCAGTTGGAACTCTGAGTTCAGGGCCTGTCTGATTTACTGAATTACATAGTAAGTTTCAGGCCAGCTGAAGCTACATAGTGAGACCCTGTCTCAATAAATAAGAAAATAAACAATATTTTAAAAATTTTAAAATGTAAACAAATTCACAGTTCACAGTTGCTCATTGATTTTAGACTTTTTTTTTTCTTTTTTTGTATTTTTGAGGCAGGGTTTCTCTGTGTAGCCCTGGCTATCCTGGAACTCACTCTATAGACCAGGCTGGCCTCAAACTCAGAAATCTGCCTGCCTCTGCCTCCCAAGTGCTGGGATTAAAGGCATGTGCCACCACTACCGCCCAGCGATTTTAGACTTTTGTCTGTCACAAGCCTCAGATGGTTCTGCCCTGAGTCAGTTGCAAGTGCCCTTGAGCCAGCATTTCTTTCTTTCTTTCTTTCTTTTTTTTTGAGACAGGGTTTCTCTGTGTAGTTCTGGCTGTCCTGGAACTCACTCTGTAGACCAGACTGTCCTCGAACTCAGAAATCCGCCTGCCTCTGCCTCCCAAGTGCTGGGACTACAGGCGTGCGCCACCACGCCTGGCTTTTGAGCCAGCATTTCTAATTCCCATGGGTTCCCGCAGCAGTCACACCCAGCTAGCTCTTCTGCATAGCTCTTTTTTTTTTTTTTTTTTTTTTTTTTTGGTTTTGGTTTTTTTTCGAGACAGGGTTTCTCTGTGTAGCCCTGGCTGTCCTGGAACTCATTCTGTAGACCAGGCTGGCCTCGAACTCAGAAATCTATCTACCTTTGGCTCCCAGAGTGCTGGGATTACAGGCGTGCACCACCACCGCCGCCTGGCTTGCATAGCTCTTTAATAAATCCATTTGGTAATGATTTTGGTTTAGAAAAGCAGAAGGCTTGTGTTCTCACTGCCTTCGGGATGCTCAGAGGAGTGTGAGTCTGTAAAATGGAGGCACTCTTGACTCCTTGTAAACCCTGCTAAGAGCTGAGTTCTAACTTTCAACATGACTGCTCATGGCTTTCTGCCTTTGTCTCTCCGTAACTCAGTCTAGGGACACGTGGCACTACGCCCTTTCTTTCCCTTTAATGAGAAATACAATTCAGGATCTTCATAAATGCTTTCATATGGCTTTAAAGTTTAATAACTTGGATTATAGGCAGTATAGAAAAGAATGTAAGTAGCATTTTTATAGCGATCTGACTGACGGCTGGATAGTCAGCGGCTCTATGGCACTTTTCTTGAATCTTTTCCTAATGTACTTGGTGCCCACTTGGAAATCATTAAAAATGAGCAATGTTAGGACATCGAGATTTTGAGCCTATAAAATAATAATCTTTACTTTAAAATTCACAATCAGGAGTATAGCAAATGGAATTCAAAAAATAAGTGTAGGGACAAAGTGTAGGGGTTAGGGAAATAGCTCAGTGTAAAGTACTCGCTAAGCAGCATAAGGACCTCGGTTTGATCCTCAGAACTTACACACAAAAGCAGGTGTGCTAGCATGTGCTTGTAATCCCAGCTCTGGGGAGGAAGACACAGTTCTTACTGCCCAGCACAGCTGACTTGGTAAACTTCAAGCCAACAGAGACCTTATCTGAAAACAAGTAGAAAAAAAAGATATCTCAATGGATAAAGGCCCTGGCCGGCGAGTCTGACGCCTGAGTTCTACCTTCAGAGCCCATGTGGGGTGGAGGGAGAGCCCACTCCTACAAGCTCTGTATATGCCTCCCTCAGAGCTAACTATTAATTAACAAACAGAAACAAAAAAGTAGATGGCTCCTGAGGATTGACCTCTGGCCTCCAAAATAAATAATGCTCATAAATAATAATATGTATAATAATACATAAAAGCAAATGTTCTACCAAAAGTAATAATAAAAATAAAAGCAAATGCAGCCAGGCAATGGTGGTGCACATCTTTAATCCCAGCACTCAGGAGGCAGAAGCAGATACCTCTGAGTTCGAAGTCAGCCTGGTGTACAAGTGAGTTACAGAATAGCCAGAGTCACACAGAGAAACCCTGTCTTACAAAACAAAACAAAATAAAAAAAAAAAAAAAAAAGGAGATGCAGTAAATCATTGTGGTTATAGGAAAAACATAACTATATATTCTTTGCTTATTTGTAAATTACACAATTGTATATAGTAGTCTTATATTTTAAAAGAATCTGCTAAGCTGGACAGTGGTGGCACATGCTTTTAATCCCAGCACTTGAGAGGCAGAGGGAGACAGATTTCTGATTTCAAGGCCAGCCTGGTCTACAGAGTGAGTTCCAGGATAGCCAGGGCTATACAGAAAAACTACCATGTCTCGGAAAATGGAAAAAAAAAAAAAAAAAAAAAAAAGGAATCTGCCACCACTATTAAAGACAAGAAAAAAGATGTCGTGGAATTAGTTATCTTATTGATATGAAAAACAACTCATAACTATAAACCTATGCCGTATTCAAATTTTAGTAAGTGAATATATTAAATTTTAAAGGCTTGGGGGATGGGGAGCACCATCTCAGATGCAAAGAGGAGGAGGAATGGGGTGAAGAATTCTAAGGGGGGTACTGGGAGGGAGCAACATTTGGAATGTAATAAATAAAATAATTTTTAAAAAATCAAAGGCTTAAAAAGTGTTCAGATGTGAAATAAACTTGTGCTTGTGTGCAATTCACAGGAAATACATGTTTGCCTTGCATTAAAAAATGTATATTTGTAACAATAATAAAACAAAGCTTCTAGTCAAGACAGATATTTTTACCAAACTGAGCTTAATTCTTACCTTTAATTATTTCCAGTAATTTGACGTGGAAATTATACTTCACACACACATACACACACAAAGATGTCTGAAAAACCTCAAATCACCTGTTGGAATGCACACGCAAGAGGTACCGAGTTCTCTCACAGGGTTCATTTGTTGTCTAAAGCCAGTGTCACCTGTAGGATGGATGCGGCAGCTCAGACCCTTCCCCTCTCTCTCATTGTTCAGATAGGACACCAGGTGGTGGTGCAGGCCTTTAAATGGAGGCAGGCAGGCGGATCGCTGAGTTAGAGGCTAGCCTGGTCTACAAAGCAGGTACTAGAATAGCCAGAGTTACACCGAGAAACTCTGTCTCAAACAAAGAAACAAAAGTGAGAGACAGGACTAGATCCTGGAATTTTGGGTGACAGGGTGTAGTGACAGACAGGACTGACAAGAGAAGACTGAGCAAACATTTCAGAGTTACCAACAGTTCCTGCATGGTCTTGGTCTTTTTGAATGTGTGCGTACATTGCGTGTGTTCATGTGTGTGTTTGCATGTACATGTGGAGACATTGTTTATGTGGCCTGGGGCTTGCCAGGTAGACTAGGCTAGCCAAGTCCCAGGGATTTGCCTCCTGTCCTGGGATGGCTAGTGTGTACCATACCTGGGTGTGAGGGGCTTAACTCAGGCCTCCGTGGTCGCACAGGCACTTGATTGAGCTGCTCGCCCCAGCCAGGAATTGGCCCTTTGTTGACAGGGTCTCTCTGTTACATAGCTCTAGCAGTCCCGGAACTCCATCTGTAGGCCAAACTGGCCTTGAACTCAGATCTGCCTGTCTCTGTTTCCCAAGTGAGGATTAAAATCATGTACCACCATGGCCAGCCAGGCACGGCTTCTCATACTCTATCATTGTATGGTTTAATGCTCTTGAAGTGCAATATACAGGGGCCAAGAACAGGACCAGGTGGCCTAGGAATGGATCTGGCATATTAGTCACTATCAGCATGTGACTAAACTCTGAATCTTCCTCTGTTGTACAGATATGGGATTGTTCATAAGCATTTCACATAAAACAGCTATGAAAATGACTGACTAGCCGGGTGGTGGTGGCACACGCCTGTAATCCCAGCATTTGGGAGGCAGAGGCAGGCGGATTTCTGAGTTTTGAGGCCAGCCTGGTCTTCAGAGTGAGTTCCAGGACAGCCAGGGCTACACAGAGAAAGCCTGTCTGGAAAAACCACAAAAAAAAAAAAAAGAAAGAAAGAAAGAGAGAGAGAGAGAGAGAGAGAGAGAGAGAGAGAGAGAGAGAGAGAGAGAGAAAGAAAAGAAAGAAAGAAAGAAAGAAAGAAAGAAAGAAAGAAAGAAAGAAAATGACTGACTGTGGTGGCATACTCCTTTAGTCCAAGCACTCAGGAGTCAGGCAGGTAGATAGATGTCTATTTAAAATCAGCCAAGCAAGGATTACATAGTCTCAAAAAACAAAAAACATTAACTAGAAAAATACCTACCTCGTTGTCTTAGTGTTTTACTACTGTGAATAGACACTATGACCAAGGCAGCTCTTACAAGGACATTTAACTGGGGCTGGCTCACAGGTTCAGAGGTTCAGTCCATTATCCTCAAGACAGGAGCATGACACCGGGCGGTGATGGTGCAAACCTTTAATCCCAGCACTTGGGAGGCAGAGGCAGGCGGATTTCTGAGTTCGAGGCCAGCCTGGTCTACAGAGTGAGTTCCAGGACAGCCAGGGCTACACAGAGAAACCCTGTCTCAAAAATACAGGAAAAAAAAAAAAAAAAAAAAAAAAAGGAGCATGGCAGCATCTAGGCAGGCATGGTGCAGGCAGAGCTGAGCATGCTACATCTTCATCTGAAGGCTGCTAGCTGAAGACTGGCTTCCAGGCAGCTAGGGTGAGGGTTTTAAAGCCCACAGAGACACACCCACTCCACCAAGTGCCACTAATAGTGCCACACTCTGGGCCAAGCGTATACAAACCATCATATCTCACATAAGTAGAACGTTAGTAAATTCTTTCTTTTTCCCCCAAGGCAGGATTTCTCCGATTAGCCCTGGCTGTCCTGACTCAGGGATCTCGGCCTGTTCTCTGCCTCCGATGCTGGAGTCAAAGCACGGTTTGTTTTCATTTCTTAAATTATCACTGGTAAACATCTTAGCAAGTTATTTGATGAATGAGAGTCTGACAGGAGGGAAGAGAAAGTAAAGGGGAATGGGAGGAGGCCAAAGGCAAGTGTGATGAGTCAGCTTTCGGCTCTCCAAGGGGCTGCCTTGATGCCTCGGGCAGCTGGAGCCTGGAGACGCCGCGGGAAGCCCCTGCAGGAGACCCAGCTCTGCACATGCAAGTAGAAGTGGGTTTTCAGTCAGCCTGAACCAACTGCACTTGTGATCTTAGTTCCAGGATGGCTCCTGCAGTGTTTTGAAACATTTTCCAATAATACACAGGAAATTGATGTGAAGGGAACTCACCCCCACTCTCTACTTAACAGGGCAATTTAACCCTGCAGCATTCAGCAGTGGCTAGCTGGAATGGTACACAGGTTGCTGCTGACCTGGAAAAGGTGGGCACTCACTTGATTTCTCCAAGCCTCATCCATGCAAAGCCAGCTCAGCTGTTAAACCTCCAGAGTCCCAGGCTTCCATTCCCCCTTCTGGATGTGAACTTGATTTTGCACTGCTCTTCAAGATTACAATGTTGATGGAACCTGGAAGCATGAGGCTTATTGAGGGATAGAAAGAGGTCTCTAGGACATCTCAAAGATTTCACTAATAATAACAATCGTATTAATCAAATATGATTATTATATACATATATATGATTAATATATGGGCATGTGCACACATACTAATCATATATAAAAGTATAATATATATGATATGTATATTAAATATATATACATATATGTATATCTATATATACATATATATGTGTATATATGTGTATGTATATATATGTATGTGTATATACATACATATACATCTATTCCTGAGTACATGTGTTATTAACATAGGCAAGGCCATGTCAAAGACCCCAGTGTGTCATCCCCATGGGAGTGGCAGTACCTTCCCTGCTGAGACTCAGAGGGATGGGAAGGTTTCCTCCGGTCTGTGTGAATAGAGAGAATGTGCGGAGAAAATGTCTACCGTAATTTTCCCCGTCCGTATGTTTGTGGCCTGAGGACCCCGTCTATAGAGAGATTGTGCCTACCTGAGGTTAGCTACTCTCGCCTGCTCTTCAACTGGATGCCATAACCTGACTTCCCTGTTCAACAGTATGTATAAACACTTTGAGCTCGTGGGGTGGGGCTGTGGCTTCTCCATCCATGACCATCCAATCCCAGCTTTTCCTTCCTTGAGTCCACGTATTTGTCATTTCTTCATTCCCTGGCCAGCTGTCAATCCCTAGAGCAGCTCGGAGGGAGGCTCTTAGAGCTGGATGAATGGAAGGGAAAATAGGCCTCAGGGGCTGAGACTCCCAACTGCTGGCACCCACATCTAAAACTGTCCAGGGGGTGCCCTATGTGGGTGTGCTTTCATGGGAAGAACCTTCAGTTTTCACCAACCACTCTTAGGTTAAGGAAGACAGTGCCAATCACCAGTGCCCAAACCCACCAACCCACCACTGCCCGTTTTCACCCTTCCCACCCACTGAACCGGATGCAGACAAAGCAGGTAGTCCGGCAGCCCTTGAGGTCATTTCCTGAATAACCAATAGCTTAAAAAAATCTTTAATGGAATCTGTGCTCAAATAATATGTTACAACAAAAATATACAGAATGTACACAATACAAAAATATTTAGAAACCAACATTGCGGCTAGTGTTTTGATTTTCACTTAGTCCTGGGAGGGGCAGCTCACTGACGGACACTATTTTTAAGGCAGAGGAGAGTCAACGATTTGCAGCCAGCCCTGGGAAGCACACGGCACTAGGTAATCCTCATTATCTGCAAACTGAATTGGACACTAGAGGACGATCTGGGTTCGGTGAGCGATGCCTCCACTAATGCTCTAGGCAAGAATGGTTCGCATGGAAATGGAGAGTCAAAAGAGCCCCCTTGGGGAGCTTCTCCTAACTAAACAAACAAACAAACAAACAAAGTGATGAATGGTGTCATTAAAGAGAAATCCCTCTTTTTTGAAGGCCTGTTTTCCTTTCTCTGGTTTCCATGATTCTGCTCCCCTTTGGTGAGAGGACCAGAGGCAGTTCCCAGCCTCCTGCCTTGATCCTGTGTGCTCTGCTCCTCATCTCAGACCTGTGGTTCCTCATCCCAGGGGCTGAGTCCCAAAGGCAATATGAAGGTCATCTGCCTCAAGGCCTCCCACGTAGGATTCCCAGAAGTTCCTAGTGCCAGCCTGGCTGTCTCAGAGGAGCAGAGGTCCTGGGCTCTGAGTCTCCCTTACACCTGACTTGGCACCCCAGGCTGCCGGGACAAGGGCAGCACAAGGCCACTCCCCCATCTCACTTCCCTGTAGGATTACTTCCAAGTTCCTCTGGATGGAGCCCTCTAAGCCTAGAGCAGATCCCACTCTCTGATACTCACCCCACCCCACCCCCCATTCTTCTCTGAGGCTAAGATTTTCACCAAAATATATTTTACTACAGCTTCTTGTTCCACCATTTCACATGGAGAGATGGGCACACTGTCCTGGGCTTTCTTTCATCCCAAAGACTTCCTTCTACAGGTGGCAGTACAGACATGAAAGCTACCCCAAGAGAACCAGAATAACACAGCTCAAGAGTTTCCTCCCAAATGTCCTGGTAGTGCTTTGGTCTTCCCTCTAGCTCGACAACCCAGCAGGTGTTTGGGAGGGCCAGATGAGAAAGGCAGGGATGCATAATGCTAAAATCAAGGCCACTGAGGGAGCACTCAAGAGCACACTGCTGCTACCCATTCCAGAAATCCCATATAGATTTCCCTATGTGTATACTGTCTCTCATCCCCCCCTCTGCAGCTTCTGACACACACACACACAGACACACACGCACACCCACACACGCCCCAAAACCCTGTCTCCACACCCAAAGAGAGAGGCACAAAGTAGGGTCAGGGCAGTAGAAAGGAAAGAAAAGACCCTACAGTCCACACGGGACATGGATGCAGAGCGATGATGTGAGATGCTGGCTCTTGATTACGGGCAGGAAGAGAAAACTGTCCTAGGTCTCTCCTGGGGGAATCCAGGTTGAAGGTCATTGCCCCAGGCACAGGGCCCTCCCCTAAGGCAAGAAGGAGGCCTGGAGCTTATAGCGTCTCCCTGCCCAGCCCTCAAGACCATGCCGTAGCACCCATGGTCAGGACCCGAGCCTGGCTTGCTCTGGGCTTCCCCTGCCCCCCATTATCATATCCGTCACCAAAGCACCAGACCTTGAGCTGCAGAGAGAACTTGGTCTACCCTACGGTCACCTCTGGGCTGTGGCAAGTCTGGCTGTGGCTATCTTCAGAACTTCTCTGTGTCTCAGTGTCCCTCCAGGTGGAGACTAGGGAAGAGGGCTAATTGCTCGCTCTGTGGCAGTGAGAGGGAACACATGAGACAGGCCCAAGCCACAGGGACAGCCACTCTCACCCTGCCTCAGACCTTGCCCCTGACCCCATATCATCAGACCAGCCTAGGAAAAAGACAGCAGCCCCTTGTATCTGCAACACACACTCTCCAGCTCCAAGAGTCTCCAGTTCTCCCTGCTCTCACTGAATTGGAGATGAGAAGCAGATGCGGGTACTTCCTCTGGATGCTCGTTTCCCCTCCCTGCCTTGGTCCTCTGGTCCCTTAAGGGGGTGGTGGCAGCTTCAAGTCCAGCAGTGTGTAGGCAAAGATGTTCCAGAAGACAGCAAACAGCACGAAGACGGTGTACATGGTCACGAAGATCCACCACAGCGACTGGTCCTGCAGCCTCTGCTCATAGTTTCTGAGAACCACCACGCCCAGGGTGATGCCCACAGCCACGCCACCCAGGTGTGCCACAAAGCTTGGGTGGGGGCACGGGGGATAAGCCGATGGGTGGAAACGGAGCCATACAGCCCTTCCGAACTCCATACTCACTGCAAAGGGAGGAGACAGAGAGACATCATAGCATGGTCCCAGGCAGGGGCTGGGGAGAGATCAGGCCCATCAGCCACCCAGGAGCCATTAACTCATTCATTGTCATGAGGCCAAATGCAACAATCAAGGAGACAAAACTATCCCAAGAGTCTGTGGGGCTTGGCGATAAATCATCAATCAATTACATTCACAAGGCCATTTCATTAAGAGAATCGGGCATGAGGCAAAAAGAAACAACAGAAAATCCAAGCTGGGCACAAGGCAGGGCATCTTCAAGAGGGGCCTCTTGAGGAAATGTCAGACAGGGCCTCTCAAGAAAAGACATTTGGCCTGTCCTCTGAATGTTGAAAGGGGCCCTGCTAGAAGACCCTAAGAAAGGCACAACTCTGTCCGAAGGCCCTGGCCTCTCTGTGGTCACACTACATCCCGGGACATTTCTTCATCTGCCCACTGGTATAAAGGCTCAGCGTCAGTGAGCCTGGCTGCACGAGTAGAACGCGGCCAGCAACTTCTGTGTGCGCTGAGCACGGCACTCTGTAGCGTGTTTCCACGTGTTGCTTAGGAACCACTGAGAGCCAGTGCCTGCGTGCTCAGGAGAAAGGGGCGAAGAGGGGACGAGGATAGCGGAGGAGTCACACTAAGGCTGAGCGCCACTCTCCTGCGGTCCAGGTCTTCCCTTTGTGAATTTACGGCTAGGCAATAGTGCCAGCCCATGTGCCAGTGCTCAAGGCATGGTGAAAGGCCTGCCTGCTTGCCTGCCTGCCTGCCTTCCTCTTTTCAACATGGGCCCTCAATATGGACTCCCAGATATCCTAAAACTCAATGCAGTCAAGGCTGTCCTTGAACTCATAGAGCTCTGTCTCCCAGGTCCTGGGATTAAAGGCATACACCATAAAGCCAGGCTGAGAGGACATATATATATTTTTTCCTTTTAAGTTTTCATCACAGGTGTGTGTGTGTGTGTGTGTGTGTGTGTGTGTGTGTGTGTCTTGGAGCTCGAGCTGGAGTTACAAGTCTTTGAGAGCGTCCCAGTGTGGGTTCTGAGACCTGAACGTGGGTGCTCTGGAAGAGCAGGCAGCACGCTCCACCACTGAGCCATGTCTTCAGTCCCTGAGAGAGAAGGTGTTAGCCTTATTCCACAGACCGGGAAACCAAGGCAAAGCTGGCAGATTGAAAGACAGCCCTCTGACGGCAACTTCCTGTACCATAGTGCCTCTTTTCTCCTTTAACGGTTCCACCCAGGAACCGTCCTCCCTTGGGCACAGATTGCTGGATGTCTTCAGAAAGAGCTGCAATTCCAAGGACAGCCAGCAGAGGGTGGAAAAGGAGCAGTGGGGCCTGCTCAGCCATGCCAACCTGGTGGCGCTTTCCTGCTGAGCGTATTTCCTGGAGCAAATTAAGAAAAGGAGTGTAGCCTGGTCTACAGAGTGAGTTCCAGGACAGCAAGGGCTACACAGAGAAACCCTGTCTCTGTATAGAGAAAACCAAAAAAAAAAAAAAAAAAAAAAAAAAAAAATTTAAAAAAAGGGGGAGGGGTGTAAAAGATGACTGAGCCCACCTCTCCATCACTGTTTTAGCTTTTATGATTGAAAAAAAAAGGTGTATTTATTTATGTATTTGGGTGCTTTGCATGAATGCATGAATGTATATCTGCACTCCAGAGGACATCAGACAGGTGGGTGCTGGTAATTGAACTCAGGAAGAGCAGTGAGTGCTCTTAACCTCTGAGTCATCTCTCCAGTCCCAGATTTATGATGTTTTTCCAGTTGATTTTCTGGAAGAAGGAGGAGGAGGAAGAGGAAGAAGGAAGGAGAAGTCAGTAGCAGAAGCTGCACTTGACTTCCCAAAGGCCAAAAGTAAGAGTGACAAGGAAAGTCACGACATATTTGAATACTCTGGGTGTACTGCCTTTGAGCTGAGTGATCTTGAAACTCTCTGAATCTCAAGTTTATACTTATAAATTAAACCTAATTATATGCTTTCCATACACATGTTTTGGAAACTAAAGAATATTTGTCTCTGTTCTCTAATTAACACTATGATTCCTTTTAGATTCACCTCTTTACATTTCAGGACGAGCCCTGAGGCAATAGGTCCATTCCGCTTTCACTGCGTGTGCGTGCATGTGTAAGTGTGTGTGTGTGTGTGTAAGTGTGTGTGAGTGTGTGTGTGTGTGTGTGTGTGTGTGTATGTATGTACTGTGTGTTGTGGTTTAATATGCATTGGCCCATGGGAAGTCGCACCATTAGGAGGTGTGGCATTGTTAGGGGAAATGTGTCACTGTGTAGGCGGGTTTTGAGGGCACCTAGTGCTCAGGCTCCACCCAGTGATGGAGAAGAGACTCTTCTGCCTGCATTCAGAAGATAGTTTCCTTCTGGCTGCCTTCAGATCAAGATGTAGAGCTCTCAGCTCCATGCCTGCCTGGACACGGCCATGCTTCCTGCCATGATGATAATGGACTGAACCTCTGAACCTGTAAGCCAGCCCCAATGAAATATTTGCCTTTATAAGAGTTGCTGTGGTCATGGTGTTTCTCCACAGCAATGAAACCCTAAGACAGTGTACATGCTTGGTACCTGTGGATGCCAGAAGAGGGTGCCATATACCCTGGGAATGGAGTTACAGATAGTTGTAAGCTGCTGTGTGGGTGCTGGGAATTGAACCCAGGTCCTCTGCAATAATAGCAAATGCTCTTAACCCTTGAGCCATCTCTCTAGCCCCTCTACCTTTTTTTCTTTTTTTAAACATGGTCTCTCATCGAACCTGAATCTCGCAGCTTACTGTTTAGAATAAGCTGGCTGGCTGGTGAGCTCCTAGAATCCAGCCCCTATGCTAGGGTCACAGGCAAGTGCACCATGCTTGGCTTTTCTTATGTGGGTGGTAGGGATTTGAACTTCAAAGCAAGTACTCTTAACCACCAAGCCATCTCTCCAACCCCTCAATAAATTTTTAAAAGGTTTTATTTATTTATTATATGTAAGTACACTGTAGCTGTCTTCAGACATACCAGAAGAGTGCATCAGATCTCATTACAGATGGTTGTGAACCACCATGTGGTTGCTGGGATTTTGTTTTGTTTTGTTTTGTTTTGTTTTTTTGAGACAGGGTTTCTCTGTGTAGCCCTGGCTGTCCTGGAACTCACTCTATAAACCATGCTGGCCTGGAACTCAGAAATCCACCTGCCTCTGTCTCCCAGAGTGCTGGGATTACAGGCATGTGCCGCCACCACCCAGCTGATTGCTGGGATTTGACCTCAGGACCTCTGAAAGAGCAGTCAGTGCTCTTAAGCACTAAGCCATCTCTCCAGCCCTCAATCCATTTTTCGACATCACAATGCTGCTACGTTTCTACATGTCATATCCTTCAGCCTTTCTCCTGTTGAAAGCCTTTGTTGGCCTCTCAGTGCATGCACTGCCTTTGATCCTAACTCCTATGATCTCGTTGGCTTTATCTCTTGTCATAACTACACACAGTCCCAAGCCCCAGTTGTTCCTGCCATGATCTTTTGACTGCCAAGCCCTATTCCTGTGGCACCTCTGCTGGGCACGCTGTCACCCCTCCCTACGTTTTTTAGACAGAGTTGTATTAAGATTTCTGGAATTTTGGTTTCTTTTTTTTTTTTTTTTTTTTTTTTTTGGTTTTTCGAGACAGGGTTTCTCTGTGTAGCCCTGGCTGTCCTGGAACTCACTCTGTAGACCAGGCTGGCCTCGAACTCAGAAATCCGCCTGCCTCTGCCTCCCAAGTGCTGGGATTACAGGCGTGCGCCACCACCGGGAATTTTGGTTTCTTAAAAAACAACAAACAAACAAACAAAACCAGAAGGGCTGGAGAGATGGCTCAGTGGTCAAAAGCACCGGCTGCTCTTCCAGAGGCCCGGGGTTTAATTCCCAGCACCCACAAGGCAGCTCACCTCTGTAACTCCTGTTCCAGGTATCCAATACCTCACACAGACATACATGCAGGCAGAATACCAATGTACATAAAATAAAAATAAACTATATATAAAAAACCACAAATATTATTAGAAAGTGTTTGTTCTGTTCTCAGGTGTAAGAATGGGGATTCTGGACTTTCACAGCATCTGACCATAATTTGCATCATGCTCTAGCAGAGGCGTGGTTCTGACAGCTGCAGAGAGTTTCTATGGTTGTATGGCATTTGGAATACTGGGAACATTTCAGAGTGTATATAAATGATAAGTCCTGGTAGAGCCCCAATAGTGGGGTTGGTTATGGTTGGTTTAGTCATGCTCAAAGAAGAAACAAGACAAAATCAGGGATCTCTCTCTCTCTCTCTCTCTCTCTCTCTCTCTCTCTCTCTCTCTCTCCCCCCCATCTTTCTCTCCTATCTAGTTATAGAGTACAAAAATATCTTTCATTCACTTGATGTAATTACCATCTCCAAGGCTGCCTCCACCTGCTAACCTAGGCCAAGCCCTGGAAGCTTCCAGCCTCCTTCTATCTTGTCCAGGCCTAGAATGTCTTCAGCCTCTGAGATTTATTGCCAATACACTCACCCTTTCTAGAATTCTTTCCAAAGTGGCTGGCTGGTTCAACTCAGCTGTCCTGGCTCAAACTCCTCTCCAAGCTGATTCTCTCTCTCTCTCTCTCTCTCTCTCTCTCTCTCTCTCTCTCTCTCTCTCTCTCTCTGTGTGTGTGTGTGTGTGTGTGTATGTGTGTGTGTCCCTGGTAAAACCGCCTCCTCTCTTTTTCTCAGATATGCTTTCCCTTAAGTAGCCTCTCTATCGTCTCTTCTCGTGAGAGTTGGGCATATCCTCTTCTGTCAAATCTTTCTCAGATTCATCATTTTGTCTAACACTCAGTTAGACATCACTTTCAAACATGGCTGCTTCCTTCTCCAACTAACTTTACCTTCATTGTTTGGGATTAAAGGAGTGTGCTAAAAGGCTTAACCACACCACAACTGCAAACAGGGTTTTCCAGTAAATAACACAGTCACTGGGTTCACAGTGTGATCAATACAATAGGGGGTGAACCCAGAGAGGGGCATAAAGGGGGGGGGAGAGCCCACAATGTAGCAAAAGCCTGGCTTTGGTCACGTGGACCACACTGGCCTTGAACTCACAGAGTTCCTCTTGCCTTAGCCTATCGAGTGCTGGGATTAAAGGTGTGAACTGGAAGCTTAACACATACCCTCTTATACTCGGTCTGTTGCTGAGTACAGCTAGTCTTTATGTTTAGGCATCTCAGTCGGCACAACTGACCTGTCCTGACTAAGGGTCCAGCCCAAGCTGCATGTGGGAGTCACTACATGTTGGTACTCTGTTCAAGCTCCACCCCACAGTTACCTGGCAATACCCAGGTATGCCCCGCCCCACATGCCTGGCCCACTATAAGAGGGGCTGCCTGCCCCTCCTCTCTCTCTTTCCCCTCTCTTCCCTTCTCCCTTCTCATCCTCTCACCTCTCTGCCCCTCTTGGGCTCCCCTCCCCCCTCTCCACGTGGTCATGGCCCACCTCCACTCTCCCTCTAGTCTCTCTCTCTCTCTCTCTCTCCCTACTATACCATTGACTCTCATCTTATTCTCTAAATAAACTCTATTCTATACCATGTTGGTGTGTGTGTGGTCCTTCAGGGGGAGGCGATGCCTAGGCATGGGCCCGCTTAGGTATCCCCCTTCCCCCACGCCGCCGTGCCATACTCACTAACACCCTTTCTCTCTTTTAAATCCCATCACTACAATCTGTGACTCTACTAAAACGGAAAGGGTTTGGTTTTGGCGGAAGTGGTGGGGCCTAGAGAGCTCTTCTTGTTGCTATTGTTGTTGTTTGGTCTTTGGTTTGGTTTGGTTTGGTTTGGAGATAAGACTTTTTCCCTTAGGTGTTCGGGAACTAGCCCTAGCATGGACTACCTAAGACCCTCTCTCAAAAAAACAAAACAAAACAAAATCAGATTAACAAGAACTAAGCACTATAAAGGGGCATTCTCAGAGTGTCCCTGCCTTGGGCACATTACTTACTGATAGGCCTCTCTTTACTACAGGCTCTTGAAGGGGAAGAACAGGACAGAGCCTGTACACACACACACACACACACACACACACACACACACACGCCCCTTCCCGAATGCCCAGCCATACTCACTACAGATCAAGGCCACAGCCATCCGCAGCAGCTTGAACTGGCACTTCATGCCCGACCAGTTCTAGGGGAAAGGGAGAGAGCTCCGTCAGTTTGGGATCAGACCCCTCCTCTTCAGGTAAGAACCCTGAGGCGAAAAGAAGCCACTCACTCCATGAAGTGCGAAGTGAGGGGTAGGGCTTGGCAACAGAACATTCCAGCATGGCTTTAAGATTTCAGACAGCGGGAGGTTTATCCCATGTCTACACAGCATGTAGATCCACCTCAGACAGTGAACTCCTTGAGAGCTGGATTCTTTGCTGTCACCCATGGGTGACAAGAAATGTGGGACAGGACACGCAGCAGAGTCAAATGGAACCATCATGCCTGTGAAGAATGAGTGAGGACCACGACCCTCCAACTCAGGGGTCACGTGCACTGTAGCAAGCTGAGCCAGGACAGCACGCCATCACCGCCCTTGTTCCAGACGAGTCCATCTCTACTATGCGCGAAACCTAAGGACCCGCTGCGGGGATCATGAGTTTCTAGTCACTGAGGTACCAAATGCGGCTTCAGAACCTGAGGAGTGGGCTCCGGAGGGGCGTGGCCAGATGGCCTTCAAACAAGTCTTTCCCTCCCCAGAAAATCTCAAAAAGACTCTAAGCCTCCAGAGCAAATAAACAGAATACAATTATTCACCCTACAAAAGGATTTTTCATTTTACAAAAGACTCCTCGGCGGGGTTCCTTTGAAAGGCTCCTTTGCAGAGCAGTCAAAGCACAGTCCCACTGTGAGGCAAGCTTGGCGGAGAGGGACCAGGCTCTTCCTGGGGCACACTGGCCTGGCTAAAGAGTGAACAGCCAGGGTTCCCTCCCACCGTTCACTCGGCCCCATTGGCTGCCCCAGGCCCTGCTCCAGGGTACGGCTCACGTTCCTTTGGGGTTATAAACTTCACGGGGGTACCAAATAGTGGGGGACTTGGAGGAAACAAGCCTTGGAAAAAACAGCAGAGAAAAATTTCTTTTTTCTTAATCAGAACTTGCTCGAAGTATTCTAATGTCTTAATGCTGTGAACAAGCTGTAACTTCTAGGAGTTTCATTTTCTTAAGATGAAGAAAAGGGTTCCTAACCAAAAGAAGGAAGAGGGGGAAGAGGGAAAGAAGGAAGGGAGGGAGGATGGGAAGGAGAGACAAAGGGAGGGAGGGAGGGAAGGAGGGAGGGAGGGAGGAAGACAGATAGACAGACAGACAGAAAAGCAGTGGTAGTGAAGCACACCTTTAATCCCAGCACTCAGGAGGCAGAGGCAGATGGATCTCCAAGTTCGAGGCCAGCCTGGTCTACAGAATGAGTTCCAGGACTGGATAGGGGTACATAGAGAAACCCTGTCTCGAAAAACCAACCAAACAAACAAACAAAAATTCACAATTACAGTTTTGTGGTGTTTTTTTTTTTTTTTTTTTTAAACATACTCGTTGGCTGGCTAGATGGCTTACTGCCAAATATACTCTGATCCCCAGGACCTTCAAAGGGAAGAGAAGTGATCCTGCAAATGGTCCTTTAACCTTGACACACTCGGTACACACATTGCCAGTCCCAGACACAGAAGTGAATAAAACATGTAAAAAGTATTTGAAAATGTACTGTCTGGTAAGTCATTTTTCTAATTGCTTTGTGAATAACAAGTGTTTTGTATTCAATAAACTTAAAATCTTTCAGAGTTAAAGAAGACTAAGAAGTAGAGGAGGAGAAAAAGGAGGAGAAGGAAGATTGCAAGTTCCAGGCCCCGACAGGAAGTGCACTGAGACCCGGTGCACAGCCGGCCCTCTTCATTAGCGAGGTGGGCACATGCGGCCCTGTTAAACGACAAAGTCTAACATCTGCTTGCTGGATCCTCTTTAGAAGCAGATGGCAGGGTGACACAGGGACTGGTAGTGTCTATCAAGGCACTTTACCACAGAGACAGGGAACAGAAGAGGGGTCAGTGCTTCCCATGGACCAGGAACCCAGTGCCTGAAGTGGACCTCATGCCTCCGCACCAGAAGGTGGGAGGCCACATGGCCCTCAGATGCTAGGATCACAGGCACATGCTTCAGTTTCAGAAGAAAAAAAAGCTTTGTAGACAGATGGCAGGGAGCTGTCTGCTGGCCCCAGCTGGACGTGCAATGGTTACATGGGGTAGGAAGGAGGTAGATTGACAGCAGCCTTCCTTAGCAAGAATAAGACCCTGAGTTCTAGTCCAGGAGAAAGAAGGAAGCAGGAGGCAGGGATGACAGAAAGGAAAATAGTTTTTGTTTTTGTTTTTTGTTTTTGGTTTTTCCAGATAGGGTTTCTCTGTGCAGCCCTGGCTGTCCTGGAACTCACTCTGTAGACCAGGCTGGCCTCGAACTCAGAGATCCACCTGCCTCTTCCTTCCAAGTGCTGGGATTACAGGCGTGCGCCACCACCACCCGGCTGCACTTTTTTTTTTTTTTTAAGTGAATTTTGAGTGTTGGAGAGATGACTCAGTGGATAACCACACGGACAACTTTTGCAGAGGACCTGGGGGTGGTCCCCAGCACCCACACAGGGTCTCTTTACTCAGTTCCAGGGGATTCCATGCCCCTTTTTCCACCCCCCACCCCCCCACCCCCGGCACTAGATATTCAGGCAGTGCACATGTTGTGTATGCAGGCAAATCACCCATCTGCCTAAAATAAATAATTTTTTTTAAAAAAGATGGTCAATTTGGGGCTGGAGAGACAGCTCAGTGGTTAAGACTGCACATTTGTCTCTCAGGAGAGCTTGGCAGTTCTTCACTTTGGGAGGCTCACAACCATCTGTAACTCCACTCCAAGTAACATGACTCCTGGCTCCCATAGGCACCTGCGCATGCGTGCCATCTATTCAGTGACTTACGAATAAGAACAATAAAAATAATTTTTGTTGTTTTCTGAGACAGGGTTTCTCTGTGTAATTCTGGCTGTCCTGGAATTCATTTTGTAGACCAGGTTGGTCTCAAACTCGGGGATCTGCTGACCTCTGCCTCCCAAGTGCTAGGATCAAAGGCATGTGCCACCAATGCTGACTACTTTGGTGGTTTTGAGATATGTTCTTACTATACAGCCAGGCTGGCTTCTAAGTGTGACTCTCCCGCCTTGGCCCCCTAAGTGTTTGGGTTACAAGTATGTGCAAGGCCTCAATGTTGATATGCAGACGTGGTCTCTTTTACTGGGTCTTGAGACATAAGCAGGGAGAGTAAGTTAGAGAATCTCAGCTTCCTCCCTGCAGAGGCCTTCCGCCTCTGTGTCTGTTCTTCATCTGGGATCAGCCTTAAGAACACGATCCAGGGCCAAGGACGTACGTAGCTCAGTTGCGGAGTGTTCCCTCGCATGCGCAAAGCCCTGTGCACCGCATAAGGCAGAGGTGGTGGCACAGAGAAGGTAATACATAAATAAATGAACGTATCACAGTGCCTACTCCTGATTTGACACAGCCATCACTGCGGAGGCTCTTAACTCCCTTTTCTCCAGGGTCCTTGTTTGTGAATTTGACACAAACAGTCCCCATATCAATCACCAATGTTATCAGATGATTGTAAAGAATGAAACAAATTGGGGCTGGAGAGATGGCTCAGTGGTTAAGAGCACTGACTGCTCTTCCAAAGGTCCTGAGTTCAATTCCCAGCAACCACATGAAGGCTCACAACCATCTGTATAGCTACAGTGTACTCATATACATTAAATAAATAAATATTAAAAAAGAGAATGAAACAAATTAATAAGCATAAAATACTAATTATATGATACGGGCATTCTACCAATGTCTAATCTTAGTATAATGTAAAATCTCAGTCTAATCCAGACCCTGGAAAAACATGTAAGTCCACTCTGCCATATCAGTTCCACATGGCCCGCCCCGCCCCGCCCACAAGCATCCACTAAGAGATTGTTCTTCTCTACCCAGCTGCTCAGGGAGCCAAGGGAATTCCAATCTCCCAGCAGTGAAGGGGTTAAATCACAGAGTCTCCCCTGCCCTCTGGCTGCTTTTTTTTTTTTTTTTTTTTTCCCAGACAGGGTTTCTCTGTGTAGCCCTGGCTGTCCTGGAACTCACTCTGTAGACCAGGCTGGCCTCGAACTCAGAAATCCGCCTGCCTCTGCCTCTGGGATTACAGGTGTGGGCCACCACCGCCCGGCTTGTGGCTGCTTATTTTTACAGACCCATTATTCCCTCTACAAAATGAACACCTTGGGACACCAGGAAAGGAGTTCACACCACAGGTGCTGCCTCTGCTCTAAGTGTAGGAGAGCCAGGCCCCTGGGGAACCAGACCTTTCACAGGCCCTTTGATTCCATTCTCTCCCACTGCCCCATAGAGTAAGACAGTGACTCCGCCACAGAACAGATAGGGAACCAGTCTCCCTCCCATCATGCTCACCTAACCAGTTAAGAGCACTTGCCTAGCATGTGTGAAGCCCTGGGTTCAATGCTCAGTACAACACATACACACAATCACTCACATACTCACACACACAATCATTCACACACACACACATACACACAATCACACATACATACACAATCTCATACACATACAATCATACATACACACACATTCACACACACAAACACAATCACATACACACAATCTCACACACATACAATAACACATACACACACAAACACACAATCACATACACACAATCTCACATACATATACACACACACACAATCACTCACTCACACACACATACACACACACACACACACAGATACACATTCACACACACCATGGAAGCATGGCACGTAAATGAGGGTGGTTTATCTCTCCTACAGAGGCTCTTCACTTAACTTCATAAACCTCTGGCGGAGGTTTTTTCTTTGTTTTTAGCAGCCATCTTTCTTGAGCTTTGACAATGAATTTCAGTTTGTAAAGATTTGCTTCTCAAATGTTTTAGGAAAACATCGAACACACAGCAAAGTGTGAGTAAATAGGCTGCATATTTAGAAATGGAACCGTGGCTTTCGGGCACAGCCGTGGGCAATTAATAAACGATTCCGTCAGGTGGATCTTTTCTATTTCCAGTGTTTAAAATAAGAAGTCTTGATTGAAAGCCTTTTTCTGAGCCACATCTTTGGCTGAAATAGTTTCTGACTTTAATTCTTTGGTGTAAACTAGAAGTTTTTTTAAAATCACACACACACACACACACACACACACACACATTTTCAGGGTTTGTTAAGCTGTGTGTGTGTGTGTGCCCGTGTGTACATATATGTGTTTCTGTATGTCTCTGACTGTGAGTGAAGACGCGTTGGCCAGGATGCCGATGTGAAGGTCAAGGACAACCTCGTCCACAGTTTTGTTGTTGTTGTTGTTTTGTTTTTGTTTGTTTGTTTTGTTGTTGTTTGCACATGTCTCCGGTTCATAGCAGAAGCTTTAAGAACACACTCTGATTTCTCTCTGTAGATATGAAGTGTAATTCATATGTTAACTAATCACATATGAAGCTGGCAAGATGGCTCAGTAGGAGGTGGCCTCTGCCATCAAGCCTGAGTTCAACCCTGGGGAGCCACAGGAAGAAGGAACTGACTCTCTAACGTTGTCCTTCCATATCCACACATGCACCCCTATCTTCCCCCACAACATAAAACATAAATGTAATAAGTTACATGTACAGGTATGCACACGTATGTTCACACAGGTTCACACTGTGGAGTAGTGGTTTGCCATGTGGCAAGTATGTTCTGGTTTATTTGTTCACACCTTTCTAATGACTACCTTATGACAGCAATGGGAGCCCCAGGAGCTCACAGTGACAGACCCAGACTTCAAATGGCTCTCAAATCCAGATTGACTGACTGTCAAATCCAGTTTTTCTGCTCACAGTTTGTTCTGATGAGATATTGTCTAGTGAATAAACACCCCACCCTCATTTTGGAAGTAAATCAATGGTGTATCTATTAGGTTGAGGTATATGAAATTGATAATATTTAAACACTCCTCAGTCATAGGAGTGGAATTTTTTTTTTTTTTTTTTTTGGTTTTTCGAGACAGAGTTTCTCTGTATAGCCCTGGCTGTCCTGGAACTCACTCTGTAGACCAGGCTGGCCTCGAACTCAGAGATCCGCCTGCCTCTGCCTCTCAAGTGCTGGGATTAAAGGCGGGCGCCACCGCCGCCCAGCGGAATTTTTTTTTTAAAAAAAGATTTATTTATTTATTATATATAAGTACACTCTAGGTGTCTTCAGACACACCAGAAGAGGGCATGAGATCCCATTACAGATGGTTGTGAGCCACCATGTGTTGCTGGAATTTGAACTCAGGATCTCCGGAAGAGCAGTCAGTACTCTTAACCACTGAACCATCTCTCCAACCCGAGTGGTACTTTTTTTAAAAACAGGGTCTCTCTATGTATATAGCCCTGGCTGTCCTGGAACTCAATATGTAGACCAGTCTGGTCTTGAACTCACAGAGATCCAACTGCCTCTGCCTCCCAAATACTGGTATTTAAGCTCATCTCTCAACATTGAGCTAAAGGCAAAAGCAGTCCCTTGATTGTTAGGGGAATATGGAAGTGCATTACATTAAGCTCCAAGGACCATCAGCTCCCAGGAGGCAGGCAGGGAGCTGCTTTCTTCTGGAAAGGCATGAAGGCTCCAGTGGAACTTCTCATCTCCATGGCCTCGGGCTGCTCACCAGACAGAAGTGTAAACTGAACAGAACTGTTTTCCAGGTCCCTGGGTGCCCGTGGCCTGCCCTTCAGTGTTGAGTGGACTGTCCTCCCCACCAGAACTTCTGAGGTACCACAGCCGCTTCCCATGAGGCAGGGAGTGGGCAGATCATCATACACTCCTGCCCTTTTCTTCTTTCCACTGTGCCTGCTCAGCACCCCCTCCCTGTCCCCATCCTTATCCTGCAGGAATAGGAGGGAGAAGGTCAGTATTTCCTTCTTCAGCTGAGAGGAATTGGGGCAGGGGGAGGAGGGGGATGAGGGGGACGAGGGGGAGGAGGGAGAGGAGGCAGATTTCAGAGGAATAGCTGTGTCTGAGGAAAGACAGAATTCATAGAGGATGACCCATTTAGAAGGGCCATGTGAGGCAGCCCCGGGCACTCCGGGCCCTGCAGACTGAGCTGTGTGTGTAAAGGGGAACACACCCCAAGCCCTCACACTCAAACGGCTCACCCACACCCACCCTAGTCTCACACTCAGGCATGCTTACCCACACCCACCTGCAGTCTCTCTGCTAGCACACACTGGAAGTTGCCAGAATTTAGTCCAGTAGCAAATGTAGTCACTCAGCTTCTCTCTCTCCCTCTCTTCCTCTCCCTCACCTCACGAAGGAGGAGGTGAGAAGAAGGTGGTGCTCAGAGTAAGGCAGTGAGCACGGCCAGCAAGGCGCTGATCTAGAAAGCAGGGGTTCTAGGAGGGTGTGCTGGGGGGCTGCCAGCACTGGAGGCTGAAGCAGGAGGATTGCCACAAGTTTGAGGTCAGCTTGGACTACACGGTGAGTCCCAGGCTGGCTTGGGATAACCCTAACTACCAAAAGAAAAGAAGAGGATGCCAGGCGGTGGTGGTGCATGCCTGTAATCCCAGCACTTGGGAGGCAGAGGCAGGCAAATTTCTGAGTTCGAGGCCAGCCTGGTCTACAGAGTGAGTTCCAGGACAGCCAGGGCTATACAGAGAAACCCTGTCTCAAAAAAACCAAATCCAAAAAACAAACAAACAAACAAACAAACAAAACAAAACAAAAAAAAAAAGGAAAGAAGAGGAAGAGGAGGAGAAAGGAAAGAGAGAAGGAAGGGAAAGATGGAGGGAGGAAGGAGAAGTCAGATTTCACACTTGGAAGGCTGAGTTCCCGGACATCCTAGACAATGTGGCAATGGCTTGCTCAAGCAAAAACAAACAACAAAAGAAAAACAAAAACAAAAAACAAAAAACCCTGATGAAACAATTGGAGAATGTAGAGACTCCTAAAATCTGTGACACCCAAGCATCCCAAAGTGCCTTGTAGGAAACAAAAGGTGACAGCAAATAGGGCGGAGAGCAGGAGGGGCTCCCGGGAATCTGTTACTTTCCTGGGCTCTCTTTCCCACACCCAAATCTTGTAGGTGGCGTGAGTATGTCAGGCGGAGGGGAATGTGTGTATAACACAGAGAGGCTCTTAGGTCAGTACGGGTGTGAGGACAGCTGAGTCCCATTCAAGAGGCCTCCATCCTCCTCTGAACTAGACAAGCTCCCCACCACAGGGTCTTCAAGAGAGCCTACCTGGGTTCTTTTGTAAGGAATGAGGAATTAAGTAAATATCCAAGTGCTTATTTTTGTTTTTGTCTCAATCATTACATATCACCTCATTTCAGAGGTGCAGAACTCAAGGTGCAAAGCATTGAGTGATCTGACCCAGGTGGCCTTTTAGGAGTCGGCAGCGGGGATTCCATCCACCCTAGGCTGCCTATCTCTTTGGTACGTGTTCAGATCCCTAAAATGTACAGAAAATAAGATGGAGGGAAAGAGAACAGGGCCCTGGCTGTGTGAGGGGTTGGAGCAGGGGACAGCACCCAGATGACTGTCGGGGGACATGGAGCAGCGGACAGCACCCAGATGACTGTCGGGGGACATGGAGCAGCGGACAGCACCCAGATGTCTGTCGGGGGACATGGAGTAGGGGACAGCACCCAGATGTCTGTCAGGGGACATGGAGCAGGGGACAGCACCCAGATGTCTGTCAGGGGCCATGGAGCAGGGGACAGCACCCAGATGGCTGTCAGGAAGTGTGGAGTGAGGACATGAGAAGGTCACTTACTCTTACACGGTCTGTGTCTCTACTTGAGAAGCCTGCTGACATGATCATTAAGGCTCTCTCTCTCTCTTTTTTTTAGATTTACTTTATTTTATGTATCTAAGTACACTGTAGCTGTTGTCAGATAGACCAGAAGGGGCAGCAGATCTCATTACGGGTGGTTGTGAGCCACCATGTGGTTGCTGGGAATAGAACTCAGGGCCTCTGGAAGAGCAATTGGTGCTCTTAACCACTGAGCCATCTCTCCAGCCCCTCATTAAGGCTCTCTTATCTATGTGTATTTATGTTCCTGTGCGTGTGCGTGTGTGCGTGTGTATGGAGACCAGAGGTCAAACCTGGCGCTCCCTGATTCGGCTAGGATGGCTCCCAAAGGCAAACTCTCCGCATCTGTTGCTCTGCCTCTTCAGAGCTGGGTTTACAGGTATGCATCACTGTGCCCCACTGCTGCTTATGTGGGTGTTAGGGATCCACACGCAGGTCCTCATGCCTGTATGAAAAGTGCTTTATGGACTAGCTCAGCTCCTCAGCCCCAAAGTCCTCTTATTTTGTATGATCTATGTATGACAAAGAATTCTAATGGCCACGCACACTAGTTGTGCTGGATAGTTTTATAGCAACTTGATACAAGCTGATGTCACCTAAAAGGAGGGAACCTCAATAAGAAAGTGCCTCCATAAGATTAGGTGTAGGTGGGCTGGAGAGAAGGCTCAGTGGTTAAGAGCACTGACTGTTCTTCCGAAGGTCCTAAGTTCAAATTCCAGCAACCACATGGTGGCTCACAACCATCTGTAATGAGATCTGACACCCTCTTCTGGAGTGTCTAAAGACAGCTACAGTGTAGCCGGCGGTGGTGGCACACACCTGTAATCCCAGCACTTGGGAGGCAGAGGCAGGCAGATTTCTGAGTTCGAGGCCAGCCTGGTCTACAGAGTGAGTTTCAGGACAGCCAGGACTACACAGAGAAACCCTGTCTAGAAAAACCAAAAACAAAACAAAAAAAAAAACAAAAAACAAACAAAAAAAAAAAAAACAAAAAAAAAAAACTAAACAAAAACCAAAGACAGCTACAGTGTATTTTCATATAATAAAAAAATATTTTTTAAAAAAAGATCAGGTGTAGGCAAGCCTGTGGGGACATTTTCTTAATTAGTGATTGATGAGGGAGGAGCTAGCCCGTTGTGGATGGTGCCACCGCTGGGCTTGTGTCCTGGGTTCTAAAGAAAACGGGTTAAGACAGTAATCAGCACCTCTCCATGGCCTCTGCATCAGCTCCTGCCTGTTGGTTCCTGCCTGGTTTGAGCTCCTGTCCTGACTTCCTTCAGTGATGAACAGTGACATGGAGGTGTCAGCCAAATTAACCCTTTCCTCCCCGACTTGCTTTGGTCATGAGGTTTCGTCACAGCATTGGTGACCCTAGGACCCTAGTAGCCAGATTTGTTAACAATTTTTGAGGAAATGGGTGGACTAGGGAGACAGGCACTCTTGTAGGCCAAGCCTGGCCCTAGACTTCCCAGACTCCATCTGGGAAGGACCCAGGTAAAAATGGGTCTGCAGAGAAAGATGCAGGGAGGAACTATGATTATGATGTCAGCGGGCTAGCCTGGCACTCGACAGGCCTGGGCTGAGGGAACTAGGAGGATGTATGTCCAAGCCCAGTGATGACAGAGGAGAGACAGGAAGACCCACAGGGAACAGGGGATGCTCACCATGACAATGTTGGCTAGGTGGGCAGAGACGAGTGCATACACCCCTCCGGAAGAGCCCACAACAGGTGCAGTCATGTCAGCCACAGACACCGCCAAGGAGCCTGGCACAGAGAGAGTGAAAACCATGAGGAGTGCTGGGCTCACTGTGCAGCCCAGTCCCGTTCCCCGGCCCTCGCCTGCCTTCCGCCCTGCGAGCAGAGCAACTCTGCAGCAGCAGGCTCCATCTCCCGCCTCCCTACCCCATGCTGCCTGGCCGCTTCGTCCAGACTGTTCAGAAGATCAGTGTATGGTGGGTCTAACCCCGTGCTCAGCTTTCTCATTTTTTTACTGATGGGAAACCAAGATTCAAAGGACAAGCCTGCCTGGCTCCAACTGGGACTGATCCCTAACCAAGTCACCTGCTTCAGCAACATCTGGTGGTGTCACAAAGCCGCCCCAGGGAACAGAAGGCGCCCCACATGGGCAGGCAGGGTGTACGGATTTCTCCCTCCTACCCACGAGGCTCATTTCCACTCTGAAGGCCTTTGAAGAGGCGCTAAGAACCTCACCTTAAACGGAAGAGAAGGCTGTCACCTCGGCTTTCCGGTGGGAAGTGCTGGAACCAGGATTTGAATCCTGTTCTGCCTGACACAGACATCCTTCTCCTTCCTTCCAAGTCCAGGAATTGAACTGAGTGCCTTACAAAAGGCAGGGGAAGCCCTCAGCCTCAGATCAGTTCCCGGCCTGAGAGCCATGCAGATCAGGCCTGTGCCCTCGGCCAGAGTTGCCAGCTCAGAGGTGGCTTCTGCTCCTCCCACTGGTCTCTGCACAGCTGAATCTAGAACCGTGCTTAGCATTCCCTCCCCATCCCTTCCCGCCTCCTGCCAGCCAAGCTAAAGCACATGAGGATCTCCCAAGTGGGGCTTCTCTGTGGGGAGAATGTCCTTGAAAGCCCAGTGACATCACACTCTGGGGACAGTGATGACATCACACCCTGGGGAGAGGGCAGTTCTGTGGCTGCTGGTGTGTGAGATGACAAACTTTGCTCCTAGGAGCTGGACAGAGAGGAGATGGGAAATTTATTGTTCTGGTCGCATTTAAGTGTGATCAATGCTTTGGCTTCCAGGGAAGGACACAGGAGACTAAAAATAACTAGGAGGCAGAGTCCAGGCCACAGAGGGTGAGTGGCCGGCCTCGGTGAGCAAGCAGAAACCGCGGTTGGAAACTGCCTGCAGGCTCAGGAGTCAATTACCCTCAGGAGAGGAGGAACAGGCTGAAGGCCCAAAGCTGCAAGTTTCACAAAGGTGAAACACCTTAGGAGGGGGTTCCTGAGCCAGGTCCTAAGACCATCTGGATGGAGGTATGGAAAGAGATCCCCAGGGGAGCACCCGGACCACCCGCCTCTTGACACCCCCTTTCCAAGTCCCTATGACCAATTCTTCCTATCAAAGGAGATGTAATTTCTCCAGAAAAATTAAACAGGCAAACCCCAAGCTATCATGACTCAGGGACTCCCAAGTCCTTCTCCCAGTTCATAGCAGCTAGAATTTGGTATCTAACTACTGTCAGATAACTCCTCCCTTTTATTGGCCTATTCATGGGGGTTCAGCCATAAATATCCCAAAGCAGGGTGGGGGGTGTTGGGAGGGGGTAGGGGGAATCCCAGGGTAGCAAACAAGTAGGCAGCATGATCTGCATGATAAAAGATTCCCACACTCTCTTAGCTACTGTGTGAGGGCTGCATTGCAGGACAGCGCAGGGCCAGCTGCCCAAGCCAGCTCCCCATTAATTACTGTTTGCAGCAAGCAAGGCCTGGCTTCACCCAGCTGGTCTTTTTCCTCTCTGACGCATGCAAATCAGCTCCTTCTCTGTGCCCCAGAGCAGTCAGGGTCAGAGATGCATCAGAGCAGCCTCCAGGGACAGAAGGGCCCTACCAGGGTCAAGCCTGCAAAGCAGTGACCTTTCCCTCACCCTCCTGTGTTTAGAGTCTTGACCCTTGGGCCAGGGGCCAGCTAGGAATCCTGGCAGGAGTCTGGAATGGGGATGAGACTGACCAGTTGTGCGACCTGAGGCATTGGTCTTAAATTCTTTTGGCTTTAGTATTCACGCGTATGAGAAGTGAAGGTGTAAAGCTTTTTACATTCTGAACAGTGAAACCTAGTTTCACTGGGCTCCCTAATTCACTGGGCAGAGCAGAAAGCCCTCTGGCTATGTGGGGTGGGGTCTGGGGAGCAAAGCTATCTGTCCACACAAGGGGAGGGGCTCTACAGTTCTTCCCTGATCAGGTATTCAATGGCCCCATGCCAATGAATGTGGCTGAAGATCTGGGGGTTTGGGGCTTTGATTTTTGAACTGAAATATTTGTATCTTTTAAAGACATATTTAAAGGTTTTCTGAAGACCCCGTGGTGGCCTTGAGCTTGCTGAGACCCTTCTGCTTTGCCTCCTGAGTGCTGAGATAACAGACTTACAATCTGTCTCATTTTACAATCTTTTATTACCTTCCAAGACTTTTTAAGGTCTCTCTGCATCAGCTGGGACCTGGACAGACTGGCCAGAACCAAAAAATACAGGATCTATGCATTCAGAGTAATAAAAGACACCAAGGGAGACTGTGAACCAGGCAGGATCCCTTCCTAACTTGTTAGGAAACTCATGGCTAACAGGTACTGAAGATCAGGGCAAATCCCACGGAGGTGGTAGGGTCAGAAGCCAGGAAGACAAAGGCAAGAGGGAGTGCCACGCCTCACCTCTGCACAGCACAGACCAGGGGGCTGGTCTACAAAACCACAGTCTGGGCCCCATGCCGTCATGCAGGCGAATTATTGGCCTGGCCATGAAGGCACATCTGCAGTGGTTTTAGCCTGAGAAGTTGGAAGGCAGGTGTTCTCCAACACCTCCCGTGGCCATTAGGAAAAACTCAAATTAACACCGGCAGAACATTTACCTCTGAGCAATGTTTCTTTATTTATTCATGTATTCCTTCATCTACTCTACAAATATTTATTACCTAACAGGTGCTGAGCTCTAGGGAGGCATATTGGCATCTTGCGTCTACAAACTCTGTAACAAAATGTTGCTGATACACTTTGGTGCCCAGTTTGTATTTGACACAGTAACTCATACAGCTCAAGCTGGTCTCAAAGTCATTATGTAGCCAAGGATGACTTTGAGCTCCTGGTCCTCCTGCCTCTACCTCCCACTTGTTGGGATTGCAGTAAGCTAAGGGCTCCCACATGCCCTGCCAAGATACCGGCTTTAAAAGATTGTCAGTGATGTAACTGTTGATCTTTAATGTCAGTCACAGGACAAGATACAGTATACAGGGCTCTATCCTAATCTGATTACTTAGAAGAGTTTATCTCACCTTTCTGTATAACCTGTACAATGGGAGTGACCAGGGACACCTTATAAACCTTAAATTGTGACGTATACTGGTGATGACACACAAGACCTGTATCACAAGCCTGAGTATGGTAGATGTGTCAGCCATCACTCGATAAACAGGATGGCCTTGGGTCAGGGATTAAAGCAGGGTCAGATCCTGATCAAGGCCCTCCCTTGGTTTCTGATGACACAAAAACAAAGGCCTGCCTTCTGGCTTGCATCATCCCACGGTTGTATATACAGGGCAATCTTTGGGGTCACAGAGCCTGCGTGGGAGACCAGCCTCACCACTTACACAGAAGCTGTGTCTTCTTGGGAAAGTCACTTGTTCCTCTAATCTCTGGCTCATGTTTTTGTTGTTGTTTGTTTTGTTGTTTCTCTTTCACTGTGTAGCCCAAGCTGGCCTTGAACTTCTGATCCTTTTGGTTTAGTCTCTGAAGAACTGGCATTATGGGAGCATGCTGCACCAAACCTCAGCCTTGGGCTCTGTCCCCACAGCAGGTAGGAAGGCGTGCCCACATGGGGTGATGATGAGGACTCTGTGAATGCTGGCCATGAGACTTAACTCTCTAGTGAAGTCCATCTGTCTGTGAGGGCTTCCCTCTGGAGATACAGAGGGGGAGCAATGTGGGGAGCTCAGTCCACAACACTGTGGGGGTCAATGACATGATTTGTAATGACCCGGAGTGGCCTCTGGCCTGAATCAATGGCTCAGGCAGAGCCCTGTGTGCCCCTGGCTCCAGACAGCAGCCCCACAGCCTCAGACCTTGGTGACGCCTTCGCAGTCTGCACTGACGTCACTGCGGAGGGATGCTTGTGCTGTCTCCCCACTGTGTCATCTGTTCTGGGTGAGGGCTGAGTCATTTTGAATCTCACTTCTGTCTTCCAAGTTATTGGCACCCCGAGTCTAATTGACTACCAACTGCAAGTGTTACGAGTGCCTTCCCGTTCCTTGCCATTTAACATCTGGGACTCTGAGAAATTAGGTAGGGAGCACACAGAAGCCATAAATCCCCAGGGGGCATGACTGGAAGGTGTGTGGGCGGCTGAGAGAGAAGTCTGGAACCTGGAGGTGCTCGCTCTGACCTCTGTTAAGGACATAGAAGTTACTGGATTCAGGGAAAGGCTTTGAGGGTGCTGGCCAAGGTGCAAGGAGCTGGGCACAGATGGTAGGGACAGTACTGAGCCGGTGTTGGGTTCTGCCTTGCCCCACCCCACCCCCTGCTCAGGGTCTACAGACTAGTGTGGGAGGTAGAGCGGGAGCCTTCCTGCTCTCAAGTCGCTTTCATCACCGACATCACCGACTGCCTCTTGTTTACAAGGCCAAGGCTGCCCAGCTCTCTTGAGGACAATATTAATGCCACTCAGAAAGGATTAAGATCTGAGAGAGAGAGACAGAGAGAGAGAGAGAGAGAGAGAGCGCTGAGGAGCTCAGGAGGCTGTAGGTCCTCAGTTGGAGGTATCACAGGGGAGACCCAGAGCTCCGAAGTGCTCCTTGGAGAAGTCGCTCACACACCCCCACACACACACACCCTCCCAGGTCAGACACACAGTCTTCTTCGGTCAGGGGTCAGGGGTATCCACTACCTCCTAGGCCATACTGTCCTATCCTCAGAGGATCCATGTCTGGTCTGGATAGAAGAGAAACCTCCCTATGGATCAGATGTGCCTTAGCCAAAACGCTGCCTGGCTTCGTCCACGCCACTGACGACCTGGGTGTTGTCCTGCACACTGCACAGTGAGAGGAGGCTCTCGTTACATGGGAAGTCTCCCAGCAACGGCAGCAGCCCTCATTACCTCAGTCTACAAGCTCGAAAGGGACCAAGGAATTTCCCTAGGCTGACCCAGCGGAACATGGGAGTCTGATGGCAGGAACTCTGTTAGCAGACCCGTTCCACTTGTGTGCTCCGCCCGCTTTCCAGGACACACCTCCCTGTCCGGGTAGCTGTGGGAAATATGTCCAGTGAACAGCTCAGTCTGGGACCCTAGAGATGAGGATCTGTGTGTGCCCAGGAAGCCGGGGCTTGTACCACCCACGGGATCTCCCCTGACCTCCCTCAGACTGGACCGCCACCGGGCCCACATGCCTACCTGCCACAACACCAGCCACGTAGACAAGCCCGATTCGGGCGGCTCCATGCACCATCTCCAGGGGTACCCCTACCAGCAGCTGCAGCACCACATTGAGTCCCAGCTGTTCCACCCTGCGACAGACCACGACCATTAATTCACCTGGCAAATGCTGCGTGTGGAGATACCAGGAGCCAGGAGGTTGGTGCGAGCTCATTTGCCTTTGAGCAGCTCATGGGCTGTGGAGGGGACTTGAGCATCATGGGGAAAAAAATCCTTCCTTCAGGGACAGAATACACATCAGGTGGTGACAGGCAGGTAGTCTGTTTCTGCAGCTGTGACAGGGACTAGCCCACGCCCAGGACCTAGCTACTCCAGGGGTTAACTTTGCAAGAAGCCAAGGCTCAGAAAGAGGCAGTGAGTGGCTTAGTCACAGCCCAGTTGTCTGGTCAGCTGGACCTGCCCCATCCCCCAGCTCTGGGCTCACTCTGGCTTTCACAAGCACTACTGAGCCTGAGAATAAAGATGGTCTCAAAACATTTTGATGCATCAGAGACCTCTTAGAACTTAGCAATGTATCATCTTCTCTTAAAGTCTTACAGAGGGAGGCTGTCCGGCATGTCAGGCATGAGAAGGGGTCTGCTTCACTGGGCCCAAGCTACTCAGAGCTGGGAAGAGGGGGCCCCCAGACTTTCTTCCCCCAGACAGACTATGACGAGAAATCAGTCCTTGCAATAAATTAGTCCTTTCCTTTGCTCATCACACACAGAGATGATGAACAAGTCTGGTGGCTGGTCACATGACTCTCTGCTTTGGCCACTAGGAAGTGTGGAACATTTCAGCCTACCTCTGCGAAGGGCATAGAGCCGCTCCACTACATGTGTGTACCCATCCCATTGCGGGCTCTCAGCACTGACTGCTCTTCCGAAGGTCCAGAGTTCAAATCCCAGCGACCACATAGTAGCTCACAACCATCCATAACGAGATCTGACTCTCTCTTCTGAAGTGTCTGAAGACAGCTTCAAGTGTACTTATATATAATAAATAAATATTTTTAAAAAGCTATCTCAGATCTGCATCCAATTCATTAAAATAAACTGATCACCTAATTAATTTTAAAGCACACGTATGTAACCGTGTATATAACATGTTGAGATATTTTTGAGCCCCACTCACTCTTCTGAAGGGACTATGGAGAGATACTCACCCTGCATGCATGAAGATGTATGTCACATAGCGCCAAGCCTGTGCACGAAGCTGCGGGTGGTAAACCAGAGAGTTCTTCAGGTATCGAGGGTGCGTCACCTGCAGCACAAACTGGTCCAGTAGGACCCCATTGTACAGGAACAGGGCAACCTGGAAGAGGAGCAGTGGGGGGCCAGTTACTAGACACAGCACTGCCCAGGGCGGCCCTCGCGCTGACGGCACTGAGGTCGTGACAGGGCTGTCAGCCCGCCCTCCCAGAGAATGAAAGGAGCCCACAGCCAGCACCCGCTCATCAGAGAGCATCTCTCTGTTCTGTCTGAACTGTGCAATGGGGTACTGGATCTCTCCACCCATGCTTCCTTGGCAGGTGTGATTTTTTTTTTGTTTTGTTTGTTTGTTTGTTTTTGTTTTTGTTTTTGTTTTTTTGGCAGGAGGGTTTAAATCTTAACTCCAGTAAAAGCTCACTCTCTCACTTTGTATAGGTTGATTTCTTTTTTCCTTCTTTTCTTTCCCATGACAGGGTTTCTCTGTGTAGCCCTAGCTGTGTCCTAGAATCCACTTCGCAGACAAAGCTGTCTTCTAACTCCCAGAGATTTCCCCCACCTCTGCCTCCAGAGTGCTGGGATTAAAGTTGTGCCATCACTGCCCGGCAAAGGTTGGCTTTGGCTTCTTTTTTTCTCTTTCTTTCTTTCTTTCTTTCTTTCTTTCTCTCTCTCTCTCTCTCTCTCTCTCTCTCTCTCTCTCTCTCTCTCTCTCTCTTTCTTCTTTCTTTCTTTCTCGTTTTTTTTTTGTTTTGTTTTCGAGACAGGGTTTCTCTGTATAGCCCTGGCTGTCCTGGAACTCATTCTGTAGACCAGGCTGGCCTCGAACTCAGAAATCCACCTGCCTCTGCCTCCGAAGTGCTGGGATCAAAGGCGTGTGCCGCCACCGCCTGGCTGGTTGGTTGGTTGGTTTCTTAAAAATTAAACTAGACAAAATAAAGATAAAATAAAAACATGGTGGTAGAATAGACATAAACTTAGAATCTATAAATTCTTTAAACTTATATTTTTTAGTATAAGTGTGTGTGTGTGTGTGTGTGTGTGTGTGTCCCTACATCTGTGTGCCATCTTGCCAGCCTACCTAGTATCATAGCCAGCATTCACCGTATGTACAGTTGAGGGGCATGAAGTACATTCTCGCTGTGCTACCCTCACTATTCCCTGTGCACAACACGCATTTCATCTTGCAGAACTGAAACGCTGGCCCTATGATCAAGGACGCCCTGCTGTCCCTCCCTGCACCCCCCCCCCACACCTCTACCTTACCACCAGCTTGCCCGTCCCCGTGCTCTGTGCAACTGGGGCTGCAGCACATGCAGACAGGAGGGCACCGTGCCCCTCCCTCTGGGACAGGCTTCTTTTACAGTGTCTATTCTCAAGGCTGACCTGCACTCTACCACACGTCAGTTTTCCTTCCTTTCTTTTCTTTTTATGACCGTCTTGCTAGATAGCCCAGGTTAGCCTAGAATCACTATACAGCCCAGCCTGGCTGCTAATTCATGATCCCCCTGCCTCAGCACTGAAAGTGCTGGGCTCACAGGAATACCCTGTCATGCTGAGCAGAATTAGGCAGCTGCCTTGAAGGCTGAATAACATTCCGCTGTCTGCATCTGCTTTGCTTGGACTGCTCGTTCATCGGTCAGTGGGAACTTGCCCCCTGCGCCTGCCTACTGGCTGTTGTGAATGTCTGTGCACAAGGTGGACAAGTTGCTCCTCTAGTCACTGCTTTTAACTCTGAGGTGGAATTGCTATATGGATGGTCGTCTTGAATTTCATTTTTTAAAAAGTTATTATTTGAAGCCAGGCAATGTGATGCACACCTTCAGTTCTGGCACTCAGGGGGCAGAGGCTGTCTTTTTGGGGACAGCCTGGTCTACAGAACGAGTTTCAGCACAGCCAGGGCTACATAAAGAAACCCTGTCTCAGCCGGGCGTGGTGGTGCACGCCTGTAATCCCAGCACTTGGGAGGCAGAGGCAGGCGGATTTCTGAGTTTGAGGCCAGCCTGGTCTGCAGAGTGAGTTCCAGGACAGCCAGGACTACAAAGAGAAACCCTGTCTCGAAAAAAAAAAACCCAAACAAACAAAAAACAAAAAACAAACAAAAAAGAAACCCTGTCTCGAAAACAAAACCAGTTATTGTCATTTTATGTGTATCAGTGTATTGTCCACATTCCTGTCTGTGTACACACATGTGCCTGGTGCCCAGATCCTCAGACCTGGAATTACAGATGGTTGTGAGCCACTACGTCATAGGTCTGGGAACCAAACCCGCCTTCCGGTGCCCCTCCTCAGCTGTCTCTCCAGCCCCGAGCCTCAGTTTTTGAAGAAATCCCAATTTCCCTGGTGGCTGCCTTCCCCAACAGCACACGAGGTCTCTGGTTTCTCCTTGTCTTCACACATGTATCACACACATTGGTTTTTCAGATGACTAAGTATATTTGTTTAGGCCCTGGAAGGGTATTCCCTTTGATGATTTCTATGAAACTCACTGTAAAATGTGTCCTTAAAAGTACAACAAAATGGGCGAAAGTACATTATACCCTCGGGCACACACACTCACAAAAAATAAAATAAATAAGTTAAGCAATACAAGGGGCTGGAGGGCTGACCCAGGAGTTGAGAGCACTTGTTGCTCTTGCGAGGGACTTGGGTTTGGTCCCTAACACCAGCACGGCAGCGGCTCACAACCAACTGTAACTACAGTTCCAGGGACTCTGATACTCTCTTCTGACCTCTGCAGACATTGCATGCATGTGGTACACACACACACACACACACACACACACACACACACACACACACTCATATGCATAAAGTACATCTAATGAGGAACTTTGAAAAATTCCAACTGATATTTTGAAAAATGGGGGTGGGGGGCACCAGATGGTTCAGTGGGTAAAGGCACTTGCCGCCAAGCCTGGTAACCTGAGCTCAGCGCTGGACTCTAGATGGAGGAGAGAACGGGCGCCCATAAGCCTTCCTCTCACCTAGACACGGCACCATGTACACACACTCTCCCCACACACAAAGCGAGTAAATGAATAAATAAATGTCACTTAAATTTTAAACCCCACAAAGTAACAACACTAGCAAACATCAAGTTTAACACAAAGAGGCAGTTCAAGGCCCAGCACAGCCTTGGGGGGGGGGGAGCTATAATTCAGGTCACCCCGGGCTTTCTGGACCAGGCCTGGGCATAGCTTAGACCACAGAAGAATATATGCCCTGTTCTCCAAGAGGCTGCTCAGGCAGCTGGGAACAGAGGCCAGTGGTAATGTGCTTGTCTAACACTTATGAAGCCTAGGTTTGACGCGTGCGCACGCGCACAGCTGTTCTTTCCACCTAATGCCATTCAGGTGTCCTGGCAACAAGCAGAGCTTCCGAGATATCTCGTTATTGTAGGTCCTCAAATAGACGTTAATAAACAGCCCCACACAGTAAGCGTTGGAAGAATGCAGCTAAGAAAATCTCAGAAAAATACCACTGCAACATTTGCTTGGATGAAACCATAACAACACACAGATCTCTTCCCTCAGAACAGAGGGGAGTTTTTTGTTTTGTTGGTTTGTTTTAGATATTTTCTTTTCTTTCAAGTCAGGATTTTCTGTGTAGCCCTGGCTGTCCTGGAACTCCATCTGTAGACCAGGCTGGCCTCTAACTCAGAGATCCACCTGCCTTTGCCTTAGAGTTTCTTCAAAAATATTTTTCTTTCTCATTTTATTTCTGTGGATGTTTTGCCTGCTCATATATCATCAGTGCACCACACTCATGCCTGGTGCCATCAGAGGCCTGAAGAGGGTGGTGGATCCTTTGGGTCTGGAGCTACAGTAGGCCATAAGCTGTCATATGGGTTCTGAGAATCAAGCTCAGGTCTCTGAAGAAGCAGCCAGTGCTCTTAACTACTAAGCCATAGATGCCGCCCATTCCTCTTTTGGTTTTTGTTTGTTTTGCATTCTCTAGCCCAGCCTGTCGTCCTTGAACTCTTGGTGACCTTCATGGGATTGCAAATATGAAGAAGCCCAGGCCGAGCAAATAAAAAGTACACCACGAACCCCGGGCCACCTGCCCAGTAGAGGGGCACAGTGAGACCCCATGCGGAGGTGGTAATCAAGTATGTGTCTTTGGAGGAGAACTGGCCAGAGACCAGAGACGGGAAAATGGCAAACCGAGGCAGGCATCACTGCAGGAGCCAGAAGAGGGCTGGGCTACCGGAGTTTCGGTGCCGGAACTGTCCCTGTGTGACACAGGGACAAGTCACAGTCAGGAGTACCTGGGGAGTCCCTTGTCTGTGCAGAGCTCATTTTTACAGGATTTTAAGTACGGCTTGGGAGCTGCTCTTTCAGAGGACCCCAGTGCGACCCCCAGCTGCAGGAGATCTGAGGCTTTCTTCCCACTGACAAGCTCACGTGCCAGCACACACACACACACACACACACACACACACACACACACACACACAAACAAGAAAACAAACAAAAAGTAGAAATGGGTTTTGGTTGAAATGATTGGTTTTTGAGAAGTATGGCACATTCCCTAAAGAGAGAATGTTCTTTAAAAACTTAATTTCAGGGCTAGAGAGATGGTTCAGTGATTAAGAGCACCAACTGCTCTTCCAGAGGTCCTGAGTTCAATTCCCAGCAACCACATGGTGGCTCACAACCATCTGCAATGGGATCCAATGCCCTCCTCTTCTTCTTCTTCTTCTTCTTCTTCTTCTTCTTCTTCTTCTTCTTCTTCTTCTTCTTCTTCTTCTTTGTTTTTTTTTTTTTTTGTTTTTGGTTTGGTTTGGTTTTGTTTTGTTTTTAAGACCGGGTTTCTCTGTGTAGCCCTAGCTGTCCTGGAACTCACTCTGTAGACCAGGCTGGCCTCGAACTCAGAAATCCGCCTGCCTCTGCCTCCCAAGTGTTGGGATTAAAGTGTGCGCCACCACCGCCTGGCCCGATGCCCTCTTCTTGCGTGTCTGAGGACAGTAACAGTGTACTCATATACATAAAATAAATAAATCTTTAAAAAAAAAACACTTTATTTTCTTGTTCATAAACACTCCCTCTGACAGGCAGTGGTGGTGCATGCCTTTAGTCCCAGCACTTGGGAGGCAGAGGCAGGCAGATTTCTGAGTTCGAGGCCAGCCTGGTCTACAGAGTGAGTTCCAGGACAGCCAGGGCTAGACAGAGAAACCCTGTCTTGAAAAACCAAAACCAAAACCAAACCAAACCAAACCAAACCAAAGCACTCCCCTTCAGAGGTCAGCACGTGCTCCTCTGTATCCGGGAGCACCTGTCCATCCTCTCTGTCTATGGGGGTATTTGTCCTTCCAGGGACAGCGTGGGAAAGCTCTAAGATGCGACTCCTGCATTACAGTTTGGAAATGAAGTCCCAAGGGGCCAGCAGTTGCTGTTCTAGTTCTCCAAGAGAGGAATTACATAAATTGGCTTTATTGTCTGGCTAAATCCCCAAATCTTGAGTTTGTCACATTGTTTTGCTGTGTAGAAAAATGGGGATTTTGCTGCAGAGAAAAAAAAAAAAAGCCTCAAATATCATTCGCCAGGAGTGCTCACTGAAAGCACTTAGCAGAGGGAGCTGGCAAGAGTTGCCAAGAGTTGAGGCTTGGGATACACAGTGAGACCCAACCTGCCTGGGAACAGTGAGACCCTGTCCCCAAAGCCAGAAAGCAAAGTAAGAGGCTGGAGAGATACCTCTTCAGTTAAAGGGGACTGTTGCTCCTGCAGAGAACAGGAGTGGGTTGCTAGTATTCACCCTTTAATTAACATCCAAGGGAACCTGACACTCTTTCTGGCCTCAGTGGACTCTCCCACTTCTATTTGTATACACACAAACACAAATAATAAAATTTAAAAAACAAAGCCAAACAACACCTCAAAACTTTGGACTCTCTTTGCAGCCTAGGGTTCCCCAGCAAGGCTCCAACACGCGAGACAAGTGCTGCTGGATGTGCAGCCTCCCCTCCCCCTCCCCACACAGCCCCAGGTCTAGAAGGCCCCTGCCTCCACGCCGGTCCTTGCCTCCAGCAGCGTGACAGTGATCATGAACCAGGGCGGAGGGCAGCAGGTGTAGCTGTCATAGTACCACTTGCGGTCAATCTCCCGGGGCAGAGTCTCATAGGCCACGTGGCGGATGAGCCTCTGTGAGAGGCTCAGCCCCTTCTCCTCCAGCAGGGCCTTGCTGCTCAGCCTGCGGTTTCCCTGAAGGATGGCCTGGCGGAAGCTGTTGGAACGTTTGTTGCTCATCTGCACAGGAAATGGAGTGGGGAGAGGGTCAGAGCCGGGGCCTCAGGGAAACCCCGCACCCACACCCCAGCCTGCATATAATATTCTGTAGAGCAAGCCAAACCCCTCTTCTCTGAGCTATAAGTAGAAACCCCCAAATACCACAGTGTTGACCTCTGATGCCCACAGTGTCTCCATTAGATAAGAACTCTGAATATCCCCTCTGTTTAATAGGAACCTAAGGTACAGAGAGTCCTAAGATGACACAGGTTCAAACCCAGACCCATACTTATACATTCCTCCAATCCACTCAGTCCTCACTGGCCCATCCCAAGTGTTAGAGCCATCACCAGACACAGGGGAGTCGGTGGTCCCCAGGATAGAGAAGTAACCAGCTGTCACAGTTCAGAGTGACAGCTGCTGAGAGCATACACAGGACCCAGGCCAGTGTGTGCTAAGGGCTCAGCGAGGGCTCTCCTGGAGGAGGGGACGCTCAGGCGAGGGCCAGAGGGCGGAAGAGTAAGCATCTTCAGCTAGACCAGCTTGGGAAGGTATAAGTAGGTCTTGGTCAGCCAGCTGTTAGAGTCGGCCAGAATCAGAACTCAATGCCCTCCCACAGGAGCTGTGACCCCTTACTGTCTCCTAGGACATATGACAAGCCTTGGGCCTCACCAAGACCAGGTCCTGCCCTCAGCAGCCCTGGCCTGACCCCCATAGAACTCTATCTGCGTCACCTGGCAGTTAGCCTAACTTCCAGCTTCTAGAAACTTCTGCTATCCTTGACTTTCTCTCCAGGATCATACTGTAAAGTATTCCCAGGGTGGAGAAGCCCAAATGACCCAGATCTGCTGGCCCAAGGGCCCAGCCACTTCATAGCTACTGACATATAGTTACTGATGCGCTTTTTGGACCATAGGCCCAGCAAGAGATAATCCAGCCAGAGCTGAAGGCAAGATCGGGAAGGCTAGCAAGATGAATGGGACCAGCCGAGGACTGGAGTCCCCAGCTCTTTCTGGAGGACACCTGAAAGGATCCAGGCTCAGCCAGGGCTGTGTGGTAGGAGTCTCCCTTGCAGAGTCTTCTCTTCACCCCTGAGTCCTCCTTCTCACTGGTCCCTGTGTGGCTTCAAGTCAGCCGGTTCTGGCCAGCTGTGAGAGTGAGGCCTTTCTAGCCATTCCCACGCCTCTGGGTAAGGGTGGTTTGCTTTGCCTGGGTTGGTGCAGGAGGGGCCACAGGAATCATGCAGGGAGGTTTCCTGGCAGACGAACATTGACAGCCAACTGAAACTGGCAAACACGGTCCTTTATCATATCTGGTCCTCGAGAAACCCTGTGTGAGCCACTGGATTAATTTTACAAATGGGAAAAGAGAGGCAAAGAGTGGGCAGCCAGGGCCGAGCCAGGGCCCAGGCTCCAGGGCGGCCGTTTTTACACGGATGCAGACTGTGACTGGCTGCCCCAGGTCAGAGTCTGAACAGAAAAATGTGACAGTATTATGTCACATGAGTTCCCACAGAGAGCGCCTCCGGAATGGAGCCAGCCAGGAGAGAAACACCTTGCCCCGGCCTTGAGATTGGGCAGGCACCTGTCGCCTATGGGCTGGGCTGGGCACAAGCCAGAGTCAGGCTAGAAGTCTGCTTCTTGGTGATGTTAATGACACTCCTGTGGCCCAGTCTGAGAGCCTTTGACTGAGCTCAGCTTGGGCCGAGTCTACTTAGAATAGTGGCTTCCCTTCAACCCCCGAATGTCCACAGCCGTTTCCTGCAGCACCCTGCAGCTGGAAGGCTATTGAAGCTGCTATTGTCTGGGCAGTCTCATCATAGAGAGCTAAGATGGGGCAGTGACAGCAGGCTTCCCTGATCGAGGCCTTTGATGTCTAAGAATACAGGGAACTTCACAGAATTTTCTCCTCTGTAGGCGACATGAAGAGAGCGGACAATCTCATCGATGGGGAAATAAGAATCCAGCCTGGTGTTCTCCTTGCTGGTTCATAGAGCGTCTACTGATGTCCTGCCCATCCAAGGTGGGGGATGCAGCTTGCCTGAGACACCTGAAGCCCATCGCAACCCTGCCACAGAAGCCTCTGTGACAGCATCAATCCCCAGGAAGTGGGTGCAGTTCCACCAAAGATAGCAGACAACGGGCAGGACTCGGACCCACAGCCCCTCCAGAAGTTGCCCGCAGGTCTAAGCCTCTAGTTCCGCTACCTTCTTAGGAGGTCTGGCTTGATCTACCTTTTCTCCTGCCAGGGCTTCCCCACTCCCAGCTCCTGGGAAGAGCACTAACTGAGCTCACTAATAGATCCCACCAACACAATGCAGGACAGTGCACAGAAAGAAGTCTTAGGGCTTAGTTAGGACCTGACACAAATAGAGACTCTGTGTACAAAGGTGTTGGGAACGAAGGATGGAGAGCTAGTGTGGTGCAGGGGCCTTGTTATCACCGTGGGAAGGACTTGAACTGCCAGGAGCCTTAAGGGAAATCAAGACCTTAGTAGTGCGAACAGAAATTCCAGGGAACAAGCTGGGTCTGCAAAGACAGACTGACTCATTTGAATGGCAGCCTTGTGGAAAGTGGTGTTGGAGGGCCAGAGCCTCATTATCCTCGGCTGTCTCCAACCTCCTAAATAACCAACCATTCCGTGCCCACCTCTGTACCAGACCCGACATCCTAGGACTAGCAAGTAAAAACTATTCTGGAATTTATTTTTAGTTTGTTTTTGTTTTCGTTTTGAGACTCGCTGTCTCCATGAACGAATCTCTGGCCGACCTGGAACTCCATATGCAGACCAGGCTAGCCTCAAACTCACAGAGATCTGTCCACCTCTGTCTCTGTCATGCACCACCACGTCTAGCCCTTTTGGAATTTATTAGTTTGACGGACCACTATATTCCATCAGTCCAAAGGCTAAGTCAGACAACAGCTGAGTGTTTTATTGTTGTTTGTTTGTTTTGTTTTGTTTTGTTTGTCGGTCAGTATCTAAGCCTATAGGAAAGACTCCACTGTGTGCTGGTTTGAATAGGCAGGGCCTCCATAGACTCCTGTGCTGAATGCTTGGCTATAGGGAAGGACACTATTAGGAGGTGTGACTTTGTTGGAGTAGGTGTGACCTTGCTGGAGGAAGTGTGTCACCATGGAGGTGGGCTTTGAGGTCTAAGAGGCTCAGGTCTGGCTACTGTGTTTTACTAGTCTTCTGCTGCTGCTTCCGGGTCAACATGTAGAACTCTCAGCTCCTCCAGCCCCACGCCTGCCGGACTCTACCATGCTTCCCACCGTGATGATGATGGACTGGACCTCTGAAACTGTAAGCCGGCCTCAATTAAATGTCGTCCTTTATAAGAGTTGCCTTGGTCATGGTGTCTCTACACAGCAACGAAACCCTAAGACACCCATCTTGCTTAACCTGTCTCTCTGACGTTTTCACGGATGTGTTTCTAAATGCCTTGACTTATAACTTTCTCTGTTCTATTATTATAAAAAACTTCATGAAACTGTGCCCTTGCTGAAATACATACCCAGGCCAACCTTGCCTCCCTCTATTTAGTCCGAAGCTGTTTCTTTCAATGATTGTGGTATCTTCTCACCTGTTGAAGCTGAGGCCATTCAAATGCAGTCAGTCAAGAAAAAAAAGTTGCCTAAAACTACTTCCTGTGTCTCTAAGCCCGTCCCCTTTCCAAGTGCTCACCAGGTTGACAAAGTCCTGGTAGCAGATCTGCCCATCTGTGTGGCTGTCTGCGAGAGCCAGGAGCACCTCCTTTTTGTGTGGGTCCAGCTTAGAGCTGTGGCTCTCCAAGAGGCTCCGGAACTTTCCTGTGCTGATGTAGCCGGTGCTCCCAGGGTCACACTGAGGGTGAAGCACAGAGAGAGGAGTCAGTGGAGCACCACCCCTCCCAGTGCTCCTCGGGAACCCAGCTCCTCCTCACTTGAAAGTCGGTTTCCCTTTCCGTTTTCCTTTTCTTTCTTTCTTTCTTTCTTTCTTTCTTTCTCTCTCTCTCTCTCTCACTCTCTCTCTCTCTCTCTCTCTCTCTTTTGTTTTTGTTTTTGTTTTTTTGTTTTTTGGATTTGGTTTTTTCGAGACAGGGTTTCTCTGTGTAGCCCTGGCTATCCTGGAACTCACTCTGTAGACCAGGCTGGCCTCGAACTCACAGAGATCTGCCTGCCTCAGCCACAGTGCTGAGTGCTGAGTGCTGAGTGCTAGGTTGATTTTCTTTTCCATGGTACTGGCCCTCTACTACCCAGCTTACGCGTCTCCCCAGACCCGTCCTTCCACTTACTCTGTGGAAAGGAGAGCAGGAATGGAGTTCAGTAAGTGGAAGAGACAAAAGACTTCTGGGACAGGGAGAGAAGGCTCCGAGTCTCCTCCATGCAGAAGGTGCACCAGCTTCCCGTGGCTGGTCCCACGGTCTGACTCACACACCCACACACGGCTGCTGGCAGACTCGCCGAAGACAAACTCTCTGTTGTTCTGTTTTGGGGGTGGGTATGCCTCTGCGTTCCCAGGAGCACAGTGCTTTTTGTTTTTTGGGACAGGGTTTCTCTGTAGAGCTGGCTGGCCTCGAACTCACAAAGATCCGCCTGCCTCTGCCTCCTTAGTACTGGGATTAAAGGTGTGCACTTGTGCGGTTTACACCATCACAGTTCTCTCTAACTTCCTGAAACTCCCCTGCACCCTGGGCAGGGGCGGGGCTTCCCAGGCAACCCATCACCAGCTCCTTCTGCAGTTCCTCTGAGGCCAGCGCCTCCTGTCACAGCAGCTGCCTTACATCAATCAGGTTTTGTTGATGAATAAATGGGGTGTTCACTGGACAGACAGGTACTAATTTTCCATGAGACACCTCTTAGGTTCAGTTAGAAAAAGCCTTTACCCATTTTTGTTCCTTCCCCACAGAGCTCACAGAGCCTGTCCTCTATACCCTGCCAGAAAACGACACCCCGTCTCATACGGGACTCCAGTGTGTGCCTGGGAAAGCTGCAGTGGGTGGCTTAGGTTTTTAAAGGCAACGGAAGGCACTGGATACAGCTCAAGGGCAGAGTGCTTCCTTAGCACAAAGAGTCCCTGTGTCTGATACACAGGACCGGGAGGCACCGAACTGCCACGGACCTTGGGAAAGTACAGGGGTGAAGCTGGAAGTCAGACCCATGTTGCCTTTCCCCGGATAAGGTTAACAGAGGCTGCTTGGGGAAAGCAGGTTCTGTGTACAGTGTGTCTAGACAATCTAAGCTGATAGCCATAAGTCCCGGTCAGGGACCTTCAGCTGTTCCCAGGACTCTTTAGGAGAGGATAACTCCAACAAGACCATGCTCAGATCGCACCCTCTACCCTAGCACCAGGGATCAGGCATGACATCCATTTGCTTATTACCACCAAGTGCTTCAGGAAACTCAAGATCTTCAAGACTAAAAATGTTAGGGCGGTGGTGGCGCACGCCTTTAATTCCAGCACTTGGGAGGCAGAGGCAGGCGGATTTCTGAGTTCGAGGCCAGCCTGATCTACAGAGTGAGTTCCAGGACAGCCAGGGCTACATAGAGAAACCCTGTCTTGAAAAAAACCAAAAAAAAAAAAAAAAAAAAAAAAAAAAAAAAAAAAAGTTAGGGCTGATGAAATGGCTCAGTAGATAAAAGCCCTCTGTTAAGCGGTCCTAGCAACTTGAGTTCAATCCCTGGAACTCATGTAGGGGGAGAAGGAATGAACTGACCCCCAAACCTTCCTCTGATAACTGCCCCTCCACACTAACAACAACAACAACAACAGTAATAATAGATTCTTATTTATTTATTGAGACAAGCTCTCTATAGCCCTGGCTGCCCCAGGACTTACCGTGTAGACCAGGTTGGCATAGGAGCTCACAGAAATCTGCCTGTCTCTGCCTCCCAAGTTCTGGGATTAAAGGACACTACACCTGGCTAATAATAGGTTAAAAAAAAAATACACGCTCAGCAGGTAAAGGCACTTGCAGGCAAGCCTGATGGCTTGAGTTCAATCCCAACATCAACATAGTGGAAGGCGAGCACTGACTCCCACAAGTTATCCTCAACCTTCACAACACTTGTGACACACAGGCACGCAGGCAGGCTGACAGACGGACAGACAGACAGACACTAGACTCACACTCTAAATGTAATTTTGAAAAAGAAGAGAGTAATAACACCTAATATCTACCTTGTTTTTATGGAACCAAACATCGTTTTGCGTACTTTATGGACAGAATTTTTTCTTTTTTTTTTTTTTTTTTTTTTTTTTTTGGTTTTTCGAGACAGGGTTTCTCTGTGTAGTCCTGGCTGTCCTGGAACTCACTCTGTAGACCAGGCTGGCCTCGAACTCAGAAATCCGCCTGCCTCTGCCTCCCAAGGGCTGGGATTAAAGGCGTGCGCCACCACCGCCCGGCGAATTTTTTCTTTTTTAAAGATTTATTTATCTGTTTTTATTTGATATGGATGGGTTTCTGCCTGCATGTTCATCTGTGTGCTATGTGTGCCCGATAGCTATGAAGGCCAGAAGAGGGGGTTGAAACCTCTGAAACTGGAGTTACAGATGATTGTGAGCAGCTGTGTGGGCGCTGGGAATTGAACCTGGGTCTCTTGGAAGAGCAACAAGTGTTCTTTACCACGGAGCCATCTCTCCGGCCCCTTTGTACAGAATTTATTCGACTCCTCTTGCAATAGATGGACGAGAACACGTTATGATCCCCAGGGTACAGAAGGGGCACAGGTGTGAGCGAACACTAGCAAAGCCCGCAGCCTGCCTGCAAGCAGCAGACTCCGCTCCCAAGCAGCCCAGGTCAGCACTGCTGGACACTGCAGGCCAGCACTAAAACTGGAAGGCCAGGGTGGACAGGGGGTGGCAGGGTGGGGAATGAAATATGGAGTGTATAAAATACTTAATAAAAATAAACAACAACAACAACAACAACAACAACAACAACAAAAAGAAAAAAAATGGAGGACCAAAGAGCTGCACCCAGCGCTGGGCTCGGGAGAGACAGGGCTCCCGGAACCACTGGTCCCCTAAACAGGTTTTCTGCTGTAGGAAAGAGGCCCAAACGGAGCTAGTCTGGCCTCCTCGATGCTCAGATGTGGAAACTAAGCAGAAAGAAGGAGGAGAAGGGGAGGGAAATAGAGAGAGGAATGGTCGATGGTTAAAAATGCCAGCAGTTGACAGGGTTTGGGTACAGGAGACCACTATCCTAAGCCACAAGGACCAACCCTGACTCTACCATGGGCACCCACTGACTGGCCCATGTTACCTCAGGACTGTGTCATAGGTCCTGGGAAGATGTCTGTTGGGTCCTGCAGGGGTCAAAGGTCCCCTTCACATCAGGGAACCTCCGCTGCCTTTCTAGGGGAGGAAGGCCAGTAGTTTGGCAGGTGCTGGGAGCACAGCCTACAATCCCTTCCCAGAGGCTTTCTCAGGGCTGCCTGTAGAGGAAGACGGAGCAGGGGGCTGGGATCGGGAACCAGACAAAGAGCCACCTGCTCTCCTCCTCCCCCTCCCCCTACAGGGCTCCCTACTGTTGTCCTAGTAACAAGGGTTGCCCTGTGGCTCCCCAGGCCCCAGCCCAAGCACATTACAGGCTCTGTCTACACTGCAGAAAACACGCTGGAATCAGGCCGAGTCTCTATTCTCTGCCAAAACTCTACCTTTCATGCCAGGGCCAGACAGGCCAGACAATGGGGGGGTCACCACTACCCTAATAATGAGGCCTCGGGGACTAGAGGACTACTGGAGATGGAGAGACAGGGCCAGGCTGCCTACTGGGGCTCTAATACCTCAGACATGAGGGCAAGGGCAGAGCTGGCAGTGGGCATGGGGCACCCAGTGGGGTGTTGGTTAAAGGAGACAGGAGGGGACAAAAGGAGTGTGGGGGAGTGGAGGGGTTGCGGCAGGAGACAACATGCTCAGAAATCAGAAGTCCCTCCATACACAAGGAAGCTGAGGACTTCTAACCGAGTCTGTCTCTCTCAAGCAAGGCACGAAGCAAGGCAAAAATCACACCCCTGTCTTTATAAAGCTCAGCCTCGACTGGCCCATCTGTCGAGCGGGCTGATGCCAACCTAGGGCAGCAAGCAGCCAGGGGCTAGTCTCATCACTTTATTCAAATGGGCTCTGTGCCCTTGGTCTGTTTACCTGCTAGACACCCTCAGGCCTACAGGAGGCGAGGTCACACTGGGAGTGTGGTGCCACTTGTGGGGGAGAGGGGCAGCGCAAATCCTTTACATGCAACTTCCTTGTTAAGAACACACGAGAGAACCCCCGAAGCAGCCCCTCCAAGGTTCTCGGCCTGCAAACACTCTCTGGGGCAGCAGGCTGCTTGAAGGATGAGCTGGGGCTGACATGGGCGGAAGGCAGCCTGACGGGGTTAGTCTAGAGTGGACTGCCAGCGCTGCAGGAGGGAGTGTTATATCAGTGAGCAGGGTAGAAGTCTGGCAAGAAGGCAGTAGCCGGAGTGGGTCCTGAGCCGCAGGACATGGCCCAGGGCTGGACAGGGATGCACCGTTGGGGGAGAAGCATTCAACCCAAGCGTAGGAGACTGAGCACAGAGGAGGCCACACAGCCACACAGCCCTCCCACAATCCTGCCCTCTTGCCTCAGCCTTGAAAAGAGCTTCGAGAGGCGCCAAAGGGACTTTTAATCCCACCAGTGACCTGCTCGCAGGCTGCTAATCCCCTAGGTGGCTGATGTTCTTTCCAGCCTGAGGCCACACACACACACACACACACACACACACACACTCATCTCCTACCCTGTGCTGATTCCTGGGCCACTTGGTCTGGGAAAATGACTCACCAAATCTTCCATGTACTTAGGGAGGAGTCCACCCCCAGCTGCCGTGCTGGGGGTAATTCATCAGCTACAGTGCCTCAGTTTCCCCATCAAAGATGCTAGGAGGAGCTCTGGCTTCTTGTGGGGATAGATGGGGCCATATAGAAGCAAGAATGGGGCAGAGAAAACAGCTGATCTATTCGGAGTCACAGGCCCTTCAGAGAATAAATGGGACGTGAGATGTTACGGTGTCACTTAGCAAGTTAGAAGATTGGGAACTCTGGGTCCAAACAGCTGGACGAGGAGCCAGGTAAGACGGTGCCGGCCTGTAACAGTGGGACTTAGCATACAGGCAGTTCAGGAGTTCAGTGTCATTCTCCGCTTTACAATAAACCGAAGCCAGCCACTCTCTCTTATAGGAGACCTCTGCCTCAAAAACCAAACCAAACCAAATCAAACAACACACACACACACACACACACACACACACACACACACACTCAAAACAAGAACAAAACCCCCAAGTATCTGGAAAGAATCTCAGTGTCTGGCCAAGTGCAAAGGCCCTGCAGAATGCTTTGAGACCGAACCCCAGAGGCAGTAGGGAGGGGGCTACGGAGGCCCCCACCTTGGGCCACACAACTCCACTCTGAACCTGTTTATGTGCTGACCTCCTGTCTCCTTCTCAGTTGAACAACGCAATCCACCGAGCTGATGCGTGGGGGCCCTTTCTAGGTACCAGGTACTAACTTGACAGAAGCCTCATGTCTCCGTCCATGCTGGTCGCTCTGCGGCCACACGGCTTCACACCCATTCTCCAAACACGACTCACTCCTCCCCGCCCTTTACTCTACAGTGTCCCAACTTGGCTGGGAAATTCCATGGCCTTCCCCTCCTTCCGTTTAGATCTCACGAGAATCTGCAAGGTACTTGCTGTTATAAAAGCCCCTTCTCAGCCGGGCGTGGTGGCACACGCCTGTAATCCCAGCACTTGGGAGGCAGAGGCAGGCGGATTTCTGAGTTCGAGGCCAGCCTGGTCTACAGAGTGAGTTCCAGGACAGCCAGGGCTACACAGAGAAACCCTGTCTCGAAAAACCAAAAAAAAAAAAAAAAAAAAAAAAAAAAAAAAAGCCCCTTCTCAGGGTGGGGTGGGAAGCCTGGACACCAGGGTCCGAGCTGCTCAAGTTTGAACAGATGGTAATATGTTTAGATGTATTTGTACCCAGAGCAGAACAGAGAGCCCGGGCTAACTCCAATCACAGGGATACTGTGGCTAAAAATTGGTCAAATAATTGGCCAGTCTCCCATCCATCCATCCACCCACCCTCCCACCCATACATTTCACATGCTGGCTAAGGTTCCACTGTGGCTGAGGCATCACCCTCATCATATGGTTGGGGAAACAAGCAGAGACTAAAAATACTAAGAAACTATCTCACAGTTAAAGAGGGAAATAACTTGAGGTTCCCCCATGGGCCTCTCCTGCTCTCCCTTTCTTTCCTCAGTTGTACAGAATATAGCGTACGACACTGGATCTTCCCAATGTGTGTTTCATGAAACTCTGGACCCAGGGTGGTCCATGAGAGTTCAGTGGGACTTCCTGGAAGGTTGCGGAAGATGATGATCATGGGGGTAGACGGAGGTGCGGGTGGAAGTCTGGCATTAAACAAAAACCACCCTCTTCCCCCCAGTTAGCAAGCCCCCGTGGAATGCATGAAGCAAACATCTAGAGAAAGGCTCTGCCCGGGCCAGCAGCGGAGAACTCTGGTGCGCTTCAGCTCCACATGTGTCCAACTTGGCCTTACACACTTAAACACTGTGTGGGGCCTTTAGGAACAATCACAACTCCACAGTACAGTCATGTTCCCCTTCATGAAACCCAGGCCCTTTTGTCAGGGCTGGACACCCAGCCCTCTGCTTCCAGCTCTCAAGCGTCACAGGCTGTCAAGCAGCTGATACCAGAAGCAACAAAACTAGAGTTCTTTGGGATCCAGTCCCACAGGAGGTTGACTGGGGATGCCAGGTCCCAAGAGAGGCTGGGAAATCAGGGATTGGCCTAATGGGGCCAAGAGCTGAGCTCTCAGGGAACAAACCACACCAGAGCAAGGGGTTTGCCTGCTCAGCACCCAGGACAGCGGCCCAGCTTTCAGTGTGAGCCAGAAAGCTGCCTGGGGCTTCAGAACGCACCCTGCATGCTCAAAGCACTCGAGGAGGCAGGAACACATCTAGTTTCTATCTCTTATGCATTTGTGACTTGCACAGGCTGCATTTCCAGAAAACCTCCAGTCTGGTTCCTGCTCCCAGGGGCTGAAATTCTCACTCCTGGGAAGTCCTTTCCTCGTATATCTGTAGAAGAAGCTCATGAACAACAACAACAAAAAAAAGCTTTGCGTACACAACATGGTCCCAAAGGCAGCATCTGGAACTGACAACCTAGCTGCCATCCAGTAAAAGACCTCTCAGGTCCAGAACATGGGGACCTGGGATCTGGGTAAGTTCTCATCTTTATCCACAATTGTCTTCCATCTGTCCAAAAGGAAATGGCCACAAGGCATGTGTGCTGGGACAGGGTAAGGTGCAGGCAGCTGCCCTCCTATGGGTGGGGCATCCCCCATCTGTCAGCTCCTTATTGCATTCCCAAGCCTCTAAACAGCGCAAATTAACGAGGCTGTCCCCGAGCTTCTGGCTCAGCTGAGCTGTCCCTCCCCAGTATGCCACAGCCCACTGGGGAAGTCTGGCCCCTTCATGGATATTTACAACCCCATAAATTAAAAAGTCCAGGCTGCAGCTGGTGAGGTCAGGAGGCCTGTGATGGGAGAGTGGGGCTTTCTTTTCCACTTTTTCCTTGCAAATGAGGATGCTAATCCAGCTGGGGCGGGGGGGGGGGGGAGGAGAGAGAGAGAGAGAGAGAGAGAGAGAGAGAGAGAGAGAAGAGAGAATCCACCCCTTGTCCTTCTCATGACCTTTTCCCTCCAATTCCTCAAAACAGCAACTTTCAGAACACAATTAAGTGTGCCTAGTCCCATTTAACAGACAGACTGAAGCAAGCCCTCAGATATGTTCCACCTAACCTAGGCTCTCCACATTAGTACAGGCAACCTTAGACCTGCTCCAGGGTGAGCAAGGGGTAGGTTTCCCCAGACCTCAAGCTTCAGTCAGAGAGGAAGGGAACTGGTCTGACCCCTCCTTGCCCTCCGGCCTCCCCATCTGGAGCCATCACGGAGCTCCCACACCGGAGCGCATCCCAGGGTGTTACCACTGCAGGGAGCGAGGGGAGGCAGCTCCGGCCAGGCACCAGTCCTGACCCCAGGCTCCCGAACCCCTTCCTCTCACCTCATGGGGTCTCAGAGCCAAATCTCAATGGCTGCGGCTCGCAGGCTGGTCAGGGAGGCAGAACAGGCATCCTGGCCTGACTCCAGACTGCCTGAGTGGCTGGACAAACAGCGTCTCCAGAAAGCCATCTGCTCTGCCAGCAGCAGCTGGAAAAAGGAGAAGACTGGCCTGTCCGGGAATGTGGGAAACTGCCTGGGGGGCACTGGTGGCTGAGAGCAGTCTCCTTCTACCAGGCGCTGGCCCTCTCCACTTGAGCGCCCGCCCCAGAAAACTCCATTTCTTCAGCACTACCCTGAAGCTTCCTGACAGCTCCAGACAGCCCTCCCTCCTCTTGCTTGGTGACATCCCAGGCTCTGAGGGGGCACATGGCAGCTGTGCCCTGGGAATTGGGAATAGATGTGGTACCTGGACCACCTTATCGGGACCGCCCAGGAACCAAAGCTTGAGTCATAGCTGAAAACCCAGAATCCTCCAGGGAGCAGCAGGCAGGGTGCAGGAGGAGGTGAGGCCAGGAATGGATCTGACATCTGTGTGTCTCTCCTCTCTTAATCCTTGCTCCCTGCTAACTTCCCTAGAAACCCCCAGAATCCATCTAGTCTCCAGAACAGAGAAAGCTGAGCAACCCCGGAGAGCGGGGGAGGGGAGGCAGTGCGGGCAGAAGGAATGAAGGAGCCTCGAACAGTCGCTTTACCTCCTGTCTGACTGCAGAAGCCACCCAGAACCCCACATACCCACTGCAGAGCCCCCAACTTCTTCCATATCTCCGGGAAGCCTGTCTCTTCCAATCTTAGTTTCCCCCTCTATAAAGAGAACATGGAACGGGGTGGACCTGTGGACCTGTGAGGCCAACCTGGTCTGCAAAGTGAGTCCAAGGCAGACAGGGCTACACAGAGAAACCCTGTCTCAGGGGGGTGGGGGTGGGGGGAACAGTAACAAAACACCAAAAACAAAAAACACCACAACAAAGCACACCACAGCCTCCCTCATCTCTGGGAGGTAGAGATGAGATGACAGACACACACAAGCTAGACACTGTGTGTGCTCCATCAAAGGAATGTTACCATCACAGACCTCAGCTTGCCCCAGAAAAGTCTGGAGGTGCGGAGGGGCCGGCACACCCCTGTGATCTGGGAGGTTGGAGCAGGGTTAGGCTTGAGACCCAGCAAGGGGGACATAGTAAGACCTCACCTCAAAGGGAGTGGGGCGGGGCTGTACAGACGCACTTTCAAACAAAAATCCCCAAAGGGGTTTGGGATTGCCCCTGTTTGCTGACTCCATCCCTGTGTCCTAGGCCTGTGCCATTCTGCCACAATGGAAGGCCCGGGACCCACTGGTGGTGGGACACCTTGTCCTTGCTTTTCACCCTGAGCAGAGGAAGGCCCGGGACCCACTGGTGGTGGGACACCTTGTCCTTGCTTTTCACCCTGAGCAGACAGGCCAGGCGAGCAGGTAGTGCTTGGGCATCGCCGTGCATGCACCAGACAGCCTTGTCCAAAGACTGAAGAGTTCAGCAGGGAGTGTGGGCTTAGCTTCCACCCTGGGAGGCAGCCCAGCTGGACTAGGAATCTGGACACTCTGGTTCAAGTCCTGGATCTATTGCATGTCCACGCCCACCTGGGAAGCAGGACTCACTTTCTCTCTCTCTCTCTCTCTCTCTCTCTCTCTCTCTCTCTCTCTCTCTCTCTAAGATTTATTTATTTATTATATATAAGTACACTGTAGCTGTCTTCAGACACACCAGAAAAGGGCGTCAGATCCCATGTGCCACATGAGCCACCATGTGGTTGCTGGGCATTGAACTCAGGATCTCTGGAAGAGCAGTCAGTGCTCTTAACCGCTGCGCCATCTCTCCAGCCCAATATTTTTTTATTATTCTTATTTTATACACACTGATGTTTCACCTGCATGTATGTCTATGTGAGGGTGTAAGATCTCCTCAGACAGGAGTTGCAGACAATTGTGAGCTGCTATGTAGATTCTGGGAATTGAACTAGGGTCCTCTGGAAGAGCAGCTAGTGCTCTTAACCACTGAGCCATCCCCTTAGTGACTCACTTCTTTTTTTTTTTTTAAGATTTATTTATTATTATATGTAGTTACACTGTCACCATCTTCAGATACAACAGAAGAGGGTGTCAGATTTCATTACAGATGGTTGTGAGCCACCATGTGGTTGCTGGGATTTGAACTCAAGACCTTCAGAAGAGCAGTCAGTGCTCTTAACAACTGAGTCATCTGAGTCATCTCTCCAGCCCTGCAACTCACTTTTTTTTTTTTTTTTTTTTTTTTTTTGGTTTTTTGAGACAGGGTTTCTCTGTGTAGCCCTGGCTGTCCTGGAGCTCACTCTATAGACCAGACTGGCCTCAAACTCAGAAATTCGCCTGCCTCTGCCTTCCAAGTGCTGGGACTACAGGTGTGCGCCACCACGCCCGGCTCGCAACTCACTTCTTTACATGCCAGCAACACACAGTCTTACCTGGTGTTTCCAACCATCCACGCCAAGAGCTATGCACACTCCACCCATCCTCCCAACAGCGTTGGGCCAGCTATTATTCTATGGTTTCCATGGAAAGTCTGTGGCTTGGGGAGGTTGCCTGCCCTTCCCACTGTTGCCAGGCTAGTGGGTGTGCTCTCTGCACCCGTCTCCATCACCATGCAGGGTACCAGGTAAGCAGAGGAGGGTGCTGGCAAGCACACGGGGACTCAGGAGCCATCACATCAAGTCACCTCCTTGCCTCACTTGCAGAATGAGAAGACTGGACCAGAGACTTCCGTCAACTGTCCAAAACCCTACAGCCCTGACTGTGCAACGGGAGATGCACAGTGAGAGCGGGCCATGGACGTGGAGCCACGTGGTCAGGGGCTGCTCCTGGAGAGGACACCTCAGCCCTGAATGACGCACACGGGGCTAGAGTTCCTTTGTGCTTAAGGTTTATAACAACTGAGTCATCTTTGTAGCCTCCGGAATTCTAGTCTGAGCCGGCTGCCATTCACTCAAACTTCCAGGGCCTCTTAAACGGCAGACAGTGCGTGAGCTAAGCGCGCTCGGTCCCGTTGCTCAACTTCTCTCTGAGTGCATTTTTGTGAATGGTCAGGGATCAAAGAGTTAATAGACTCCTGATCTACCAGGTCACTGGAGTAGGAGCAGTGTAGACATGTGGTCCTGGAGTCGACTTGATAAGGAGCTGAGATGCAGTGCCCAGGGTGGGCTCCAGTGAAACCACGGCTTTGTCGTTCTCCAGGAGCCCTGCTCTGTGGGTTAATCGTGTGTCCCGGGGCTGTGGCCAAGGCGGCTGTCTCCCGGGAAGGCATTTTTCTCTGTGGCTCACCCATAATCCACTCAGCAGTTTCATCTCCTCAGAGCTTCCTTTCAGCCTCAGATATACCATGACCACCCCCACGCTGCCAGCCAGCGTGCAGGGAAGCTACAAATGAGGCCAGGGCTTGGGTCAGGGCTAGAGAAGACCCACAGGCTCACAAGACTCCCGGAAGAGAAAGCAGAAAGTTCCTTTGGGCTCAGCGTGGTTTTGGGTGACCTGGGAAGTAGTTCACTCAGTTGGTAAAGGCACTTCAGCTGCCACTCCTGATAACTGAGTTCAATCCCCAGGACCCACAGAACAGAAAAGCAACCCCTACAAGATGTCCTCTGACCTCCACAAGTATAGTATAGTATGTGTGTGCCACCCACAGATAAACAAACATATAAATCTAAAGTTTTAAATTCAACTTTTAAAAATAAAGTGGTGCCAGGCGGTGGTGGCACACGCCTGTAATCCCAGCACTCAGGAGGCAGAGGCAGGCGGATTTCTGAGTTCGAGGCCAGCCTGGTCTACAGAGTGAGTTCCAGGACAGCCAGAGCTACACAGAGAAACCCTGTCTTGAAAAAACCAAAAACAAATAATAATAAAATAAAATAAAATAAAATAAAATAAAATAAAATAAAATAAAATAAAATAAAGTGGCTTTTGGGGGCTGGAGAGATGACTCAGCAGTTGAATGTGCTCGCTGCTCTTCTAGAGGACCCAAGTTCAAGTCTCAGCACCCCACAGTGTCTCACAAGCATCTCTCTGTTACTCCAGTAGAAAATGGAAGAGTGGATTAAGAGGCAGGCAGTGGTGGCGCATGCCTTTAATCCCAGCACTTGGGAGGCAGAGGCAGGTAGATTTCTGAGGCCAACCTGGTCTACAGAGTAGGTTCCAAGACAGCCAGGGCTACACAGAGACACCCTGTTTCGGGGGAAAAAAAAAAAAAGAAGAAGAAGAAAAACTATAGAAGGAATCATGAAGGAAATGATCAAAGGATTTATCAATAAACACTCCTGTATTTTTGCCATGAATTTGCATCATAACAACACCTCATTCTTACAGTTATTACTATTACTGCCATATTGTTTGTTTGCAACACAAGGGATTGACCCCAAGGCTTCACACAGGTCCTGACACACTTGGCCTCTGAACTATACCCCTAGACCTATAGACTCACTATAGTACATTTATTCCTTGTGGGAGGGCACGTGCACACAGTGCGCATGTGGAGGTCAGAGGACAATGCTGGGAGTCACTTCACTTCTTTATACAACATGGGTCCTAAGAATTGAACCCAGGACCTTCGTCTTGAACGCAAGTGCCTTTACCTGCTGAGCCATCTCATTGGTCCAATAACTTAAAAACCTACTGAAATGTTTAGGAAAACCTATCAAGACCTGCCCCTAAAATAAAAAAAGACCGTTCCCTTATAGAGAGGTCCAAGTAGAAAATGAACGCACGCCAGGCGTGGTGGCGCATGCCTGTAATCCCAGCACTTGGGAGGCAGAGGCAGGCGGATTTCTGAGTTTGAGGCCAGCCTGGTCTATAGAGTGAGTTCCAGGACAGCCAGGACTACACAGAGAAACCCTGTCTCAAAAAAAAAAAAAAAAAAAAAAAAAAAAAAAAAAAAAAGAAAGAAAGAAAGAAAAAAAAGAAAAGAAAATGAACACACGAGACATGTGGAACACTAGCTGACAGACTGCCAGTTTCCTCCCTGTGGTGATTTTTGTGTGAGGAAGGAATGGCGAAATCAGTCCCGCTGTATCACTGTGAGCACACCAGACAAATGGCACAACAGAGGGGACAGAGAAGCCTCCAAAAGACCAGGGTCACCTGATCTCCTCACCACCAATCCCAGAAGGCATCTTGGCCATTTACTTGAAGGATAGCCACCCACTGACAAGGCTAACATGGTGACTTCTCACCCTTGGGGGCCAGTCAGCTTCATGCTGGTCAAGGCTTCCCTGCATAGTACAGAACCACAGGGCATGAAGCGCTGAGCCATTTCGACCCCCAACACCCTGGAGACAGGACCACTGGTGTCCCCCTGACCCAGGGAGGGGACAGAAGGCACATCCGGCCCCGGTGGCTCCAGTGCCTCTGACCTCGGTAACTATCCTAGCAGGCTAAAAGGAACTCTGTGGCCCTCCTTTGGCTATCTACTGAAGCAATGGGTCCTGTGCTGCCTAGTTTTATGTCAACTTGACACAAGCTAGAGTCGTCAGAGAGGAGGGAGCCTCAATTGAGAAAAATGCTTCCGTAAGACAGGGTGTGGGCAAGCCTCTAGGGGACTTAATTCATATTGGAGGAGGAGGGCCCAGCCCATTGCAGGTGGGGGTGGGTTCTATAAGAAAGCAGGCTGTGTAAGCTAGAGAGAGCAAGCCTGTACTCCAAGGTCTCTGCATCAGAAACCTCCAGGTTTCTGCCCTGTTTGTCCTGACTTCCTACAACGATGAACAGAGATATGGACGTGTAAGCCAAATAAACCCTTTCCTCCCCAAGTTATGTGGGGTCATGGTGCTTCATCACAGCAATAGTGACTCTAACTAGGTCAGTTCCCAATAAGCTGGAATCCCCCTCCCTCCCCCCCCCCCCGCCCCCAGGAGTCTCACTGAGAGAAGAAAAAGGCTGAAGCCTGGTGCCAGTGAGATGGGGAAGTTACGAAATAATGGTCTGGCTCAGGACCTGCAGGGCAGTGGTGGCGCACACCTTTTAATCCCAGCACTTGGGAAGTAGAGACAGGCAGATTTCTGAGTTCGAGGCCAGCCTGGTCTACAGAGTGAGTTCCAGGACAGCCAGAGCTATACAGAGAAACCCTGTCTCGAAAAAACAAACAAACAACGACGAAATAATGGTCTGAATGAAAATGGTCCCCTAGGCTCATAGATTTGAATGCCTGGTCACCAGGGAGTGGCACTATTAGGAGATGTGGCCTTGCTGGAGGAAGTGTGTAACTGGGGATGGGCTTTGGGGTTGCAAATGCTCAAGCCAGGCCGAGTGCCTCTCTTCCTCCTCTCTGTGGATCCACATCTAGAGCTCTCAGCTACCGCTCCGCTCCAGCATCGTGTCTGCATGCTTGTGGTACATGCTTCTCACGTGACAACTAACGGACAGACCCTCTGAACCTGGAAGCCAGCCCCAGTCAAATGCTTTCCCTCATAAGAGTGGCCATGGCCGTGGTGTCTCTTCCCAGTAACAGGACAGCGAGGAAGACAGTTCTCACAGCTAGTCAGACCCCTTGTGAGGGAGACCACAGTGGGATAAAGACGGTGCAGAAGGGGTGGGGGGAGGCCCATCTCAGCCATGATGGCTTAGCTGTGCTTAGTTCTTGCTACTATTAATTCTGAAACCCAAATGTCATGTCCGCACAGAGGATGGACTCTGAGGGTCACTAGATCTCTTTATTACTCTTCCCAAGGTGGCCACACTGAATAAATCCCCCGCTCTGCTTTTGTATGGTGTCTGTTTAATTGAACTAAAGAGGATGAATGATCGTCTAGCTTGTTAAGGTTATCACAGTCCAGTCTCTGACCCTAGCGTCTCCACAAACAACCTCTGGAAGATGAACTCATGGACCACGTGGGCTGTGACAGGTGTCACGTCTCACTCACTCACTACCTAGTTTAGCCTATTAGGGGTGTCCACCTGGCAAGCCTACCTGCCGTCTCCAGCCAAACTTTCTTTCCCACGGCTCACCAGTAGTTAAGAGCACTGGCCGCTCTTATAAAGGACCTGGTTCCAATTCCCAGCACCCACATAGCAGCTCACAAGTGTCTGTAACTCCAGTTCCAGGAGATCCAACGCCCTCTTCTGGACTCTATGGGCACTGCACACAGGCATGCAGGCAAAACAACCATATGTATAAAATAAAATGAATCTTAAGTAAAGAAACACATCAGACAGAACTTACTTTAAGAGAAAAATGGCCCAGAGTGAGACCTGGTGGCTGCTTTCCTAGAACTCATTTTGCCTGTCAGAATGATTGATGGGCTCCCTTTTTATTTTTTTATTTATTTTTATTTCTTTAATGCTGAGAATTTAGCCTAGGGCCTTGTGCATGCTCGGCAAGTGCTCTCCCGCTGAGCTACATTCCCCAGCCTGGGACATCTCTGTGTGGGCCTCTCCAGAAGCAGGGGGAGCTTTACGGGATGCCCAGGACTTGCCTCCAGTCGGGTGTTACAGGCTGGTGGCTGACACCGCGAGCCACACACCCTCGGCTTGGAGCCGCTCTCCAGCTGCGTGTGCTTCCCACTGGAAGTTCTCCATACACCCAAATGGTTTGTTTTTAAAGATGTAATTACACACACAGAAACTGGCAAAGGAAATTAGTCAAATGTGAAAGACACAGGGGAAGGGAAGCTCGGCACACTCTGTTCTAGGCTGTTAGTCTAAATCAGGCAGGAGGTGCGAAGGGCTGGCAGCCGGGCGCCAAGAGTAACAGTGGCGGCCACGGGTCCTTCCTGCCTCGAGGTGTTAGCCCAGCAGCTGGGACTCCAAGGCTCCAGAGGGAGAGTAGGTGGCCCTCCGGGGGGAGAGTGGGGGAGGCATCAAGGATGACATCCCCCGGGATCCTCACCCAGGCTCTTCCCCCCATGAGCCCACATGTCCTGTCCCATGGGCCATTGCGTCTGGCTGGGTCCTCACATTAAACCTGTGTGTCACTAACACTGTTGCCTTTTGCCAACCCCCAACTCCACCTTTTCCCCTCCCCTCAAATTTAGAGTCTCATTTGGGGATGTGGTTCCCCTCAGCTATTTGGGTCTATTAATATCTTCCTATTTTCCTATAACCGTATCTCCTTTGCAACCTCATTGTCACCTTCAAAGGGACATGTGTTAGAGGTTTGATCCCTAGCTTGGCGCTATTGGGAAGTAGGAGAAACCTGAGTTTGGGTCTCATAAGAAGCCTTTAGGTGAGTGTGGATGTCTGGAAGGGGGCCTCGGGGTTCCAGTCTCTTCCCTCTTTTTGCCCCATGGTCAGGAGGCTAGCACCTTTCACATAGCTACATTCTCCTGCTTTGGTTTGCTTCCTTGCTGGGGGAGGGGCATACAATTACAGGTTAGAATATCTAAAACCATCTGGGCAGTAGCGAGCGCCTTTAATCCCAGCACTCGGGAAGCAGAGGTAGGTAGATCTGAGTTTGAGGTCAGCCTGGTCTACAAAGTGAGTTCCAGGACAGCCAGGGCTACACAGAGAAACCCTGTCTCCTGTCTTGAACCCTGCCCCCAAAAGAATATGCAGCGCCACAAGCCAAAATAAATCTCTTCTCTCTATATACCGACAGTGGAAAGCTGGCCCACAGGAGCTGCTTGTCTTCATCTGTGTCAGCAACTCCTGAGTTGTTCCCTCGTCCCCGTATCCCACGTCACCTCTCTCACCGATATAGCATCTAAGTACCACCTGGGTCCTACAACGGCCTTGCTTTAAACAATGGGAGGGGGCTGGAGAGATGGTTCACTGATTAGAAGCAATGGCTGCTCTTCTAGAAGATCCAAGTTGTCTCTAACACCCCCACGGCAGCTCAGAACCATCAGTAACTCCCATCTCCACGGATCTTCTGGCCTCTCAAGGCATAGAACCAACACGGTGCACAACCAAAACAACCACACACATTAAAAACTGAGCGGAAGCTTTTGAAAATGTTCCCACCTAAAACAAAGGTCTTGATCAAGGTGCCTTTTCAACTGCACCCCCCCCACTATCCCAGGCTAGCCTCAAAGGCTAGGATAGCCAAGGATGGCCTTGAGTTCCTGACTGTCCCACCTTTAGCTCCCGAATGCAGGCAAGCACCGGAGACGTGTGCCAGCATGCCTGGCTTGAACAGCAGGTCTCTTAAAGTTGCACAACTTCATGTCACAGCTACTCTCTCTCTCAAGACTGAAGTGTTCGGAACCCACCAACAGTGGGCTATCTGCCTGTCTCTTCTCCTGTGCTATGCATAAGCATGGAGAGGAAATCTAACAGAACCCAAGTACCAAGCAGAAAAGAACTATTTCCCTGCGGAAGGTCAAATGCCCGACTCCAGGTTCAAACCCAGCACTTGGCATTTCTAACCTCCCTCCTCACCCCTATGCTCCAGGCACTGCCGACAGTCACACCCTACTTTTCATTTGTAACTGTCCAGCGCTGGCCCATCCCCACTGCAGAATGAGACACAAGATCAGCCTTCGAAAGGGCCAATTTTGTGAGTAGATCCTCCTCCCCAAGGATGACAGAGATTTTATGTTACTGGGGCAAAGCATTTTTTTTTATAATAGGAACAGAACAGGAGCCGAATGGTTCTTTTATGCCCCTTCCCCCACGTCTCCAGCCTCCCACTGCAATCCACTCGAATACAACTTAAATACAAGTTATTCAGTCTCTGGGTGGTGTAAGCCCAGCCATGGTGCAAGGAGAATTTGTAGGGACGAAAGATTTCTCTCTAGGGAGCCTACTGCTGTCTCCGGATACCCAGTGCACAGCGTGGCTCCGCCCTAGCTGTATTAAGCCACGCCTCCGCAGCACGTCACCATCTCTGGAGCACCAAGCTAGGGAAGCCCACGCAGTCAGGCAGGGAGACTGAGACCGGTTTCAGGCAGGGCTGGGAAGAAGAAAGGTATTTAACTGCTCACATACCTTTTCAAACAGGACTTTCCAGTGCTGGTAGAGAGGGAGGCCATGCGGGAGAGGAAGAAGAGAAAGAAAGGCACTTGTCACCAAGGTTTCTGTAGACCCCTGAGGTTTCTGGGGTCATCACCTCCCAGCTGTTGCCCAACAGTTAGAAGCAGGCTCAGGGGCCCACCAGAAGAAACCTGAAAATTCCCCGTGTGAGCGAAGGCAGAACACGCACGATGCGGAGTGAAAATGGGGTATTTGTGGGGTGGGACAGTCAGATGCAGGAATGAGAACACGGACGATTCCCAACCGGGAATTCTGATAACTTCTGCAACCGAAAGGTCACGTCTACATCTACTCCCGGAGTGCTTCAGACCCTGTCTGTTGGAGGGCTCTACTCAGGGGACTCAACCCTGTTTGAACACTATTACCTGCTTGATTGTGTGTGAGGGTGCTCCCCAATATGCTTCCAAGACTGAGTGTAAGTACTGAGATACATAAGACTCTCTCGGGAGTTAGGGCCAGGAGAAAGTGACAGGTTTAGTCACGCAGCCTCGGGAGATGTTAGACTCCCGGCCCATTCAGATTTGCTGGCTGTGGTTTTGTAGGTTGGGTTCCTGGCTTAATTTTACTCCCTACCCTGAAGGAGGGACAGGTCAGAGGCAGGGTGCCGGGAGGGAGTAGTTTTATCAACTCTAGAGCCCGGGGCTTTCCAGATCCTACCTCGCCTCCCAGGACAGCAGACCAGAGATCTAAGCCGCAGACGGCAGGAAAGCCCTCTGGAGTAGCCCCTCCCTAGCCTGCCCCAGGGGACCGTTCCTGGCACCGACGTGGTCAGGGACTCCTGAGCCCCCTGCTGGGAGCATTTCGTCCCAGCTAGCTCTTCCGGCTCTGGCTAGGTTCGGGGACTGAAATCAGTTTGAATTTCAATCAGTGTCGCGACCAGGCTGACGCTGGGCGGGAGCTAATCTGGCAGCCGAGAAGGGGTCTCTAGACCGGTCGGTCTGCGCTGTTCAGAGACTGGGCATCTGCGGCGCCGGTGCCTTCCCCGGGCTTGCAGAGTCCGCAGGTCGCTGAGGGGAGGGGAGGGGGAGTCACTACAGTGACGCGGCCGCCTCTGCAGGAAAACGCCGTGTCCCGGGCACTGCACCAGCCGCGGGGAGGGGGCTCGGCAGCCGACAGGTTCCCGGCGCAGTGGCCGGGGGCTGTGTCCCGCAGTGAAGCCGCGGGAACCCGAGCGGGGTGGGGTGCGCGCGCTTGCATTTGGGGGAGACCCATCTCTCCTATGCTCGCCCCCCCCCATCCCGGACGCTCCGGTGACATAACCTTGAAGCCTCCAAGTTGTCTCCGGGGTAGGGAGCTGAGGCTGTGGCGTCTCCTCGCGTGGCGCCCCCCAGAAAGTTTGAGGGGCACAGAAGGGGGCACTCACGTCTTCTGGAGCGGCGGGCAGTCGCTCTTCGGCCTCGGGCTCCAGCTCCTCGATGCGCTCCGCCTCGGCGCAGGCGGCCACTGCGGGGCCGGGGCTGGGGTGCTCGCCCATGGCCCAGGCTGCGGCGCTCGTCCCGGGGCGCCGGGCTAACTTTGCGCCGCCGCGGCCGTGCCGCTCCAGGAGCTAGCTGCGCGCCTCGCCGCCTCCGCGCTCGCCCCCATGGCTCTGCTCTCCCCGCCGCCCTCACTGCGGCCCCCGCGACCCCGGGGCGCTGGGCCCCTAGCCGCCAAACTTCTTAGCCTCTGTCGCGGGCCCGAGGCAGGGCGCCCTTGGGCCAGCCCGGCCCTACCGCTCCCCGCGCTCCTTCCCGCTCCGCGCGGCCCCCGCTCTGCGCGCGAGCCTCCTCCTCCCCACGGACTCCTCCGGGGTGGCGCGCGGCGGGGGCGGGGCTGCTCGCGGGGCCCCCGCCCCCCAGGCCGCCCGCGGGGAGGGAGGGAAGGAGGGAGGGCTGGCGGCCGCGAGGCGAGCGGCAATCCGCTGCTCCTCCGGCCCGGGGATGGGGACTGCGTTGCCCTCAGCCTACTCAGCTCGGCACCGGGTTAACCATCACTTGGAAGCAGCAGATTGTCTGACGGAAGCAGAAGCGAGGTTCTCCTGAAGTTGGCCACGTCAGGGTTAACTAAGACTGAATCGAGAGCGAGATGTGAGAACTGGATTCCACCAGCCACCTTGAAGACCTCTGTTCGCTGTGGTCTTGGATTCTGGGAGGTCTGGGAAAGCCTAGAGATGAGAGAAAAGTCAGGTGGTCTGGGACCCCAAATGCTAACCTTTGCCCTATCTCTCTCTCTCTAGAGCTGTATGCCCTGCTCGGGTTTCTTGACCATGTTGAATCCAGGAAAGTGTCCTGTGTGACGGGGGCTTTGGGGGGGAGGGGCGGAAGGGTTGGCGGGGGAGGGGGGTCTAAAACTAAAAAACAGGAATGAAGTTAGCAAAGCAATAAAGGTTCTTTAAAGGAGAAAAGTGGGGGGGGGAGTTTACCTGTGGGAAAAGCGATCTTCCCACACGACTATAATTTGTGCCAGGGCCCGGGCTCGGGTAGACGCTCCCCAAGGGAGGCTCGGGGGCTCATTCCTGGTTCAACCCCCCAGGCAGCCTACATACAGAACCAAAGCCCTTTAGCCTCTCCGCATCACCATTACCTCTCTCGACGTTCTGTCAGAAGGACCTTTATTTTATTTTATTTTTTCATTTTCAGAAGTTGCAATTAACACCTTCATTTTCATAAGGCAAATGTAACTACATCGTGCAACCCCAGGATCCAACCTGTGACCGTCTCGCCCAGCACTGACTACTCCCCTTAAACACAGAAGAAAATCAGTTCCATTCTAATTAGGTGAGTTTGCAACAGACACCAATTTTCATCTCGGTTTCAGAAAGTGTGATCATTTCAACTATTTTTGTTTCTCGCCACCCCTCCCCCATCCCTACTCTACTAACAAGTCAAGATCCTGCCAAGATTTCCTTGTAAATAAAACTGCCTGTATGGGGGTGTGATTTTTGAAAACCGCCTTCAGGGGACAGAAGAGAGGCTGAATTCTTTCTGAAAAGAAGCCTATTAGGATAAGCAGCTGCTGGGGCGCTGAGGGCCAGGCCAGGGTCCCCCGCCTCTACCACCCCTGCCACCGTTGGCTTGACATAACATGAGCGGTGCAGGCTCCATTACATTCAGACCTGTGCGGCACAGCTGGCTCTGAAAGCCTGCTTGCAGCGGGATTGGAAAGAGATAGGTATATGGAAGAGAAAGCCACTCTGCTGAGGTGTCCAGCACCCACTGCCCCCCTTCCTCGCCCCCCCCATCCCTCACACGCCTTCTCTTCTCCAGCTCAGGGACAGCTCTTAGCAACAGATCCTACTCAGTCGCCCCCCCTCATGGGGAAGTTACCTTTGCACTGCTGAACATTTGTTGAGCTCTTACTAAACACTAGGGGAGATCTCTGAGGTGAGTAAAAGACAAACCCTGTCCTCCCTAAATGGTGTAACTTGGTGTGCATGTGGAGGTGGCGTGGGGGGGGGGCACTGCCATGTTCAACAAGTCTTGGATTCCACCGCCACTCAGGAGTCATACAGGCTGAAAGGAAGAAGAGGGGTCCTTGTGGATCCAGGAGTTCTTCCTGAAGGAAGTGCTTCCACAACCGTGTAGCCGGTGACACAGCAGTCCAGGCAGAGGGGACAGCATTGCAGGATGGAAGGGATTTGGCATGGTTGGAAACGAAAAGTACAGCATGAGTAGAAGAGTCCAGCCGGGAGGGGGCCGTGACAGGGCTGCTAGTTTCCCGACAACGGTGTTTGGATTCCACCTTAAGGGCATGGGGAGACATGATCAAGACAATAATACTTAAAAAGATCCCTCCTGCTCTGAAGCAGCGGGAGGAGCCTTTAGACCCAGCTGCTTGGGAGGCTGAAACAGGGGGGTTATTTGAGCCCTTGTGATGTTGTGTATTAGAGGCCAGGGCAATACAACCCCCATATTCTCTCTCTTCCTTCTTCCTTTTCTGTCTTCACTTTTATTTTGAGACTAGGTCACATTAAGTTGCTAAAGTTGGCCTTGTACTTTCGATTCTTACTATCTCATTCTCCCAAGATGCTGGGGGTATAGATGTGCACACCAGGCCTGGATGTAAGACGTCATCTCTCGGGCTAGTGAGATGGCTCAGTGGTTAAGAGCACTGGCTGCAGCCGGGCGGTGGTGGCGCACGCCTGTAATCCCAGCACTTGGGAGGCAGAGGCAGGCGGGTTTCGGAGTTCGAGCCCAGCCTAGTCTACAGAGTGAGTTCCAGGACAGCCAGGGCTACACAGAGAAACCCTGTGTGTGTGTGTGTGTGTGTGGGAAGCACTGGCTGCTCTTCCAGAGGTCCTGAATTCATTCCCAGCAACCACGATGGCTCACAACCATCTTATAGGAAGATCTGACGCCCTCTTCTGGCAGGCAGATGTATATGCAGCTGAGCACTCATACATTAAATTAAAAAAAAAAAGGCTTCGTCTCATTCATATATAAATAAAAAGGGGCTGGAGAGGGCTGGCTCGGCAGCACAGGCTGCTCTTCCAGGTAGCTATGATTGACTCCTAGTATATAATAGTGGCTCAAAACTGTAACTCCAGGTTATCTGACACCCTCCTCCGGCCTCCATGGGCTCTGCACACACATGATATACAGATGCACGTGCAGGCAAAACATCCACACACATACGATAATAAATAAATCCTTCCGACTGAGGTTCAGAGGTCTCATGAGCATCAGCAGTTAGAACAAGGGGGAGAAGGACCCCAGAGTACTGCTTCCTGCCCTGGGAACAGGTGCTCAACCTTATCACTGTTCCCCCAAACCTACTAGGAAAGAACCCCGGGGAGGGGGGGCTGGTGAGATGGCTCAGCGGTTAAGAGCACTGACTGCTCTTCCAAAGGTCCCAAGTTCAACTCCCAGCAACCACATGGTGGCTCACAACCATCTGTAATGTGATCTGACGCCCTCTTCTGGTATGTCTGAAGACAAATACAGTGTACTCATATAAATAATAAAAAAAAAAAAATCTTTAAAAAAGAACCCTGGGCTCTCCCCCAGGAATCAGCCCTTCAGGAAATGACTATTTAGAGTTGGCATCTGTTAAGACCATCTGTATCACCCAATCTCTGCACCCCGGAGTCTACCCTTGTGTCCCGTATCCTCGGGAATGCCCCGCTCCACCAGACAGCCTGACCCATCCCTTAACCCCGCGGGAGTCTGCAGCTACGTAGCATGTGCCCAGCACGTGGGAGCTGTAGCCTGCAGCCAAGCCTAGAACCCTTCAAGAGATAATGGGCTGGTGGTGGCCCAAGCCTCTAATCTCAGCCCTCTGGAGGCAGAGGCGGGCAGATCTCTGTGAGTTTAAGGCTAGCCTGGTCTATGTAGTAAATTCCGGGCAAGCCCAGGCTTAGTGAGACAGTGACTCTGTCTCCAAAGGCAGACAGGTGGGCGGAGGTTTGCTGTGGTTCACACTTGTGGAGGTCCAGGATTGATTGGGCCGATTGCTTTGGGGCTACGGTAAGGCAGCCCGATGGATGTTGCAGGGGATGTGGTGTAAAACGGTATCCCTAATGCCTGGGAAGAACGAGAGGGGAGAATGGGCTCCTGCAACCAGAGACCAAGCCCGAAGGACGCAATGACCTGCCTAAGTTCCCGGGAGCTCCAAGCTGGGATCAAGCCTTTAATCCACGGACCGTTGGGGAACTTTAATTATCCGAATCCCAGCACTGGCGAGAAGGGCTCAGACTGGATGGAGAGAAGTGCTGAGATGAACCTGAGGACGGGGCAGCGTTGGGATGGAGTGTAGAAGGCTTCCTGCACGGAGGGGACAGCCGTGGTCAAGAAAGAGGCAGACCGGGACAGAACACCGCTCAGTGGCTGGGCACAGCGTATGGCTGGTGAAGCCGGAGAGGAGAACCACATTGAGAAAGTCCTTGAATGCGGTCTGAGGAGGCTGGCGCTGGCCCAGCCGTCGATGGAGAAGCGGTCAGCTTCCGACCCACGCAGCACTTTCGGAGGATTAAGCCGGCAGCTGCTCAACAGCACCTTCCAACTAACGCGGAGAGAGTGTCCATTATTTGCCAGACCCTGGCCAAGGTGCTGAGATTACAGACTGTTAGGAAAAGAAACAAGCCTGGCTCCTGGAAGAGCATTAGATAAGCTTCTAATGACAGCCCAGTGACGTGATATACGGCAGGGAGATTGTCAGCCGGCTGTCTCTTAAACATACCCTCCAAGGGATGACAGCCGGGCCCCAGAGCTAGAACAACCTGGCTGTCATGGAAAAACCAGAAGGGGCTGAGAGTGGGGCTCATCGGCTGAGTACAGGCCTAGTGTGCATGCATAGACCCTGGCCTCCAACCCCTGATCGGAAGTGGGGAGCCAAGAGGGACCGCCCTCCCCCCCCCAGGGGAAGGGGGACAGGAAGAGGCAGGGAAGCAAGCTGTTTGTTTGTGGATACCCAAAGCTAATGAGAAGCCAGGAACATTAAGGGCTATAATTAACACCCAGAGCAAATGGCAGGCAGCACCCAGAAGCAGGATAAAACCGGCAGTCTTTCCTCATCATAACCTCTTACAGGTGGGTTCCCTGTCTTCTGCGCCCAGAGTCACACCCCTTCCTCAGCAAATCTAAGCTGACCCTAGCAGCGCACCTGTAGCTCCTGTCTTCTGAGAAGCAAGCCAGCCCTGCTTCGCCCGCCTGAAATGAAGACATGAGTTATTTTTGACTGAGATCCAAGGCTCAGCCCTGAATTCTTTTGTCTTCCAGGAATCCCCGAGTCATGTTTGAAGTCTGCAAGCCCAAACAGCAGACCTAGCTCCAGGAGGGGGCGGTCACTTGGAATCCAACCACCTCCAGCCCCAGCTCCGGCGTGGCATTCGCTGTCTGTGAGATCAAGCGGAGCAAGGCTGCCAAGTGGAGGTTTTTTTTCCCCCCCTTTCCTTTCGTCTCTTCACCCCAGGGCCCTCACTTTTTTGAGCAACTTAAATCGTTATTGAAAGATGTCTAGGTCCGCAGACACCAAAGCCTTTCAAAGAGAGGTTTGGACACCCAGTGGTTGAGCTCAAAAAGGCCCAGAGGAAACTGCCAATCCCAAGATGGATCTAATCAGGCATTCAGCTCCCCTGCCAGCTGCTTCGCCTCGCCTCACCTTCCTGCCCTGCCCTCTCCTTGGGACTCGGCTGTTCCCCAGGGTCCCACTTCTGGACCTGGACACCTGGTTGCACAGTGGTTAGGCACACTGTTAGATGAAGGTCCTGCCCATGTTGCCTCTCTCTGGTGAAAACCCTGTTCCTCAATCATCCCGCCAAGACAGGCCGGCCCTTCCTTCCCTCTCTGAAGCTCTTCCTTCCTTCCTTTGACCTTGCATTCCGTTAATCTAAGTTTTATCTTCCTGATACCAGTATGTGCATCCTTGGAAGGAAATTACGGCTTACTCAATTTTCATCCATCACAACACACGAGGCTCCACGCGGTGGAAGCCAAACAAATGTCTGCTTAATGAAAAACAGAGCATGCCTCGCTTGATATGACACAAAGTCTAATTACATAGTTATTGCTCTCAGCCTCCAACAAAAGACAGGTTTTATGTTATGGAGAAAAGATGGTTCTGCATAATAATACTGAAACACTCGCAGGCAAGCACCTTTATTTCAACGTATTTCCTCATTTGTCATTTCAAGTCATCCCCAGAAAGACCCAAAGAACAGATACAATGGCCTCCGCTTTACAGACGGGCACTTTAAGATCCCTGGGCCTGGAGGAGGTTTGAACACCCATTCCGGACATCAGATTGCTCCTTGTAAGAGGTAAAGTATATATAGGCTTAGCACAGAAGGCTCGATTCCTAACCCTGCAACAAAACTAAGCAAACAACTTAATCAATAAACAGTACAACCTCCTGTCCGTGATGGTATAAATGCCCTTGGTCTTAACCAGCTCTTCCAGTGAGGCCCAACGTAATCAAATAGGATGATGGTCTAGCTGCAGGCTCGCAGAAGTCAAGACACTTAGGGAGCAGCCCTGGCCTGTGGAGCAAATACCAGTCTACTTGTCTGCTTCTTGAAGGAAAGAAAGGGAAAAAAAGTCTGCGGTATCTCACTACGTAGTGTAGTACAGACTGGCCTCCAACTCCACACCCTCCTGCTTCAGCCTCTGCAACGGCCGGGCTATCTGTGCATACCACTGAATACTGGATTGTGCTTCGTCACCATCTCTCTCACAGTCTCCCTAGGCTAGCCTTGACCTCACGATCAAGCCTCTGTTTTGTTTCTCTTAGATGCTATGTGTGGAATGACAGGGAAGGTTTGCCTTGATTTAGTGCTCACTGCCCAAAGCCAGGTACCAGGTGCCCAGCAGACTCTAGACACTGGAGTCCAGAGAGGAAAAATTGAGGAAACTTTGGAGGGCCAGTAACAGTTAGCTACAAGGTCTGTGATCAATCTTTACATAAGAAAATATTGTTCATAAGGGCAAGGATGTGATGCTGTTTATAGTGCCTTGATTGGTCCACATAGAAAGTCCACAAAAGGCTGGAGCGGTGGCACACACTTGTAACCCCAACAGTCTGGAGGCAGAATGATCCCCAACTTCATTGCTAGCTGGGGCTAGAGAGTCAGTTCAAAGGCAGTCTAAGTTATAGTGATATCCTGGACTGGGGATGTAGCTCAGTGGTAGGGTGTGTGCCTAGCATGCACCAGGTCTTGAATTCAATTGCCAGCAATAAGATCAACAACAACAACAACAACAACAACAACACACACACACACACACACACACACACACCTCTGTATAGTATGTGCTCTGCGCATCTGTTTCCCATCTCACCAGGCCTTAGGACAGCCCCTCAGAGTCAGTGTGGATGGCCTAACAGGAATTCACCAGCCTCCTTTCAGGGTGAGTGTTAATCCAGGTTTCTGTGAAGAGTGTCTTGGGGAGCACCAGGCAGGCTTTATGACAAGAAAGTAGCAGAGGCAGCTGAGGAAAACAAACACCCCGAACCTCCAGGTTCGGTCACGTGGGAGCTAGCTAGCCCTGGGGAGACTCTGCAGGCAGCAGTCCCGTGGCAGCTGCCTGAGAGTGGGCAGAGGCAGTGGGCATTAACTCTGCTTCCTCTATGTCTCATGCACACAACCCAAGTGAGGCTCTGGGGGAACTCCTCAGTGCCTATTGTAAATACCATCTGTCGCATTGCCTGTCTGGACGTGGCCTTCCTCCCTGGAAGGAGAGCGTTCATTGTTATTTATGCAGAACTCACCCTACTTGGTGCCACCAGGAGAGGGAAAAGAAAAAGCCTAGAAGAGTTGAGGACTCCAGGGACTTGTCACTTGGAGAGCAGCTGGTTGGGCTATCCATCTTTCTGGGATGGGATGTTAACTCTTAACTCCCCAGAGCTCGGCCCCAGAGACGACAAAGCGTGTATTTTAAGCTCAGCTCCATCTTCAGCTTGCCACGTGACCTTGGGCGATTTCCTCATTCTCACCTGCCTCTATTTCCTCATCTGCAAAGGCAGAGGCTGGACTAGAGGAGCCGTGGCCTGCCTCCCAGCTCTCGCTGTCTCTCTAACCCTCCCCCATCTCGTCCGCTGGCCCAGAAGCCTAATCATTATCCATCAGCCTTCCCAGACAGGACAGAGAAGCTGCAGCCCAGGATAGGATTCCTTCCTGTCTGACAGCAGGAAAACAGGTCAGTAGAGCTGGGTTCTTGTTCAAGCTTTGTCAATTTAGCCCGAGGACTCCTGGGAAGGCAAGGTTCCTTATCTCATCTTTTGTGGAACAAGAGAAAAGATCTGGAGAATTTTGCCAAAGGCTGTATCTATAAAGATAAAAGCCATGCCAAAACATGCACATTAACCCCAGCACTTGGGAGGTAGACTTTTGTGTATGTATTTTTAATTTAAATTTAATTATATCACATATATGGGTGTTTTGCCTGAATGTCTATATGTATTATATGCATGCAGTGACTTATGGAGATCAAAAGAGGGCAGGGGATCCCCCAGAACTGGAGTTACAGATGGTTGCTAGGTACCATGTGGGATGCTGGAAATTGAACTCAGGTCCTATGGAAGAGCAGCAGGTGTTCTCAACTGCTGAGCTGGTGCTCCAGCCCCTCATTTTATTTTTGAGACATGGTATCACCATGTACGTTTGATGAGCCTGGAACTGCCTAAAGCTGTAGACCAGGCTGGCCTAGAACTCACAGGCTGCCTCTGCCTTCCAAGTACTGCCATTGAAAGTATGTGTCACCTTGCCTAGTACTAAACTATTTATAAATATGTATTGTTATTTATGTGAATGTGTCCGTGTGAGTATATGCCAGCTGTGTGTTGGTACCTACGGCAGCCAGAAGAGGGCGCTGGATTGCTTAGCGCTGATGTGACAGGTGGTTGGGAGCTGTCCAACCCAAGTGCCAGGAAACAATCTCAGGTCTCTGGAAAAGAGCAGCAACCACCCTTCACCACATCTCTGCAGCTCCTGGAGGCTGTATCCCTAAATCCTGTTACCTGCACATGCCTTTCTTTCCCCACCCACCTCTAGGCTTACTATGTAGTTGAGAATGACCTTGAACTTCTGAACCTCCTGAGATTGCGAACATGAGTCACACGTGTGGTTTATGTGGTGCCGAGGCTGGAATTCTGAGCCTTGTACGTTTTAGATAGGCATCCCCATCTCTGACTTTCCTTCCAAAGCACTACTAATAAGCATCTTTCCTGGCGCTATCTCCAGACACAGAGGTTAGTGAGGCGTGGCTCTGCCTGAGTGAGGTCAGTGTGAGCTGGGAAAGACACTGACAAAACCCGAAGGTACCTAGTAGAGACAAATGAAAAACTTGTGGTGAAGCCGGGCGTGGTGGCGCACACCTGTAATCCCAGCACTTGGGAGGCAGAGGCAGGTGGATTTCTGAGTTCGAGGCCAGCCTGGTCTACAGAGTGAGTTCCAGGACAGCCAGGGCTACACAGAGAAACCCTGTCTTGAAAAACCAAAAAAAAAAAAAAAAAAAAAGAAAAAGAAAAACTTGTGGTGGCAAAGGGGTCCAAGGTGATCAGAGCTAAATCGTAAAGGATCTACAAGTAGATGGGACTTGAGGTGTTCAGGACAGAAGGAACTGCATGTACCCAGAAGGTGGGGCTTTGTAAGAACTGTTTGGTGTCCTTAGGGTGGCTGTGACACTCTGGGAGTCTAGGTTTTATCTCTCAACCCCTTTAGGATAATCCAGTGACCACAGGAGGTGTGGACGAAAAAGGATTATGGCTGATAATTCAGTGTGTCCATCCTGTCTGTGGAGGGCGCCGCCAGCTAATGACTAAGGAACAAATCTATCTGTTCTCTGAATGCAATCAGCGAGGCAGGCTGGAAGCAGGAGGCTTGCTCTGATGGTCCCTGTTGACCCCCGACTTTCCAGCCTGGTAAACCACCAAGCTAGGTCAGGAGAGGAAACTGGTCTTGTGTAAGACAGGACCCAGAGGCTGCAGTGGGCAGTCTCAGTTTCCTAGGCATTCGCCCCTGTGCGGCAGGAGCGTGGAACACGTGATCAGCCCTACAGCTGTGGCAGCCGGCTGTGCCTCCTCGGGGAGCTGTCCAAGTCCTCTGCAGAGCTGGAGTTAACCTGTCCCTTCTCCATGAAGGACGTCCTACAGCGAGGATGCGTGTGCTGTGCCCAGCTCCTCCATCCGGTTGCCGTGGCTCTGTTCTGCATCTCCTGGCCTGGCTCTGCACACTCAAACACACACACACACACACACACACACACACACACACACACACACACACAAGAACTGTAGCGGAGGGAGATGCTTGCTTCCGAGAGCTCATTAGCTCTGAGCAGCTCCGTGGGCAGTGAGCTACGGGGTTAACCAGGCTAGGGAAAGCCTGGGAAGCTCCAGTAAACATTCAACTGGCTTGGTTTGCTGCAGCAATTTATATCCAAGAAGGGGGCGGGGGCACAAGTCAGGGAATTACCAGGAACGCTGGAGGACTGAAGGAAGGAGCACGTTTGCCAGATGGTTCCTGGAGCACAATGATATTTGCAGAAGGACGGTCTGCAGTGGGCGCTCCTTTTACCAGAGAGCAAAGGCGTCCGCTGAAGGCTCATTCATTATCCCAGGGTTGTTAGCGAGAGGCTGGTGGCTTGGAACACACCCACGCTTGTCCTTGCTTCCGAAAACCTCAGTGCTGTGACTGCCTAAGGCTGAAAATTTCAGGACCCTGCTTCTCTGAAAGCCTCCTGGTTCTGCTGCTTTGACACCTGCCACCTGTATCTTTTTTCCCAACTTGAAGCAGTAAATCCATGTTCCCTACTGCCTGCCTTCATTGCCTCCTTAACGTAACTGAGGAGGTTCAGGGAACCAGCCAGCACAGCTGGGGCTCTGATGATGGGTTTGGCTGTGTTGCTGGGGCAAGAGAGGTGGTAGGGGTGAGGCTGGTGGGCTTACAAATAGACATCTGGAAAGGGATTCAGAGGTATTCACTGTGCTAACGCAGGACATTCAAGAGTTCATCGCTTTTTCTCAAATCATGCATGTATCTTTCTTCATTAAACTATAGGATTTAAATAGAGACTTGGTGGGTCTTGGCTTTGCCACCTGCTTCCGGTGTATCAGGGAGCGTGGTGCCAGTCCCCCCAAAGCCATCAGCGCAAAGGAATCTCCATGAGCAGAGCCCCAGTGATGACGTCATGTATCTAATGATGGTGCTTCCCTCTGCAGAAGCCAGCGTCGTAGCTATGGAGAGGGTTTGTGGAGACCGATGTCATGGTGAGAACACGTCTTAGGATCCTATAATCAGATATCTGTTTAGAATTACTTCTGTGTTGTAGTGCTATCAACAGACCTCCTAAGTGTCAAGGTGCCATTATAACACCCGCCCTTTGTTTTTTACAGCCTAGGACCACAGCAGTCAGTGTGGCATGACAGGTTTGGTGGGGAAGAAATTATTCATCTAGATGGGCTCCTGTGCTGGGTAAGGACACCTTCAGCTTATCCTCCATGAATCTGTTTCCTTGGTTTTATTTATCTATTCAGCTTGGTGCTTATTTTGGGACAGGGTCTTTTCCTATGAGTCCAGCTGACCTGGACCTCACTACCTAGCCCAGGCTGGCCCCGAACTTGCCGTGATCTTCCTACCTTGCCTTCCGAGTACCGGGATCACATGTACACCTGGCAGGCCGCTTTCTTTTTGGTGTTCAGTGTTTTGGGTGGAGCTGAAGAGCAAATGCGGGTGGGGCCCCATTTAATGCTGGCCGGCTCTGCCGCCAAGCTGCTTCCCGACCTCGCCTTTCTTTGGGACATTTGTTTGTTTGTTTGTTTGTTTTTGTTTCTGAACAGAGTTTCTCTGTGCAGTCCTGGGTGTCCTGGAACTCAGTCTGTAGAGCAGGCAGGCCATGAACTCACAGATATCTGCCTGCCTCTGCCCCAAAGGCTAGGAATGAAAGTGTGCACCACCCCTACCTGGCTTTCTTCTTCGGGATTTAAATAGGGTTATCATCATGCATCTTGCTGGGTGCAGATAAAAATGAGAAAAAGGAGGACTGGAGAGATGGCTCAGTGGTTAAGAGCACTGACTGCTCTTCCAGAGGTTCTGAGTTCAATTCCCAGCAACCACATGGTGGCTCACAACCATCTGTAAGGGGGTCTGATGCCCTCTTCTGGAATGTCTGAAGAGAGTGACAGAGTGCTCACATACACAAAATAAATATATAAATCTAAAAAATAAAATAAGAAAAGGGAGCTGGGTGGTGGTGATCCACACCTTTGATCTCAGCTCTCGGGAGGCAGAGACAGACAGAACTCTCTGAGTTCTAGGCCAGCCTGGTCTACAGACTGAGTTCCGAGGACAGCCAGGGACACACAGAGAAACTCTGCCTGGGGAAAAAAAAAAAAAAGCAAAACCAAAACCAATTTTAAAAAAAGGAGACAAGGGAAGGAGGGGGGGCTCAGGCGGTGCTCAGTAAACACCAGACAGCACATTGAACTCATGGAGTCAAAAATAAAAAATAAAGTGTCTCAGACGTGAACACACGTTGGCATCTTACTTGGATACATTCGCATTCCAAAAGAGACCATATATGGCAGTTTGAACATCTAACCAGGTAACCAGATTTGCAGTTTACAGCAGGAGGCGGCACCCTGTGGAGGGCTAAAATAGTTTCCACCAGATGACATAGCTGATGTTTTAAAGGGGAAACACGAAGAAACCATTTCCCAATACAGAGTCACAGAAGATTGTGTTTGACCTTTTCTATCTCCATCCTCGATACAGGAAGCACCCAGTTGGTGCCTAATAATGAACGTGCACTAAATACTGCCTCCTGAGACGCCCTGGAGTTGCCAAGCTGACTAGGAGCCCCTTGAAGTCCTGGAGCCACAGTGCCCTCTAGTGGAAAGAACATCCCTAGCACCCCACAGGGCCAACAAGTTACCAGGGAGCTAGCCTGGGCAATGCCCTAATGCAGAATGCAGGCAGCTACATTTTTGTTGTTGTTTTGTTTTTTTGTTTTTTGAGACAGGGTTTCTCTGTATAGCCCTGGCTGTCCTGGAACTCACTCTGTAGACCAGGCTGGCCTCGAACTCAGAAATCCGCCTGCCTCTGCCTCCCAAGTGCTGGGATTACAGGCGTGCGCCACCACTGCCTGGATTAGTCAGGGTTTCTATTCCTGCACAAACATCATGACCCAGAAGCAAGGTGTGGAGGAAAGGTTTATTGAGCTTACACTTCCACGCTGCTATTCATCACTAAAGGAAGTCAGGACCAGAACTCAGGCAAGTCAGGAAGTAGGAGCTGATGCACAGGCCATGGAGGGGTGCTGCTTACTGGCTTGCTTCCCCTGGCTTGCTCACCTTTCTTTCTTTCTTCCTTCCTTCCTTCCTTCCTTCCTTCCTTCCTTCCTTTCTTTCTTTCTTTCTTTCTTCATTTTTTTTTTAATTTTACAGATATGAGTACACTGTAGCTGTCTTCAGACACACCAGAAGAGAACATCAAATCCCATTACAGATGGTCATGAGCCACCATGTGATTGCTGGGAACTGAACTCAGGACCTCTGGAAGAGCAGTTAGTGCTCTTAACCGCTGAGCCATCTCTCCACCCCCCTCAGCTTGCTTTCTTATAGGACCCAGGACTACCAGCCCAGGGATGACACCACCCACAAGGGGCCCTCCCCCCTTGATCGCTAATTGAGAAAAAGCCCCACAGCTGGATCTCATGGAGGCATTTCCTCAAGGGAGGCTCCTTTCTATGTGATAACTCCAGCCTGTGTCAAGTTGACACAAAACCAGCTAGTATATGCAGGCACAAGGGTGTCAGAGAGTAAAGATCAGCACGTTCTCCAGGAATTCTTTTCTGAGTGTATTAGTCGGAGCCGGACATTTCAGTCGCATTTGTTCTTTACATTCACTAGGAGTTGCCAGGTGGTGGTGTGAGCCCCCTTTGTTCTAGTACTAGGGAGGCTGATGCAGGCAAGACCAAGCCTGGTCTATGTAGTGAGTTCCAGGACAGTCGGGGGTACACAGAAAAACCTGTCTCAAACAAACAAAAACAAACAAACAAACAAAAACCAAAGCAAGTCATGCAGCGTCAAACAATGGCTAATAGACAATGACTCCACAAAGAGCAGTCAGGCGTGTGCTGCCTTGGGTGGAAGCATACGACGACCTATGGCGTGCTTCCTGCAGAATCAACGGAATCCAGACAGAACTATCAACTCACAAGAACTAAAGTGATAACAGTTGCCGGGCGGTGGTGACACACACCTTTAATCCCAGCACTTGGGAGGCAGAGGCAGGCGGATTTCTGAGTTCCAGGACAGCCTAGTCTATAGAGTGAGTTCCAGGACAGCCAGGGCTACAGAGAGAAACCCTGTCTCAGGGGAAAAGAAACAAAATCCTCATTTCACAGTTGCCTAGTAAAATATTTTCAGGTGAAAGGCTGTGCTGTCTGGACTCTGTTCCAAATGAGTTCAGAGCGTGGAGAGAGCAGGAGACTCAAGGCCTCCATGCTGATTGTGGCTGAGGTTGGTGACGGGCGCAGGAGGCTTTAGGGCAGTTTACTCTTGGTTCGGATTTAGACATAACTAAAATCAATCCCTGCTAAAAGACATCCTACCTTGACTCTTCACCAAAAGGCACTCGGATAGCTCCTGCAAAAGGCTGCGCTTGCAGCTTGCAGGACAAAGCAGGTGGCTGGGGCTTGGCAGCTGCAGGATGAGGTGTTACAGATCGCTTTCATCTGACTCACCAGATGTGGTCAAAGGGAGCTGAACTGCTGATTTACAACTGCGCCCTTTGAAAGCATTTCTGTTCTTTTATTTACCCTGGCTAACAGGGTGGGAAGAAACAGACACTGGTGGACTTTGACATCCCCTCAGACCTGGGGAGCCAGCGGTTCCCGAGTTCTCTGCCTACTCCGAATCACCCCCTCTCTCCAACAGCCACTCCTGACCTATGGCCTGACAGAATGTGCCGGCCGACAGAGCCTCCGCAGGCAGAGGTGGACCGAGCTCCTGCCTCTCTCTCCCCTCGGCCTCCCTTCTGCCCCGGCCTTACATAAGCACAGCTGTATCAGCAGCCTGCCAGCTGCCAGCTCTCCTGGAAGATATTCGGCACTTTTCCTATCTGGCTAAAAATAAGTCCTGGGCTCTCCTGGGTATTTGCAGGTGGTGTGCGCGCTCTGCCATGCTGGGCTTTTCTCGGGGTAATGTGACTCAGAAATGTGGGACTGCTTATATCACGTCCTTAGGGGAAGTTCTGCTCGCTCCCTTGGGAAAGGCTCACAAGCAAAAGTCAACTCTGAGAAGAGCTTTTCTGCGGGCTCTGAAGGCCGGCGGGGACGTCTGCGGACACAGGGCAGGGGCAAAGCCTGGTTACGCTGCGAGGCTTGGTGTACAGCCGGCGGATCAAACTCCTTCCGTTTCAGAACCATCATGTTTGTAATGGGGGTGGGGGTGGTACTAATTAGGATGCTTGGTTACTATAATTAAATGACACGTGAGAACTTTAGAAATCACTTTTTATAAAATGTGCTAATTTCTTTTTTCTTTTTTTAAGACAGGGTCTACTTCAGTAACCACAGGCTGGAACTTGCTATGTAGGCCAAGCGATCTCCTGCTCCTGGCTACTGAGTGTCTGAATTATAGGTCTTTAGGCATATACCGCCACGCCTGGCTTCTTATTTTGCTTTTCTTTTTAAATTAAGATTTATTTATTTATTTAATGTATGTGAGCACACTGTTGCTGTCTTCAGACTCATCAGAAGAGGGGATCAGATCCCCTTACAAATGGTTGTGAGCCACCATGCGGTTGCTGGGAATTGAACTCAGGACCTGTGGCTTTGGTTTTTATAGAGAGAGTTTTGTTAATTTATTTTACACCAAGACAGGGTTAGAAGTTTATCTTGTACTTGGGAGGCAGAGGCAGGCAGATTTCTGAGTTCAAGGCCAGCCTGGTCTACAGAGTGAGTTCCAGGACAGCCAGGACTACACAGAGAAACCCTGTCTCAAAAAACAAAACAAAACAAAAAACAAAAAAAAGAAGAAGAAGAAGAAGAAGAAGAAGAAGAAGAAGAAGAAGAAGTTTATCTTGTAAGGTTTATGCATAAAAGGGCAGCGATGGGCTGGAGAGATGGCTCAGCAGTTAAGAGTACTGACTGCTCTTCTGAGGGTCCTGAGTTCAAATCCCAGCAACCACATGGTGGCTCACAACCATCTGCATGAGATTTGACAATAAAAAAAATCTTTGGGCTGGAGCAAGCAGAGGTCCTGAGTTCAGTTCCTAGCAACCACATCCAACCATCTGTATATCTAGAGTGTATATATATATATATATATATATATAAATCTTTAAAAATAAAATAAAAGGGCAGTGAGCAGCTGGAGGGACGGTCAGGGAGCTGTGCTGAGAGGCTTTACTGGCCACTAAACAGGGTCTTCTTGTCTACGGAGGCCACTGCAAGATCAGTGCCTATGCTGTGTCTTTCTGTCATTGAATGTTTGTGATGGAGTATCATTATTATGAGGCTCAGAGACATTAAAAAATCAAAGAAAACCCAAACTGAATTTTTGAACAGATAAGACACAACATCTAAAACAAACAAACAAACAAAAAAACCCAAAACAAAACAAAACAAAAAGGCCGGGCAGTGGTGGCACATGCCTTTAATCTCAGCACTTGGGAGGCAGTGGCAGGAGGATTTCTTGAGTTCGAGGCCAGGCTGGTCTACAAAGTGAGTTCAGGACAGCCAGGGCTACACAGAGAAACCCTGTCTCAACAAAACAAAAACAAAACAAACAAAAAAAAACCCCAAACAAACAACAAAAACAAAACAAGACACAACATCTAAAAGGGAAAGATTTGGAAAGGCACGGTGGCAGAGAGGTCAGTCAGCTTACAGACACAGTAACAGGAACTATGTAAAATAAAACAGAAAAAATTCAAGCTAATAAAAGTATCACTGAGCAGAGGGACACAAAGCGGCTGTGTGTAGTCTGGGGCAGGGCGGCTGGAGAGACGGCTCAGGGGTGAGGAGTACCGACTGTCCTGGCAGGTGACTCCAGCTCCAGGAGACCCAGTGTCCTCTTCTGGCGTGTACTCACACTGTACGTGATTTAAAAGGACAAGTCGCAGGGCTGGAGGGACGGCTCAGCAGTTAGAGCCCTGGCTGCCCTTCCAGAGCATCTTGGTTCAGTTGCCAGTGCTCACGCCGTGACTCGAAACCATCTGTAACTCCAGTTCAAGGGGAGTTGATGTCCTCTTCTGGCCTCCGTGGCCACTGCACACACATGGTGCACATGCACAGGTGCAGGCAAAACACTCCTAAACATACATGAAAAATACATTTATAAAATTTATAAATGCAAGGTCAGTGAGGAAGCTCACCACCAGGCTCTAATGATGACCTGAGCTCAATCCCGAGAAACTGGGGGTAATGCTGCACACCTTAATCCCAGAGGCAGGGGCAGGTAGATCTCTGTGAGGTTGAAACCAGCTAGGTCTAAATTCTAGGACAGCCATAGCTACACAGTGCGACCCCACCTTGAAAAAAAAACAAGACCAGCCAGAGTGGCGGTGCATGCTCACCAGACTCGGCCAGAACTTCAACTCTGAAAACTCCGTTCCTGATACAAGCAAAGGATGGCCTGCTTCCCGTTAGCAATGAGGACGATACGTGGAATTAGCGGGGATCCTGATGACTTCTGAGGGCATCTGACACAACTGAGTGCGGGTCCCCGGCTCCCAGTGAAAAGCTGGGTGTGATAACACACATCTGCAACTTCAGTGCTGGGGAGGAAGGCCAGGAGCAGAGACAGGTGGAACTCTGAAGCTCACTGACTTAGGAAGCCAGTAAACTCCAGGATTCCTAAGGGACCGTGTCTGAGAAAATAAACTAAAGAATGGATAGTGGGCAAGGAAGAGAGCCCACATGGTCCTCTGGCTTCCACACACATGCATAATTATATACTCAAACACATACCTGTGCTATATACACATCCCTACACATGCACATGTACAAACACATGCACACACACACACACACACACACACACAATTCACATGATTTTTTTTTGATCTGTCAAGTTTCAGCACTTTGGGGGCTGAAGTAGGAAAAGCATAAGTTCCAGGCCAGCCTGAACTACAACCTACACGCTGACACTGTACCTTAGAGCAAAATAAACTGACTGAGTGCTGAGATTAAGTGTTCACCATTATGCCAGGCTTAAATATTTATTGTTTAAGCTTCTATGTTTGGGGGTAGTTTGTGATGGGTAAACATACATGCAATGGTGTAACTAATACAGGTTTAAGAAAGACATGTCTCATCTCTACCATCATCCAATCTTGCACAGAAGACTCTTTGACAGCCATAAAGTCGGTGATGAATATCAGACCCAAAGCTGTCACATTCCATTCTCTCTCTCCATCTCCGATGATGGTCAGCACATGCATCTGGACTTTGGCAAACCTGTTTCTCTGCCATTAATCAGTGTGGCACCTGTGGGTATTTGACCCACGTCTGTGCTGGCCTGTATTATGTATACCTGATCTCCCTATGCATATTCACCAGCAGTTCTTGGGCCCAGGGTCAGAGATGTGCAATACTGAAATTTTGAGATGTTCTTGCCATTTGTGCTGGCTAAGAAGCTAGCCCAGCTCTCTGGGACTCTGCCCCCCTGGCCTGCAGCCTCACTGCAGTCTGGGATGGACCAGTCAGCTGTACTCTGAGAGGCTGGGGAGGGAGCAGCTCATCTTTTCCCTGGAGTAGGAGGGCAGCTGAGAGCATTCAGATATTTTGAGATGAAGCTGTTACCATGGGAATGTTTCCATATCTTTTCTCTTAATGATGGGTAGAGACAATGAGCAGCTCAGCTCTCAGAATTCTAGAAATAGGGAGAACTAGGAAGATGAAAGCCGGAAGAGCAAGTCCCTAAAAAAGGATTTCTTAGTTCAATCGGAACTGCATTGGCTACATTCTAGGTGATGTGAGGTGTTTACAGGCCAACAATTTCGTTCAAGTCGTCCATAGGGCTGTCGTCGGGTCCTCAGAGGTGAGTGGGGACGTGGAGGCAGAGTTGGTCTCCTTCCAGGCTTTGCAGAGGGGTTTGGGGACTCAAGATTGGAAACCTAGTAAGCTCAGGTGCTTCTAGATACGTTCCCATCTTGTTCTGGGCAGGAGCCAAGCTTATAGTCTCCCTGTGCCCAGGACCTCAGACGTCCCGGGTCATGTTAGCACACATTCTTGTCCTGCAAACTCAGAGCATCCTGAGCTGTCCCTTCTAACAAAGGCTCTGAAGCCAAAGCTGACCCTTAGCCCACTGACTGAAGCACCGCCCAGGCCCTCCCTGGGCGGTGGCAGCTGAGCTTCTGTGTCTCCAGGACACAAGACTTCAAAGAATCTATCTGTAAAAATAACGATCTTCTTTAGCTGACATTGTACCTGTCTCTCATAATCCCATAACCTCTTTGAAAATGATTTGTTGCCTTTTTTATTTCTTTTCACTTTTTTTTTTTTTTTTTTTGAGATGGGGTCTCTATGTATCGCTGGTTGGTCTGGAATATGTAGATTAGGTGGGCTTTGAACTCATAAGGCCAGCTGCCTTCCTGTCCTTCCCCTGCCCCATATATATATATATATATATATATATATATATATATATATATATATGTATATATATGAGACAACACTGACTGGTTACCCTGGAACCCACAGAGATCCACATGCCCCTGCTTCCTGAGTGCTGGGATTAAAGTATACACTGCCTAACCCAGGCCCATTTTCTGTTTTTTTTTTGGAAGGGAGAAAATATTTAGAGAGTCATCCTGCTTTCAAAACAAATGGGAATTTAAGAATTAATATTAAGTGAGTCAAGATCTGGAGACTGGGTATCTCTTTCTTAGCACTTTTTTTTTTTTTTTTTTTTTTTTTTGGTTTTGGTTTTTCGAGACAGGGTTTCTCTTTGTAGTCCTGGCTGTCCTGTAACTCACTCTGTAGACCAGGCTGGCCTCGAACTCAGAAATCCGCCTGCCTCTGCCTCCCAAGTGCTGGGATTACAGGTGTGCGCTACCACGCCCTCCCGGTTAGCACTTTTTACATATGTGCACATGCACACAGAGTTTGTGTGTTTGAACTTATAATGAACTTATGGGATAAAAGGGGGTTATAGATACTGCTTTGGACTTACATTAACAATCCTGCTGTAACTCCCTTTTATGTAACATCTTATTTGCTTTTGAATGAGATAATTTTTTTTTTTTATGTAAGGTATAGGTAATATAAAAAGGATAAGCTGGGCAGTGGTGGCACACGCCTGTAATCCCAGCACTTGGGAGGCAGAGGCAGGCAGATTTCTGAGTTCGAGGCCAGCCTGGTCTACAGAGTGAGTTCCAGGACAGCCAGGACTATACAGAGAAACCCTGTCTTGAAAAGCCAAAAAAAAAAAAAAAAAAAAAAAAAAAGATGAGAAAAAATAAAGTTGGAGTTTCCATTCACCGTGTGCATGCATGAATGTACGTATGTCTGCCGTGAATGTATATGATGTATGTATGTACATATGTATGTGTGAAATTGTTGGAACTTGTTTGTCTTTGCTTTATCCAGTTTGGGTGTGCAAGCATCTTTTTCTTCTTTCTTTTCTCGAATTGCAGCCACTTTTCGGTGGCAGCTCCCACTGGCTACTATCAGTAGCAGCCTAAGCTGGTTTCAACCAACACTGGTCCCTTTTTTTTTTTCTTTCCTTCAGTTTCCTGCTACCACTAGTGGAGGCCTCTGTCTCAGGCCATCAGCACCACCGTTTCCCTCTCTGGGCTCTCTCCTTTAATTGCCTGCCTCAGGGGGTGGAGATGGTGCTGTAGGTTGCTATCAGTACAGACCCCAGAGTCTCTGACTTCCTCAGTTTAGCCCTGCGGATGCTGGAGCTGGCCTTCTACATGAATACTATCAATGAGTGAGAAAGCAGCATGCAGGACGAGGGTCCCAGCTCATTCCACAACTTAAAAGCTCAGAGAGGAGTTCTGAGGCCTATGCAAATGAATCTGAACGAGCCAAGTCCCGGTCCTTCTGCCTTTGGTTTTGTTTCAGTCTTTCCCCTCCCAATATCTTAGTCATTGGGGCCACCTCAGCAGGAAAGATTTTTTACTCTAATTACCCCCACCTCCAGGCTCAATAAGATGCACTGACCATCTGAGTTTTCTAGGACAAACAGCTTGGGGTTGTTTTATTTCTTCACTCACTGAAAAAAAAAAATTGCTGGGTACTTCATGCCAATTATTGTTTTTGGGACTGAATACAAAGTGGAGATTAAGTCAAATAAAGCCCTACTCTTAGAAGGCTCACATCCAAACAGAAAGGTGACCTTCAACAAATGAAGAAATATATATAAAAAAAGAAAGAGAGGAGGCTGGAGACATGGCTCAGTGATTAAGAGACTGGCTGCTTTTCCAGAGGTCCCTGGCACAATTCTCAACATCTACACAACAGTTCACAACCATCTGTAATTCCAATTCCGGGGATCTGGTGCCCTCTTTTGGCCTCTGAGGGTAACACACACACACACACACACACACACACACACACACACACAGAGAGAGAGAGAGAGAGAGAGAGAGAGAGAGATTGAGAGAGAGAGAGAGATTGAGAGAAAGAGAGAGAAAGTAAAAAGACATGCAGACAAATACTATAGACTTAAGAAAACATTTTTTCGTGGGTTTTCAAGACAGCATTTCTCAGAGTAGCCCTGGCTGTCCTGGAATTCACTCTATAGGGCAGGCCGGCCTTGAACTCAGAGATTTCCCCTGCCTCTGCTTCCTGAATGCTGGGACTAAAGGCATGCACTACCACCTCCAACTTAAAAAAAATTAAAGGGAGAAAGCAGGCTGGTAGGTGGACACTCAGATATGCTTCTAGGGGGCTTCCTCAGATGAACCTGTCTGGGAAGCCTCCACTCAAGGGATTGATACATAAACCAAGACATGAGTGACAAGCACAAAGTAGCTTTCTTGAAAAGCACTGCAAGCAGAGAGCAGCTCTGAAATAGGCATACCATGGACTAGAAACAGTAAGAGCAGAGCAGCAAGCAAAGAGCAACCGAGGCAGGCTCATGAAGCAGGGTAGGAAAAGAAAGAAAGGATGAAAGCATGGTAGTAGCAAGCCGGTGGTTGTGAGGCAGGTGGGTTACAGCAGCTCTCAACCTATGAAATCTTCACAGGGATCACCTAAGACCATCAGAAAACAAAGATATTTACATTACAATTTATAACAGTAGCACAATTATAGCTACAAAGTAGCAATGAAGATAATTTTATGGTTGGGGGGGTCACCATAATATGAGAAACTGTATTAAAGAGTCAAAGCATTAGGAAGGTTGAGAACCACTGTGTTGCAAGATATGGCCTGTGAATCAGGAGATTGTTAATTTCTGAAAAAAAAAAACTTTTTTTTTTAAAAAAGATTTATTTATTTATTATATGTAGGCACACTGTAGCTATTTTCAGACACACCAGAAGAGGGCATCAGATCTCATTATGGATGGCTGTAAGCCATCATGTGGTTGCTGGGATTTGAATTCAGGCCCTTCGGAAGAGCAGTCAGTGCTCTTAACCACTGAGCCATCTCTCCAGCCCCCCTTTTTCCAGTTATAGTATGGCTTAGCCTTTAGTACACACCTTTAATCCCTCTGACTGGAATACAGACACACTCTTAGTACACATCTTTAACCCATACAATGAAGTTAAAGTTAGTTTGTAGAAGGAAGCAGCCATGTTTGAAAATGATATCTAATTGAGTGTCAGACAAAGTGATGAATCTGAGAAAGATTTGATAGAATAGTATAAGCTACTTAAAGGACAATGCAGAGAGAGAGGAGGGAGCTTTACCCAGACAGTTATGTTATAGACAGGTACAGAGAGAGAACAAGCTAAACACAGGTGAAGATAGAACAAGCCAGAGGAGGATCCAGAAGATAAGAGCAGATCTCCAAAGGTAGTAATGTGGCCAAGCAGAGCAATTCAGTCAGAAGCTGAGAGAAGCCAGTTTGGATCAGTCTGCTTGGAGAGGAGTTTGGGACAGAACAGTTGAGATGAACCAGCCAGCAATTATTCAGAAAGAACTAGAAAGGATGAGCATATCAGCAGTAAGCCTCAGAGGCTGAAAACATTCAAGAACTAGGTAAGACTGTATGAAAGCTAGAAGCTTCCATGACTAGACCTAGGTTAGTAGATGGAGGCAGTAAGACTTGGAGATGACAATTACATCTGACAAAGCCCTCTTTCTATCACCAGTTAGAAGGCAATGACTGTAATGGAGAGACAGATGCAGGTACGGGGCCTGGCCTGCCCAGGTCAGGTAGTATGGCTCTGAATCCTGAACACAGCCAGCAGAACAGAGGATGGGAGAAAGGCAGGCAGTGCTATGCTTCAAAGGCCTTGACCACATTGCCACACAGGAAATAGTCAGGTGGAAATGACAGTGTGAATCAACTCCAGCAGAGTCTTTTGACTTCCACATGCACACTGAAGCCCACTCACCCACATGCATATATAGACAGACAGTACACACAGTGGAAAGAGAGCACTGATTCCAGTTTTCCTCTGACTTTCATATGTGTGCCATGGCCTAAGGATGCCCCCAAAACATATATACATAATAATAAATAAAATTTTAAAAATTAAGTCAAGAAATACTTGCAATCTTGGTTTTTTTTTTCCCCCAAGGAATGAGTTACTAAGGCTAAATATATTGGTACAAGCCTGTAATTCCAGCACTTGGAAGGTGGAGACAGAAGGATTTTGAATTTGAGACCAACCATACACCAAAGTCAAAACCAGCATAGGGTACATAGCATAACACTGTTTCAAAAAACAAAACCCAAAGAATAATTTTTAAAATGTACTAGATTGTAAATCTGGAGCTGAAGGAGTTTGAAAAAAAATCAAGCTTCTAAATCAACTTCCCCAAATTCAGACTGTTAAAAATTAAAATGTTGCCGGGCGTGGTGGTGCACACCTGTAATCCCAGCACTTGGGAGGCAGAGGCAGGTGGATTTCTGAGTTCGAGGCCAGCCTGGTCTACAGAGTGAGTTCCAGGACAGCCAGGGCTACACAGAGAAACCCTGTCTCGAAAAACCAAACCAAAAAAAAAAATAAATAAATAAAATGTTAAGAACAAATATGAGGGACTAGAGAGATGGCTCAGTGGTTAAGAGATTGCTCTTCTAGGGGTCCTGAGTTCAATTCCCAGTAACCCCATGGTGGCTCACAACCATCTGTAATAGGATCCAGCGTCCTCTTCTGGTGTGTCTGAAGACAGCTGCAGTACACTCGTATATATAAGATAAATAAATTTAAAAAATAAACATAATAGAAGTAGGCTATCTATTGGTTGGCTTGTCTGTCTGTCTGTACTGAAGACTGAATTAAGGGCCTTACACATGCTAAGCCATCCATATGCTGGCACACATGTTTTTAACATTTGCACAATCACCTTGAGAGCTCTCCCTTTGCAGATCTGACCAAGCCTGTATCAGAAATATTTTTTTTCAGAAAGTTGCAACAAAGTGTAATGTGAATTCTTTTTATTTTTGTTTTGTTTTTTGGATTTGGTTTTTTTCGAGACAGGGTTTCTCTGTATAGCCCTGGCTGTCCTGGAATTCACTCTGTAGACTAGGCTGGCCCCAAACTCAAAAGTCCTGCCTCTGCCTCCCAGAGTGCTGGGATTACAGGCGTGCGCCACCACCGGCCGGCTTGTAATGTGAATTCTAACCTGCCGAGTATTACAAGCACCCATGTGTAGGCGTCCCCTGACGTCATCTCCAGCCCTTCACGGACCTGTGCTCTCTTGAGCATTCACTTGAGCAGCTTGCGTGCATCTCCCCCTATGCTGCCTGGTTTGATTTAGTGTGTCTGCACTTGTTCTGAACACATGCAGACACCTCTCCTTGTCATCACTCCCTGAGAATTTTTTTTGTTGTTGTTTTTTTCGAGACAGGGTTTTTCTGTTTAGCCCTGGCTGTCCTGGAACTCACTCTGTAGACCAGGCTGGCCTCGAACTCAGAAATCCGCCTGCCTCTGCCTCCTAATTGCTGGGATTAAAGGCGTGCGCCACCACTGCCCGGCCTCCTGAGAAATTTTTATAGTAACTATTTACATGCCTTCATACTGGAAAACACATTGTAAGCACTAGTTAGAATAAGCAGTCTGGAGTTGAGTTAAAGTATAAAGGATGTACGTGGGTTATATACAAATATATATACATACAACACACATCTTGAGCACGAGCGCGTGCGTACCCCCCCCCCAGCTTTGGTATTCATGCAAGGTCTTGGAAGCAACCATCCAAAGACACAAACAACTGTACATTTTAAGAGGCATTTATGCCGGGCGGTGGTGGCGCACGCCTGTAATCCCAGCACTTGGGAGGCAGAGGCAGGCGGATTTCTGAGTTCGCGGCCAGCTTGGTCTACAGAGTGAGTTCCAGGACAGCCAGGACTACACAGAGAAACCCTGTCTCGAAAAACAAACAAACACAAAAAAAAAAACAAAAAAAAAACCACAAAAAAACAAACAAACAAAAAAAACAAACAAAAAAACCCCACAGTTTAAATATTAAAGCCAGCACTTTCCACACACCAATCCCACCCATCTTTAAGAAGGGCTTCTCTGTCCTAGAACTCAGAGATCCCCCTGCCTCTGCCTGCTGAGTGCTGGGATTAGAGGCGTGGGCCACTGTGCCCGGCTACTTTCCACTTCTCCAAAAACTGAATTCTTCCCTGTTTCTCACAAACACAGCCATCTATTAGGCATATATATTTGAAATAACATTTTAGTGGAAACAAAGAGAAATGTGGAAGGAAAGAAACAGTTGTCTTTGAAAAGTGCATAACTGAGATAAATTTATTTGGTACATGAGAAATTCTCAGAAAACAATGAAAATTAAGGGACCAAAGATGGCTCAACAAGTAAAGGCATCTGTTTCCTGTGACTGAGGTGCTAAGTTCTGTCACCAAGACCCACGCTGTACCAGAGAGCCGACTCCTCCGACTCATCTCTGAGCTCCACATGGGCCACGGCACACACAGGCCCATGTACATACACATACACAAAATGAAGACAACTGCAATAAAAAAATAATAAGGAAAATAAAAATGAGGTGTCACCACATTTAATTTTCTTTTCAAATTTAGAATGAAAATGGGAAGAGGAAAGCGAGAGAACGAGCAGGTGAGCGGGGTTGGTGATTGGCCTGGTCACTGCTGTTGCTCAGGAAGGGTGATCTTGTGCTATCCTCCCAACATCACGGCCAAGGAGCAGGGGACCATGAGCGGCCGCCACAGCAGCACGACAGGCAGACGCTCTGCAGGCCTCTAAATCTCCTACACACACCCTACAACTCCCTTCCCACCCAATAGTCCTTTTTTTGTATAAAAAAATGTCTAAACTAAGAAAGGTAGAAACCAGTAGAACAGACTCACATCTGGACAGAGATATTTACCTCAGAAGACAAAAAAAAAAAAAAAAACAAACAAAACAAAACAAAACAAAAACACCTCAAGGTCACAGTACACAGCAGTTATTTATTTAAATACTTGAAAAGGTCAATGATGGAAAAAATAGGTTTATTGTGAGAGTTTATATTCATTAGATTTATTTTACCATTAAAAAAGTGTTGCCTCTAGGTTATCCTGGCCAGATATAGAACACTTCATGACACATGCAGCTACGGCAATGTACTACACAGACACGGCCATTATAGGACAGTTTTCACCTCAGGTGAGATTCAGCAGGGTCAGGGTGGCTTCTTTATTATAACTAAAAACATTGATAATATACAAATTGTTTACCCCATTTGATTGAAAGGGCTATAAAATGCACACTCTGACAAAGAAGCAATGTGGTGACAAAGGTAAACTCTGCTACCTGCTCCTGCCTCACACTCAGCTCCATAACTCCCTAGGTTCACGATGGCTTTGATGCCGGCCTACCGTAAGTGACAGAAACAGAGTGGTTTTGGAAAGCTGACCTTGACTCCTGTGTGATCTTAAAAATGGAGAGAAACGGCTATAGAAGCCAAAGGATCGTTCTGAGTCACCTTGAAATAAATATGCAATGCCTGAGTAAACACAATCTCTGGGTGACTGAAACCTAGCAGGTGGGCCAAGTGAATGCTGTAACACTACTGTAGAAAGGTCTGGAAACACCATTTCTACAAGTCAGCTCGAGAAACCATCTTGCTTGAATATGTACATTATTTACAAAATATTCCCTTTTGGCCTCTGAAATTTAGCCACTTATATTTGGCTACTAAGATGTTTTCTTTCCACATGCCAGCCAATACTGCGGTCATCACTATGAGTAAAATACTCTTATGCATGAATTACAAATATTAATAAAGTAACTCTCCATGTATAAATATCTCAATATTTCTAGCAGAATTTAAAGCATTCAGAATGTACATAAAGTATGTGTTTTGGTAGGCCGGTTCTTTTCCTTAATCATCGCTGTTTCAACAGTGCTTTGTACATAGCAAAGCCCACGACTGCGAAGACAGTAGCACCAAAGCTTGCTCGAAGCCAGAATGTTGAGCTCTTGAGGTCAGCTTGTGTCACGTGCCTACAGTCAGAAAAGAGAATTAATATTTAAAATATTATTAGTAGGAAAAAGTTACAGCACTCATCTAACTATCTATCTGGGGGAAGTATTACACACTTGTCAGGCTAATTGCATACAGTAATGCTTACCCAAAGCATTGATCAATATGGCTATCCATACAATACAGACATCAGTAAAGACAAATGTCTTTACAATTAGCTACTACTCGGAAGTTACACCTAAAATTTTATATATTTTTGTCACATGGGAAATGAAGTCAGATAAATCAGCTGAATACTTTTTAATGTCACCATAGTCCTTCAAAATGAGAATTAGGCTGGAGTCTCCCATTTTTAGGGTCACATTCATGGTATGTGAGGAAGATACCTCTGTCCTCAGGAATCAAAAGCTATCTTGTAAGCAGTTAATTGACAAGTGACAATACTGTCTCAAGAGCAATGAAATTAACCCCCTCTATGAAATTCCAAGGAGGCAGGGAAGATTGACCAGTTTGCATTAGTTTGGTTACCAAAAACTAAACCCAACAAACCTTGATGTTAGTCAGACAGGCAGTGATAATGACAGCAAATGAAGGGCATGAGGTAATGTGATGCTTCAAAAGGTAACAGCACAAAAGAAGCCATATTATGCATGACACGATCAGGGATAGCCTGTGCCTCAAACTGAGTTTGTGAGCATGTTCAGTCAATAACACTGCTAAGCACCCTCAGGCGTCTCAAGTATGACGGCTTACCATGAAGAGGACAGAGCTTAAATGTGTGGTCTGAACTCTGTATTTAAGTGTCAGTGAAGAGAGTTAGGCTGGGCTTTCAGGTAAGCAGACACAACAGAGGTGCTATGAGAACTTCCAGAATTAAGAAATCAGTTTAGACAGTCTTGGTTACTTTATAATTAGGCAGAATTGAAGCAAGAGTCAGATCATTAAAAGAAGAAGACACTGTCATATGCAAAGGAATTAAGAGCCGAGAGTTCAAATCGTATATAACTACTTAGCCTTAATTATAGCTATACAAGTTTGGATTAGTCCTCACAAATGCAATCTGTTCTTCCCTAGAAACCACTGCAACACAAGCCAGTGATCCATGCTCCTCACCACAGGCAGACAAGGCATCACTTCACAACTCATCCTCACCCCAAGTCTCTTTTCCCACAATTATGTTTACACAGCAAAGTGATATCACAGTTCATTCTACATTCTAAGTTAGTTCTTCTAGCAGGCATTGTTTTTACTTTTTAAAAGGTTAGGGAAGAGAATATTTAGATCTGTTTTTTTCTAGCTGGGAAGATTCTAACAAGGCCAGCCCATTGGTGGTGGGAAATGTTACCTGTCATCAAGAAAAAGATGACCAAGAGATGACTCCATGAAGATGGAATCTTCTACAGAGCTGACGGCGTGCACCTGGTGAGTAATACTGCCTTCGTCGTCTGCTAACAGCATGGCACCCCACTCAGCTACCCGGGCTTTTAACCTTTCATACACATGCACACAGTTGGCAGTTCACAGCAGAGCTCACGAAAGAACAGGACTCAAAATAACATCTTTCAATTAAACATCCTACATATATTTTGGGTTGCTTTTCTATCAGATTGAATCTTATGCTTTCTATATTTAAAATATATGTATTACATAGAGAACTGCTGAGATTAAAAACAATCTCTAAGTGCTCTTAAAACATTCATACACAGAACAAGGAGCCTGAAGCTGCTACATGCACCTCCTACATAACTCTAGGAGGCTGGTCTAAGCATATATGAGACACTGAGAAAAATCCTTCAAACCACTGCTGTAAGCAGTACCTGACAAAACCTGACAATCACAGTAGTCACTCAAATTGAGGCTAACAATCACTGTCATGAAGTTTATGTACTTAGAATTTCAGAATGCTGAAAACTAAAAGTATTATCCATGAAAATAAAAATGACTCCAACATTCCAAACTGTTAGATCATCATGAATGCAGACTGAGATGAACACAGTTTGCATTTCTAAGAGGCAAAGAGATTACTTAAAGCAGTGGTTCTCAACGAGGGGTAATGGCCCTGTAGGAAGTCAAATGATCCTTTTATAGGGGTCACCTAAGACCATCGAAAACACAGATAACACAGATATTACATTATAAATTGTAACAGTAGCAAAATATCAGTTATGAAGTAGCAATGATTTTTTTGGGTTTTTTTTTTGTTTTGTTTTTTTGGTTTTTTTGTTTTTTTGTTTTTTTTGAGACAGGGTTTCTCTACATAGTCCTGGCTGTCCTGAACTCACTCTGTAGACCAGGCTGGCCTCAGAAATCCCCCTGTCTCTGCCTCCCAAGTGCTGGGATTAAAGGCATGTGCCACCACTGCCCGGCCAAAAATATTTCTATGGTTAGGGGTCACCACAACATGAAGAACTGTATTAAAGGGTCACAGTATTAGGAACATTGAGAACCACTGACTTAGAGTAACACCACAGCTGAAAGTGTATCAGAGCTTTTCTTCAACTTTGAGTGTTTATTACAGGCAAACCTGAGGAATAACCTAGGGCCTTGCACACCCATCACTAAGCCACATATTGAGTTCTATTTATTTTATTCTGAGGCAGAGATCTGAGATGTGCCTCGAGCCTTCGATCCTCCCACTTCTGCTCCCAGGGTTGGAATTATGGGCAGGAGCTGCTATGTCCAGACAGTTTGCTTTTGTTTAATATTTCCCCCTTTTTCTTCAATATACTGGGAGAACATGATGAGCACTGAAGCTAGCCAGTCACCCCAGCTTCTGTCACAATTAGTTCTCATCAACAGTCCTTAAATGAGTGTGTGCTTCAAGAAGTTCCCTCGGTTGCCGTTGTTTCAAATTCTGTTACTTGTGTTGGGGTGAGGAGAATTCGGGGAGGGCATATTTAAGTTAGCAAATAGTGCAAATTATGCACGTAACTACCAAAGTAAAATGCTACTACTGAACTTAAGGAATACTGTGAATACATTATTTAAACGGTTAATGCAAATAAAATGGAATAACAAAAATCCTAAAACTGAAATAAGCACCAAAGAAAATCACACCAAAATAGTGAATTGTAAAATAAACAATTTTGATTAAATTATAAGTTAGGAAAAGTGGGAAGAGTATATATAGAAACTTGGCTTAGAAAGAAATCAAGAAGCTTTAGAAACAGAGAAAATTTAACCAAACTATACTGTATGAAAATTTAAAAAGATGATAAAAATCACTAAGTAGCACAGGTGACTGAAAGAAAAGAATACCTGCCGGCCGTGGTGGCGGCACACACCTTTAATCCCAGCACTTGGGAGGAAGAGGCAGACGGATTTCTGAGTTTGAGGCCAGCCTGGTCTACAGAGTGAGTTCTAGGACAGCCAGGGCTATACAGAGAAACCCTGTCTCAAAACAAAACAAAACAAAACAAAACAAACAAAGAAAACAATACCTAAAGTACAGATTAACTCTGTAGTACTCTCCTATTCAGAAACACTAGCCTATAGAGCAGTTCTCAAGTCAGAATAATAGGTAGTAAGTAAGAATTCTAGATATTTGTTCAAACCAATAAACAAGTTCATCCTTATATACTTAGTTCATTGCTTTCAGAGTCAAAAAAGTGTTTAAACACTAAAATAATCTCAAATGGTGTTTTCCCCAGTAACAAAATTTACAGTGTTGGAGATGGAAGCAGAGCTCAGATGCCCTGACAACCGGTGCATCCCCCTTCCAGTGTGGGTGGGCACCAGGAATGGACCTGCAGGCCCTATGTCTGAACGCTTACACCAAGTCTGTCTGCGTGGTGCCATACTTCCCACCACAATATAAGGTAAACTGTAAGCTAGCCCCCAAATTAAATGTTTTCCATTTTAAGAGTTGCCTTGGTCGTGGCATATCTTCACAGTGATAAAACCCTAATTAAGACAGAAGTTGGTACCAGGAGTGCGGTATTGCTGTGATAGGTGTGACCATTCTTTTATTTAGAGAAATATGGATTTGGGGACTTTGACTTAGGGAAGCAGTGGGATGCTTTGAGCACTGCTTAATGGGCCGTCTTAATAGAAGCATAAGACAATGATTCTGCAGATGATTTGATCTGGAGGGCCTGGCTCAAGAGGTTTCTGAGGAGAATTTAATATGTGGCCTAGAGAGTGTTCTTGTGATAATTTGGTGAAGAATGTGACTGCTTTTTACCCTTGTCTGAAGAGTCGGCCTGAGGCTAAGGTGAAGAGATTTAGATTAATTGCATTAACAAAAGAAATCTCAAAATAGACTTACGTGGTTACTACGGTCCATTCTAATGAAAAGTGTTTTGATGAAAAAGGCAAGCTAAGCAAGGAAAGTGACACCAAAAGTGGGAGGAACTAAATCATAGGACTCAAGGAGATAACAGATGGAGAATGGAATGGAGTGTAACTCAAGGAAGGCCACACCTAGCTAAGCTTCCTCTGGTGAAAAGGAACTAACGAACAGCTAGAGTTCAGGTGTGATAGTATACTCTTCTTATGCAAGTGATCAGGAGACAGAGACATGCAGATCTCAGGTTCAAAGTCTGAGCAAGGTCTGACTGAGCAAGTTCCAGGGCAGCTAAGCCTAGCAGAGAAGGAAGCCATTGCAAACAGAAAGCTGGTGTAGGCTGGGCGGGGGTGGTGCATGCCTGTAATCCCAGCACTTGGAAGGCAGAGGCAGGCAGATTTCTGAGTTCGAGGCCAGCCTGGTCTACAGAGTGAGTTCCAGGACAGCCAGGGCTAAACAGAGAAACCCTGTCTCAAAAAAAAAAAAAAAAAAAAAAAAAAAAAAAAAGAAAGAAAGAAAGAAAGAAAAAGAAAGAAAGAAAGAAAGAAAGAAAGAAAGAAAGAAAGAAAGAAAGAAAAAGAAAGAAAGAAAGAAAGAAAGAAAGAAACCTGGTGTAGATGTAATTGAATGAGGACGCCATGCTCCAGCCCCAGCAAGCAGTAGAACTTGGCAGCTTCAGATATGTGGTTCTTCTGGTTTAGAGTCAAGATAGAAAGACTAAGGAAAGCCACTGAGGTCAGCCATGTGGCAGGGGTGTCCCGGCATGGAGGCCCAGAGGCCACTGTGTGACGCTATGAAAGGTGAAGCCTGGGTTGCCACAGAGACCACCCAAGAGGTTAGAGATGCCCGAGCTGTTGTATACCTGCTGAGGATACGTCTGAGGAAAGCTGTTACAAGGGAGTGGAACCAACACTAGGGAAAGAAATGTGCTGCAATCAACAAAGCTGAAACGAGTTGGAGATACACTTTGACATCTGACATGGAGATGCAGAGTTTGCCTGCTGGTTTCCCTTTGATCAGTAAGGAAATACTGGATCCCTTCCCTATGTTTTTGAATGATTATGTCCTATGCCACTGTATGTTGGAAGTATTTTACAGGGTATTACATTTAACAGATTGCATGAATCTCAGAAGAGACTTTGAACTTTGCACTTTTTTTTTTTTTTTTTTTTTTTTGGTTTTTCGAGACAGGGTTTCTCTGTGTAGTCCTGGCTGTCCTGGAGCTTACTCTGAAGACCAGGCTGGCCTCGAACTCAGAAATCCGCCTGCCTCTGCCTCCCAAGTGCTGGGATTAAAGGCGTGCGCCACCAACGCCCGGCTGAACTTTGCACTTTTAAATATTGAGACTGTGACAGACTATGGGGACTTTTGAAGTAGAACTAAATGCATTTTGCATTATGGTATGACTATAAGCACATGGCGGGGCAGGGAGTAGAATATGGTGGCTTGAATAGAATAGTTTCCCACTCCCACCCCCAATTCTACAGAACAGAACAGAATAGAATAGAATAGATTCATGTGTTTGACTTCCAATCTAATAGGGAGTGGCATACTAGAAGGTGTGGCCTTGTTGGAGGAAGTGTGTCATTGTGGAGGTGAAGTCAGGGTTTCATACTTGCTCAAGTTTGGCCAATGCGACAGTCTCCTTCTGCTGCCTTTGGGTGAAGGTGTAGAACTCTCAGCTCTTCCAGAACCATGCCTGCCTGCACAGTCATGCTTCCCTCCATGATAACTGACTAAAGCTCTGAAACTGGAAGCCAGCCCCAATTTTTCTTTATCAGAGTTGTTATGCTCATGATGTCTCTTTACAGCAACAAAACCCTAACTAGAAAATTATGAAGCTGCTCAGATATGAAATATGTGTTTGTATGTAGCCTTTGCTGTCCAGGAATGCACACAGTTCCTCCTGTCTCTGCCTCTGGAGTGCTGGGTTAAGATGGTGCTTGCTTTCCTGCATGTGCACATGCACCCCTGTGCCCCACTGTCATTAAATCACACACTTACTGGGAAGGGAGGACCCTCCTCAGGGAATGAGGCTCAGCTAAAAGTCCTTCTATGACTTTTAATGAAGTACCTGGGTTTTCTTTTCTGCTTTTTTTTTGGTTTCTTTTTTGGAGACAGGGTTTCTCTGTGTAGCTCTGGCTGTCCTGGAACTCACTCTGTAGACCAGGCTGGCCTCGAACTCAGAAATCCACCTGACTCTGCCTCCCAAGTTCTTTTCTGCTTATTTTAACAATACTAATTAAGATATACTTAGCCTGGCACCAATAGTGACCAACCCCCAAATACTGCCAAAACCTGAGAAAACGGAGTCTCCATTCTCCTCTTGCCACCCAAATCCTTTTCCTTGGGGAGTAGTAAACTAGGGGGTGAAGAACAGACCCTGTCACTCCTCAATGTCCTCCTTTTCTGCTGCAGTCATTTGTGACAAGCTCTGGAACTTGTAATCTCTTGCTTCAACAATATACCAGGCTTGGTCTGCCTTGATTTTCAAGGGGCTTTACCTTAAAACTAAGACTGCAAAATGGTGGCTTTTACACACAAACACTTTGTTCTGGTAAATCTTTAATGCATATTTGCCAATTACCAGAACATTTCACATCAAATTTTGGTTTTGGTGGGCTTCTGTTTGTTGAGACAGGGTATGTAGCTATCCTGGAAGCCTGTAGATCAGGCTGTCCTAGAAACTTAGTATAGAACCCCTCAAGTTCATTGTACTTCCATTCAATACATGGCGAAGCAGCAACTGAGGGGAGAAAGGCGTCCTCTGAAACAGTCCTTTCCGTTCTTCATCCCAGAAGTCAGTGATGAGACCTGACACCATTGCTAAATTACTTCCCACTTTAACAGGTGTGACACAAGCACCTCAATTTAATGTATCTCCAAACTATCACCTAGAAACTGACCAAATCAAGCTATGAGGAAAATCATCACCAATGCTACAAAGAATGACTCAGTCTGCTATGACAGCAGTTAAGAGTTTCCAGAATAGATATTGAAATGGATGTTTTGCAATTACTGTGAGCCAAGGTGGGCTTACCAAGAATAAGATATCAAACAGATGTCACTTCCTATTAAAAAGACAGAACAATCCATTGGTAAGTCAGGGGAATGTGACAAAAATTATAGACTGATTTAAAAAAACCAAAACCAAAACCACAACAAAAAAACCTTTCCTAAAACCCCTGATGGCTAAGAAGATACAGTGTGTACTAGGTAATAATATATAAAGTATACTAGATAATAATATGTAATATATAAGGTAACATACAATATATACTAGGTAATAATATGCAATGTATGATATATATATCTATGTGTGTGTGTGTATGTATACACACACACAGATATATATATATATATTTTAGCTAGATTCTCAGGATGAAGTTCAGTCATGCCTCAGACTTACTGTGTAAACCAGGCTGGCTTGAACTGGAGATCCTCCTGCCTCAGCTACCTGAGTGCTGGGTGTGCCACCACATCCAGCTTAATGATACAACAGTTTTTAAACTTTATTACTTATTGTTTTGTTTTATTTGTTGAGATAGGTTCTCAAATAGCACAGGCTAGCCTCAAACTTGTTATATAAACCAATTCCTGATCCTTCTACCTCAGCTTCTCAAGTGATGGGATTACAGATGTATCCCCTACACCTGGATCAAGTATTATTTTTTGCCAACTGAATTTTACATCTATCATTGGCAAAGCCAAAGTTTCCTATGGCCTGTCCACTTCCTCTTTCCAATATTATTTATCAGTAACTTGAAAACTAAGACACAACTAATATATGCACTTTGCAAATAACAAAATGACTGTTATATAATGGGACAAATTATAAAAATAATGTTAAATGACTGAGCTAGAACAAATGGATTAAAAAGAGTAACATTTAGTAGAGAGATATATGTATCTATATTTCCATTTAAAATGTCAACTAAAATATTAAAAACACAATTAGAGAGGAAGGGACATTTGCTTTAATAGTGCTTCTTATGAAGAAAAGATCCAATTTCGATTAACTCCAATTAATAATACATGTCAATAGTGGGGTGGGCTGCTAAAAACATTACTCATGAGTCAGCTGGTGCTGAGCATGTGCTGGCTAGTTCTAATCTAGTCAGACAATACCTGCAGCACTGTTAGCCACTCTTTGTGGCACCTGCTGACTTAAGGGGATCTCAGATGGTGACAATTGGGAATGATGAGGTCACTGAAATCACCTAATTATGCTGCCTGGAGAAGAGAATGTCTGAAGGACTGCCATGCTGTGGAGGAAGAGTGCTGTTCTAAAGGACAGAGCTAAAACTAATAGAGGAAAGCTACAGGAAAAACATCCTACCTAAGAAATTAAGAGCAAAAGCAAAACTTCTCTCCAAAACAGAAAAGTTGTAAGCAAATAGCTACCTCTCAGGAAGGCGTGCAGAGAGAGACATTCTTATGGTAATAGCCAGATGAATTTCAGAATCTTCCAACTCTTTAAGACCCAACACCAGAGCTCTTAGGGTTTTTTGGTTTGAACTAGCCTTACACTTTTGCCAGTCACGATGGAGGAGTCTGTCTCCTTACAAGATACTCTCAAAAGACAGAGGCAGACCTTTACTACCAGGGGAGCAAGGTAATCCCTTCAAAGCAGTACTTGAAGGGTCTACATTCTTACTCTGGAGATGTTACTGCTCAAAGCATCACTAAAACACTTACAGAATGCCTTTAAAACTCTTGGCTAACAGTTTGCATCTCATAGGCTCAATTCATAAAGTGATGGCGGCCACATACCAGATTGTAGCTAGAGTAATTCAAGGATGGGCCAAGTAGCTAAGCCATTTTGAACTAAATCTATTATCAGCTTGATCATATGTTTAGTCAAGCCTAGCTCTTAACTATATTTAGATGATTTTAAAAAACAAATTCATCCTTAGACATATACAAACTTGGCATAAAGTATAAACTAATATTACAAAGGTTTTAAATTTAAAAAAAATTAAAAGGGTAGCATGGTAAGAATAATACACATTCACTGCTTTAAAAGAATAAATGTACCCTTTTTCCTATGTCATTTTTGAAAGAATACATTATTTTCTAGGGCTATGCCATAGCTTAGCTCACTAAGATTGACTTCAGTAAGTAATCTGTTTATTTGGAATAAACAGAGTTAATAAACTTGAGGGAGGAGGGCTTAGAATCCAGCACAACACCTCTTTTTTCCTATTCCACACTCCTTAAGACTTTTTTTGGGGGGGTTTGTTTTTCGAAACAGGGTTTCTCTGTATAGCCCTGGCTGTCCTGGAACTCACTCTGTAGACCAGGCTGGCCTCAAACTCAGAAATCCGCCTGTCTCTGTCTCCCAAGTGCTGGGATTACAGGCATGCACCACCACCGCCCGGCCTACTCCTTAAGACTTTTAAAGCTGATTATCAGTCTTGTTTCTAGAAGCCATGTTCTTTCAAGTAAACATTCAAGGTACTTTTTTTCCCCAAAGGGAATTTTGGGATTATAAATGGTTTCAAGAAAAAAATACAGTTCACATTAGTATGGTCTTTATATGGTATGTCACAGGAACATGAACTAAATACAGTACAGTGTTTTTACTACCAAAGTCCTCCTAACCTACAACTCACACCCTAAAGATTATAATATCCATGTACATATTGTGTCCTAAAATGGAACAGATAACTACTTTCCTAATGAAAAAGACTCAAATAAATCTTGTTTTATAGTTCCCAAAATAGACCTACTAATTAAAAAACATTATTAATGATGATTCCCAAACTAAACATTGCCACCATATTGAGACTTTCAGTGGGAGTTAGTGGGAGTCAGTTGGCTTTTGCCTTTGTAGTGAGTAGCTATATAATAAATAGTTATCCACTTTTTCTTTTGTATTTTAACAGAATGCCTGGTACCCAGTAAATAAAGTTAAGAACCTGTTAAGAACTGCAGTGAAGATTTTGTTCTTTACAGATTGCAGCAAGTCTGAGTTGAGGAAGTTCTGACAGATGCAAAATGTACACCTGTTGCAGGTGCACATGCAGCGTAACCGGGCATGGCTGTGAACACACAGAAGGACAGGGTTGAGTTCTCACTTATAAATACGGCATAAGCCGAGGGTGCCAGCTTAAAAACAGAAAGGTTTAAGCATAAGCAACACTGTTTGTAGAAAGGAGAAGGACAGTGTGGGGCATGCTAAAGTTGTGCAGAATTCCACATTTGCTGAAAACACAGTAAGCAGGAACAGGTCTTCCTCCCTCCCTATAGAAAATCTAGGGAATATTAGCTAACACTTTAAAACAGCTGTTGGAGGGGGAGGGGAACCATCGTTAGGTGATTTAGTGGAATACATATGCACAGCAATAGATGGCACCCTCAATTAATTAAGAAAAATGAAACTTGAGTAAGCCATAGCACCGACTGAAAGAACAGGCTTGCTAGCATGAGTAAGCACTCCCTCGTCTTCCTCCTCCCTCAGCATACACACATGCCTGAGAACCAGGAAGGAGAAGGTGACAGACGGACAACAGCCAACCCTACGAAGATATGAATTGCACCGTCTTTAATTCACCAAGCACCCTGACTCCCAAAGGAAATCAGAGTGCTTCATAAATTTATACTAAAAGAAATGCAGGGTTAATTTCATCAGCTACAAAACAGCAGCTATAAGTATGACGGATGACACTCTGGTAAGGATGTAAACATCTACAGTGAGCCAATTGAATTGGTTATGAAATTGAAGGGCTGACTCCTTTCTGGTTGTGTGGAGTTTCATTGGTTAGCACAGGCACGTGGGGTAACCCATCTCACCTAAGCCCTGACTAGAATGCAGGGGCCTTCAGTGACTCTACGGTTGTCAGACAAAGCCATCACACCACCTATGACAAGGTACTGACTGGTGCAGAACCCACTGAGAAGAGCACCATCGGATGAATTAATGCCATCGCTTCCTGGGACATCTGATCATTTTTAGAGGCTTCTCAGTCAAAGGACTTGGCTTAGTCTGTGAGAGCTGATGAGACCACAGCACACAGTGGCGTGGTTGTGGCCATTAGCAGTATCCCAAAAGTGCCTAACTCCCAATATGAAGAAAAATAAGAATCAATTTTGAGATTTTAATGCTCAAGACATTTCTTTTTAAAACCTGGCTTATGGTGAGGAATTTTATCTCTGCTACCAAGACAATGCCAGCTGTCATACTGGAATCCATCCGTGATTTTATAAATTCCATCTGACTCTTCTATATACACATGGCTCTACCCACCAAAAAGGAGAGGTGCAAAGTATGCTGAGCAACAGGGAGATGCTTCATGAGAAGTGGTTTGTAATCGATTTCGTAGGAAGTGTCCATATATGTACATTTATCATATATACACACACACACACAAGTTAGCACGGGTGCTTTAGAGACAGCTCTAGGCACACCTGCAGCTACCTATGCAGCTGGAGGGGCACTGACACAGCAGGGACGGCACTGAGTTACAGCGAGGCAGGGGGTCTGACCAAGCAGTGCGTTTCTAGATAGTTCTAAATATTAACAGCAACGAAGAAGATCTGGCCATCCTATAAGAAAATGTAAACAAATCCCACAGAATCATAAAGAAAAAGTAACTTACAAAGCAGTTTTTAGAAAGACCCAGATTTTTCTCAAATTCTCTATTCTATCAGTGCTGCCCATGTCTCGGGAGAGGCTGCCTCTGTAATGATCCTCTCTGTAGATAACATACATGAGAGTTTTAAAGCAAAGGTAAAACAAGGGTTTTTAAATCTTATATTAATAGGAATGACTTGTCTTCCAATACAAATAGAAAAGCAAAGGTTTGCTGGTTTTTTCCCAAGTATTTAATAGAACACCAGTATACTATGACTTCAAAAATCTGTACAATTAACACCTTTTTGGAAAGCATTAGTCTTTGTTTATAATAATGTTTAATTATTATTGTTGTTTTGAGTATTATATTGATTATACGTTATTCTAGTTTTCATGAGAAAAATTACATAAAGACCAACAAGAAAAATAAACAGAGTATGCTCTAAACTCCTGAGAAACGCACTGCCTGAAAAGCTGTTTATGTTACAAAAGAGAATTCATACAAAAACACTATTTGAGTTGGATGTCATTAAGATCATGCAATTTTAAGGCAGTTAGTAAACTATGAAGATAGCCATAGTTATATGCTTGCATATATGCATGTATAGATATAATAAATGTACATGAAATTTATGGCTATAACAATGTAAAATCTTTACATAGTGGACATTGCACTTGTAATTTTTACAGAACTATAAAATAGGCAAATTCTGAATTCAAACATAAAATTGAAGCTCAATGTAAATTCACAAAAGACACACCAAAGGTCAACTAAAGAAAAGAAAAATTTAAAAATGAAATTGTGTTCATATGGAAAATGCCTATAAGCATAAAGCAACATGATGTCAACTTCATTTCATCAGAACAGGACTGCTGTTGAATGCTGGGAGGGAGCTGTGCTCTCTCGTACTATTCTGTTAGGACAGCTGCGGCTTGCTCAAGAACATACACATTTTCAGGAAGCACTGCTTATATCATTTATGACACTCAATCCAAATTTGCAATTGCTCAAATTTAGCCCTTCTCATTACAAAGTTTCTTTCTGTTGCTGAACAGTTTCTATGTGACAAAGATCCCCATGGCAAATGGCATGCAGCGTTACTATGAACCATGCAGCGTGGGAGGGAAGGCAGAGCAGGTACTTACGGGTACATGGCCATGGTTGTCAACTTGACAAAGATATCCTTACTGGGTGCATCAGCAGTATTGCAAGTGAAGGCTTGAGGTGGAGGCATTTTATGTTTCCTGCAGAAATCAGTAGGTGAGATACTATGTTCTTGTTTGACTTCATGCAGGTCTGACTTTGCAGCTACAATTAAGCAGGGAATTCTGCTGTCCATAAAATGTTGCTATGGAATAAAAAAAATGAAATCAAATATTGATGGCAAATTCAAAAATTACTATTTACAATTGTTTTACATTGTTATACAATGTAAATGAAAACACTTCCGGGCCAGCAAAGCAACAATTCCAAATGGAGAAAATGAAGTGAGAAGCAAAGTTCAGTAGCACTAGGTCAGTCTCCTCCCCCAGGCATGGCCAGGACTGTTTTTTTTTTTTTTGTATATAACAAAACCCTAATTCTAAAAAGACAGTGTAATTTTTTTTTTTTAATGATTTATTCAGCCGAGCAGTGGTGGTGCACACCTTTAATCCCAGCACTTGGGAGGCAGAGGCAGGTGGATTTCTGAGTTGAGGACAGCCTGGTCTACAGAGTGAGTTCCAGGACAGCTAGAGCTACCCAGAGAAACACTGTCTTGAAAAACCAAAAACCACCACCCAGCTCTATTTCCATTTCTAACAGCCAAGAAGGCCTTCCATTAATGCAAAAGTTCTCAATTAGGAATACACATCAAAGTCACATGTACACAGAAACATGTTATGCCTATGATGGGGACTTGGTTACTGTGAAATGAAATTAGGATTTTCAGATAGGGTACACAGCTGCATGCATGCATATATAGTTATACATATGTATATATATTGGTTTGTTTTAGTTGCATATATTTTGAAAATAACTCTGTAGTCTCTTTTCTTGTACTTTTTTTCTTGTACTCTGACTAGGAAATACCACACTGGAGATCATTGAAACTGTATATAAAGTTATAATTAGCCATGGGCATAAGAACAAACCTTAAAAATCCTGGCACAGTATTCAAAGGATTTGGGATTGGTGACATCATATATCAGGCACACAACATCACAAATGGTCTCAGCCTCAGTTAGAAATTCCGACTCTGAGATATCGTGCAGCTTGTAAAAATAAAAAGATAACAGGAAACCAAGAATGGCAATATTTATATAAAAGTATCTTGACAAATCTCAAATAAAACAATATGAAAGCATGCATAGTCCAAAAACACAAAAATAGATTTACACAGAACATTAATAGTCAGCAATGTCTACTGAGACAAATATTTAACACTACACGAGACAAACAATATTTAACAAAAAAACTCACAAAACCCTTACCAAAAGAGTAAAATATAACATCAAAAAATGTCTAACATTTGTTCAATGTGATTAACTGAGAAACTATTATCTGAGACAAAGTATGGATTGTTTTGTTTTGGTTTTTAAATATTTATTTATTTATTTATTTATTTATTGTTTTTTTTCGAGACAGGGTTTCTCTGTGTAGCCCTGGCTGTCCTGGAACTCACTTTGTAGACCAGGCTGGCCTCGAACTCAGAAATCCGCCTGCCTCTACCTCCCAAGTGCTGAGATTAAAGGCGTGCGCCACCACCACCTGGCTTGTTTTTGTTTTTGTTTTTGTTTTTGTTTTTTGAGACAGAGTTTCTCTGTGTAGTTCTGGCTGTCCTGGAACTTGCTCTGTTCCAGACTGGCCTCAAACCCACAGAGATCCACCTGCCTCTGCCGTGCTGGAATTAAAGGTGTGAGTCACCACTGTCTAGTTGCATGGATGTTTATTAATACTTAGTTGTTAGGAGCTGCCCATAATTTGGTTAGAAATTTTGTCTTATGAGAAAGCACCTTCTTGAAGACACAGATCTAATCTATTTTGAACCAAGTTTGAGGTGGAATTCACAGCAACCAAGAAAAGCACAGAGCCTTTCTACTCTAATTCACTGACATTTTCCTCTTTTCATACACATTTATATTTTCTATATTCCTCCCTGATGAACATATAAACCTGATTCAGATTATAGATAAACTACCATGCACCAGCACTGGTTTCATACTAATTACTAGCCAAGAGCACTAGAATTTAAAATTAATATTTTGAAGCAATTAGTTTTTTGTTCATAAGGTCAGAGATTAACTCTGTGAAGCTGGTTTTCTCCTTTCATCTTTATGTAGGTTCACAGATCAAATCAGACCTTTAGGTTTTGGGTCAAGTACTGATGCCATTTCACCAACAGTGACTTAAAAAACAAAAACAAAAACCAAAAAAACCAAAAAACCACACACTCAGGAGGCAGGTGGATCATTCTGAGCTTGAGACCAGCCTGGTCTACAAAGTGAGTTCCAAGCCAGCCAAGGTTGCAAAGTGAGCCCCCATATCAGAAAAACACGACCACCAGCTGCCTGATGTGGTTCTGGGACTCTAACTTGAATCCTCTGCAAGAGCAGTGCACGTGCTAACTGCTGAGGTGTCTCTCTAGCCCTCCAACAGTACATTTCTTTCCTTTTTAAATATTTTAGCTATTTATATATATATATAATGTATATATATATGTGTCTTCAGCCACACCAGAAGAGGGCACTGGGTCCCATGGTTGTGAGCCACCATGTGGGTTCTGGGAACTGAACTCAGGACTTCTGGAAGAATAGCCACTAAGCCATCTCTCAGCCCCAGCTTGGTTTCTTATTAAGGGATAGCTAACATACAATTAGGTGCACAAAGAGACTAATCATATAGAATCAGTGGAATTAACATTCTAAAGAGCAAACCAGCCGGGCGTGGTGGCACACACCTGTAATCCCAGCACTTGGGAGGCAGAGGCAGGTGGATTTCTGAGTTTGAGGCCAGCCTGGTCTACAGAGTGAGTTCCAGGAGAGCCAGGACTACACAGAGAAACCCTGTCTCGAAAAAACCAAAAAAAAAAGAGTAAACCAAATGAAAAGTAACACACACATTCAGCATACAGCCATTAAATGAAAGCTAGTTTATCTCAGACTAATTTAACAATGTACCCAATGCTCTAAATCTTTGTATCATAGAAGATCTTACCAACAAGTATTTCTCTTGTCCATATACATAGACAGTGTTAATTGCATAATAGGACTTATGATCATCACGAATTTTCTTCTGCCTCTAAAAACAAAACCAAAAATCTAAATGTTTATAATAAAATATTAAAGTAACTTCTTTCCATCAGCACACACCTTTGTGCATGTGTTGAAATTCATCCCTCTCGATATTGCTATTTATCAGTAAAAACAGGATACTGCTTTTATAGTCTTAGTTCTGAGGGTATTAGACTAAAAGTATATTTATTCTGCATAAAGTAGAAGCAGCAGCTGAAGAGGAAGGAAAGGGCTTTAATGCGCAGGTATTCTGCAGCTCACAGTTCTCACAGTCCAATGTGGTCATGATCACATGAGAAGCATCTGTGAATGGTTTCAGTCTTAGTCAAGGGAGTGACCAGAACTAAGTCATTTAGTACATGAACTTCATCCCACAGCCAGACTATACAACCTAAACTGTAGCAATAGGTATACCCAGGACTTGGGAGTCTGAGGCCAGCCTTGGATACACAGCCAGTTCCAGGCCAGCCTGAGGTACTTACTGAGATTCTCTTTGAACAAAGTACCAACAATCCTGTTAAGATCTATCTTGCTTCACTGGTGTTATCTTTTGGAAAATCAGTGTTTACATAGGGAACAAATGACTGACTGTGCATCATGACTTCTAATGATTACCTAGAAAATAATGCCTATGAAACTTATAAAACATTACTATAAATGTTTGTTAGAAGAAATTATGTTCTGATAATCCTCACCATTAGGTTTCTTCCAAGGAGAGACTGAAGAACTCCGGTTTTCCCACAGCCTTTCACTCCAATCACATTACATCTGAACACATTTCTCTGAGTCTGTTTTTTCTGTAGGTCAATCTTTTTATCTCTTGTTACTAAAGAGAAAAACAAACAACAGGAATATGTACTACTGAGGCTCACTCACTATGCCTCCGTTCCACCATCTATAAAATCTGGGTCTTGCCAGGCGGTGGTTGTGCACTCCTGTAATCCCAGCGCTTGGGAGGCAGAGGCAGGAGGATTTCTGAGTTCGAGGACAGCGTGGTCTACAGAGTGAGTTCCAGGACAGCCAGGGCTTCACAGAGAAACCCTGTCTCAAAAACAAAAACAAACATACAAAAACCCAAAAAACAAAACAAAACAAAACAAAAAATCTGGGTCTTGTTCATGTCACTTTTAGCAAGTGTCTGATTTACAGGCTGGGCTATGAAGATGCTCACCCACCACTCTAATCCCAGCATGTAGGAAGCAGAGGCACGTGGATCTCTGAGTTAGTTCCAGTATAGCCAGAGCTACACAGAGAAACTCTGTCTCAAAAACAAAAACAGTAACAAAAACCAACCAAACACAAGAAAACAAAACAAAGCGGTGCAATCAGCACACTAGGGGACCACAGCTGCCTTTCATTGGGGACTAGGGCAGAGATTTTGAGGCAGGAGCTCCTGTCACCTACACTGGCCTCTGCTCTCTGCTAGCTGATGATGATCTGGTTCCCACTTTCCTCACTTTCCTCACTGGAGCACTGGGGAGCAGAGCAGAAGCAAGAGCTCTAATTCCCCTCTGATAAATTTAAAAAATTGCCAAATCTTTACCAACACAAATACAGACATAGAATAAGATGATCTTATCTTTGTTCTTTGTAACCTTTGATGTGATTTCTTTTTCTGCCCTCGGATAACTTTGTTCACATTTCTGTATCCTTTTGAATATTACATTAGCATGTGCTAACTATCACAGTAACAGGTCCCCTCTTCTGGCGTGTATGTGGTGTGCCGTGCTGCCATCTGCCTCCTCCTCATTACCCTGCAGTCTCTTCCCACTGATTCCCCTCTCCTTTCCAACAAGTGTTTCATGTTTGTTTGCTTATTAATTTTAATTTCATGTGCACTAGTGCTTTGCCTGCATGTATGTCTGTGTGAGGGTGTCAGATCCCTGAACTGGAGTTACATATAACAGCTGTGAGCTGTCATGTGGGTGCTGGGAATTGAAGCCAGGTCCTCTGGAAGAGTAAACAGTTCCCTTAACCACTGAGGCATCTCTCCAGCCCCATTTTTGAGCCTTTTTATCGATCCATTAGAGTAGCTTAAAAAAGCATGAGGGGGTATTTACAGGAATAGGTATCTCACCACTTATCAGGGGCTATAACACTGAAGAAAATGTCTTCCCCCAGCAACTACCAACCATGTATAGGTACTGTATAAGTAATCATTGTGGTTTGTTTGTTTTTGTTTTTTTTTTGGATTTGGTCTTTTCAAGACAGGGTTTCTCTGTGTAGCCCTGGCTGTCCTGGAACTCACTCTGTAGACCAGGCTGGCCTCAAACTCAGAAATCCACCTGCCTCTGCCTCCCAGAGTGGCATTACGGTGGATTACAGGCATGTGCCACCACCGCCCCGGCTTGTGCTTTTTTTTTTTTATTTAAAAATATTTGCATATGAATGCTATGCCTGCATCTGTGAGGGCCTGGAGCCCATGGGAGTCAGAAGAGTGTGCTGGATCTCCAGGGACAGTTACAGATGCCTGTGAGCCACTGCGTAGATGCTGAGAACCTAACTCGGGCCTCTGAAAGAACAGCCAGAGCTCTTAGCTGATGAGCCATCTGCCCAGCCCCACTTCTGTTTTGAGATAGGGTCTTGTGCGTGGCTGGCTCCAACTGGTTTTTGTCTGAGAATGACCTTGAACTGTTGCTGGCATTACAGGCATGCACCACCACCCAGTTCACAGAGCACTAGAGAGGAGACCCAGTGCCTAATGCACACGAGGCAAATGCTCTACCAACTGAGCTACACTCCCTTACCCCAAAACTCAAGGTTAAAAAACTGTTCATAGGCATGAGCTGACTAGCATCCATCGGCTTACCTGTAATGGCTGAAGCTTGAGATTCTTGTTCCGTCAGTATGGAATAGCCTAGGTATCCCAAATACTCCAGGCAACGTTGCACATCTAAGTAGGTTGTGAGCCTAAAACCAGGAAGTTATAAGGCTTATGTCCTAATAAACTTTCACAGAAAAAAAATTCCAGTAACTAAAAACAAACAAACAAACAAACAAACAAACATAAAACCTACCCACTAGATGAGATATGTCAGGCTGCTCTACTTCCTATGTGTCCAACTATGATTCTGCATGTGTCTTCCGTATGTAAGTGTAAAATCAGGTGTGCATATGTGTGCCAGAGGATAATCTGGTATCCTTCCTCAGGAGCTGTGCACCTCGTATTTGAGAAAGTCTCTCACTAGCCTGGAATGCTCCAGGAAAGCTAAGCTGAGGGTCAGGGAGGCTCAGGCATCCATATGCCAGCCTCTTTACATGAGCTCTTAAAATAAAAACTCAGGTCCTTCGAAGCACTTTACTAACCGAGCTGCATCTCCCTGGCCTCTCCAAACACACCCTTTCGTACATTGCCATTACTATAGAAGAGCTGGGAGGTAAGTACAGGAGAATTCCCCCATTCCTTCTGCACAGATGAATGCTGGTACAACCTGTAACAGGGATACATTAAACTCATGCGTTCCAGGCTAACATAATGTCCAGCACACACCGACAAGGCAAAAAGTAAGCAGATATGAAATGATTTGACAGAAAAGCAAGGTTAGTTGTTCAAGGTCACTGTCAGGTACATAGTCAGTTCCAGGTCGGCTTAGGGTATGTGAGACCTGGATACAGAAAATGGAGATAGGGCTGGAGAGATGGCTCAGCTGCCAGAGGCTACGCTCACAAACCACCAACAAAACAAAACAAACAAGAAAAGGGAGACAGAGGGGAGGCAGGAAGGGAGGGGTAGAGAGGGAGAACTGGTGGAGAAGAGGAAGAGAACCAGAGGAAATGTTGAAAAAGTCAGCCTCAGGGATCTTTCCTTGGGGTGGAGCCTGGTTTTCTTTAACACATCTACCACCTCTCTGGAAAATGAAATTTTTCTCAGCAATGTTAAAGTAATGATGGCATCATGTAAAAACAGAGAATATCTTCAATGTTCTTGGCATAATGTCAATCATGCTCTAAGTAGGTTTTAGAACCATCTTAAGTTTTAGAGAATTAACTAAAAATCGTTTAAAACAATGAATGCAAACTCTAGTGCCGAGTAAAACATGCTTCTTCCCGTTTGCTGAAGGACTGTGAAATATAATGACAGTTCCAACTTCCTTAGCCAAAGAGTACACAATTAGTTTCTTTTTGATGTAATGTTACTATTTCCTACAACATCACCAAGAAGAAAACAGCCCTTTCTGACAAACTGAGAAAAGTGTCCACAGTTTATCTGAGGCATGCTGCAGAGTTCCCACATCTGCCAGGCACACACAGTGTGGCAGACAAGGCACCACAATCTAAGGGTAACTGTGACCTAGAACACAGGCGGGCTCTATACTCACGTCCACTGGGAGAGGAATCCCTGGTAGGTTATCCAGCCTCTTTCATTTGTGCAAACTGTGTTATTTACATCTGGTCCCCAAGGTATGTAAGGGAAAACTTGAAATAAATCTTTAAGTTCATCAGGCGATAAAGCACAGTCTCTGTCCTGAAGACACACAAAAGAGGTAACATAACGCTCTCAAGCTTGAGAGAAATCCCCAAACAAAACCACTCTCTCATCCAGGAAAACCATACTTTGGAAAACTCATTCTAAAATAAGAACTCTTGCTGATTGTGGCGGTGCATGTCTTTATTTAATCAGAGGCAGAGGCCAGCCTACAGAGCTAATTCCAAAACAGCCAGGACTAAAGAGAGAATCCCTGCCTCAAAATAAATAAATGAATTAATAAGTAAAATAAAATGAGAAACTTTTTTTCTGTCTTGTCTGATTTTTTTTCCTCTATGTAGCCCAAGCTCTCCTGAAACTCACTCTGTAAACTAGGCTGGTCTCAAACTCAGAAATCCACCTGCCTCTGCCTCCCAAGTTGCTGGAATTAAAGGCGTGTGCTACCACTGCCCAGCCAGTCTGACTGTTTTCTAAGACAGTGCTGGAACCACAGGTCCTAAAATAACAACTTTTGTAAGAACTTTTATGTTTTATTAAGACATTTCTTCACATTATAAAACAGTCTACCATCCTAAGAAAACAATAAAATCATTTGATTAGAAGTTTAAAGTTTGGGCAGCATATCATAAACACTGGGTAGCTCAAAGGATAAAAGAAAAATCATTCATAGAAAAATCCTTAGTTTGTAATATTTTAGAAAATAACATAAAAACTATGTACATTAAAAAAAACACAGAAGTCTTACCAAATCATGCTTGTCAAAGGTGCTTTGGAGAAACAAATATGCATGATGATTTAATTCAGTAGTGCAATCAGGAGGTATTTTTAGCCTGTTGATGGAAAAATATAAGAATAAATCATTAATCAAATATTAAAATTTCACTTGAGAAATGAATTTAAAAAAAAAAAAACAGAAGCAAGTATTACTGTGAGATAACAGCATGGACAAAGACACTTTCTCCTTAGTCACACAGTCTCAGGGAAAAGTCTCTGGGGTAGTGTGGCATTCCTCGGAAGAATTACTAGGAATGTTCGTTCCAAAGACACAGACATATTTTTCTTAGTATTATTAGGGCAGGCTGAAATAACAACTATGGAACTCATTCTGATTCTGAGATGGGACCTGGCTCAGCTGATGGAGGCTTGTCTATGCACACAGCCCTCAGCGTGATTCCACCTTTCGTCTACCACCCAAGCACTCAGGAGTTAGAGGCAGGAGGATCAGAAATTCAAGGGCATCTTTAGCCTATATGACATCAGGTCCTATCTCAAAAAACAGTGCCAGCAAGGTAGCTGTCACCTTTAGTCCCAGCACTCAGGAAGCAGAGGTAGGTAGACCTCTGAGTTTCAGGCCTGCCTGATCTACAGAGTATTCCAGGACAGCCAGGGCTACACAAAAAAAATTCTGTCTCATGAAAAACAAAACAAAATAAAAAGAATAAAACAAGGACTGGACAGATGGCCCACTGGTTGTTCTTTCAGAGGACCTGGGTCCAATTCTCAGCACCTACAACTCAGCTCACAACTGTCTGTAACTCCAGTTCCAGGGGACCTGACACCCACACAGATATACATGCAGGCAAAACACCCAATCCCCATAAACAATATCTTTGAAAAAAGCCATCCTGTGCTGGGCGGTGGTGGCGCACGCCTGTAATCCCAGCACTTGAAAGGCAGAGGCAGGCGGCTTTCTGAGTTCGAGGCTGGCCTGGTCTACAAAGTGAGTTCCAGGACAGCCAGGGCTACACAGAGAAACCCTGTCTCGAAAAAACCAAAAAAAAAACAAAAAAAAAAACAAACAAACAAAAAAAAACACACAAAAAGCCATCCTGTAGCTGTGGAACTTCACATAGACTTTATACTTCTGTTATTGAATTCTTAGCCTATAATCTATAACACAGAGAAAGACCAACAGCAACAGGTCAGAATTAGAGGATGAGGAAGCCCTGAGTGCAAGGATGGACGGAAAGCTAATTATGTTTCAGGTTTTACCAGTCATGGATTTTTCATTTTTTGGTGGTAGATAAGTGTATAAAAATATACTCGATGGTATAAGTCACAACTATGGGCTTAATATTAATGGCAACATTATGAGTTGAAAAACTGAGGAATTCTTTAACAAATGAAAATGCAGTAAGCTAGGAGCTAGAAACAAAACTAAAACTTTTATGCTTCCTACCTTAGAATTTTTAAGAATTTTTATTTATGTACTGCCTTAGAACTTTTTTTTGTTTTTGTTTTTGTTTTTCGAAACAGGGTTTCTCTGTATAGCCCTGGCTGTCCTGGAACTCACTCTGTAGACCACGCTGGCCTCGAACTCAGAAATCCGCCTGCCTCTGCCTCCCAAGTGCTGGGATTACAGGCGTGCGCCACCACGCCCGGCTTGTTCCTTTGTTTTTACAAAAGGATGTTATTAAGACAAGGCCGGCCTGGAGCTGTACAAACCATACTGATCCTGGATTCTGAGCCCTCGCTCAGCCTCCCCAGTGCTGGGTGATAGGAGTGTATGTTTAGATATGCTGGTTAGTTCGTGTCAACTCGACACAACTGACTCCTGCAGAGGCGAGAGCTTCAGTTGGGAAAATGCCTCCAAAAGATCAGGCTGCAGGCAAGCCTGTGGGGAACTTTCTTAGTGATTGTCAGGGAGGGCCCAGTCTATTGTAGGTCATGCCACCCCTGAGCTGGAGGTCTTTGGTGCTGAAAGAAACCTGGCTGAGCAAGGTGTAACAGAACAGGCAAGCTGGAAAGCAGCACCCCTATGGCCTCAACAGTAACTTCTGTCTCCAGGTTTCTGCCATGCTTTTGAGTTCCTGTCGTGACTTCTGTTGATGATGAACTGCGATGTAGAAACTTAAGTCTAAAAAACCTTTCCTCCCCAAGTTGCTTTGGCTATGGTATTTCATCATAGCCATCGTAACCTGAGTAATACAACTGGCATGTAATATTTGTATTTGTTTATAGAGTAGAGTAGTACAAATTTATATCTGATGCTAAGCATAGTAGCATATGCCTTTAATTCCAGCACTAAGGAGGCAGAGACTGGCAGAACTCTGTGAATTCAAGCCCAGCCTGGTCTACACAGTGAGTTCCAGGCCAGCACAGGCTTCATAGAAAGGAAAAAAAATCTTACCTAGATAGAATATATAATGATAAAATCATAGTAATTAGCACCTCTATCTCCTCAAATAACATCCTGTCTACATGTTAGACATCATTAAACATCTTTTCTCTAGTGGTTTTTAAATGTATATTATTACAAACTCTAGTTATCATAATAAGCTATATAGAAAGAACATCAGAATCTTTCCTTTTTTATCAGAATCTTTCTTACAGCACTTCAAGCTGGTACACATTAGTAACCTCTATCTACTCAGTCTCTACTAGTTTCTTTCTGATCAAATATTTAAGCAACTACCCCTAGGTAAGGACACTCGTCTCCCGTGTCTGCCTGCTTCACTAAACATAGTATCCTCAAGTTCCGTTCACCTTGCCAAAAATAACAAGATGCCACCCATCTTTGGAGGCTAGAGAGATGACTCAACAGTTGACAGCAGTGGCTGTTCTTATCTGTGACCTGGTCCAGTTCCCAGCACCCGCATGGCTGAACATAACTGTCTATTACTCCAGTTCCAAGGGGTCAAATACTCTCCTTAGCCCTGGGTGGGTGGGCACTAGCACACTTGTAATGCACACACATATATGCAAACATTCATGCACATAAAAAAGACTTTAAAAAATATTTTATCCTGTTTTATGGCTGAATAAATATTCCACTAAGGAATTATATTTATACAGCACTTTAACTTATTTATTATTATGTGCATGTATGTTGAGCGGGGGCACATGTACTAGAGGTCAGAAGACAACTATGTAGAGTCAGTTCTAGCCTTTCAACTTTATGTGGATTCTGGAGTTTGAACTCAGGGAAGGAACCAGGCTTCATGAGAAGCACCTTCATTTGATGAGTTACTCAGCCCCAACTTTTAAAAACAATTTATTCACCTACAAGTGGCTCTGTATTGTAGCCCTTCTGAGCAGTGCTACAGTAGGCAAGCAAACGTAGGCATGTCTTGTATGATTCCATTTCTCTGACTTATAGGTCCGCAGTGGGAATGCTGGGTCATACGAACGCTATGGTTCAGTTTCTGAGACCTGCCCTGTTTGCTTGTTTGCTTGTTTGCTTTTGGCTTTGTTATACTTGCAGCTCCCTAATTCTAATGAATTATATTCAAGTGGGAAGTGAACCACAAAGGGCATTTTCAGGACAAAATGTGTGTGTGTGTGTGTGTGTGTGTGTGTGTGTGTACATGCATGTGATATGAATGCAGGTACATGTAGATAATATTAGAATTCCACTGACTAGGAGTTGCAGTTATGAGCCACCTGCTAAGAACCAGTCCTCTGCAGAGGCAGCAGTTTTTAACCCCTAAGCCATTTCTCCAGTCCTCAGAAGCAACTTCTTCAAAGAGTGGTAACAGGGGCTGAAGATGCTCTGTAGGTAAGAGCAGTGGCTGCTCATCCAGAGGATCCTGGTTTGAGTCCCAACATCCATATGGTGGCTCACAACCATTTGCTGTAATTCCACTTCCAGGGGATCCAATGCCTTCTGCTAACCTCTATGGGCATCAGACATATACATGGTGGTACACATGCATCAGGCAAAAATTCCATACAAATAAAAAGAAATTAAAGTAGAAATTAGAACTGAAGAGATAACTCAATGGGTTCAAATCCCCAGCCACCACATAAGAAGTAGGATGTGGTAACATAAGAAACTATAACTCCAGGCTGGAGAGATGGCTCAGAAGTTAAGAGCACTGACTGCTCTTCCAGAAGAGCTGAGTTCAATTCCCAGCAACCAATCACATGGTGGCTCGCAACCATCTCTAATGGGATCTGATGCCCTGGGGTGGGGGTGGGGGTGCAGAGAGGAGGATCAAGGGCTGGCTGGCTTGCCAGACTTGCTCAGGTTCGCTCAGAAACCATGTCTCAAAAGAATGAGTAGCAAACTGATGGAGCAGGACATCCATTGTCCTCTTCATTCTCTTGCAGAATGTATTAGTCTACATAAATAGGATAGGAAAAAGACCATTGTGAAGGGTCCCAGGAAAGACTGATTCATTCAGTATGTACGTATTGAAATACTGTGTTAAACTTTAGCCAACATCCAGGTCCTTAAGTTTCAACCTAGGACATATTAATAATAGACCAAAAATCTGATCAGAAACATACTCTGGCTCCTTGACAATGGAGAAGGTTAGAAGAATGTTTTTCTGAACCTTTATGCAGAGAGCTGGAGGTACAATCCTTAGACAAAGATGGTACCTCAATGGTAATATATAACTAAAAGGTAAGGAGGAAAGGCCGGAAGATGACAAGGCTCAATTACATGAGTCACACACAATTTCCATGAGAAAAAAGAGGCGCTGAGGAGCAGGCAGTCTCCTGGGAGGGCACCCCTGAGCCCACACTTAAACACATAAGACTCAAGCAGCACTACCAAAGGAAAATAACTGCACACACATCAGTTGTTTAGAAAAAAATACTTGACTTGAACTAAAAACAAGCCATAAAAGTGAGAGGAAGAAATATTAAAGAAGGGAAATGTTAAGTAGTATTTCTCTCATCTTATAACTCTAAAACTATGATTACCTGGTATCTTTTTTAACTCTATCTTCAATAAAAGTTTTTAAAAGGATTAGTAAAGTTGGGTATAGTGGTACAAACCTATAACCCCAACACTTGGAAAAGGGAGGCAGACAGATCTCTGTGAGTTCAAGGCCAGCCTGCTCTTAAAACAAGAACCTGTCTTAAAACAACAAAAATAAATAAATAAATAAATAAATAAATAAATAAATAAGCAAGCCGGGCGGTGGTGGCACACGCCTGTAATCCCAGCACTCTGGGAGGCAGAGGCAGGCAGATTTCTGAGTTTGAGGGCAGCCTGGTCTCCAGAGTGAGTTCCAGGATAGCTAGGGCTATACAGAGAAACCCTGTCTCGAAAAAACCAAATCCAAAACAAACAAACAAACAAACAAATAAATAAATAAATAAATAAAACAAAAAATTTCAACTAAGTAAATAGTGTTTCTGCTATATTAAATCCTGGCTCTCAACTGTGGATGGTTTTGCTCATGAGGGGACATTTTTACTCATCATAATTAGAAGAGGTATTGCTGTCATTGAAGGATCTGCTCACCATCCTGTAGTGGAGAGGACAGACAATATCCACAATAAAGAATTTTCTGGCCTGGCAGTGCTGGCACACACCTTTAATCCCAGCACTTGGGTTAGGCAGAGGCAGGCGGATTTCTATGCGTTCCAGGCCAGCCTGGTCTACACAGTCAGTTCCAAGTCAGCCAGAGCTACACAATAGAGAGACTTAAAAATTCACTGTTCTACCTATAATTCTAAATTAGTCATGAGACGCTTAAAAATATGCATATATTAAATAGAACAATATAAAGTGAAATAAACTAAGACAGTAAAATAAATTAGAAAGCAGAGGTACATACAGGGGGAATAAATACTCAGGCGTCAGATCCAGATCATCGTCATAACCAAATCGTCGAAGCACAGTCCAAGTAGTCTCATGCCTCCCCCTCTGGATAAAAAGTGTATGTAAAAAGAGAAAACCTGAAATAAAGTAAATCAGTAAATACAGTTGATGTGAGCACTGCAGCTGGGCCTGCCAGGGAGAAAAGCAAGTGACGGGACTCCGGCTCTGAGAACCCGTGCACTAGATTTACAGAGGATACAGGTCCCCAGGGCTCTGAGAGAGAGCTTATTCCAGACTCATTTTCATAAACACCCAGCTCAGCAAGAGCAAGCAGTGGACCTTTAAGGGGACAAAGTTACATCCCGAGGAACACACTAACATGTGGCCAGAGCGACATGATGAAAGATAAGAGTGTACGAGTCTCCTGGCTCACTCCTACCATGGCTCACTCCTACCAGGAAAACTTCTAGGTTCTTAGCTCACGTTTTTTTTTATTACATCATGACTCAGCAACATACTCAATAAGGAACATGAGAACTGGCAAATCTGACTCATGCATACAGTCCCTCAAAGTACTAACTGCCAAAAGACTGCTCATGAGTACATGATGTCTGTTAGATGTATCTCTTTCCCTCATATAGGTAGATCTCTGTATATCTGATCTAGCCAATTTCCCTGCCTGTACTTTACAATGATAGTAGTGATAATAATCTCACCAATACTAACATTTCCTTAATGTTTAAGTAATTCTTTTTTTTGTTTGTTTGTTTTTTCAAGACAGGGTTTCTCTGTGTAGCCCTGGCTGTCCTGGAACTCACTCTGTAGACCAGGCTGGCCTCGAACTTAGAAATCGGCCTGCCTCTGCCTCCCAAGTGCTAGAATTACAGGTGTGTGCCACCACCGCCCAGCTTTGTTTAAGTAATTCTATTTGATAATATTAAGTTGAAGGGTTGGAGAGTGGGCTAGAAATACACTGAGTGGCAGAGGGCTTGCTCTGCCTGAGTAAGGGCCTGGGCTCCCAGCCCTGGGGAGGAAGTGATGAAAGGCACCAGCCCTACCTCTGAGCGTCAGCCCACTGTCAGCCACACCGTCACTTAGGTGCTTTCTAACCACATTCTTGACATCTTCCAGCGCTTGCGGAGCTAAAGGAGTGTTGAAACAAATTCTCTAGCAAAAACATAAAATTAAAATACATTTAAAAACAAACCAGAATATAAATCCATGAAGAACATAAAACACTGATAAAAGTCAACTTTTATCAACTACAAACTACAAAATCAAAGACCCACAACCAAAAGAAACAAGTTAGTACTGCCTCTATTTTCTATTATTTAAGTGAAGTGTGTTATACTCGAAGAAAGAAACCGGCAGCACTCCAAGTTCTGTTCCAGAAACACAGAGATCTTTGTGTGGTCACATAATACAAACCCCAGAAAGCAAAGTGATTTAGAGTTTACCATTCTTCATACACCCACTGAATACCTTATCAAAGTCTGCATTCCTAGGAATAAGAGGCTTTTTATATCTTGAGATTTACTAGTTGGGTATGATAGTTTTACAGATAAGAGAACAGGCTGTTTAGTGGCTATTGTGGATTAAACTAATAATTCTTAATCTGAAGCTAAAACAGCTACCTGAAAGAAGTTGAGTTCAGCATCATTCAGAGTGCCATCATTATCTTGATCAGATATTTTAAATATGCGAGTGAGGGCTTTTATACAAGCTGGTTTCATCTATACAAGGAGAAATGAAATAAAACAATTTTTTTTAAATACAATTTTCACAAACAACACTAAGAAAACTCCTGATAGTTCTTACTTTACCCCAAAAACTGGTAACATGGAAAAATGAACTAAAGCCATTTATATTTTGTTTAGTACAGAGGACTGAACATGTAGGTTGCTACTCAAAAAACATTTTATGACCATGCCATCTCCTCAATCCTTTTTAACTTCTGTTCTAATCTTATTGTGCATGCCATGGTGCTTAGTGGAAGTCAAAGGACAACTCTGGTTGTCAGGTCTCATCTTTTACCTTGTTTAAGACCGGGTCTAGAGCCTGCTTATGGGATTCTCCGAGCAGTAGGATGATCGACACAGGCTTCTGCACCCAGCTTCATGCAAGTTCTGAAGACATGAACGCACACCCACACTGGTGCAGCACACTTTGCCCCTAGCAACCTTTTCTTACTCTCTATTTTGAGTCAGGGTGTTACTTATCTGCCCAAGCTTAGCCTCCCAAGTAACTGGGGTTGCACATGTGCCCCAGCAGGGCCAGCATTATCTTGCATTATCTCTTTCTCCCCTCCTTCCCACCATTTCTGCCCCTGCATGGCCATCAAAGCCAAAACTTTTATTATATATTCTCCCCAACCCCTTTCCTGAGACTTGGTCTTGCAGTAATATAGCTCATCCTGGTCTCAAACTTTGAATTATCTTGCCTCAGCCTCCTGAGTGCTGGGATTACAGGCACACACCATCATCCCTGGTTTGGTCTCTGTCTGTCTGTCTCTCTCTCTCTTCCCACCTCTCTCCCTCTCTCCGTCTCTCCGTCTCTATGTGCATGTACGTGTACACACACACACACACACACACACACACACACACACACGCAATGTGCTAGGCATCAAACCCAGGGCTTCCTACTAAGTAAGCACTGGGTCATAGTCTCAGTTCAAGGAACTCAATACTTTGATTTATTCCATGTATATGTTAAAGTTTGGTATAAATGAAATTATTGACAAATAAGTTAAAAAAAATCACTGGTTAGTAAGCATATGACTTTTACTAACTTGTTATTGTAAGATTATTTACATTTTGAAAGTGAAACTTATCTTTTGAGATTGTAAAACATGTAAGTGGTGACAGAATTTTATTTTGGCAACCTTCTTAATTATCTTAGGATATATAAAGGACAAAATAATCTGGCTATCTAAGAATAAGGTTCACAGGGTTAGTGAGACAGCTCAGTCAGTATTTCAGCAGAAGTACGAGGACCTGAGTTTAAATCCATAGACGTCACACAAAAGCCTGGCACAATGACCCATGTCTGTAAACTCAGAGCTAAAGTAGAGACAGGCAGATCCCTAGGCAAGCTGGCAACCAGTCTAGATGAAAGAGCAAACTGTTTCCTGAGAGACCTTGTCTCAATAAGTATGATGGGAAAGCGATTGAGGAAAGGCATGCTGATGTTGATCTGTGGACACACACACACACACACACATACACACACACACACACACACATACATACCCCTCACAAAGATCCACTGGCTTCTACCAGATATCACTGCCAGTAATACTTTAAAAAAAAAAGCAAGGAAGGAAGGAAGGAAGGAAGGAAGGAAGGAAGGAAGAAAGAAAACAGACAGACAGCAAGCCTTCTGGAGACAGTGATGTAACCAGGGGTAGAATGCTTGGGTAGCATGCCTGAAGCTATGGGTTCAGTCACCAACACTGTGCAGGGAAAAAAATTACACAAAGATGTTTATTTATTAGAGACAGGATTCTTCTATGTTTCCCTGGCTGTGCTGGATTCTGCTTTGTAGACCAGGTTGTCTTTGAACTCATGGAGTTCACTACCCAGAGCAAAAATGGTAAAACAGTTGTGACCATAATACAAAACTGAACAGCAGAGTTTTGGCCTAGCAAAATGTCTCAGCAGTAGGGTGCTGCCCATAAGCCTGAGTTAGACCATTAGGGCTGACATGGTAAAAAAGAACCAACCTCCTCTAACCTCTACACACAGACACACACTCGTGTGCATACATATAAATAAATGGGAAATTATTTTTAAAAGAATAGCTTTTTTTTGTTTTGTTTGTTTGTTTGTTTGTTTGGCTTTTTGAGACAGGGTTTCTCTGTGTAGCCCTGGCTGTCCTGAAACTCACTTTGTAGAACAGGCTGGCCTTGAACTCAGAAATCCGCCTGCCACTGCCTCCCAAGTGCTGGGATTAAAGGCGTGCGTGCGCCACCACCGCCTGGCTAAAAGAATAGTTTTTTATTATTTTTAATTATATGTTTGTCTGTGTGTAGGCATATGCATGTGAGTATGGGTGCTAGATCCCCTGGAGCACAGTTACAAGCAGCTGTGAGACACTACAAGTGGGAACTGGGAACTGAACTCTGGTCCTACACAGAATACATGCTCTTAACCTCTCATCTATCTTTCCAGCCCCCAAAAGAAAAACTCTTAACAACAACAACAACAACAACAACAACAAATAGATTAAAAATGTTTTTTAAGATGGGCAGTGGTTTTGCATGCCTTTAATCCCAGCACTTGGGAGGCAGAGGCAGATGGATTTCTGAGTTTGAGGCCAGCCTGGTGTACAGACTGAGCTCCAGGACAGCCAGGGATACACAAACCCTGTCTCGGAAAAAAAAAAAAAAAAAAAAAAGGAAGGAATGAAGGAAGGAAGGAAGGAGGGAGGGAAGGAAGGAGGGAGGGAGGGAGGGAGGGAGGGAGGAGGGAGGAGGAAGGAAGGAAGGAAGGAAGGAAGGAAGGAAGGAAGGAAGGAAGGAAGGAAGGAAGGAAAGCAGGCAAGCAAGCAAGCTGTTTTTTACGAGGAAATACTTTTCTTAGAATAATCTTAATTTTTGTTTTATTTTTAAATGATCTCTCAGGGAGAGCTACTTGATACATTGAGACAGTTTTAACAAGATAAGAAAGAAATGAGAAAAATAAGCCAACTAGAGAGTATTGGCTAGAGACAGCTTCTTTTGTGAAGCTATCACGTGGACTAAAAAGACAACATTATTATATTTTGTTGTCCTTCTGGGAAAGCATGAGGTCCTGAGTTCAATCCCCAGCAGCTGTGTAAGGCGGGCCACTGGGACTGGTGCCTGTAACTCCAGGGCTGGGAAGACAGAGACAGGAGATCTTGGGACGGCTGGCCAGCCGGTGCAGCCCAATGGCAAGCTTCTACTTCAGTGAGAGAGTTGAAACTCTGTTGAAAACCTAAGGTGGAGCACAACTGAGAAAACACCCAGTATCCACACCTGTCTCCAGATACACGTGCATACACACATACACAACTAACACCACACCAGACAGATACAGATACACACACACACACACACACACACACACACACACACAGTCATTTAATAATCTAAATAGTTCCAAAAATAGCAGTAGCTAGAATGATTTACGAAACAGAATTTCCAGCCATGGTTACTAAGACCTTGCCCCACTATCAAGGAAAAAACCCTATTAAGACAACACCTTAGAGCACTTTAGTTTCCGAACTTTGATAGAAAAAACACATCATTACTTATATTTCATCAGATTATTACTATTATCTGTTTTTGTTTTATTTATTTTTGTTTGGTTTTTGTTGTTTGTTTTTCAAGACAGGGTTTCTCTGCATATCCCTGGCTAACCTAGAACTTCCTCGTAGGCCACCTCACAGAGATCTACTTACCTCTGTCTCCAGAGTACTGGATTAAAGTCATGGGCATGGTACTATTATTACAATTTTTTTAAGTCTAGCTCTCAAAAGTCCTTCCTATATCTTTTTTAAAAACTCTAGTGTAAGCTTAGATTCAAAGCTTGTACACATATAAAACCTTCTGTATGTTGTTTTATTAGTTACTTAGCTACACCTGAGAACTGAGTAGCAGATGGCATCAGGCCCAGGCCTTGCTCAGAGACTGGGGGACAGGGATCAGCAGATTAGCAGAACTAATAATAGGCCTAAGAGCAAAGCAACAGTGGAAGAGTTCAGAAGATACTTAGAGGGAACACATGTATCACTGGGATAAAGACCTCAGAGGCAAATCCCCATAATTGAAAAACATTTTCTAAATTCCTTGACTATAAAATGTAACACCAGCTGAATTAGAACAAAAATGCTTTTTTTTTTTCTTTTTTGGATTTGGTTTTTTTTTGAGACAGGGTTTCTCTGTGTAGTCCTGGCTGTCCTGGAACTCACTCTGTAGACCAGGCTGGCCTCGAACTCAGAAATCCGCCTGCCTCTGCCTCCTAAGTGCTGGGATTACAGGCATGCGCCACCACAAAAATGCATTTCTAACCAGCTAACCTTGGTGAGATAGGTCTAGGAAACACTAGGTTAAGGATAAGGTTGAAAAACTAAAGGAATTATAAACCAGAGTTGTGGGTTTTTGTGTGTTTTTTGTATCTATCTATACTGCCCAATAGTAATACATATCCATGACTTATATGTTTTTGGTTTGCTTCCTTTTTTTTTTTTTTTTCTTTCTTTTTTGAGACTGTATAGTCCTGTCTGTCCTAGGACTCACTCTGTAGCCCAGGCTGGCCTCAAAGTCAGATCCTTCTGTCTCTCTTTAGTCCTGGGATTTAAAATATGTACCTCCATACCTGGCTGAGCAATATGTTGTGATTTTTTTTATTATTATCTTTATTTCTTTATTGATGGTGGAGGAGCATGACTGTGCACATGCATGGAGGTCAGAGGACAAGCCTTAGAAGTTGGTTCTCTCCTTCCACCATGCAGGTCCCAGGGATTGAACTCAGGCTTAGTGACAAGGGTCCTTACACAATGGCAAATCTCACCAGCCCCACAAACACGATTTTAATTATGAAAAATCCATCCCTTGGAAGGCATCTATAGAGATGTATGACTCCGTCCTTGGCCTCTGACATTTTAGGATGTAACTACACTGCAGATTCATCAGTTCTAGTTAGAGGTCTAGGAGAAAATTAACTACAGTGCCAGATGGACTGTGAAATTTGGAAATTTCCTTGGAATTGCATCAAAGCTTGAAAAACAATGTTGTGACTATAGCTTTGCTACTGAAATCTTGCTGCTTGTCTTGTGCTGGATTGGGGTGTGGCATTTGGGAACTGTCACAGCATGTGTCTGTGCAGCAAGTGGTGCACTAGGCAGCACCGTTCTGTTCAAACTGCCCATGACCAACACAGACACAAACAAACAAGGATGGCTGATACACAGTCTGAGTGTAATATGGTTTTTATATATCATGTAATATAATTCCTTTGATTATTTTTCAAAAATTAAAAACACAAGAAATGTATTTATAGCTCAAAGGTTGTACAAAAGTTAAGAATAAGCAAAGTTTGGCTAATGGGTCTCAATTTGCTAACTACTCAATAATATTATAAACTGTAAGTTTTTATTAATTTATTTGTGTATATGTGTGTGTGTGTGTCTGTCTACAGGCCACGTATGTGTGGATGTCTGAAAAAAGGCAAATGATGTGGGAACTAGGACCAAAAATAACACCTCAGGCTGGGTATTTGGTGCACATCTTTAATCCTAGTACTTGTGACTGGAAGCCAGTCTGGACTACAAATTTGAGTTCTACAACAGCCAGAACTACATGTCTCAAAAAACAAAAATCCCCTCAGGGTTGGAGAGGTAGCTCAGCAGTTAAGAGCACATGTTGTTTTTGCAGAGGACAAGTTTGATTCTGAGCACCCACATGGTGGCTCACAATCACCTATCACACTAATTACAAAGGATCTGACTTCCTCTCCTTATCTTCTCAAGCTCTAGGCATACACATGGGGGGTGTGTGTGTGTGTGTGTGTGTGAACATATACATACATGCAGGCAAAATACTCACAGGCTAGAGTCATCAGAAAGGAAGGAGGCTAAACTGAGGTCTCCATAAGATCCAGGTACAAGGAATTTTATTACTGATCAATGAGAAAGGGCCCAAGGCATTGTGGGTGGGGCCATCCCCTGGCTGGTGATTTAGGTTCTATAAGAAAGCAGGCTGAACAAGCCATGTAAAGCAAGCCAGCAAGTAGCACCCCATGGCCGGTGCATCAGCTCCCGCCTCCAGGTTCCTGGCCTGTGTAAGTTCCAATCCTGAATTCTTTTGATGATGAACAGCAATGTGGAAGTGTCAGCTGAATAAATGCTTTCCTGCCCAACTTGCTTTTTTGTTATGGTGTTTTTTGCTGCAACAGAAACCCTAAGTAAATAGAAAAATTAAAAAACAAACCAAACGGCAGGGCAGTGGTGGCGCACGCCTGTAATCCCAGCACTCTGGGAGGCAGAGGCAGGCGGATTTCTGAGTTCAAGGCCAGCCTGGTCTTCAGAGTGAGTTCCAGGATAGCCAGGGCTATACAGAGAAACCCTGTCTTGAAAAAAACCAAAATAAAAACAAACAAACAAACAAAAGACTTAGTCTGAATGGCAGTGGCCTTTAATCCCAGAACTCCTGAGACAGAGGCAAGCAAATTGTGAGTTTGAGGCCAGCCTGATCTACTAAGAGAGTTCTAGGATAGTCAGGGATGCCAAGAGACAGAAACTCTGGCACGTGAACATCTACCATCACAGTCAGCAGCCCATCTATAATAGTCAAAGGGAATAAGTGATCTCAGCAGACATCAAGAGAGAAAAATGCGAGGGGTTGCATTCATATGATGAAATTTTATTTAATTACAAGAAATTAAATACTAATATACACTATAGCATGAGTGAACTTTGAACACATGGAGCTAGTGAAAGAAGAAAAATAAAAGCTATCATTGATGATTCCACTGGCAGGAAATGTCCAGGACAAACTATACCAGCAGCTGCCAGGGGCAAGGAGGAAGGGGGTGTTTACGTGGCTACAGGGTTACTCTGGGGGATGAAAGGCACTGGAGTTAAGAGGTGCTAATCTTCTGGAGGCTGCCATGCTTTTGCCTTGATGGCACTGGACTGAACCTTTGAACCTGTGAGCCAGTCTCAATTAATGTTGTCCTTTATAAGACTTGCCTTGGTCATGGTGTCTGTTCACAGCAGTGAGACCCTGACTAAGACAGTAAGCAAAGCATTAACAAACTCTAGGCTGTTTCCTTAGTGCTGCAGAGTCTGTGCATCAGTGGTGCTACAGGAACCAACACTTAAACAGGAAGCTTTATGAAGACACAATGTCAGTATCACACTGAGCTGGAACAAACAATGTAGCAACTTAATAAGCAACACAAACAAAATTCAATAACTTCATCTTAATAAAATGCTAAACATTACTAAAACCCACTACCATACTTGAATTCCTGAATCATTCAGGCCCACAGAACACAGCCTGGGGTTACCTCTTTCTCCTCTGGGCAGTACAGAGGCCCTGTAGGATGAAGAACAGCTTTCTGTGCGTAATAAAACAGCTCTGATATATTCTTTAGGTTTTTTGCTGAGCACTAAAAAAAAAATAAATAAATAAAATAATTAGTTTTATGTTCTGAAATCAATTATGATAGCCAAAAACAATTTTAAAAATGTTAGCATATGATATTCCTCTTTTAGAACGCTTCTCACTCTCAGGAGTTTTCTGTTTATTTGTTTTGTTTTGGTTTTTGGTTTTTTGGCTACACTCAGCTTTAGCGGGGTGAAGGTGGGAAGGAAGAAAACCAAGATTAAGAGCGAGATTCCAGGCCTGGCGGTGGTGGCGCACGCCTGTAATCCCAGCTCTTGGGAGGCAGAGACAGGCGGATTTCTGAGTTTGAGGCCAGCCTGGTCTACGAGTGAGTTCCAGAACAGCCAGGGCTACATAGAGAAACCCTGTCTCGAAAAAACAAATAAAAAAAAAGAGTGAGATTCCTTGCCGGGCGGTGGTGGCACATGCCTGTAATCCCAGCACTCTGGGAGGCAGAGGCAGGTGGATTTCTGTGTTCGAGGCCAGCCTGGTCTACAGAATGAGGTCCAGGACTCCAGGACAGCCAGGGCTACACAGAGAAACCCTGTCTCGAAAAAACAAAACAAACAAACAACAACAACAAAAAAGTGAGATTCCTTGAAGAAACTGAAAACACATTTTCCTTTGTAGACAGTATCAAGATCTCCATAGAGCATAAAAGGAAAATTGTCAAGTTCTCTGTTTTATTTGGTTTATATGAGTTCACAACGAACAGAAAACTTATCCCACCCCCCATAATCTCCCCTCCCATTCAAAGTCTCCAATTACAGAGCATTCATCAACACATTTCCAAACTAAAGCATGAGACATACCTCTACACAGGTTTCTATCTCTGTATATTGGTTCATAATCGGAAGGATGGTCTCCATACTACTATATTCTACCAGATCAGATTTGTTCCCAACCAATATCAAAGGCAGCCTGAAATGAATAGGGCATTAATTCAATAAAGAAAACAGAAGGTGTTAGATTTGTATTTTAACTTATATCATTACCCATTCTATTTAAATTCCCATGGTAACTTTTCTAATAAGGTCAAGCCAAGGCCCCTAGATAGTACATTCAGTCAGTCATCTCAGATTTATAGAGTATCTGTTTCAAGCTGCATATTGTTCTAAGTACTAAAGACCTTAAGAAAAAGGTTCCTCAGGGGCTGGAGAGGTGGCTCAGTGGTTAAGAGCACTAGCTGCTCTTCCAGAGGACCTGGGTTCAAGTCCCAGCAACCACATGGCAGCTCAAACTGTCTGTAGCTCCAGTTCCAGGGGATCCAACACACTCCCACAGAAAAACATCAATGTTGCCAGGCGGTGGTGGTGCACGCCTTTAATCCCAGCACTTGGGAGGCAGAGGCAGGTGGATTTCTGAGTTCGAGGCCAGCCTGGTCTACAGAGTGAGTTCCAGGACAGCCAGGGCTATACAGATAAATCCTGTCTCAAAAAAAACCAAAAAAGAAAAAAAAAAAAAAAGAAAAGAAAGAAAAACACCAATGTATATAAAATTTAAGAAGGGTGGAGGGGAGTGGGGGAGAGATGGGTAAGAGCACTGGCTACACTTCCAGAGGAAGGTGTTTCAATTCCCAGCACCCACATGGTAGTTCAAACTGTCTGTAACTCCAGTTCTAAGGGAATCTGACACTCTGACAGACATACAGACAAAATACCAATGGACACTTAAGAATAAATAAATCATTAAAAAAAATCAAAGTCAGCCAGGCGTCTTGAAAAAAAAAAAAATTAAAGTCTGTTAATCCCAACACTTGGAAGGCAGAGGCAGGTGGAACTCTAAGTCTCTCTGGTCTACAGGGCAAGTTTCAGGACAGCCAGAGCTACACAGAAAAGCCCTGAATCAAAAAACCAACTAAACAAACAAAAAATATCACTCTCATTCTGAGAGTGAAAACTGAACTGAACAGGGAGGTACAAACAGAATGAATGGGAGGGAGGGAGATGTTCATAAAACTTCTCTTCACTGGATGGCATTTGAGCCAAGTATTGAGGGACAATATGGAATCTGCCATATGGAGAACAGAGTTTACTACTGGGAAGAAAGGGCAGGACCACCCTGGGGGTGTCAGAGAACAGGAAAGGTATGCCAGAATGGATGGACAAGGAGAAGTTAGAGATGGGTTAGATTGCCGACAAAAGGCCATACATAGTAGGACTTCTAAGGTGTGGTAAGGAATGTAGGTTTTATCAGTATAAAAAAGAAGCTAATAAGAGTAGGTCTGATCTAGTCAATGTTTTTTTTTGGGGGGGGGTGTTTGTTTTGGTTTTTTTTCGAGACAGGGTTTCTCTGTATAGCCCTGGCTGTCCTGGAACTCACTCTGTAGACCAGGCTGGCTATGAACTCAGAAATCCACCTGCCTCTGCCTCCCAGAGTGATGGGATTACAGGCGTGCGCCACCACTGCCTGGTGCTTTTGTTTGTTATTATTACTATTTTTAATGTATCTGATACCACTGAACTCAATATTTAAGTTTTTGTTTTAGTTTCTTACATGTTTGAGTGCTTTGCCTGCACTATGCAAGTGCACCATATGCATGTCTGGTACCCAAAAGAAGTCAGAAGGAGGTATTGGATCCCAAAAACTAGAATTACAGAGTTGTAGGTACTCAAAAATCAAACCTGAATCTTCTGGAAGATCAGCCATTACTCGTAACTGCTTGGCTATCATCCTAGCACTAATTAATACATTTAAGCGTGATTTGCTATATTTCAGAGATATCTAGTGAAGTATTTTCAACTTGGTGTGATAATTATTGCTTTACAATGGTCCTGATGGGATAAACAAACAAGACTGGTCCTGAATTAACTGCTAAAGCAGGTGACAGATTCATTACACTATTCTCTATTTGTTTCATGTGTGAATTTTGTCATTAAGAAAAAGCTTTAGAGCTTACTTGGGAAGTAGAGGTAGTGGATCTCTGTGAGTTCAAGGCCAACCTGGTCTACAGAGGAATCCAGGACAGCCGAGACTACATAGAGAACCCTCCCCATCAAAAACAAAACAAAACAAAAACAGAAAAAGCCTTGGCCAATAACTCTGACAAAAATATGGTAAATGTTTCCAAGCCTACCAGACTCTCCAAGAAATGTAGTAAGCACTCGCCTCATAAACTGACCCAGTGCAAGAAGGTGAAAGAATCTTTGCATGCCCAGGGAAAGGGGCATTATGACAGGAATCGGATTGGCTATGGTGGGCAGACTAAGCTGATTTTCTACACAAAGGGTACTATTACAAAGATTATGATGAGGCTTGAGTCTGACTGCAGATTTAAGAGGATGTGGGAGGCAATAAGAAGAGAAAGAGCAAGCGTTCCAGTTCTGAGATGATTTTAGGGTTTGTGTGCGTGTGAGTGTATGTGTGTGCATACATGAGCCTCTCATAGGCTCTCTTCATGGTACCAAGCCTCAACTCCTTTGCATGACCCCTTCAGTCCTGGGTTGTCAATTACAACTGAGGGTGCACTTTCACCAATGGCTTTCCATGGCCTCTCACAGTGCCAAACCCCAGTTGTTCTTCATGATGCCTTCAAAACCAGTACCACCTGGATGAATCCTACATGTTATCAAGTACAGCTGCAGCATGAGGTAAAACCTTGGCTATCTCTGGAATACAGCTTCTTTCTTCTCTCAGAAAACACTTCCCAGAAGATTTCACCTCAGTGATGCTGGTCTTTCTTTTTGTTTTCTTCCCGAGACAGGGTTTCTCTGTATAGCCCTGGCTGTCCTGGAACTCACTCTGCAGACCAGGCTGGCCTCGAACTCAGAAATCCGCCTGCCTCTGCCTCCCACAGTGCTGGGATTACAGGCGTGTGCCACCACCGCCCAGCTGGTCTTTTCTTAATCACCACTAATTTCTTAGCTCCAGCTAACCAGCATCAATTGTCCCAGTAGTCTCCTTCTCCTCTAGAATATAAAGCCAGAGACACATGGCCGAAGCTGCTGAGTTCTGCTGCTTTCAGGAGCTGGAACATTGGACCCCTTGTTCTAAATATGTTATCCCTAGCTTCCTTTTTCCCAGTGCCTTCACTCCCTAAGTTGGCTGTCCTGAATCTTGCTCCATAGACTGACTTTGAACTCAAGAGATCTGCAGGCCTGTCTCCTAAACACTGAGATTAAAGGTGTGGTCCACCAAGCCTGATTTAAGTTTTTCTTCACCTAGAATTTGCTCTGTTCTGGGCTGGCCTTGAACTCAGAGATCTGCTTATCTTTGCCTCCTGGGATTAAAGACTGGTACTACCAGGTCTGGACCTAAATTTAGCTGGGTGAAATCTTGCCCCAAGGACACCACTCCCTTAATTCAATTTAATATCCTTGAATTCAGCTCCATTTCACTTCCTGGAGTCCCTTTAATACTCAAACTATATATTTTGTACTTTTCCTTTCTCAGCTTGCTATGTTTGTTCAAAATTCTCTTCATCAGACTTAACCAGAGAACAAAGTCTTTGTTGGGCTTTTTTGAGACTTCCTTTGCAGATGCAATTAATATAAATCTCTGTACCTTAGCCCTAGGCAGTCTCTTCAGACAATGGCAAAAAGCATCCATGTTCTTCACCAAAACATCACAAAAACAGTCTCTCAGCCACATATTAAAGTTCTTCTCCACTGAAACCTCTTGGGCCATCAGGCCTACACAGTTCCAATGACCCTCAGCACCACTGTCTTCCATATTCCTACTAGACTGGCCCATTATGCCCCACTTAAAGCATTTCATGGTTTTCCAAATCCAAAGTCCCAAAATCCACATTCTTCCGAACAAAAGCATGGTCAGGCCTATCACAACACAACCCCACTCATGGTACCAACTTTGTCTTAGTTGGGGTTTTACTGCTGTGAACAGACATCATGACCAATGCAAGTTTTATAAAAGACAACATTTAATTGGCGCTGGCTTACAGGCTCAGAGGTTCAGTCCATTGTCATCAATGCAGAAAAATGGCAGCATCTAGGCAGGCATGGTGCAGGAGGAGCTGAGAGTTCTACATCTTCATCTGAAGGCGGCTAGTGGAAGACTGACTTCCAGGCAACTAGGGTGAGGGTCTTAAGCTCACACCCACAGTGACACACCTACTCCAGCAAGGCCACACCTCCTAATGGTGTCACTCCCTGGGCCAATCATATATGAACCATCACAGACACTAACATAAAAGAGTCCTAAGGAGAATAGGTATGTACTGAAATAATCTCCAGATGAGGCTCAGGAAAGAAGTGACTGGAAAATGTAAGGTCTACACTAACTTGGCAGAACACACACACAATGTAGCAATTGGAAGTGGAGGCAGAAGGACGAGGAGGAACAGGAAGATTACAAGTCTAAGAATAGCCTGGGAAATATAGTAAGATTGTGTGTTTCTAAAATAAAATTAAATTTAAATAAATAAATAAAATAAAAACAAGGTCTACAAAGTAGCCATAGTATTTTAGTGATAGCAACACCAAAATTCTAAACCAATGGCATAAATGGGTTCTTCATAGAAACTGGCCAAAGTATGCTCTGGTCTCCAGAGTGGCCCTCCTGAAAACAGCCCCAGGAGAAAGCCCCAGGAACATGTGGATACATGGCCTTTGAGGCTCCACTGTCCAATGCAACATTATAGGATGATGGCCTTGTTTCTTTCTGCTTATCCTAGAACTCTCCACACTGGGCTGGCTGCACACTCAGAGTCCCCTGCTGAGATTCAGGGCATGCGTGCATACGCCCTGAGATGATGATGACCTTTAGTGCAACATCACCATCACCGCCTGCCAAGGGGAGCCACTGAACTTCTGAAATGTGAGTAAGTAGCTCAGAGGAAAGTAGACTTTGTTACTTCATTTCCATTAATTTAAATCACCACAAATGACAAGAGGCTGTGGCGATGAAGAGCTGTGTCATTCTCTTCTTTCCACTTTGTCACCACAAAGTTGAAGAAACAACGATGAGTCATCACTGAGCTTGGAGGCCATGTAAGTGTTTCCCTCCCACAAATAAGTTAGACAGGCGCATCAGATTTCCAGAGAATAAAGATCAAAAACGCTGAAAAAAGAATCCTAAAAACTTAAGCAAAGGGCCAGATATATACAATTAATACTTAAAATATGATTTTCCACCTGGCAGTGGTGGCGCACGCCTGTAATCCCAGCATTCTGGGAGGCAGAGACAGGTGGATTTCTGAGTTCGATGCCAGCCTGGTCTATAGAGTGAGTTCCACGACAGCCAGGGCTATACAGAGAAACCCTATCTCGAAAAAAACCAAATCCAAAAAACAAAACAAAACAAAACAAAACAAAACAAAAACAAAAACAAAAAATACCATGATTTTCCTAACATTTAAAAAGATTTAAATGGGGGCTAGACAGCTACCTGCTGCTCTTCCAGAGAACTGTCTTTGGTTCCCAGCACCCAGGGTGGTTCACCAACAATTATAACTCCAATTCTAAAGGATCTGATGTCCTCCACAAACCTCTGGCAGCATGCACACTGTACACCAAACTTTTCAAATACATATAAATAAATAAGAACAAATAAATAAGCCAATTTTAAAAGATTAAAATGTTGGGCTAGTAGTAGTGACACAAACCTTTAACCCCAGCACTCAGGAGGCAGATAGATCTTTATGAGTTTGAGATCAGCTAGTCTCAAAGAACCTGTCTCAAAGAAAAGGAAAGAAAAAGACTGAAGACTGAAGGCTGGGTGAGAGGCACCAGAGGTGTATTCCTTTAAATCCCAGCATCTGGCTGTTAGGGGTGGGTAGAGTTTTATGAGTTCCAAGCCAGCCAAGAATATATAGTGAGATCCTGCCACAAAACAAAAAAGCAAGGAAAAAAAAAAAGAAATAACAAAAATAATTTTGTCCAATTAAATACTGGAAGGAAATACTTTCATCTGACTTAAACTGAAAGCATTTATGCAGAGAACTATCACTCTACTTGGGAAATTACTGAGTATGTTGTCTTGCATTTCCCTTTGCACTTTATCTTCCTAGGAACTTCAGAGAGTTTCCTTGCATGAATTTCTAAATGGAGTTTTACAGGGCATTTTAGAGAAGTTATATACAAGCTATCAATTCAATTCTTGCTACAGCCATATGCATCCAGGACAGATATTACCTTTATCCCTATTACAGATGAGGAAACTGGACAGTCAAATCAAGTGGCCAAACAAGATCTGAAAGGCTGCTCGGTCCTATGTTCTGCCTCGTGCACACTGTGAGCCACTGACAACCCCACACCTCATTAAAGAAGCAACTCAAGAGAGGGCATACAATACAGCAAAGACAGATTCCAAAAGGACTCCAGCAACAGGCTCTGAACAAAATGTAGAATTACTAAAATACTTTATGTGTCAGTAACCATCACAGTGTCAGAGTGGTTTTCTGCTTTGCTCTCAAATCTATTTACTGTTTCTAATCACTCCTGCCCTCAAAAAGGTATGTGGTGGTATATGGAGATAGGTGAGCAGGGAGAAACTGATAAAACCAATGTAGACATGGCTCAGCAGGTAAGAGCACCTTTACCAGCAGGTTCTAGCCTGGAACCAACACAATGAAAGAAGAGAACTAAACCCTATTTTTTTGTTTGTTTCTTTTTGGTTTTGCAAGACAGGGTTTTTCTGTGTAGCCCTGGCTGCCTTGAAACTCATTCTGTAGACCAGGTTGGCCTCAAACTAACACAGCTCCACATGCATCTGCCTCCTAAGCACTGGGATTAAAGGCATGTGCCACCACCTCCTGAATAGATTTAGTTTCTTATTTTATATGTATGAGTGTTTCGACTATATGCCAATGTACCACATTCATGCCTGAGGTGCCTGAGGAGATGGGGAGCGTCATGTGATTGATGGGAATATGGCCTGGGTCCTCTGAAACAAGTGCTCTTAGACACTCCAACCGCTCCAGCCCCAAATCCTGCAAGCTGCCCTCTAACACACACACACACACACACACACACACACACACACACACACATATTTGAAAGAAAAAATAAGTAATCCCAGCACTTGGGAGGCAGAGGCAGGCGGATTTCTGAGTTAGAGGCCAGCCTGGTCTACAGAGTGACAGGACAGCCAGGGCTACACAGAGAAACCCTGTCTCGAAAAACAAAACAAAAAAAGAAAAAAGAAAAAATGTGGGGGCATGTTAATAACCAGTAGATCTAAGTGAAGACTTTACGATTATGTTAGTTTCTGTTTCTTAGCTCTTTTCTCTACATTTGAAAGAAAAGAAAAATACCTGCTGTCTTTGTCTGTTCTTTCATTTATGAGAGGAATCCATCGGCTTGTTACCTAGAATAAAATAAAGTAGGAATGGAGACATGATGCAGGTCTTGACTGAAAAGCTGCACATCTTTAATTCCAGCACTCAGGAGGCAGAGACAGAGGCAGGGGGATTTCTGAGTTCAAGGGCAACCTAGTCTACATATTGCATTCCAGACCAGTCAGAGCTACATGTGAGATTCCCTCTTTAAAAAGAAAAGAAAAAAGAAAAGAAAAATAAAAGGGGGGGGGAGAAAAAGAAAAAGCATACTATTCTTTTAAAATTATTTTATGATTACGAGTGTACTGTGTGTGTGTGTATGTATGTATGTATGTATGGACACCATGAGCATGCCTAAGTACCAAAGCCAGAAGAGGGCTTTAGATCTAAAATGGAGTCACAGATGAAGAACAGCTTCTGAGCCATCTGACCTTCTGAGCCACCTCTCCACTCTATATATATTGTTTTGTTTTGTTTTTGTTTTTCAAGACAGGGTTTCTCTGTATAGCCCTGGCTGTCCTGGAACTCACTCTGTAGACCAGGCTGGCCTCCAACTCAGAAATGCACCTGCCTCTGCCTCCCAGAGTGCTGGGATTACAGGCGTGTGCCACCACTGCCTGACTATATATATACTTTTTAAAGATTTGTTTATTTATTTATTATATGTAAGTATACTGTAGCTGTCTTCAGACACTACAGAAGAGGTCATCAGATCTCATTACGGATGGTTGTGAGCCTCCATGTGGGTGCTGGAATTTGAACTCTGGACCTTCAGAAGAGCAGTCAGTGCTCTTTATCCTCTAAGCCATCTCTCCAGCCACCCTCCTCTATATTTTCTTAAGAGTCCTTAAAACTCTTACTGGAGGATCAGCTCTGACCAGAGTTGCCCCAGTAAAGCTACACCTGGTGGCATGTTTGGAATCCCAAGTTGAGAGAGGAAGATCATGAGTTCCATCCCAGTCAGGACACAGCAAGTACCTTAGAAACAAAAACAAAGCAGGGCAGTGGTGGCTCACACCTTTAGTACCAGCACTTGAGAAGCAGAGGCAAATAGAACTCTGTGAGTTCAAGGCTAGCATGGTCTAAAGAGCAAGCTACATAGTAAGAACATGCCTCAAAATAAGTAAGTAAATAAGTAGTAACATGTTGAGTTTAAATAGAGAGAAAATGTAAATATACCTTATCAATAGAATGTTTGTTGTTAACAGCATAAACTATGCAGATGACATTAGCCTAGAAGGAAAAAGCAATAAATTAGTGGCACTTTGAAATAATATACACAATATCATTTAATTATCAAATACCTAAGTTTTTTAGCCAAAGGGGGAAATTTTTTGAAAAAGAAAAACCTACCTAGAAGAAGAAAGTATCCCTAAAGAAGCAGAGCAAACACCACATATTCAAATCCCAAATGAGAAATCCCTGGTGATTGGAAATGGTGGTGAACACTACAGAGCACTCAGCGAGTGGGGGAGAGGCCAAGACACACCTCAACCACACCAGGGATTCAAGACCAGGCTAGGTTACAAGAAATTGTCACTACCCAACTGTGCCTCAGAGAAAGCATGTTTTTGGTAAAAGAACTAAAAAGATAGGCTCATAGGCTTATCACTGTTTACAAGAGAGGACACACACACACACACACACACACACACACACTCACACACACAATGTTCTTTTTATGCATACCTGTGATATTTCTTGATGAAGTTGTTCATCACTCTGTTCTGCTTCTACAAATGACAAAAGCCAATGTTTTATGTTTTACAATCTTTCATCAAAGTAACAAATAATAAATCTATGTAATATCTACCTAACAAAATTGACATTGATGATTCCCAGCAACTACACAGCAGCATACAACTATCTATAACTCCAGCTTCAGGGGATCCTAAACCCTTTTCTGGCCTCCACAGGCATCAGGCATGAATAATACATTTACATACCTACAGGCATATATACATACTCATAAAAATAAATCTTCAAAATGATATAGTGTAGTACCAGACAGGAACCAAACTGAGATCAATGTAGTGAAAGAAAAGGCTGCGCCATGACAAGGAGGTCAGTTAGTAGGGAAGCTAACTCAGGAGGACAATCCCAGCACAGAAGTGCAGGGGACTCGTGTCAAAGATCTAGGCCAGTAACTGATCCAGAGTTGAAAAAGGATCAGGCAAAAGAGATCAACAACTCAAGAAAAGAGACAGAGCTTCAGAGCCAGAAGCCCAGTCATGAATTGTGCCACAGAGCCCAAGACTACAGGATCTGGACACCATCAGCACAGTAGGTAGGAGTATTAACAAGAAGGCCCAGAGGCAAAACTGTAGGTTGACGATGAAGAAAGCAAAGATTCCCTTTCTAGGCTGGTCAGATGGCTCAGTTGATAAGTGCTCTTGCAGCCACGCCTGAGTTCAATTCCCAGAACCCACATGGTGAAGGAGAGACTGAAATGTAGCTAGGTATCCTCTGGCCTTCACACATACTAAATAATCAAATAAACATGAATAGTCTTACAGTGATCAGAAATAGTAAGTTGACCTCTGTGTTCTGTGGTATATACTTGTGTACATACCTGTGTGTTCACATGTGTGATAATGTCAGGGATCTTCCTATGTCATCTCACTTTGCTTCCACACTGGTCTCTTTAGTGAACCTGAAGCTCACAAACTGGCTCGACTGGCTGGCCAATGAGCTTGGGGTGTGCCTGGCTGTCTCTGCCCAATGCTGCTGTTACAGCCACAATACCCAGACTCCGACTTTGGTACCAAGGATGTGCTTGCAGGTTCAGCAAGTACTTTAACTATTAAGCAATCTCCTCAGCTCTCAAACTGACCATTTTTAATTAATTTCTTTGTAACAAAGGTTGAGAAATTAAAGAACACATATAGAGTTCAACAAATCATAATCTATACATGCATGTCTTTGTGTGGTCTTGGAAATTAATATCACTAGGCAAACACTGGGTAAATGAGCTACATCCCCAACCCTTCAACAAATTCTAAAAGTCAGAACTTTCTCACTCTTTTTTGAATATGTGTGTATGGTACATGCATGTACCATGTGTTCGTGTCAGCCAGAGGCACTGGATAACCCTGAGGTTGGAGTTACAGGAGACTGTGACTCTGACAAGGGTTCTGGGCATTGGACTCAGATCTTCTGCAAGAGCAGTACATGATCTTAAACATTTTTAAAAGCTTGATGAGGTTTATTTCAGGGCTATCACAGTAACTTCAGAGCCTCCTTCAGCCATCAAAGGCCACCCATTACCTGAATAGTCGACAATGTGTGTTGGAACTCTTTCAGGGGTGACATCAGCTGGAATGGTGATTTCTTCTGCTCGAGGAGGAACCTTTATTTGACAACAAATATAAAAAAGAATAAATGTGAAATTATCCACCACGCCATGCACATTTATTGTTATCAGGTCCTTCTTTCTGTTTAGAGCTATCTTTGTAGGTATTCACTGAATTTTAAAATACTTTGAGGTGCTTTAGCATGTAAGTAAAACTACAATAAACACATTTTTAAGGGCCAGCAAGATGGATCAGTAGGTACAGATGCTTGCTAAGTCTGACCACCTGAGTGTGACCCCCAAGCCCTCGTGATGGAAGGAGAGGACCTACTTCTGCAAGTTGTCCTCTTGCTTCCAAATGTGTACTGTGGTATGTATGCACAATGAGAAATATAGCAAATAAAAATGCAACAAAAATGTAAATAAATAAATAAAAGACAAAAGAAAAAATGCAATAAAATAAAAATCATATGGAAAAATAGGTTTCTAGCTGAGGTATAGCTTGATGGGAGAGCAAATGTCAAGCCCTAGGTTAAAAGGAAAAAACTCTATCTCTGTAGTCAGAGGCTACACTAAGGATATCTCAAGTTTTTTACAAACAAAAATTATTCAGCGGGGAAAAAAAAGAAAAAAAGAAGAAAAAAAAAAAGAAAGCCAGGCGGTGGTGGTGCACGCCTGTAATCCCAGCCCTTAGGAGGCAGAGGCAGGTGGATTTCTGAGTTCGTGGCCAGCCTGGTCTACAGAGTGAGTTCCAGGACAGCCAGAGCTACACAGAGAAACCCTGTCTCGAAAAACAAAAAAACAAAAACAAAAACAAAAAAAAATTATTCAGTCGGGCGGTGGTGGCACCTGCTTGTAATTCCAGCACTTGGGAGGCAGAGGCAGGCAGATTTCTGAGTTCGAGGCCAGCCTGGTCTACAAAGAGAGGACAGCTAGGGCTACACAGAGAAACCCTATCTCTAAAAAAATAAAACCAAAAAAAAAAAAAAAAAGATTCAATTTGATACTGAAATATTAAATTTTTTAAATATATGGTTCTCATTCTACTTTGTTAAGAATTTAAGGTACTTTACAAATAAGGAGCTATGTTACACTGTCACTCTTCAGATACACCAGAAGAGGGCATCAGATCTCATTACAGATGGCTGTAAGCTACCATGTGGTTGCTGGGATTTGAACTCAGGACCTCTGGAAAAGCAGTCAGAGCTCTTAACCACTGAGCCATCTCTCCAGCCCTAATTTTCTCCCCAAGGCAATCTTGATGAGTGTAACTACTCAGTGATGGAGAACCTGTCTAGCACAGGCAGGTCTGGGCTTAATCCTCAGCCTTGAAGAACCCACCAAAAACACAAAATAAAATGGCAACCTTTGAGGTGACCAATACGCACTGTCTATGCTAGATGACAACTGTTTGGCTCCACAGCCTTGTGTTTAGTAATTCCACAGTTCAGAAAGACTGCATATTTTTAACGCAACTGTCTTGTGGAGGCTTAGTCCTTTCTTTTTAATTATTTTTATGTGTTTGGGTTTTGCTTGCATGCATATTATGAACCATATGTATATCTGGTGCTACAGAGGCCAGAAAAGGGTACTGGATCCCTGGAGCTTCAGTAACAGACAGCTGTGGGCTACCACCTGGTGCTGGGAATCAAACCCAGGTCCTGGGGAAGAGCAGCCAGTGCTCTGAACTGCTGAGCCTTCCCTCCAATCCCAACTGTATGACTTTTAATTATGGAGAGAAAAAAAAAAGTATCCACTCAAGAGGAACAACTAAACTTCTAAAACAACTCTAACTTCAGTTACACATTTAAAATGTATTTATTCCTTCAGACGGGGCCTCACTATGCAGTTCTAGCTGGACTGGAACTCACTATGATTCTGTAATCTGTTCATGTATTTATGTGCATGGGCATCGTCACACAAGTGGAGTTCAGTGTGGAGTGTTTTATACTTCAATCATGTGGGTCCTAGGAACTAAAGTCAGGTTGTCGGTCTTGGCAGTAGCTACCTTTTTCTCACTGAAGAGCTATCTTGTTAGCTCTTCAGTTAAACCTCTGCAGAGAACTTTGGGTATTATACCCTTAATTCTCAATTAATGTTAATGATCCCACAATGTACTCACTTTTCAAATTAAGGAATTACTATCTGATGATCCTTTAATGCAAAGGGAACAAAGCAGCAGCCATGGAATTGTGAATGCTGAAACTGCTACCCAGGGGAGACATGCTCAGCAGTGAACTGAAGGCCCTGCTTGTTATGCACAAGACCCTGGATTCAATCCCAGCTTCCACAAAAACCCAGAACAACAAAGACAGCCATGTAACACATCAAATTCCTAGCTCAGCAATAAAACTGTAAGATTAGTTCTTTCTAAACAAGAGTAAGAAAAGATTAATGCAAACTCTAATTAATTTTAACTTAACTTGTGTGTGCAGGCACATGTATTTCATGGCACATGTGTGCGTATTTTGGGGGGAAGAAACCTACACATGTTAGACCTGTAATCTCATTATTTGGGGGGCAGAGGTAGAAGAATCAGAAAGACATTCAAGACTAGCCTGGCTACATAGAAAATTTGAGGCTGCTGGGCAGTGGTGGCGCACGCCTGTAATCCCAGCACTTGGGAGGCAGAGGCAAGTAGATTTCTGAGTTCGCGGCCAGTCTGGTCTACAGAGTGAGTTCTAGGACAGCCAGGGCTACACAGAGAAACCCTGTCTTGAAAAAACAAAAAAGCAAACAAACAAAAAAAGAAAGTTTGAGGCCAGCCTGAATTATACAGACTGTGCCCTCAGAAATAAACAAAACAAACTGACAACAAATCCCAAATGTTACTCTGCTGCTGCTGCTCTCTACTGCAACACCCTACAGCTCCAGGAAGGTGTAGCCAGCAGCCCTCACACTGGAATTTCCAAAGCGAAAGTAACTGTAGCCAAGTATGATGGTGCATATACGTAATCCCAGCACCAAGGACGTGGATACAGGAGGATCAGGAGTTTAAAGTCATCCTGAGCTACATAACAAGTTTGAGGCTAGCCTGGAGCACATGAGCCCCAGTCTCAAAACAGCAATAATAGCAGTAATAATAGCAAGACTAAAACCACTGGTCTTTAACAGTGTTCCATTATTATTAATGACATGCACAACAGTTCTCTGGATCGATAGATAGAATAAATTCATTTCTAATTTGTAAAATGAAGTCTGTAGATAATAATAGTTGCATCAGAATTCTAGTCCGACAAACCCTCAGGCACTGGACAGCACCAGGCAGACGTGGTGCCCACACTGTAATCAGACTTCAAATCACACAACACTCTGTGTCTTTCAAACTGGAAAACATTTTACTTCTAAAAACAGTCTACACAAATGATGTGCTCTCCAGATCCTTTTCCCTACCACTTTAAAAATGAGACAACTAAGACCCAGAGATGACAAATGGCAAGGTCATTGGCTAGTGAGATGGCTCAGTGACTTGCCAAGCAGACTGACAATCTGAGGTGGACTCTTGGGCCTTATGTGAAAGGAGAAAACTGTGACCACACAAGCTGTCCTGTGATCACACTGTGATATGCATGTGTGCATGCATGCAATATAAAAAAAAAATGTAACGGTAAAGTCAAAGGCATAAAATGAGAAGAATCTAGGCTCTTTCATATGGTGATGTCTTTTGTTGAAGAAACACATGAAGGGGGCACTGATATCATTTTAACTTATCTTTTTATTAAAAAAAAAAAAAAAAAAAAACTATGACAAAGAAAGTAAATGTTTACCTCTTCCGGAAATTCTTCACTGACCAGAGACATAATCAGTGATGTCTTCCCAACTCTAGCTGTTAAGAGAAAAATCATTACTTAATAAAACATTTTGGATCTACAGAAACTCAAATCCAGTAACCACATAGGGAGTTTATTAGTTGTAAAGGGGAAAGACAATTCTAAGCCCTTTTCTGAAAGCCTCCTGCAGTTCAGGTATAGTACCAGCACTCCCCAATGCTTGCCTGTAATTCCAGCTACCTGGGAAGGCTGAGGGAAGAGGATGTCAGGTTTGAGGAAAGAACAGAACAGAATACAGTAACAAAAACCTTCCTGCATTATCTATTCAGAGTTGTATAAGAATCTATCCAATGAGCCGGGCGTGGTGGCGCATGCCTGTAATCCCAGCAGTTGGGAGGCAGAGGCAGGCGGATTTCTGAGTTCGAGGCCAGCCTGGTCTACAGAGTGAGTTCCAGGACAGCCAGGACTACACAGAGAAACCCTGTCTCGAAAAACAAAAACAAAAAAAAAAAAAAAAGAATCTATCCAATGGTATAAGCTGCCTAATTTTCTAAATTAAATTTCTAAAGGTCATTTCTAAATCTTCACCTTATGAATAATGTTGTAACTCATATTCTACAGGATAAGTTCCTTGAAGTAGAATTTAAGTTAGCACATGGACTGTTCTGTTTTTATTGGTTTTGTTGTTGTTGTTGTTTCTAGACAGGGTTTCTCTGTGTAGCCCTGGCTGTCCTGGAACTCACTCTGTAGACCAGGCTGGCCTCGAACTCAGAAATCTGCCTGCCTCTGCCTCTGCCTCTGCCTCTACCTCCCAAGTGCTAGGATTAAAGGCGTGCATCACTACTGTCAAACATAAGTGCTTACCAACCAAGTTGGTCCACACTCCTAGAAGAAAACATACTACTGCCAGTTAATCACTGCCACAGCGGCAAAGTATAAATTCTAAATACAAGTCCAAATATGAGAGACGGCAATTTTTAAAAGTCTCAGCCCTCTCCTAAATGACTGGGAAAGGACGAATGGCTAGAATACACAACACTGGTCACAGCAGCACAGTGTGAAATAAAGACAAATTATATGGTTTAACAGGGAGCCTCTAGCTCTATTTCTATAGACTATTTAAAATACTTTTATTTTTATTATTTTATATGTACACATGTGTCTGTGTGTGGGCATATGCAGATATGTGTGGGTACCCAGAGTCCAGAAGACAGTATGGGATCCCCTGGAGATGGAGTTACATGAGCTGTCCATGTGGGTGCTAGGACACAACTCTGGGTCCTCTGGAAGAGCACCAAACACCCCTAACTCCTGAGTCTCCCCAGCCCCTCTACAGACTTTTTGATTGTCCTATGTAAAAAAAAAAAGGGGGGGGGGCTGGAGAGATGGCTCAGCAGTTAAAAGCACTGACTGCTCTTCCAAAGGTCCTGAGTTCAATTCCCAGCAACCACATGGTGGCTCACAACCATCTGTAATGAGATCTGAAGGCCTCTTCTGGAGTGTCTGAAGACACCTATAGTGTACTTACATATAATAAATAAATCTAAAAGAAAAACAAATAACAAAACAATTTTTAAAAATGCATGTAAACTGGGCGGTGGTGGCGCACGCCTGTAATCCCAGCACTTGGGAGGCAGAGGCAGGCGGATTTCTGAGTTCGAGGCCAGCCTGGTCTACAGAGTGAGTTCCAGGACAGCCAGGGCTACACAGAGAAACCCTGTCTTAAAAAACCAAAAAAAAAAAAAAAAAAAAAAGCATGTAAAAAAAGGAAAGGAAATTAACTACAAATATTATCCAATTATCTAATCTGTCTAAGTCAGTTTCATGTAGCCTAGGGTGGCCTTGAACTCAAAATGTATATACAGCTGAGAATGACCTTGACTGTCCTTTCTTTCCTCTCCTTCTCCCTCCCTCTGCCCTCCCACGCCCCCCCTTCAAACAGAGTCTCACTATATAGCTCTGGCTGCCCTGGAACTCACTATGTAGATCAGGCTGGCCTTGAACTCAGAAATCGCTTTGCCTCTGCCTCCTGAGTCCTAGGATTAGGGTATGTGTTACCACCACACCTGGCCTTCCATATAGTTTTATTTTTTGCTACTAAAAACTGCCAATAAGTATTTTAAGTTATTTTGGTGGTAAAAAATGGTAACTTCTAGATTTATATATAGCACGTAAAATTAGTCTAAATATTGGCAAATGAGATATATTCTTTTATATCTTGAACAAATATACCTATTTCCGTGTATGGTGTCCATGTGTGTTGAGATCAAACACTGGACCTCTCACAGGCTAGGCAAATGCACTATCCTAGGCCCAACAAAAACTTCTGGAGCACTTCTCTGTGTCTTAGATTCACAACACTTCTGCACAAGGCTACTTACTATGTGTCTTTTACAAAAATTTCAGGCTTCAGAGTTATCCCCAATAAATCCAACAGTTTCTTTTTTTTTTTTTTTTTTTTTTTTTTTTTTTTGGTTTTTCGAGACAGGGTTTCTCTGTGTAGCTCTGGCTGTCCTGGAACTCACTCTGTAGACCAGGCTGGCCTCGAACTCAGAAATCCGCCTGCCTCTGCCTCCCAAGTGCTGGGATTAAAGGCGTGCGCCACCACGCCCGGCTCAATCCAACAGTTTCTACAGAGCAAGATAAACTGCCTTCCCAGATTCAGGTTTCTTACTTTGCATTGCAATTCTGTTCAATTTCTCTTGTTACTATTAGAGGAGACCTACCACACTCCACAAGTTAGTCCGGCACTCCAGGCAGTCCTCCAAGCGGCCCTCCCTCCTGAGTGCTAGAACCACTGGCGCCTGCCTGCCAGGCTAAGCCTAGCCTGTGGTTTTAAGTCTGTCGCTGCTTGCCCTTTTGCCTAATCCTGATATCTCATTTAAACATTTCCCAGTTCCTGACTTTCCACCCCTCACCAATCTACCAACATCAATGTCCACTCCGCTCTCTCCCACACCCTTTATCTTCTAGCTCAGCCTTTTGGAGTCTCACTTCCTACCAGCTCCCACTGAATCGCACTAGTGGAAAGGAGTGTCATCCAACCTCAGCCCCCTACCTCACCCCACGTCCTACTGTCACCCACTCAGGCAATCTGCACAAACAAGGCCATTCTATGCGTCACAGGCACACGCACTAACAAGCCACAATGAGTCCTGTCCCCTTCCTCGCATGGCTTTCCTCATCCTCTTCTGCACTTTTACATCTTACCATGTCTTTAGGGCACTTCCACCCTACTACAACCTAAAGAGCCCAGAGCCACCACAGCGCTCACTGCCTGCACTGACAACTTCTGTGCTAGAATCTGTATTAAGCCGCTAGGAATGTAACATACATATGTACCATGTATGAGTCTACATGGAGACAATAACCAAATATTTGTAAACAAGTGGCTAACAAAGCAAACCTTCCCACCTTTGTATGAATGGAGGACCTCTAGCATTCCCTGCCTGGAAGTCTCTGCCCACACACAGCAGCACTGCCAGGGAAACCATTCCCACCTCCCAACGCTGCTCTAATGCTTCTTTTCTTAAGATGTAGTTATTTTTACGTGTGTGGGAATGCATATGCACTTACACCATGAGCATGCATTGCACATGAAGACCAGAAGAGTGTGTTGGATCTCCTGGAACTGGTGTTATAGGTGGTTGTCAGTTGCCATGTGGGTGTTGGGAATTGAACCCAAGTCCTCTCTAAAAGAGCAGTGCTCTTAACCACTAAGCCATCTCTCCAGTCCCCCAAAACTTTTGAGAGTGAGATTCTTGATTTAAGGCCCAATACTGCCCTAGGAGAGGTATTCTGCAAACTGAAGAGCAGGCAACTGCTGAAGCAATACAAAATACAGCAGCTGAGATGACTCAGTGGGCCCGGCACCTGCTGCCAGGCCTGACAACTGAATTCAAACCCAGGACTAATATATGAGAACTGACTCCTACGGGTTATTTTCTGACTTCCACGTGTGAACACATACTCATGCACACACACATAAATAATAACAATTAAAAATAAACTCTAGCCGGGCGTGGTGGCACACGCCTGTAATCCCAGCACTTGGGAGGCAGAGGCAGGCGGATTTCTGAGTTCGAGGCCAGCCTGGTCTACAGAGTGAGTTCCAGGACAGCCAAGACTATATAGAGAAACCCTGTCTCGAAAAGCCAAAAATAAATAAATAAATAAATAAATAAATAAATAAACAAACAAACTCTAGGCAGCTGTGGTGGCACACACTTTTAATCTCAGCACACAAGAGGCAGAGGCAGGCAGATCTCAATGAGTTCAAGGCCAGCCTGGTCTACAAAGTGAGTTCCAGGACAGTAAGAGATACAAAGAGAAACTTTATCTCAAAAGACAAAAACAAAACAAAACAAACAAAAACAAGCTTGGTTCTTCCAAATCAACTGTGATTAGAATAAAGTGAGAGGGATGACTATGCAGTTATTTTTAATTTATAACTTTTAGCATTTGGAAAAAAATAATCCTATCAAGGATTATTATATAGCAAGCTAAAGCATAAGAACTGCCATGGATTTGAGGCCAGCAAATATGAGTTCCAAGCTAGACTGGTCTACAAGTGATACCTTCTGTCAGAAGGAGAGAGGAAGAGAGGGAGGGGATAACTATGTTGTTGTCAAGGAACAATTAGAATATGGTGGCTTAGCCAAGTGTGACACACACCTTTAATCCCAGCACCTGGAAGTAGAGGCAGGTGGATATCTGTAATCAAGGCCAGCCCAGTTTACATAGTGAGTTCACTGATCACAGGTAGGTGATAGCACCCATGATCTATACCTCTCTCCAAGTCTGATCATCACAGTGCCATTCGTACAAGGAGAGCAAACAAGACATTGGAGAGCAGAGGGTGTGTGTGTGTGTGTGTGTGTGTGTGTGTGTGTGTTTCCAAGTGTGCACCTTACTTGTCACAGTGCATGTGTAAAGGTCAGAAGACAACTTTCAGGAGTTGGTTCTCTCCTTCCATCATGAGGGTCTAGGGACTAAACTCAGGTGAGAGTTGGTAGCGATTTCAGATGGCCTGAGGTTTTTAAGAAAACTATGCTGCGCTGGGCAGTGGTGGCGCACACCTGTAATCCCAGCACTTGGGAGGCAGAGGCACGTGGATTTCTGAGTTTGAGGCCAGCCTGGTCTACAGAGTGAGTTCCAGGACAGCCAGGGCTACACAGAGAAACCCTGTCTTGAAAAACCAAAAAAAAAAAAAAAAAAAAAAAAAGGAAGGAAGGAAGGAAGGAAGGAAGAAAGAAAGAAAACTATGCTGGTGGCTGGAGAGATGGCTCAGAGGTTAAGAACACTGACTGCTCTTCCAAAGATCCTGAATTAAATTCCCAGCAACCACATGGTGGCTCACAACCATCTGTAACGGGATCCGATGCCCTCTTCTGGTTTGTCTGAAGACAGCTACATTGTGCTTACATATAATAAATTAAAAAGAAAAAAGAGAAAGAAAACTATGCTGGACTTTTATGTAGAAGACATTCATGTTCTCTGTCCCATATCTACAGCCATCCTCTTGGTTTTTTTTCGTTTAATTGTACTGAGTTCCAGACTGACCTGGAACTTACTATGTACCCTGGGCCACAGGGATAATCTTGTCTTAGCCTCCCGAATTCTAGGGCTACATGTGTTAGCCACCAGGCCCAGCTACATTCTTTCTTTTCTTTTCTTTTCTTTTTTTTTTTTTTAAATATGTGTATGTGTGTCTGTGTCTGTGTGTGTGTACATGAAGAAATTCAAATTTCTTCACCATTCAACTCATTAGTCCCAAGGGCAGTTCTAGCTGCCTGAAGAGGCTCCAATCAAACTACTTTTCTGTGCCAGACATTTGCAACAGATGAGACCTATTGCAAAGGGAACACTGACAAGGAGGTCAGAGCAGGGAATCAAATGCTCAGTAGCTGAAGTCACAAGCACATTCATGTGGAGAGGCCAGAGTTGACATTAGGTGTCTTCCTCTATTATTCTACACCTCACCTTTTGAAAAAGTGTTTCTCACAGAAGATGGCAGTCACTGGTCCAACAGGCTGGCTAGCTATTGACCTCTGGGGGACCTGACCATCTCCACCCCTACTATTAGGGGGTTACAAACACATCTGATCACATCCAGCTTTGTTCTGGGCCCCCTTTCCCAGACAGGAGCTCTCTCTATAGCCCTGGCTGTCCTGGAACTCACTATGTAGACCAGGTCAGCCTCAAATTCAGTCACTCGCCTCTACCACCCAGGTGTTGAGATTAAAGGTGTGCTCCACAACCAGGACAGCTTTTTGTTTTGTTTTAAGACTTATTTATTTATATGTATTTCACCTGTGTGTATGTCTGTGTATCACATGTGTACAGTGTCAGCAGAGGTCAGAGAGCATCAGAGATACACTAGAACTGGAGTTACAGATGGTCTAAGCCACCTTATAGGTGCTGGGACCCAAACACAGGTCCTCTGGGAGAGCAGCCAGTGCTCTTGCCCACCAAGCCACCTCTCTAGTCCATGCCCAGCTTATTTTTTTAATGAATTTATTTATTTCATGTATGTGAGTACACTGTTGCTGTCTTCAGACACACAGAAGAGGGCATCAGATCCCCATTACAGATGGTTGTGAGCCACCATGTGGTTGCTGGGAATTGAACTCAGGACCTCTGGGAGAGCAGTCAGTGCTCTTAACCGCTGAGCCATCTCTCCAGCCCCATACCCAGCTTTTTAAGTATGTGCTGGGGATCCAGGCTCAGACCCTCATGCTTTAGTGGCAGACACTATCAACTGAAGCATCTCCTAAGTCTTTAAGGGTAGATTTTTTTTTTTTGTTTTGTTTTTGTTTTTGTTTTGTTTTTCGAGACAGGGTCTCTCTGTGTAGCCCTGGCTGTCCTGAACTCACTTTGTAGACCAGGCTGGCCTCGAACTCAGAAATCCGCCTGCCTCTGCCTCCCAAGTGCTGGGATTACAGGTGTGTGCCACCACCGCCCGGCAAGGGTAGATTTTGATTCATAAGTGTTAGGGACATAGAATGTCTCTAGAAACAGAATATATAACTTCATACAGAATACTTTGTACAAAGCAGTGGTGACACATACCTTTAATCCCAGCCCTTGGGAGGCAGATCTCTATGAGTTCAAGGCCAGCCTAGCCCACAGAGTGAGTTCCAGGACAGCCAAGGCTATACAAAGAAAGCCTGTCTTGAAAAACAAGACAAAATAAAACAAAACAGTAACCATTAATGTTAACTATGTTATTTAAATAATTGGTTAATAAATAAAGTATAGCTAATTCTATGATTAACAAGGGTATTTGTTAAGCATAGTATAACAAACCTAACTAAAGGGAAGCTTATTTGGTTTTGGTTTTGGTTTTTTGAAAAACAGTTTCTCTATTATGTAGCTCTGGCTGTCCTGGAACTCACTCTGTAGACCAAACTGGCCTCAAACTCAGAGATCCACCTGCCTCTGCCTCCCAAATGCTTAGATGAAAGGGGTCAAATCTGAACGTGAAAAATTATGAAGTGAAGACTAGGCTTCATGTGAGTACACTTTTAAAGACTTTTAGGAATATGTTCTGTGATAATAGTAATTCACTTTTGATCTGATTTGAACGGTATCTGATAAATAAGCTATAACAAAAATGACATTTAAAATACCTTGTTATTAGCCGGGCATGGTGGCGCATGCCTGTAACCCCAGCACTTGGGAGGCAGAGGCAGGCGGATTTCTGAGTTCGAGGCCAGCCTGGTCTACAGAGTGAGTTCCAGGACAGCCAGGACTACACAGAGAAACCCTGTCTCGAAAAAACAAAAACAAAAACAAACAAAAAAAAATACCTTGTTATTCTCTGGTCTTAAGATTTTATAAACAGCCTAAGTTCCTTCATCTTTGCACAAAGCAGAAAGCAGTTAGTAGCACGATACCCAGATGGATGAGAATGGGCCAAGAAAACATCCTTTCACTGCAGTCATACGACAGCTGCGAAGTGGGCCTGCCGGGCTGAGGGAGGACGCTGGCAGGACTACAGAGTTAACAGGGCGACCCAGAGTAGACGACACTCACCACCCCAGAATGGAGGGATGCTCCTTCCTCTCTGCCTCCCACAAGCACCTTAAAGCAACTGAAAACTAGATGTTTAAATAAGCATGTTAAAAACTCAAATCACAAGCAGGAGAGATAGCTCAGCGGTTAAGAGCACCAACTGCTCTTCCAAAGGTCCTGAGTTCAATTCCCAGCAACCAATATAATGGCTCACAACCATTTGCAATGGGATCTGATGCCCTGTTCTGGTGTGTCTGAAAACAGCTACAGTGTATTCTATTCATAAGATAAATCATTCTTTAAAAAAAAACTCACACGCAACCACTTTTGCCTAATACCAGAGCAATAGATAATAAATGTGTCAGATCTATTTTAAAATAGAGTCTGACACACACTTACAAACCATTTAATTTTAAAATCTGTGTGTGTGTGTGTGTGTGTGTTTTAAGATAGTATCTCACTATGTGTGTGTGTGTGTGTGTGTGTGTGTGTGTGTGTTTTAAGATAGTATCTCACTATGTAGCCTAGGCTTGCTCAGAACTCACTAGATAAGCCAAATTGGCCTTGAACCTGTGGTGATCTCCTCCCTCTGAGTGCTAGGATTACAAGTGTATGCCCTAAATCTAGGATTTAAAATGCTACAGCTAGGCTAAAGGCTGACAAGTACTTACATTAATTCTCAAAAAGTAGGGCCTGTGCAACTACTCAGCAGGTGAAGGAAGGCATTTGCCTCAAAGCCTGACTACCAAAGTCCAATTCCCAGAATCCACATGGTCAGAAAGAACAAACTCCCACAAGCTGTGCCCAATCTACACACACAAATAAACTAATGTAAGAAATAAATGTAAAAAGTAAAGCTCACAGCCAGGCAGTGGTGGCGCACGCCTGTAATCTCAGTCCTTGGGAGGCAGAGGCAGGTGGATTTCTGAGTTCGAGGCCAGCCTGGTCTTCAGAGTGAGTTCCAGGACAGCCAGGGCTACACAGAGAAACCCTGTCTCAAAAAACAAAAACAAACAAAAAAAAGTAAAGCTCAGGCTGGGCAGAAGTGCACACTTTCAGTCTCGGCGCTTGGGACAGGCAAGCAGATCTGAGTTCAAGGCCAGCAGGGTCTACAGAGAGAGTCCCAGGACACCAGAACAGTCAGGCTACACAGAGAAACCATTTTTGAGAAAGTGAAGGAAAAAACAAAGGATTTACCTACTAAATACTAGTCTACTAGTCATTAAAATAACTGAAACCCTATATTTCCATTAGGTATAACTATACTTCTAACATTTCAACTTTGAGAGCATATGTATGCAAGGGCTGAGGCGCTCACTTGGGAAGGGTTTGCTCCCAGCAAGCACTAACTAACCTTTGATACAAAGCACCACCTAAACTAAGCAGGGTGGGACAACCAGCAATCCCAGCTCTTAAGAGGTACAACTGGAGGATCAACCAGGTCACTAAACAACCACCTCCCAGGCAGCCTAGCAAACTTAGTATTTTACCTTAAATGAGAAAAGGATGAGAGGGGAAAAGAAAGAAAGGGAGAAAAAATATATACATATGATATGGTTTATTTAATTGTTTGGTTGGGCTTTTTCAAGACATAGTTTCTCTGTGTAACCATGCTGGCTGGCCTGGAACTCCCTCTATAGACCAGGCTGGTCTTGAACTCAGAGATCCACCTGCCTCTGCCTCCTGAGTGCTGGGAGTAGAGCCATGTACTACCACCACCTAGCTACAGTTTGCTTTTTTAATAGTAGATGGCCTAAGGCTTTGGTGCCAACCTTCCCCTGCTCAGGCTAGACTGTAGATTGAGCTCAAGTCCACACGTGTAAGGCAAGTGCTAAACACTAAGACACATGCCCTAGTCCTTGAAAATTTTTAATTAGCCATCCTCCTGCTTCATCCTTTTGACTAACCATCCTTCCTGAGAAACAGCTGGTAGATGTGTGCCATCCACATGGGCGGCACCGCCCTCTTAGAAAAAAGCAGGGTCTCCTTCAAAAGCTAAGGTTTTCTCTTCTAACTCACCCCCTGTGGTCAGAAAACCCAGAGTTGTATGGATTCTCTAGTCGGCTGTCAGTACTACATGACACACTTTTCCTAACGAATTTTAAACTTCTGCATATTCCTAAATAATACTGTCAAAGGTGAATGTAAATGTCCTAAGGGTGACCCTGAACCCGACATTTGCATAGCATTTCTACTCAGTCTATACGCTAAAGCTGTATCATCGATTCCTATATTCAACACCAAATCCAAATATCTACCTTTTTAACAAACTGAGTTTTAAAAAGTATCAGACTTTTAGAAAATACAATTAAGGGGTCACCTACTCACTTTCCCTAATTTTGCTCCAAATGTATCGGCACCTTTTTTTTTTTTTTTAAAGATTCATTTTATCTAGCCGGGTGGTGGTGGTGGCACACGCCTGTAATCCCAGCACTCTGGGAGGCAGAGGCAGGAAGATGTCTGAGTTCGAGGCCAGCCTGGTCTACAGAGTGAGTTCCAGGACAGCCAGGGCTATACAGAGAAACCCTGTCTCGGGAAAAAAAAAAAGAAAGCCAAAATCCAAAAAAACCCAAAACCAAACCAAACCAAAACAAAACAAAAAAGATTTATTATATCTAACTACACTGTAACTGTCCTCAGACACTCCAGAAGAGGGCATCGGAATCATTACAGATGGTTGTGAGCCACCATGTGGTTGCTGGCATTTGAACTCAGGACCTTTGGAAGAGCAGTCAGTGCTCTTAACCTCTGAGCCGTCTCTCCAGCCTCGTATCGGCACCTTAAATAATGTCAGAGAACCTAATGCAAAACAAAGAGCAAAATAGCATGATAAATAAGACCTAAAATTCATAACTGAAAGTAAAAAAGCAAACTATGCTTTGCAAAGCAAGTTCCAAATTCTGACTAAAGAGTTCTCCCCAAAACTGCCCATAGTCGTTTTCCCTCACCCCCCCTCCCACCTTTCTGAGGCCAGCAGACTTGGGGCTAGAGTGGTTAAAAACAGAGGACCTAAGTTCCGTTCTCAGTACCCAAGTCCGGTGGCTAAAACAGCCTGTAACTCTTAGCTCCAAGGGATCTGACTCTCTGTCTGGGCCCTAAGAGCACACCCTAACCCACCCCCCAAGTGTTTTTCTTTCTTTCTTTTTTTTTTTTTTTTTTCTTTTCTTTTTTTTTGAGACAGGGTTGTTCTGTGTAATCCTGGCTGTCCTGGAACTCACTCTGTAGACCAGGCTGGCCTCGAACTCAGAAATCCGCCTGCCTCTGCCTCCCAAGTGCTGGGATTACAGGCGTGGGCCACCACACCTGGCAACCGTGTTTTTCTTAATGTGTGCACTTTCCTCCTTAGGAATGTATCACAGTGACCTATAGCGGCTACTCAAAAATGTAATGTGATTTAGAATAAAGAGGTTCAAATCAGCAATGGCAAAACAAAAACTAATGAATTCCTCATTTTAATTTAGTCCCCATGATTGAGTCATGTAACTTGCAGTAAGATCAGAAATCCCAGCTCTACTGTCTTCCTATCAGCCAGCAAAAGCGTTCTTTTTTGTTGCTTTGTTTTCTTTACCCAGAAAAAAAGGAACTCTCTCTCTAAGGAGTATTGGGAACATGTGCCTGTTCTGAAGTCCTATATGCCTGCTCTTATTAAAATAACTACTACAGAATGGCTAACAAGGAGCGAAAATTAAGTACTTGGAAGCTACTATGGAATGGCTAACAAGGAGACAAATATAAGACTTTTAGGGTAACAATCGCCTCATCTAAAGATCCCTCCCTAGTTAAGTATCGCTCACTCAATACTCATTAACTTGAAGTTGTTTGTTCGACGCTAAGCCCAAATACGGCAATAAATAAATAAATAAATAATCTAATTTAAAAAAAAAAACCGCTATCTTAAACTCTTTTTCTCCCTGGTGCTGGAGACTGAATTCAGATTTGTATGCACGCTAGAGTTCTACTCCTGAGCTACTTAAGCAAGCCAGCGCTCTCTCTCTCTTAATGCCTATGCACAGTAGCAGTGAAGGCAGCAAGTGAAAAAAAAAAAAATTCCAGAAACCTGACCTTGCTCACAAGTCGACTACTTCTGCACTCCTCCCCCTAGTGTCCCCGCCAGCCAGCTCCCGCAGTCCCAAGTGCTCAATCTGCCTGCTCCAACATCTGCCTGGCAATGAGTGACTGACAGGCGACCAGAGGGTCCGACAGGAGGTGGCCCGACAAACGCTGAGGCCCAAGAGGAAAGGACTCGAGGAGGCGGAGGCGACAGCGACAGCTTTCGCAGCGAGAGGCTCGGACGTTAGAGACTGGAGGGGGCAAGGCCTGCGAGGAGCAGAGGGACAGGGCAGGGAAGAGCAGAGGGGCTGGCAGGCTTGGAGGGGCACCCGGGCTGCGAGGCCGGGCAGGGCGCGGACTCACGTTCTCCCACCAGCAGGATCCGCACGTCTTTCTTCATGTCGGAGGCTCGCAGGGGCCGCACTCGGCCCGCACGCATGGAGCGCACTCCTCACGCCGGGAGCGCCCAGCCCGTGGCGCCGCTCTCCTCGCGCTACCGCCGCTCCCTGCCAGCCTCTCAGGCCTCTGCGCCCGAATCTCGGCCGCCAAGACCTGCCGCACCGACTCCTCCGCGGCCGCTCCGCTTCGGAGCCGGGGCAAGCCAGCTCCGCCTCCTCCGGCTCCGCGGACGCGGGCGGCAGCGGCGAGGACGACGGCGAGCGACGAGGGACACGCGCTTTCGGAACGTCAACGCTTTCGTGTGTGAAACAGCGCCCCTGCAGGCAGACAAACGGTAGCGCAAAACCAGGGAGGTTTCGCCGGCAGCACTCTGGGCACTGCCGGAGGATACAAAGTGGCTGATTCTTTGGTCAGATCCCACTTGTTTTACAGAACAAGAACAGAAGAAGTCCTTGTCCAGGGTCACGCAGCAGGAGCTTGGTCGTGAATCGGAGGAGATTTCTTCACTAAACCCTAAGGCCCAGGAGGGCAAGTGACCTGCCTACCTGGTTTTCAGCTATGCTCACAACCGTTGCACCTACCTCTCACAAATGCCTTATTGAACAAGGCGACTGACTCCCAGGGTGTGTACACTCCCCAAAGCCCAATCCCTGTTTTTTTTTCCAAAATGTATTATTTTGTGTATTTGTGTATGACACGTGCGTTTGAGTATCTTTCATGGTGAGTATGTGGAGGTCAGAGGACAGTCCTCAAGAATAGGTACTTGGCTGGACATTATGGCACAAACCTTTGGTTCCAACATTTAGAGGCACTTTGGATCCAGGGGTCAAACTCAGGTCATCAGGCTTGAACAGAAAGCACTTTTACCGGAGACCATATCACAGCCCAATAAATTGCTTTAAAAAAAAAAAAAAGTAGGTCATGATAGCCCACGCCTGTAATCCCAGCATCTGGGAGGAGGAAGTAGGATTGCCATGAATTTGAGGCCAACCTGGGCTATAGAGTGAGACCTAAGCAGCCACGGTATTTCAAACCTGAAAATGGTGGAGGCAAGAAGATTAAGCCATCACAGCCGTCCTTTGAGATGGGAAGGCACACCTCTTTTCACAGGGAGATGTCCCTAGGAAGGTAGCTGCAAAGAATATATGGCCCCTCTGTCTGCCTGTTTCCTCTCTACCAAATGAAGACGTCAGACCCTTCTTGCCCAACTGTGTGGAGCAACCTCATGATGTAATATTCAAATGTTCCATGATTTTCTCCTGGAATCACCTCCAGACAAACCCACTATAAACAGAAATCTAATAATCTAACCTTTCAAGCGCCACATTTAAATCACACGATGGTTTATCTTCCCAGTCACGGAGATGAGACTCGCTGCTCCAGTCCTGCCAATTACTAGCCCAGAAAGACATCAAAACTTCAAAATTCTGAAATGCAATTCTGTTAACCATGTTATCACTTTGGCACTATGATACACTTCATTTTAGCCAAAAGATAAACAATTGACACTACTGTAGATTTTTTTTTTTAATGTAGTTGGAAGTGGTGACCGTGCCTTTAATCCCAGTACTCAGGAAGCAGAAGCAGGCAGATCTCTTAAGAGTTCCATTCCGGGGACTGGAGAGATGGCTCCGTGGTTAAGAGCACTGGCTGCTCTTCGAAAGGTCCTGAGTTCAACTCCCAGCAACCACTTGGTGGCTCACAACCATCTGTAATGGACTCTCTTCTGGCACGCAAGTGTACATACAGATAGAGCACTCACATACATAGAATAAGTAAAAATCCTTTAAAAATGTTTGTTTTGTAAAGAGAGAGAGCTCTATTCTAGCCAAGACTACATAAAGAGACCTTGACTCAAAACAGGTCAGCAATAATAAATAAAATTAGTCAAATCACAATAAGTCAGAGACTGTGCTTTGTTTTTTTGTTTTTTGTTTTGTTTGTTTTGTTTTGTTTTTCGAGACAGGGTTTCTCTGTGTAGCCCTGGCTGTCTTGGAACTCACTTTGTAGACCAGGCTGGCCTCGAACTCAGAAATCAGCCTGCCTCTGCCTCCCAAGTGCTGGGATTACAGGTGTGCGCCACCACGCCCGGCCGAGACTGTGCTTTATATCTGAATAATGTATTATAAGGAATTTTAGCCGGAGATGTAGCCCACGCCATTAATCCCAGCACTCAACATGCAGGGGCTGGCAGATCTCTGTGAGGTCACAGTCAGCATGGTCTATAGAGCAAGTTCCAGGACAGTCAGGGCCACAGAGAGAATCTTTTGTTCTCTTGAAAAACAAAAACAAAAACAAAAAAAAGTATGTATTTAGCCTATGGTGCGTGTGCATGTGTTTAATGCAAATACGAAAGTCCCTCATGCTAGTGGAAGGCAGGAGCCTTCCTCTGTCAGTGTCCACCTTGGTTGTTGCTTGAGAGAGTGTCTCTCACTAAAGCTAGAACTCACTGAAATGGCTAGACCGTGGCCAGCAAGCCACTCTGGAATTGCCTGTCTCCACACCCCTCCCCCTCCAGCCACACCCCGTCCACCCACCCACCCACTCCCTGTGCTGAGTGACTTTTTATGTGGGTGCTTCGAATCTGAACTCAGGTCTTTATTCCTTTTTTTTTTTTTTTTTTTTTTTAGTGTGTGTGTGTGTGTGTGTGTGTGTGTGTGTGTGTAGAGAGAGAGAAAGAGATGGGTGCTGGGATTTGAACTCATGACCTTTGGAAGAACAAGTCAGTGCTCTTACCTGCTGAGCCATCTCTCCAGCCCCTTAATTTTTATTTTATTTTTTTTTTAATGTAAGTACCCTGACTGTCTGTCCTAAGACATCCCAGAAGAGGGCATCAGACCCCATTACAGATGGTTATGAGCCACCATATGGTTGCTGGAATTTGAACTCAGGACCTTTGCAAGAGGAGTCAGTGCTCTTAACCACTGAGCCATCTCTCCAGCCCCAGGTCTTTATTCCTATGGAGCAAGCCCTTTACCCACTAAGCCATTTCTTGTTGCTGTTGTTGTTGTTTTGTTTTTCGAGACAGGGTTTCTCTGTGTAGTCCTGGCTGTCCTGGAACTCACTATGTAGAACAAGCTGGCCTCGAACTCAGAAATCTGCCTGCCTCTGCCTCCCAAGTGTTGGGATTAAAGGCATGCCACCATCACCCAACTACTAAGCCATTTTCTAAGCCCCAAAACTTTTCTTTAAAAAAAAAAAAAAAGTTACATAAATACCAGATCGTTAATCCCAAAGGCCTTTTGAAGAGCAAGCCTAGATAGGCAACTGCCCTTCAAGTAACACTCTGCAGAGGGTCATGACCTGAGGAGCTCGCTGCACCGCTGCAGTTGATGGCAGTGTTAATTCTAATTCTGCAGGGCTCCCACCGGAAAGGGAGGCCTTCATGGGATTGTAGATGTGTGCTGGCTAAGAGCTTTGACGTTTTTTTATCAAGGGAAAATGTCTGCTAGGCAGGGATCTAGGGAGAATAAAGATTTGGGAAGACATCAGAGATGTTACTCTGAAGAATCACTTTGTAAATAACACAAACTTTAAAATCCAAGCAGACGGGCCAGAGGGATGGATCCGCAGTTAGAGCACTGGCCGCTCTTGCTGAGACCCACGTTTGATTTCCAGCATCCACATGCATGCTTGCTGTGGCCTGTAGTTCCAGTTTCCGGTGATGGGTGATGTGCCTTCTTCGGGCCTCTGGAGTTTCCCTCCCTCATCTGCAGCTTATGTTTCTCTGTACATTCCCTGACCCTTCCCCTCCCCTCCCTGTCCCTGGGCTGATGTGACCCGCCATGGCTAGCCTTGAGCCCTATGTCCTTCTCCTGATGTTAACAAACACCCACCAGAGGCCATTCAGAATTTCCCATAGGTAGCACGTGTGGTTGAGAGCAGGGAATTCAGGGACCCATGCTATTGGTTCTGCTTGGTTCATTAACTCTGCCAATTACTTGCTGAGCATTATCAGTCAAATTATTTAACCTCTCTGTTGCCTCAGAGGCCAAATAGAAATAACAATAGGGCATATTATGTGAGACAGTTAAGAAAATTCAATCATCCTATATACTGAAAAATCCCTAAAAATACTGCCTGATGGATGGAAAATTATATATATATTTGGTTTTTCGAGACAGGGTTTTTCTGTATAGCTCAGCTGTCCTGGAACTCACTCTGTAGACCAGGCTGGCCTCGAACTCAGAAATCCACCTGCCTCTGCCTCCCAAGTGCTGGGATTACAGGCATACGCCACCATGCCTGGCTGGAAAATAAAATTTAAATATTAAGTATAAAATAAATTCTAGGAGGCTGGAGAGATAGCTCAGCGGTTAAGAGAACTGACTGCTCTTCCAAAGAGCAATTCCCAGCGACCACATGGTGGCTCACAACCCTCTGTAATAGGATCTGATGCCCTCTTCTAGTGTGTCTTAAGAGAGCAATGGTGTACTCACATACATAAAATAAGTAAATCTAAAAATAAAATAAAATAAATCCCGAAGGAAGTAGGTAATTTCTTTTTTTGTTGGTGTTCTGTTTTTGAGACAGGGTCTCTCTATGTAGCCCTGGCAGTCCTAGAACTCAATATTTAGACCCGGCTGGCCTTGAACTCAAGAGTTCTGCCTGTCTCTCACCCCACACCTCCCAGGGCCACTGCCACCACACCCAGTTAGAGGACCTCCTCTGACCTCTACTTCAACCTCTCCAGGTCTGAGGATCAAGCCCCGTGATAACATACACACAAAACACAAGGCAGAAGCCATTGTTGGCAGTGAAACCTGCTGTGGGCATATGACAGATTTATTAGAGTGTATTAAACAGATTGGGCAACTCCAAGAGGCCGTGTTGAAGGCACCGGTAGAATTTTACTCCAGTGTGCTAACCAGGCTTTCTGTTAACAGGTCAGCCTTTATGCCACGGCCATGGGGGGCCACTGAGAAGTGAGAGCAAAGTGCTTCTTCCTGGGGATAAGAGGATCTTTCTTTTACACTTGGGGTCCCCAGGAGACTGTCACACCCCAGGCTACTAGGCTGGGTAAAAGAGATAGTGTGCGGGTAAGAACATGGACACTGGGCAGGACAAGGGCTCCATAGCTGATCCTCTCCAGCCTGGGCAAGGGGCCGAGCAGAACTTAGGTCCCACCCTTCAGACCCACCTGTCTTGGGCACTCGAGTTAAACCCCAAGAAGCACCGATCAGCTACCTACCCTGTCTTCGCTTTCTCTCTTTTTCTCAGCGCTGGGGTATTGCACACACAAGCATCTACCCCCAAGTCTCAGCCCTGAGCTCCTTCTTACCTCCCCTATTTGAAGCAGCACTTCGCCACATTGCCCAAGCCGGCCCTGAATTCACTCTGTAACCTAAATGGGTGCTGAACTTGCAATCCTCCTGCCGCAGTCTATCAAGAAGCTGAGATTGTAATCCTGTGCCTCCAGGGGCCTGAGGGGGCACCTCTTCATCATTTTTGTTCTTTAAGAAGGCAGGGGTGGCGCATGCCTGTAATCCCAGCACTTGGGAGGCAAAGGCAGGTGGATTTCTGAGTTCCAGGTCAGCCTGGTCTACAGAGTGAGTTCCAGGACAGCTAGGGCTTCACAGACCCTATCTTGAAAAAACCAAACAAACAAAAACTCCTTTTAGAATCTATGGCACTAGTAAGCTACTATCTTCCACCCAACCAAGTCTAGGATGCCATCGGGTAGCGACTGAGCCAGGGGAGGCTTTGCTCCTTCTGTATACTTTCCTCTCCTACAGCCCCACCCATGTATGTTAAACTTGCCTCCGTTTATCACTTTCTTTTTTTACTGTGGCACTATAAAAACTTTGTGAAACTGCTTCCACACTGAAACATGAAATTTGGGGTAAATTAAATCTGTGTTCCTGGGCCACTGTCATTCAAAATGGCCCCCGAATAAACCACCTCTTACTCCCGTTAAGAGGAGAGCTCTGGTTTTATGCCCCAAGGGTCAGCCTCTAAAGGACAAAGTCTCTGTTTGCTTGACTTGGTTTGAAGGTGTATCACTCACCACATTGATATATTAAAAGGGACTTGTTCGTAGCTATGTTGGGAGAAACTTTACAACTATTGATAGCGGTGATGGGGACGAATCCAGGGTTTTTTTTTTCTGAGTTTCTTTTAGGCTCCTTCATGTACGGTGGAAAACAAGTGCTCTTGATTAGGAGATAATTAATATTGAGAACCCTATCTGCCCACCTCCCCCACCAATGGCCTGAATCACAGACTCTGACACTCTGCCAGCTGCTCAGCCCCAGGCAGGCAGCACAGCATCTCTGAGCTGCATCAGCCTGCCCTGCACAACAGCGCCATCTCCTGGGCCTCCCGAGAAGGGAGCAACGCTAGAAGGCATTCGTCACAGTGCTTGACTTGAAGTGTGCGCTCCCACGTCACACCCAACAGCACAGCTTAACAGCTCATTATCTTTCCGAGGGCAGAGTGACTAGCCTTCCCACAATGCTGTAAACTCTAAAAGGCAAATGAATATAATTTTGAATCACCTTAGGTACATTAAAAAATTTTTTTTGTTGACTTAGATATACCAACAAGTGACTATGTAGGTCACAGGACATTTGTGAAAAACAAACAAACAAAAGAAACTCCATGGACAGTAAATTGATCGTTTTTCTTACTCCTGAAAAGAAATCACCAGAATGAAATATACCCCTAGATAGTAATGAAGAAGAAATAACATATACACATATACAAATATATATGCTTAGCTTTCTTTCAATATAGACAGAGTTGGTTCCGGGACTTGTCTCACATTCTAAAACTGGAGGATTCTCAAGTTCTTCATATGAAGTTCATGATGTTTGCACATAACCTAACCACATCTTCTTGTATTCACTTATAAATCTTAAGATATGTGATTTCTTCAGGTGATATCATTTAGGAAATAATGACAAAAATCTATATATGGTCATTATGAGTTATTATTATTCTATTACTCAAAAATTATTCTAATTTTTTTTGTTGTTACTATTTTTTGAGACAGGGATTCTCTGTATATCCCTGGCTGTTCTGGAACTAGCTCTATAGTGCAGACTGGCCATGAACTGGCTGTTTTCTAAGCATTTTTGATTTATAGTTAGTTGGTTTACTATGGAGATTTTAAAAGAACCTGATAATAAATATTGAGGGCAAAATGAAATAGAAACATACATACAGCCAGGCGGTGGTGGTGCATGCCTGTAATCCCAGCACTTGGGAGGCAGAGGCAGGTGAATTTCTGAGTTTAAGGCCAGCCTGGTCTACAGAGTGAGTTCCAGGACAGCCAGGACTACACAGAGAAACCCTGTCTCGGAAAAACAAAAACAAAAACAAACAAACAAACAACAACAACAACAACAACAAAACATACATACATACACACATAATATTGATACTGAGAGTATCAACTGATAAGCTGGGAGTAACAAGTTGATATTATTAAGGATTTACCAATAAACTTGCTTAGGAACTAGTAAGTTTTACAACACTACCTAGACTATAACTTAAAGATAAGTAACATACTAACCAGGCTTGTTAGACACTGTAGAAAGGGACATTTTGTAACTCTAGTATAATTAAAGTTTAGGCTTGCTGGCAGTGGTGAAGCACACGCCTGATATCCCAGCACTCTGGGAGGCAGAGGCAGGCAGATTTCTGAGTTCGAGGCCAGCCTGGTCTACAAAGTGAGTTCCAGGACAGCGGGGGCTACACAGAGAAACCCTGTCTTGAAAAAAAAACAAAAAACCAAAATCCAAAAAAAAAAAAAAAAAAAAAAAAAAAAAAAAAAGGTTAGGCTTTTTGAGAACAAAAAAAAAAAAAAAAAAAAAAAAAAAGCCTTTGTGTTAAGATCTGTACACCAAGATGCAGCCAATTTGGTTCCATCCCCATAGAAGGGGACACCATGGTTCACGACCTGTCGTGTCCACTCTTGTATCAAAGAATATGCCTTGGTGCATGCCTTTAATCTCAGCACTCTTAAGGTAGAACCAGATGAATCTCTGAGTTAGAAATCAGTCTGAGCTGGGTGTGGTGGCGCATGCCTGTAATCCCAGAACTTGGGAGGCAGAGGCAGGCGGATTTCTGAGTTCGAGGCCAACTTGGTCTACAGAGTTCCAGGACAGCCAGGACCACACAGAGAAACCCTGTCTCGAAAAACCAAAAAAAAAAAAAAAAAAAAGAAGTCAGTCTGAGCCGGCGGTGGTGGCGCACGCCTTTAATCCCATCACTTGGGAAGCAGAGGCAGGCGGATTTCTGAGTTTGAGGCCAGCCTGGTCTACAGAGTGAGCTCCAGGACAGCCAGGGCTACACAGAGAAACCCTGTCTCAAAAAAAAAAAAAAAAAGAAGAAACAAAACAAAAACAAAAACAAAAACAAAAACAAAAACAAAACAAAACAAAACAAAACAAAGAAGTCAGTCTGAACTGAATAGAATATTCCAGGACAGCAAAGGCTGCATAGAGACTCTTACTCAAAAATAAATAAATAAAAATAAATAAATAAATAAATAAATTGCCGGGTGTGGTGGCGCATGCCTGTAATCCCAGCACTTGGGAGGCAGAGGCAGGCAGATTTCTGAGTTCCAGGCCAGCCTGGTCTACAGAGTGAGTTCCAGGACAGCTAGGACTATACAGAGAAACCCTGTCTTGAAAAACCAAAAAAAAAGAAAAAAGGAAAAAAATCAAGGTGATGGTACTGGGTAATAGCTGTCATTAATTAAGTTCAGGTCCTGGTTCTGTTATCAGGAGAGGCAGAGGACAGAACCTAGGGCTTTGGGCATGTAACATAAAGGCTCTACCACTAAGTCACACCCCAGCCTGTGTATGATTTTAAAGCAAAAAAAAAGAACCTTTTTTTTTTTTTTTAAAAGATTTACTTGTTATGTAGATAACATGTACAGAGTGAGTTCCAGGACAGCCAGGGTTAAACGATGCCTCAAAAAAAAAAAAAAAAAAAAAAAAAAAAACAACCCAAAAAACAAAAAACAAAAAAAACCACAACAACAACAACAAAAAATAACCCAAAATACATGACAATTGCTAAGTAATCCCTTCTGGTTATGGACCCTTTCTCAATATATGCTTCAAAGATCACTACAAAACCCCACTGAACTCAGTACAGTTGTGAAAGTCATGATTTCAGTTTATTACACCAAAAGGCCACAGAAAAAAATGAGCAGTAGAAAAAGGCACACGAGGTAGGGTCCAGGAGCACTCCCTCTTACCAGTCATAGGACAGTGCTCCACCCTTCCAACAGAGGTATGTGAGGACATAGCATATGCTAGCTAGAGATGCTCATCCAGCAGTGCTGTTGGGTTAGGCTTTTAACTGGGGCTGGAGGGTCAGGCCTGTAGGCATGTCACAGGCTGACTGAACCAGATGAGGCCAGAGAGAATGGTCCGAAGTCCTTCTTATTAGGCAAGCTATTCTGAGGCCTCAGGGGTCACTGTGAGGAGACACTCCAGACCAGCTCTTTCTCTGAAAGGTCAAGGATTAAAGAATCAACCTGTTTAGTTGATCCTGTCTCACCCCCAAAGAGAATAACTTTAAAATTGGGCAATCATATCATATAGTCCAAGCTGGCCTCAAACTGTCCTCCTGCCTCCACATCCCAAGTGCTGGAGTTTTAGGCATGTATTACCATATCCAATCTCCCTAAGTGGAATTCTCCAGTTGCCCCTAAACAAAGAGGCTAAGAAGCCACCGTCCTAACCCCGAGGGAAGCTTCATGTGTTTAGTTGCTTTATTTCCAGGTAGTTTCCAGGACTTAAGCCATACAGCCAGAAGGCAGGATGCAGAGGAGAGGAGCTGGAGACCGCACACTCGTACAGGAGCCTCTCCTGACCAGCCACTGAGAAGGCAAGCCTCCCCAGGTCGAGGTCCAGCCACACGCCCACGACCTCAGGGAGGCCCGAGTGCAAGTCTGTTTTCTTCATCATGGCCCAAGCAGAGAACTGGCCAGGCCCTTTCCACTCTACACACCAAGAGTCCATGGTCCTTCCCAGCATCCCATCCCGCTTCATGCCCCAAGAAGCCACCCCAACAGCCCAGTGGCTGCAGTTCCTGGTGTCCACTTCCCAGTACTTCTTTCCGGAGGAGAGGGCCTGGGAGCATAAGACCTGGCTAATTGAAAATCTCTCGGGGCTCCAAGGATAGGCGTGTAGACCATGAGCCACAGTCACTCTCCGGCAATTGTTGGAAACCTCCAGGTTACAGGAGATGCTCCTCAGGTCAAAGGTCGGACTGATGGCCCCTGAGGAGGTATAAACACCAGTCAGTTATGTTTTTCACTTTTTTTTAAAAAAAGATTTATTTATTATATGTAAGCACACTGTAGCTGTCTTCAGACACACCAGAAGAGGGCATCAGATCTCATTACGGATGGTTGTGAGCCACCATGTGGTTGCTGGGATTTGAACTCAGGACCTTCGGAAGAGCAGTCAGTGCTCTTAACCACTGAGCCATCTCTCCAGCCCTGTTTTTCACTTTTTTAACTCGCGTGTTTGGGTGTTTTACCTGCATGTATTTCTGTGCACCACACACATGCAGTGCCCATGGAATTAAGAGGGTGTTAGGTCCTCCCTCCGGGACTGCCATTCCAGACCATTGTGAGGCACCGAGAGAGTACCAGGAGTCAAACCGAGGTCCTCTGGAAAAGCAGCCAGTGCTCTTAACCACTGAGCCATCCCTCCAGTCATGGATAGCCAGTTTCGGACCATCCATGTTGGAAGTCATTTACACAATAGCAAGAAGTAGCATTTTGCATTTTTGGTGTGATATTTACCAATAAATCAATACATGAGAGAAGCTCTTCATAACCCTCATCTGTATTATCAATACCCTATTCCTGTTCTAATTTTCTTTTCTGACCTCCCAGCAAGAAGTTACCTCTGAATCCCACAAAACATAGTCATAATTTTTCTCAATACCTGAGTATGAGCATGGCTATCTATGGCAAGATCTATGTGTTATTTGTTTGGATATAATTCTCTCCTCCCTCCGCCCCTCCGCCCCTCCGCCCCTCCCTGTCTAGTCAAGGGAATGAGATTCTGGGTCTCAGTCCCACACTCCTGCCCCTATGGGTAGGTACTTGAATACTGTGTCCTTTCTGCTCCAGGCCTTCTCTCTCCATCCCCATCTCTCATGTAGCCATAAGGAAATTTTACCATGTTACTATTGGCATTGCAAAGATAGGAGAACCACGGCCCTAGAAGGTAACCAGTCCAAGCTTGCATAGCTATCTAAAGAGCTGCTGGCGTCAAAACCAGGGATTCAGGGGCATGTGCTCTAAAGGACCACCTAGCCTGGGCTAACACAGTACATATGTACCAGAGGGAGCGGACAGGCAGCTGTAACTGATGATGCCAGCATAGGTGTGCTTGGGACCTAAGTGCTCAAGGACAGATGAGCCCACAATTTAGGACTCTGAATTGCCTTGGTATGAAGCTGTCCGTATGAAGGGACCTAGTCTAGAAGAAAAAAAAATCCAAAGATAGAAAGTCCAAGACAGTTCTGTGGGGGTGGCACTTGCCTTTAATCCCAGTCAGGGGGTTCTCTAAGTTTGAGGCCAGCCTGGTCTACAGAGTGAGTTCCAGGACAGCCAGGACTACATAGAGAAACCCTATCTTATGTGTTTGGAGACAGACAGACAGACAGACAGACAGAGAGAGAGAGAGAGAGAGAGCGCTGGCACAGCACATCTTTGCAGTTCCTCTGTGCAGCATGTAAGTAAGTAATTTTTCAGATTGAGTCTCAGGTAGCCCAGGCTGCTCTCAAACTCACTAGGTAGCTAAGGATATCCTTGAAACACTGAACCTCCAATTTCGACCTCCTGTCACACCTGGTTTATGCGGTGCTGGGGGAACTTGTGCATGCTGGGAAAGCACTGTCTACAGAGTTCTCTCCCAGCCCCAGTAGGTACGCTTTAAGGAGCCCTCATACTTACACAGGGAAAAGTGAGCCGCTTTCCTGGGTAACCTCTGGTCAGGCAGCAGGCACAAGGACGATGTCATGTCTAGGATTTAAAGGAATAATTGGGAAGAGGGAGCCCCATTAGCAAGCGTCAAACCAAAGGCGTCCTGTGAGCTTAGGGTTTCACAGAGCCTGCTTTCTTGGGGCTCTTTAAAGCTTCAGCCTCCCTTCTAGCCCACCGACCAACATTTGGGAAGAAAGATGGATAATAGGACAAGGGAGCTGTGGACCTGTTTAGAAGTAGCTTTCTGGGACAATTCCAATCGTTGTGGTCAGGTTATTAGCAGTCCAGTCCAATAGCAAACACCAAACATGAATCAGTAGCAGTGGCTTGATCCAGCAGAAACTGTGAGGCTCTCCCCAGTCGGCACGAGTCAGCAGAAGCAGCAAGAAGCCACCGGAATACCACAAGAAGTTTTTTGGTGTGTTTCTTTCTACGAAGTCACAACAAGGGTAAGACCAGCCAAGTACTGCAGGACGTAGCAATGCAAGAGAGTCCTTTCACTGTCTGTGGCTTCTACCTATACTCTTCCCAAACAGCACTGGCCTTCTCAAGTGTCTGCCTCAGCAAAACATCCTCTCACGGGACAGCTTCCAGAAAAACATCAAGCAACTCAACTGAGTCCAAAGAAACCAGAAGTGTCCACGTCAGCATCCAGCAGTCACACAGTGGGCACCGGCCTGAATTCTTCCTCATTAGCACATTTCTGAGCGTCTGGCCTGTGCCAGACCCCACATTCGGACCAAGAACATGCAGCCCCATGTTATCAGTGTGGGACTTTTTTTTTCTAAACCGTTTTCCCCCCATAAAAACCCAAACTCCTTGCTAACAGGGAAGCTATTCATCTCTTTTTTCTAAACGTTAAGAAACCATAGGCAGAAAGTGTTCTATGCATATTTATTAAATAAACAAATACAATTCCAGGAGATTGCAGCACCCTCAAATCCAGAATACTCACAACCCCCAGGTCAGCCCCACAAACTGCCATTACATAATCCAGGTAACAGGAGCTGATGTAAGGTTCACATCCAATCCCGGCACCTTCGACTCTCTCCGTGTTGCACATTTAACTATGCGCCTTAGCAAATGTATCCTCTAGACTGTAATGACCATAGGAAGGTGGGAATGAGAGGGAGGAAAGCCCTACAGCATGGCAAAGGTGGAATTCTTCCCCTATTTATCTCTTTTCTGTTCTTCCTTTCCAATATGTGCATGTATATGCATTTTTGCCTCTCTCTCTGTGTGTGTGTGTGTGTGTGTGTGTGTGTATGTGCATGCGTGTACAAAAGTGCATGTGAAGGCCTGATATTGATGTTGAAAATTACCTTCAATCACTTTCACCTTATTCATTGCAACAGGGCCTCTCAGTCAAACCCAGAGCTTGTCTATAGGGGTGGTTTTGCCAGCTTGCTCTAGGATCTCCTATCTCTGCCTTCCTGTGGTGATTCCCCTGCAGGCCTGACAGCAAGCAAGGGAAAAACCAGGCAGGGTGAGATTAAAATGAAACTAAACTCAGTTCAGCCAAATTTTATTGTTATCAGCACTGGACCAGGACTTCTAGAGCCTGGCCCAGATCATTTTACTTTAGCCGCATGTGGTAGTTTGAATAAGCTTGGCCCAGGGAGTGCACTATTATTAGGAGGTGTAGCCTTGGTGGAGTAAGTGTGGCCTTGTTGGAGGAAGTGTGTCACTTTTGGGGTGGCCTTTAAGAAGCTCTCCTGGCGCCTTCAGAACAAGATATAGAACTCTCAGCTGCTCCAGCACCATGCCTGTCTAAACACCACCATGCTTCCTGCCACGATAATAATGGACTGAACTTTTTTTATTTATTTTTTGTTTGCTTGTTTGTTTTTTGGATTTAGTTTTTTCGAGACAGGGTTTCTCTGTATAGCCCTGGCTGTCCTGGAACTCACTCTGTAGACCAGGCCAGCCTCGAACTCAGAAATCCACCTGTCTCTGCCTCCCAGAGTGATGGGATTACAGGCGTGCTCCACCACTGCCCGGCTTTGGACTGAACTTTTACATCTGTAAGCCTGTGCCAATAAAAATGTTGTCCTTTATGGGAGTTACCTTGGTCATAGTGTCTCTTCACAGCAGTGGAAACCCTAACTAAGATGCCTTATTTAAACAGAGCACAATTTTGGAAAAAAGGATTCAGGTAACCATTATCTCAGTCCTATGAGTTTAAGGCATGCTTACATCAGAGCTCTTAGCAAAGTGCATGCGGGTCCTTCACAAGAACGGGTGCTGTCGACTCAGATAGTAGTGCCTAAGATTTACGGTGTTGGCCGGGCATGGTGGCACACGCCTGTAATCCCAGCACTTGGGAGGCAGAGGCAGGCGGATTTCTGAGTTCGAGGCCAGCCTGGTCTACAGAGTGAGTTCCAGGACAGCCAGGACTACACAGAGAAACCCTGTCTCAAAAAAAAAAAAAAAAAAAAGATTTACGGTGTAGAGAGACTGACGAGGTAACTTTAATGCCTGTGCGAGACGGGATGGGCCTGTCTCCAAGACAACGCAAAGTCACTCAGGCTGCTGTGAAACACAAGTGCCATCACTCATAAGGAGAGGTTTTACAGTCTAAAAGCAAGGCTCAAGATTTAGGGGAGACGGTCTGGGCTACGTAAATACATAAATTCTGGACAACACGAGCAGAGCCTGTCTCTGACAGCAAAGATCAGCGGGCGGGAAACCCCCCTCACTCCTGGCAGTCCAGGAAGAGCAGCTGGCAGTGCACCTCAGTCCACTGAAGAGGGAGGCAGTGCGCGGAACTCCCCTGCCTTCCGCACTGCTCATCTGTGTGCACGAGGCCCTTTTGCCGTCGACGCCTTCCCGAGCTGGAATTACAGGTGGACCTCCACAGCCACCTGGCGTTTACGACAGTCCAAGGGGTCCCAGCTTCAGTCCTCACATTTGGGCCACAAATGCTTTAGCCACTGAGCTGACTCCCCAACCCCCAGTCTGTATCTTGTGACAGCAAAATAGAGGAAAAGTAAGGCTCGGGTTGAGTTGAAAGACTAGCTAGGGTGAGAGCTGTGGTCGCTCAGGGCAGAATAGGGCAAGTGCCAATCAGAAAACATTCTGTTTGTTTGTAGGCAGGGTCTTAAGTAAACCATGCTGACCTTAAACTCGCCAGGGTTTTAAATATTCACTATGCCTGGATTAAAAGCCAGTCTCAAAATTCAGGTCAGCTCTGAATTCAAGTGTCTGTTAGTGAGTAAATGATTATTCAAAATGTGGCAATACACTTAAAAAAAAGGAATTCTGACACATGCTACAACATGAACGAACCTGAAAAATATTAATCTAAGTGAAATAAAATAGCGAGAAAAACCACAAACACTGGAATCTAGGGGATGTAACTCATTCATAATCATAGCTCTGGCATGCACTGGTTTTGAGCCCACAACACACACACACACACACACACACACACACACACTGAATCCATTTTTCTCATGTGAAGTTTAGATCTGACATACATGTGAGTTCACATACGGTAGCAGCATGCACAGGACCTGCACATGTGCACCAGATAGGGACCTAGCACCAAAATGGGATAAACAGTCCCCATTCCAAACCCAGAAACTATCTATCTCCATTTGGTAACCTCTCTGGAAGAAAAGATAAGGTTTCTCCAACAAAGTCTTCCTGGCAATACAATCCACACTTCAGACCAGGGGCCATGGTAGCAGTAAATGACTAACACAAAACTAACTCAATGAAGGTGTTTTGTCTCACTGCCTTGTCTGAGCTTTTATTTATTTTTTAAACCTTACAGGACTTTTTCAGGCATATATATTTTCATGGGACATAAGTGTGTCCAATTGTACTGCATTTCTTTTTTTCTTTCTTTCTTTCTTTTTTTTTTTTTTTTTTTTTTTTTTTTTGAGACAGGGTTTCTCTGTGTAGCCCTGGCTGTCCTGGAACTCACTCTGTAGACCAGGCTGGCCTTGAACTCAGAAATCCACCTGCCTCTGCCTCCCGAGTGCTGGGATTACAGACGTGCGCCACCACGCCCGGTGCTGTATTACTTTTGTTCTATCTATCTATCTATCTATCTATCTATCTATCTATCTATCTGTGCTGTATTACATTTCTTTTGTTCTATCTATCTATCTATCTATCTATCTATCTATCTATCTATTTATCTATCCATCCATCCATCCATCCATCTATTTATTTAATTTGGCTCTTATTTTTTAATCTTTTTAATTTAGATACAAGTTTGCTTTATAATGACAGTGTCTCTCTCTCTCTCTCTCTCTCTCTCTCTCTCTCTCTCACACACACACACACACACACACACACACACAGTAGAATCCCAGTTGTCAAAAGGTAGAGGACAGTAGAATACAGAGTTGCCTGATGAGAATAAAGATTCAACTTTTTTTTGCTGGGCGGTGGTGGCGCACGCCTTTAATCCCAGCACTTTGAAGGCAGAGGCAGGCGGATTTCTGAGTTCAAGCCCAGCCTGGTAGGGCTAAACAGAGAAACCCTGTCTCAAAAAAAATAAATAAATAAATAAACAAACAAAAAATCAACTTTTTTAACTTTACAAGATGAAAAAGTTCTCAAGATTGATCATACAACCATGTAAATATAATTCACAGTTGGCTCAGCTGCATTTAAAAATTGCTAACCAAGCCGGGCATGGTGGCGCACGCCTGTAATCCCAGCACTTGGGAGGCAGAGGCAGACGGATTTCTGAGTTCGAGGCCAGCCTGGTCTACAGAGTGAGTTCCAGGACAGCCAGGGCTATACAGAGAAACCTTATCTCAAAAAAACAAAAAACAAAAATTGCTAGACAAATAAATTTGGTGTCTTAGTGATATTCTTGCTATGATGAAACACCATAACCAAAAGCAAGATGGAAAGGAAGGAGTTTATTTGGCTTAAAGTTTCATGTTGCCATTCATCATCAGAGGAGGTGAGGAAGGAAGGGGGGAGGGAGGGAGGGAGGGAGGGAGAGAGGGAGGGAGGGAGGGAGGGAGGGAAGAAAGGAAAGTAAGAAGGAAAGAAGAAAAGAAAGAAGGGAGGGAGGGAAGGAAGTAGGAAGGAAGGAAGGAAGAGAGAACAAAGGAGGGAGGGAGGAAGAAAAGGAAGGAAGAAAGGAAGAAGGAAGGAAGAAGGGAAGAAAGGAAAGTAAGAAGGAAGGAGGAAAAGAAAGAAGGGAGGAAGGGAGGGAGGAAGGGAGGGAGGAAGGGAGGGAGGAAGGTGCAAACAGAAAACCAAATCTGAATTCTGCAGCATATACAGCTACAAGGCCGTTTATTTCTCAAGCTAACTACTGAAGCAATCGCCTTTTCTATTTAAACAGAACACCTTTTAAAGCCAAGTGATGTTCTTGATGTGCAGAAGGCAGCCAGGGAGAGTGACTTCCTCTGACTTGGGCCTATTGGCAGAGTGAAGTCGAAGTTTCTGGATATGCCAGCTGACACAGGCTCACGTGGTCTTTTGCTGACGCAAGACCCATGGGAGGACACATGTTTAGAAGAGTATAAATAGGACTCAACGAGAGCGACAGTGTGCTCTCGTAACTAGCTTTGCAAAGCTTTGGTGGTCTTGCGTCTTTGTTGATCTTTGCTTCCTTGAGAGAGGCACACAGAGAACTTCTCCTGGCATCCCTGCTGGCCATGGCCGCTCCTGCTGACTCATACTGATTCAGCGGAGGCCTGGCACTTTCTGCTGGACTGTGCCACAGATGATGATGATGATGATGAGTCGTGTTTGCTATCCTGACACTACTGAACTGGACTTCCTACCGGTATCCTGACAAATAGAGATTGAAATCGCCCCAAGGAACATCATTCAGCAGAATCTCGTGATTTCTCCTGAATCGACCTGCTGTTGCTAAATCATGAATGGTGTTTTTGAGTGGATCAAACTGCCGCTCGATCCTGTGAACTGAGCTGCTGATATCCTGACTACACAGACTGGATTTACTCCAACAACTTTCCCTTTCCGCTACTCAGGTGGGTGGTGGACTAGAGGGAAGGTTAAAGCATTTAATAAGCCTTATTAAAAGTAGGTTTTGAAAGTACCCAACTTCCTTAATCAGTCCTGTTCCACTAAACATGAGCTCACCCCGAACTTGTTCTCTAGGAGTTTCTTTCCATGAGACACTCCCTTGCAGTTTTCCCTGAATTTCTTCTAGGTTATGGAGAATCTCCTGAATTTTCTTCTGAGATGCACTGAAAGTCACCGGCTTTGGAGAATCCAAGGAATATTCCTCCTCAGAGGAAGAAGAATCCTGTTGGTCAATGAAGAATGAACAATGAAATAAAAGCCAACTGAGGAACTCCTAAAACACCCAAGCTCTGCCTTCCAGCTGCAGTGTGAAGTAGAAATATAAATGGGCTTTGTTTTATTTTATTTTACTTATTTATTTTGTTGTTGTTTTGTTTTGAGATAGGGTTTCTCTGTGTAGCCCAGGCTAGCTACAAACTCAAGAGATCTACCTGCCTCTGCCTCCCAAGTGCTGGAATTAATGATCATGTGCCACCACACCCAGCTATTATTTATGTCTTAATGTATTTTTTTATAGTGCTAGGGACCAAATCCAGAGATTTGTTCACAAACTCTACTATTGACCTATATCCCAGTCTATCTTTTTTATTTTATTTTATATGTTTTTTGGTATATGTGTGTGTGTGGGGGGTATCATTGTGTATGTGTGGTATGTGTGCACATGGAAAAGGATGTCAGGTGTCCTGCTCTGTCACTCTCGACCTTATTCCCTTGAGACAGGGTCTCTCACTAATCCCGAGCTGGGCTGATGGTCAGTAAGCAACAGTGATCTCATTCCTCCAGCCACAGCACACGTGTAACCCCTGTTCCAAGATCTCGGCAAGATCATAGTGGCTTGCTGGCTTCAACAGATGCCCCAGGTTGAAGGAGAGACCCTGCCTCAAAGGAATAGACAGACAGCAGTAGAGGAAGTTACCTGATCCCTTCTTTGTGCCCCTTCATACACAAGTCAAAAGGTAGCAGCTATAATAACTGATAAAACATACAAGGCAGCCAGGCGGTGGTGGCGCACACCTTTAATCCTAGCACTTGGGAGGCAGAGGCAGGCGGATTTCTGAGTTCGAAGCCAACCTGGTCTACAGAGTGAGTTCCAGGACAGCCAGGGCTACACAGAGAAACCCTGTCTTGAAACACCCCCCCCCAAAAAAAAAACCCACACATACAAGGCATATGAAATCTTAGGAAATCGGTAAAGGCTTCTCTCCCAGAGGGTGATGATTTAGGGTATGGACAAGGACTAATCTTCCCCTAGGTGATGGATAAAGGAAGCAAATGTGAAAGGCACCCATAGTGGGAAGACACAGACATGCCACAGGAACTGACGTGGTCAGGAAGGACACGGGCACAGATCCTGTATGGTTTTTCTGGTTCTGTGAGGATTAGGGTCTTAATTCCAAACAGACAGACACTGCCACACTTTAGATCATACAGTGCTCCCCATCTAATAATATCTAATATTGTTTGATGTTGGTTGTAGGTTCCACAGTAGAGAGAGAAGCTCACCATGATGCTATGCCTTCATTTTCCAAAGAAGCAGAGGAGTTCAGCCTTCTTGGAAAAGACTGACACCCAACTAGATCTCTCCAGTTCCTTCAGGCAAATGTATATGAGGTTAATTGGGGCTGGGAAAGGTTCCGACTACCAAAACGCACAGAACTCAGTTCCATTGGATTATGGCCATCCATAATCAAAAGTAAGAACTCCAGGTTTGCCAGGAGTGTCTTAAGACCAAGGTCGATGCAGCTGCAAGCTCTCACATAGCACCAAGTGCAGATTCTCCAGAGAAAGGGAACAGTTCTTCAAGGTTCAAAGTCTCAAAACAGTTCCTCAGCCTCTATCAAATGACTCAAACACAGTAGAGGCTTTGCTGAAACCTTTCACTTGTCTAATCCAGGCCCTTAACCAGGAGGCATTGAGGGCTTTAGGAGGTAAGTAGAGCGAGGCCACTGGGAGAACAGCCCCATTCCTTTCTTCATTCTCTCCTCTGCTCTCTGGCCTTGAGCTTGTGTAGTTCTCCCCTACCACATGGTTTTGCCATTGCCACTAAAATAAACTCTTTTCAAAAGCTGGTTATCGCCGGGCGTGGTGGCTCACGCCTGTAATCCCAGCACTTGGGAGGCAGAGGCAGGCGAATTTCTGAGTTCGAGGCCAGCTTGGTCTACAGAGTGAGTTCCAGGACAGCCAGGACTACACAGAGAAACTCTGTCTCGAAAAACAAAAACAAAAAAACCAAAACAAAAGCTGGTTATCCCTGAATATGTCAGACATCGTCAGAGTATGTCAAGCAGATGAGTCACATGGTTGGATTTGTGTGAAAATAGAGTGGAACATTGGTAGGGCTATGATGACAACCCAGGCAAGAGATTGTCATAGGCTTGGACTAGAGAAGTCTCAGAGGAGCTCAGGCGTGAATAGAGCTGGAAGATCTTCAGCTGGCCTTGGAGCTACTGTGCTCTGCTAGGCAGGTTAGGGCGGAGGCAGTGTCATGACTTCCAGGCTTTTGACTTGTATGTTTGGAAGAACGAGACCAAGCTGTGATGGAGAATGCCCAGAAGAACCAGAGTTTGGGGCATCTAACTGTGCTGTTTTGGAGATAGCCAGAAGGAAACGCTGAGAAATGAGGTGAAAACTTCTAATCTTTGGAAAGTTAGTTATGTCAAATAATGTTTTGCTGGGGCACACAGGTCAAAGGATGTCTTGATGTAGCAAACATGTAACAGGACACCTGATGAAGGAGTATAAGTATGACCCCACAGACAGTGGGAGACGAGCACTGAACTGTGGTTTGGTTTGTTCTGCCTCACTAGTCTTTGCTAAAGACATGCATGTATTGGTTCGCCTTACACAGCATTGTTGAGCTCAACTTGTGATACACAGCCATTGAGAGAAACTTATCCAAGAACTGCTGAGGGCTGGAGAGATGGCTCAGTGGTTAAAAGCACTGGCTGCTTTTTCAGAGGTCCTGAGTTCAATTACCAGCACCACATGGTGGCCCAGCCGTAGTGGGATCTGGTGCCCTCTTCTGGTGAGTCTGAGGACAGCTACAGTGTGCTCTTAGGCAAATTATTGTTGAGGTTCCAGCAGCACCTTGCTGCTTCTGTGGCCTCAGGGTATTTGGTAAGCCTGGTGTTTTCTCCAGGACTGAATTACAGCAGCTTCCTGGTGTCTGCTTGCTGAAAGGACTGGTCTGCAGCTGCTGAATCATATTTGGGGTTTGCTACAGGACTAAACTGCTACCAAAGAAGACCAAGCCTACCCCTAAAGAACTATTGCTGAGGGTTGGAGAGATGGCTCAGTGGTCAAGAAGAGCACTGACTGCTCTTCAAGAAATCCTGAGTTCGACGGGCGTGGTGGCGCACGCCTGTAATCCCAGCACTTGGGAGGCAGAGGCAGGCGGATTTCTGAGTTCCAGGACAGCCCGGGCTACACAGAGAAACCCTGTCTCGAAAAACCAAAAAAAAAAAAAAAAAAAAAAGAAGTCCTGAGTTCAATTCCTAGCAACCATACGGTGGCTCACAACCATCTGTAATGGAATCCAATGCTCTCTTCTGGTGTGTGTGAAGACAGCTGCAGTATACTCACATACAGGAAATAAATATTAAAAAAAAGAAAAAAGAAAAGAAAAGAACCTGACAGTGGTGGCACACACCTTTAATCCCAGCACTTAGGAGGCAGAGGCAGGTGGATTTCTGAGTTCGAGGCCAGCCTAGTCTACAAAGTGAGTTCCAGGACAGCCAGGGAAACCCTGCCTTGAAAAAAAACCACAAAAAAAAAAAAAAAAAAAAAAAAAAAAAAAAAAAGGAGGTTGCAAAAAACATATGCCTACAGAGTAACAAGAAAGGAAGGTCAGGAGCTCAAGGCCATCTCTCACTGCGTACTAAATTCAAGGCCAGCCTAGGACAGAGATCCTGCCACATAAAAAAAAGCAGCCTGGAGACTGAGCACAGCGGAACTCAGCAGTACGTAGAAGGCCAGACTGGACAACACAACAAAGTCCGTCTCTAAGGGAAAGGAGGGTTATCAAGATTGCTCAACGGTGAAAGTGCTGGCTGCACAGGTCCCTATACAGACATCAGGCATGTACATGGTGCACATACATAAAAGCAGGCAAAATACCCAAAACCATAAAATAAGATAAATACATCTTTTTTTTTTTTTTTTTTTTGGTTTTTCGAGACAGGGTTTCTCTGTGTAGTCCTGGCTGTCCTGGAACTCACTCTGTAGACCAGGCTGGCCTCAAACTCAGAAATCCACCTGCCTCTGCCTCCCAAGTACTGGGATTACAGGCATGTGCCACCACGCCCGGCACATCTTTTTTATATAGATTTATTTATTATATGTAAGTACACTATTGCTGTCTTCAGACACACCAGAAGAGAGCATTTGATCTCATTACAGATGGTTGTGAGTCACCATGTGGTTGCTAGGATTTGAACTCAGGACCTCTGGAAGTATTCTTAACCTCTGAGCCATAACTCCAGCTCTTGCTCTGGCCCTTCTCACTCCGGCCCCTCTCGCTCCGGCCCAAAGATTTATTTATTATATGTAGATAAATATTTATTTATTTTAGGCATATGAGTACACTGTTACTGTCCTCAGACACACCAGAAGAAGACATTAGATCTCATTACAGATAGTTGTGAGCCACTATGTGGTTGCTGGGAATTGAACTCAGGACCTCTGGAAAAGCAGTGCTCTTAACCTGAGTCATCTTTCCAGCCCAAGATAAATACATCTTTAAGAAAGTTGTTCTTTTTGTTTTTTGTTTTGTTTTGTTTTGTTTTTTTGTTTGTTTGTTTTTTGGGGTTTTTTTTTTTTGGTTTTTCGAGACAGGGTTTCTCTGTGTAGCCCTGGCTGTCCTGGAACTCACTCTGTAGACCAGGCTGGCCTCGAACTCAGAAATCCACCTGCCTCTGCCTCCCAAATGCTGGGATTAAAGGCGTGCGCCACCACCGCCTGGCTTTAAGAAAGTTTTTTTTTTTTTTTTTGGTTTTTTGAGACAGGGTTTCTCTGTCTAGTCCTGGCTGTCCTGGAACTCACTTTGTAGACCAGGCTGGCCTCGAACTCAGAAATTCGCCTGCCTCTGCCTCCCAAGTGCAGGGATTACAGGCGTGCGCCACCACGCCCGGCTTTTAAGAAAGTTTTTAAGGAGCCAGGCAATGGTGGCACAAGCCTGTAATCCCAGAACTCTGGGAGGCAGAGGCAGGTGGACTTCTGAGTTCGAGGCCAGCCTGGTCTACAGAGTGAGTTCCAGGACAGCCAGGGATATACAGAGAAACCCTGTCTCAAAAAAAAAAAAAAAAAAAATCTAAAAAACAAAAACAAAAACAAAAAACAAAAAAAGAAAGAAAGAAAGAAAAGAAAGTTTTTAAGGGACACTGAAAATGAGGACTTTCAACTCTGTGGGATGTACCTAGAGATCGTTGGTGGCTTTAGAGAGAGTGAATTAGGTAAAGTGGGAAGGATGGATCCCAGCCTACTGGAAGCTTCCATTAACTCTTATCCAGCATGCCACATTCCCAACCACCCATATTTGTCAATAATGGTAGACAAGTGGAAATGCAGGAGACCCGCTGCATTCCACACCTCCAGTACAGCTTTGGCTGGAAGCTGTCTCGCACCCCAGCCCCTCCTTCCCTCCTGAACCTACCGTGTGCAGGATGCCCAGTGTACTGTCCAGTCCAGGTCCCAAGCTAGGTCTTTGCGTCTGAAGGCTCTTGGCAACGTCTACAAGCTGTCCCGCCATTTCAGTCAGCTCCTGGATAATTTTTGTGGTGTTTTTCTGTACTGTCACCTTTAAAAGAGCAAAATTGGGCTTCTGGTTCCCAAAAACTTGGACCCAGGAACATAGCTCCCTCAATAAAAGGAACTTTAAATACCAATGGAGTAGCATGGAAGCAGACAGGTAGACCAATGGGAAAACAGCTGGCTAACGTGAAGATGCTGCCTTTAATCCACACGCTCCACAGGGAGATGCAAATGTTCCTGGAAGGGCCAAGGAGTCCTTTCAACAGATATACCAGGAAAATGATATGAACAAATATATCAGGAAAAGGATATGAACAAATGAAGTCAGATTCTTTTGTTGGTTTGTTTTGTTTTGTTTAGGAAACAGGGCCTCTCTACAAAATCCTGACTGTACTGCATGGCTCAAAGAGTGAAACTGAAGACAGGAACTGTAGAGAGATTTTAATCCAGGAACATGGCTACTCTGGATGGAATACAAAGATGCCCTTGGCACATACCTTTAAACCTTCTGCATGAAATACAGACATGCCCTGAGAACACACCTTTCATCCCAAACAATGAAGGTAAAGTTAGTTTGTAGAAGAAAGCAGCCATGTTTGAAAATGATGTCTAATTGAGAGACAAAGTGATGAATCAAAGACAGAATAGGACATGGCCAACTCTCAGGAGAAGGGACAGGAAAGAGTCAAACTTAGGAAAGGCAGAGGAAGAAAGAGAGGGGACGGTTTTGCTGGGAGACACATTAAAGAGAAAACAAGCCCTAGAATGAGAAGGAGCCAGAAGATTAGAACAGATTGCCAGAGTTAGTTTGAGGTCAAGCAGAGCAATTCAGTCAGAAGCTGAGAGAAGTCAGTTTGAATGAGTCAGCTTGGAGAGGACTTTGAGCCAGAAGAGCTGAGTTGAACCAGCCAGCAAGAATTCAGAAAGAACGAGAAAGGGTGAGCTTATTCAGCAGTAAATCTCAGAGGCTGAAAACACTCTAGGCCTAGATTAGATTGTACAGTCTGGAAGCTTCTAGGACTTAGGTTAGCAGACAGAGGCAGTAATTCCTGGAAACAACAATTACATTGGGTGAATAAAACAAACATTTTTTATAAAAACTTTTTTTTTTTACTTATTTTTATCTCACATACATTGGTGTTTTGACTACATGTCTGTCTATATAAGGGTGTTGGATCCCTTGGAACAAGAGTTACAGACAGTTGCGAGCTGCCATGTGGGTGCTGGGAATTGGACTCAGGTCCTCTGGACGAGCAGCCAGTGCTCTTAACCACTAAGCCATCTCTCCAGACCCCAAAACATACAAAGAACTCAGTTGTAAGATAAGGTACGTTGTATCAGTAGCCATACTAGCCAAAAGGTGGGAACGATTCAAATGTTCATAGCTAAATACATTGATTGGAAAGTGATATATATCCACAGAGATGATATAACAGCCACACAAAGCAATGATGATCTGATAAATGCTGCAATATGAATTAGCCCTGAAAATATGGAACCGAAAGTAGTTAGACTCAAAGGGGCCCATTTACATGAAACATGTAGAATGAGAGCTCCCCTAAAAAAATAAAAACCTTGGGAATAAAAAAGTTTCGGTTTCCCAGGGAAGCAGTTGGGAAGATGGGCTGTTAATAATTGATGGCTCAGCCGGGCGTGGTGGCGCATGCCTGTAATCCCAGCACTTGGGAGGCAGAGGCAGGCGGATTTCTGAGTTCGAGGCCAGCCTGGTCTACAGAGTGAGTTCCCGGACAGCCAGGACTACACAGAGAAACCCTGTCTCGAAAAACCAAAAAAAAAAAAAAAAAGAAATAATTGATGGCTCACCGGGCAGTGGTGGCGCACGCCTGTAATCCCAGCACTTGGGAGGCAGAGGCAGGCGATTTCTGGATTTTTTTTTTTTTTTTTTTTTTGGTTTTTCGAGACAGGGTTTCTCTGTGTAGCCCGGGCTGTCCTGGAACTCACTCTGTAGACCAGGCTGGCCTCGAACTCAGAAATCTGCCTGCCTCTGCCTCCCAGAGTACTGGGATTACAGGCGTGCGCCACCACGCCCGGCCAGGTGGATTTCTGAGTTCGAGGCCAGCCTGGTCTACAGAGTGAGTTCCAGGACAGCCAGGGCTACACAGAGAAATCCTGTCTCGAAAAACCAAAAGAATAAAAAAATAATAATAAAAAAGAAGTAAAAACTCTCCTGCGTTTTGCATGTGATTGGTGCTCTCAGTGGTCTCAGTGGGCTTTCCGGCCTAACAGAATAGGTAAATTCCAAGACATAAAGCACATGAGAACTGTAGAGACTGGAGGGACAGGAATCAGGCAGTATTGCTTAGTGGGTACAAAGGTGATGAAATCACCTTGACAACAGCGGTGACAGATGCACAGTATTGGAAACATGACAAATGCCATCGAACTGTACACTAGAAATAAACTGTTCAAGCGGCCAGTCCTGGTGGCACATGTGTTTGATGCCAGCTCTTGAAAAGGAGAGGCAGGCTAAGCTCTGAGTTCAAGTGGCCCACACTTGCAATCCCAGACTTGGAAAGCCAAGCCGAGGCAGTCCCTCCAGGTTCAACGCTGACCTTCCAGGTCTAGTCTAGTTAGATCCTCCCTCCATGAACATATAAATAGGTCAATTGAATTAAAAGGATGCAAGGGCGATTTTTGTGGTACGTACATTCTACCACACTAAAAATTTTCAGACATCACGAAAGGCTGGGGAAAACTAGAACTATGAGAGCGTGCACACCTCGGGTGGATGGGTCTTGGATTTTTAACTATTGTTTGTGACGGGACCTTACTATATAACTCTGGTCATGTGGGACAAACCGCTGTTTTAGCCTCCCAAAACCTGGGAGTCCCAAAACATGGGGTCACCAGGTTGGGCTTTTCTACTTCTTTATACAGCTCTGCACTTTTTAAAGGTTCTCCTGAAAACAGATTAGACTGAGCAAATTATGTGGTAGAAAAAGAGATCGGGAAGTCAGGTACAGGCTTCCTACCTGCGGCGGCGTGGGTCGACACAGAGAACGCGGCGCGGGGGCGGGGCGGGGTTCGGGGCCAGCCTCGAGCTCCAGCGCCGCTTGGCGGTACTTGTCCACCAGGTCTTGCAGCAGCGGGTTCTTGTGCAGCTCGGGCTTCGTCGAGGCGCCCTTCCGGCATATGGGGCAAGCCCATGGGCAGCCATCCCCGCCCGCGCGCTTCGTGAACCACAGGCCATCCAGGCACCGGAGACAGAAGCTGTGGCCACAGGGCAGCGTGGTGGGCCAGTCTAGCAGCCCTTGACAGATAATGCAGCTCAGGTCGTCCTCGCTCAGCCACACGGGGATTGCAGTGGCAGGACAAGCGGCCGCCATAGTTAGGCGACAGCCAGGAAGCACTGTTAGGTTCCGCCTTGACCCGCTAACTTCCCCGGCAACGCTTCGCCCTGTCCATCACCTCGTCCCGCCCCTCAACTCGCCCCGCCCAGCTGATAACTCTTTCCCCAGCCTCTAAAAGAGCCGGAAGCTGCTGGCTGCCTGCCTGGATTCCACGCCTGGAAAAATCATCTCTCCCTAGTAGCTGGGTCCGGCTCGCCTATCCATAAACATGCAACCCCAACAACTTAAGCTATGAAGAGGGTCCGCTTCAGGAACTCATTTTAGAATCATAAGAGTAACAAAATTACAGTTATAAAGCAGCAACAAAAATAATTTTATGGTTGGGGGGTCACAACCATCTGTAATGGGATCTGATGCCCTCTTCTGGTGTGTCTGAAGACAGCTACAGTGTACTCATATAAATTAAATAAATCTTAAAAAACAGCCGGGCGGTCACTACCGCACACGCCTGTAATCCCAGCACTTGGGAGGCAGAGGCAGGTGGATTTCTGAGTTCGAGGCCAGCCTGGTCTACAGAGTGAGTTCCAGGACAGCCGGGGCTACACAGAGAAACCCTGTCTCAAAAAAAAAAAAAATAAAATAAAATAAAAATAAATAAATAAATAAATAAATAGCACTGGTTGTTCTTCCAGAGGTCCTGAGTTCAATTCCCAGCAACCACATAATGGCTCACAACCATCTGTAATGGGATCTGATGTCCTCTTCTGGTGTGTCTGAAGATAGTAACAGTGTACTTGTATGCATTAAATGAATAAATAAATCTTTATTATAAAAAAATAAGTAAATCAAATAATCTAATAAAGATAATAGTATAAGTCAGGCGTGTTGGTGGCACACGCCTGTGATCCCAGCACTTGGGAGGCAGGCAGATTTCTGAGTTTGAGGCCAGCCTGGTCTACAGAGTGAGTTCCAGGACAGCCAGGGCTCCACAGAGAAACCCTGTCTCGGAAAAAAAAAAAAAAAAAGTTTTTGTTGGGCTAGACATTATGGCTCAGTAATTAAGAGCACCAACTGATCTTCCAGAGATCCAGAGTTCAATTCCCAGCCGGGCGGTGGTGGCGCACGCCTGTAATCCCAGCACTTGGGAGGCAGAGGCAGGCGGATTTCTGAGTTCGAGGCCAGCCTGGTCTACAGAGTGAGTTCCAGGACAGCCAGGACTACACAGAGAAACCCTGTCTCCAAAAAACCAAAAAAAAAAAAAAAAAAAAAAAAAAAAAAAAAAAAACAGAGTTCAATTCCCAGCAACCACATGATAGCTCACATCCATCTGTAATGGGATCTGGTGTGTCTGAAGACTGCTACAGTGTACTCATACACATAAAATAAATAAATCTTTTTTTTTTTCCGAGACAGGGTTTCTCTGTATAGCCCTGGCTTCCTGGAACTCACTTTGTAGACCAGGCTGGCCTCAAACTCAGAAATCCACCTGCCTCTGCCTCCCAAGCGCTGGGATTAAAGGCGTGCGCCGCCGCCGCCGCCGCCGCCGCCGCCGCCGCCGCCGCCACCACCACCACCTGGCATAAATTAATCTTTAAAAAATATTTTTGTCGCTACTTCATAACTGTAATTTTGCTACTGTTATGAACAGTCATGTGAATATTGGAGTTTGCCAAAGAGGTCATGACCCACTCACTGAGAATGACTACTTTAGCAGGTCCCTCAGCAGACATGTCCAAAGAACTTTAGAAGCTAGAGAGGCTCCACCTCCCCCGGGAGCATCATTCTGGAGAGACACGCCCAGAATCTGTTTTGCTGCTTCTTTCGCTGGGGAACTCAAAAAAGTTCTGTAAATTCAGAGCATCTCACAGGCATGAAGGCACATATCTATAATCCCAGCACTCAGGAAGCAGACAGACAGATCTCTGTTAAGTTTGAGGCCAGCCTGAACTACAGAGTGCGTTCCAGAACAGCCAGGGCTACATTAAGAGACCCTGACAAGAAAGAAAAGAAAGAGAGAGAGAGAGATTTCATTGAAAGGAGAAGAAACAACAAACCACTAAATAAGAAATTGGGCACCTATTGCTCTTTAACCTCTTTAACATGTCATCCATATGAGTTTTCTTTCAGTTCTTCTTTCCTAGCTTGAGGTCTTTGAGAATTTTCTTTCCTCGGCTTGAATTATTTCCTTTACCCCTTCCCTTTGACTAACCTCTACATAGTTGGAGAATCTCTCTCTCTCTCTCTCTCTCTCTCTCTCTCTCTCTCTTGTTTTTTTTTCGAGACAGGGTTTCTCTGTGTAGCCCTGGCTGTCCTGGAACTCACTCTGTAGACCAGGCTGACCTCGAACTCAGAAATCCACCTGCCTCTGTCTCCCAAGTGCTGGGATTAAAGGTGTGTGCCACCACTGCCCAGCTCTCTCTCTCTCTCTTTTTAAAGAATCATTTATTCATTTTATGTCTATGAGTGCACCGTCGTTGTCTTCAGACACGCCAGAAGAGGGCATCAGATTCCATCACAGATGGTTGTGAGCCACCATGTTGGTTGAGAATTGAACTCCCGGCCCTCTGGGAGAGCAATCACTTTCGAGAGGAAGGAGCCTGAGAACTTCACCGATTGCCGCCCCCTGCAGTCTACAATTTGAATTAGCAGGGTCCCCAGGTGGGTCATGTAGGAGGGTCTCTGTTCAGCATTTGGGAAGAGATCAAATGCACGTAATTTATGATGAGTTTCCACAATCAGTGCAGCTTCCTCATATGTGTGCACATGTGTGTGCCCACTGAGATCAGAGAGGCTGGACCCTGCCTGGAGCTGGAATCACAGGTACTACTTAGCACGCTGCCTGATGCGAGGGCTGGAAATTCAAATCCTCTAGGAGAACTGCAGTGCTTTTAACTGCTGAGGCAGGTTTCCAGCACCCGACTTCCTCATTTTAAATATAATAAATAGGGCAAATAGTTAAGCGACGTTTCTTGTGTTCCCAAGTTAATGGCAGAACTGACCCAGGTGGCCCCTCAGCTCCCTTTCTTCCTTACAAATCACTGTGGCAATGAAGACAGCATCATTTTACAATATCTGAGGTTGTCGTTTCTTTTCAAATGTGTACGAGGATGGAATTCTCTGAGGAAGTTCTTAAAATCCTTTTTTAGCTAGGCAGTGGTGTCACATACCTTTAATCTCAGCACTTGGGGGTGCAGAGGCAGGCTGATCTCTGAGGTTGAGGACAGCCTGGTCTACAGAGTGAGTTCCAGGACAGCCAGGGCTACGTGGAGAAGCTCTGCCTTGGAGGGGGGAAAAAAAAGAAAAAAGAATCCTTTTTAAAATTTCTTTCTTTCTTTCTTTCTTTCTTTCTTTTTCTCTCTCTCTTTCTCTCTTTCTTTCTCTCTCTTTCTTTTTTTTTTAAGATTTATTTACGCTTTTAATCCCAGCACTTGGGAGGCAGAGGCAGGTGGATTTCTGAGTTGGAGGTCAGCCTGGTCTACAGAGTGAGTTCCAGGACAGCCAGGGCTACACAGAGAAACCCTGTCTCAAAAAAAAAAATTTTTTTTTATTTACTTATCATATGTAAGTACACTGTAGCTATCTTCAGACACCAGAAGAGGACGTCAGATTTCTTTATGGATGGTTGTGAGCCACCATGTGGGTGCTGGGATTTGAAATCACCGACTTCAAGAGAAGTTGGTGCTCTTACCTGCTGAGCCATCTCTCCAGCCCCTAAAGTTTCTTTTCTTGTATGAGTCTGATCTGCGTGTGTGTGTGTGTGTGTGTGTGTGTGCACGCGCGCGCGCACACGCATACAGTGCCTGTGGAGTGCAGAAGAGGGTGACAGATCCTATGGAACTGGAGTTATCCATTGTGAGTGGCCTTGTGGGTGCTGGGAACCAGAGTCCTATGTAAGAGCAAGAACCCTTAAATGCTGAGCTGTCGCTCCAGACCTCTTGGGGAAAAAATTTTTTTAATAATTATTCTGAGCCGGGCGGTGGTGGCGCACGCCTTTAATCCCAGCACTTGGGAGGCAGAGGCAGGCGGATTTCTGAGTTCGAGGCCAGCCTGGTCTACAGAGTGAGTTCCAGGACAGCCAGGACTATATAGAGAAACCCTGTCTCGAAAAAAAAAATATTATTCTGTGCCTTTAAGTGCAAATGATTGGAGTATGTTACACATAAAAACAAAATAAACCTAAAATTAAAAGGAGCAATTCCTGCACTTTACACACATCAGATCCCGACTCTTTGGAGCCTGGCCTCAATGACCTGTAATTCCTTATCCAAGCTTCTAGAGTGTACCTCCTAATGACCCATGAAAGATCAGCCTCGAGGTCAACAGGCCATGGAAAATGTCCTGGTTAACAAGATGAAGAGATGGTCATCTATCTACCCAGACAGGAAGCCTGCACAACCAGCACAGCACAGAAGAAGCAATCAAGAAACTCCCCTTGTAATGGAGAAACAATTCCTTTCCTTGGGCAGCAGAGGTGTTCTCTCTGAGAATTCTCCATCTCTGTGTAAGCCTGGCTGTCCTAGAACTAGCTCTGTTGACCAGGCTGACCTCAAATCCACAGAGATCAGCCAGTCTCTGCCTCCAGAGTGCTGGGATAAGGCATGTGCCACCACCTCCTGACTCTCTTTCTCTTGTAGCATTTTTAAAATCTTTTTGTATCTGTTCTGATTTGGTAAATACTTTTATCCTAGAACCTCCTTTGGTCAGTCTTGTTCCCAGAAAAACTAAGTACACACTCTTCCACTGAAGGCTACACTTCCAAGCCCTCCCGTGAACTTTGAAACAATGTCTCCACTGGTCCATGTTCTCAGACTCTTTGGCTCAAGTGGTCCTGCCTGAATCCCTGAGTGCTTGGGTCTACAGATAAACCCTTTGTGCCTGGTTCCGATGATATTGGATTAAAGGAAAACCATTGACTTTGAAGAATAAAGCCTGGGTGTTTTACAGATGTTTTAATATGAAAACTCAAATCTATATAAAATGTTCACAAATAGGAAAATAAATGTTCATTTACATTTCATCTAGATTCATCAGTGGTATGTATGCTCTCTGTAAACAGATATGGAAATGCACACACATGCATTACATCTGGGTACATATATACATATACTGATTTTTTTCAGTTGAACCATTTAAAAATTGGCCATAGACATCACTATATTTTACATTTTATGTGTCCCAATGGACAGGAACATTCTATACAAACACATCATGATTGTTACAATTTTACAAGATTGCCATCTAATATACACCCAAATCCTAGTTTCTCCAAAACCAATTATGTTCTTTACAGTGGCTTTTTAAAATTTTATTTTATGTGTATCGTTGTGAGTGTCTGATCCCCTGGAACTAGAGTTAGACAGTTGTAAGCTGTTATATGGGTGCTGGGTCCTCTGCAAGAGCATCCAGGTCTCTTAACTATTGAGCCATCTATCCAGCTCCAAGGTTTCTCTCTATCTCTCCCATTTTTAAAAAAGATTTATTTATTTATTATGTAGTGTTCTGCCAGCATTTATGCCTGAAAGCCAGAAGAGGGCACCAGATCCCATTACAGATAGTTGTGAGCCACCATATGGTTGCTGGGAATTGAATTCAGGACCTCTGAAGAACATCAACCTTTGAGCCATCTCTCCAGCCCTTCTCCCATTTTTATGAAACAGAGCTTCTGTGTAGCCCTGGCTGTCCAGTTCACTTTGTAGACCAGGCTGTCCTTGAACTCACAAAGATTAGCCTGCCTCTACTTCCCAAGTATTGGGATTAAAGGCATGCACCACCAATGTCACCCAACATTAAGATTTCTCTCTTTTAAAAATCCAGGTTCCAATTAAGAATCCCAAATTGCCTTTGTTGCCATGACTTGATACAGGTTTTGTTTTTTCTTCTTCTTTGAATAAGGGTTTCATGTAGCCCAGGTTAGCCTTTCACTCTCTATGTATGTATAATAGCATAGTTCTGATCTGCCTGCCTCTACTTCCCTAATGTTAAAATTATAGGTACTACCACATTTGGCTTTGGTCTGTGTGTGTCACCCCTCTCCTCAGTTTTTTTGAAACAAATTATCTATATGTAGCTCTGATTGTCTTGGAACTCACTATGTAGACCAGGCCGACCTTGAACTCAAAGAGATGGGCCTACTTCCGCCTGCTGAATACATGGGCCTAAAGGCATGTATCACCATGCCTGGCCAATTTTATCATTTATAATCATGTCATCTGAAGAATCCAGGCTGGTTATAGGAACATGGAAGTAACAAGTGAATGTCTGAGTGTTTCTTCACAGTTAGGTTTAGATGAAACTTTAAAATCTTTCTGTCGTACAATCTGGGTACTGTGGGCACTTTCTTATTGCAACATCCACCCCTATCTGTAGTTTTTTGTTGGTGTTTGCTTGCTTGCTTTTGTTTCTGTTTTTTTGTTTTTAGTTTTTCTAGACAGGGTTTCTCAGTGTAACCAGCCCTGGCTGTGAGTGTCCTGGACCCGTCAGTCTCTGCCTCCTGAGTGCTGTTTTTCTTGGTTTGTTTGTTTGTTTGTACAAGGTTTTGCTGTGTAACCCAGACTGGCCTTGAACTCCCAGTGTAGTCCAGGTTGGCTCTGGTCTCATGGCAATCTCGCCTCTCAACAGGCATGCATCACCATGGCCAGCTCTCGGTGGAGTTATGAGGAACCCTCCAGGACTTCTAAGCTTGGAGAGCTGACGTCTTCTCTATACCAGCTCCTCAAGACTGGGAAATGTTTGCTGGAAGGAGCCCAGGGAGCCGTAGGATCAACCACACCCTGAGTCTTGACAGAGTTCACTGACAGGGCAGCTGCTGGCCTCAGGGCTTCCTTCTGGATAACAAGGGCTGAGGTGAACTCTTCTCCAGGACTTCAGGTGCTCACTGGCCAGCCAGATCCTCTGAGATGGGTCACCTCAGGCCACAGCCAGTCTCTGCCGATGTGGCTGAAAGGGAAACAGGAGGGCTAGGGAAGGCAGCCATGCTGTCCTGCCGGGGGACGGGAACATGGAGGGGACAAGTGTGGCCTGACAGAGGGAGCCAGGACAACACTGAGAGCAAAAAGAAACTTTAAATGAAAACAAAACAGAAAACAAAACAAACAAACAGAAAAACAGACTAAAGAGGTAGACAGGAGACAGAGAGGAAAGGAGAGGCAGACTCGGGGATTCAGGCCCTCAGAGAGCGGAGACAGCTGTTGGGTGCTCAGGGTTTGGGAATGGATGGTGAGGACAGTTGTGGGTTAAGTTTTTTGTTTGTTTTGTTTGGGTTTTGGAAACAGAGTCTCATTATGTCACTCCAGCTGTCCTAAAACTCACTATGTAGACCAGGCTGGCTTTGAACACACAGATTTCTACCTGCCTCTGCCCCCAACACTGAGATTAAAGGCCTGGGCTAGCTACCACACCAGGCTGAGACAGTTGTATCCACACTGGTGAGTCTGGGGAGGCACCAGGGCTTCCCCCATGGGCTGCTGGGGTCACCTGTTAGGTTTGTATTCTTCTACATACAGAGGCTTCCTTTTATGCCCTAGAAGCTTGGCCCTGGGCCAGAGGCTTCCTCTCTAACTCAGCTTCTCATGGGGTTGTCAACAGATGGGAACGGTCTCCTTGTGACACATCTGGGGTGAAGAGGAGGGAGACAGACAGCAGAGAGGGCTGAGGAAAAAAAATGAGAACACTAAAAATAGCCTTCCCTCTGGGCGGGGACGAATCCAGAATCCCTGTGGGTTCCTGGCAGGGTGACCTCTGCTAAGAATCCCAGGCCCGGGTTTTCTTATGAGAAAAAGGACAAGGGTGTGGGGGGAATCTGCCCAGAGGGTAGAGCCAGCCTCCGCAGTTCTGCTAGGGCCAAACTCCTTCTGAAATTCATAGAGGATGGCCACTGAGAGGAACTCAGTGGAGAAGGGACTTTCTGACCAAAAAATGTGCAGTGTGTGCTTTTCCTATAGCAGGAAGTGAGGAAGACTCAAAAGAGCCGAGTCAGGCCCCTCCGGGACCACAGTGCAGGAGCCCTTTTCTGCCCTCACCCAAATGAACCCCCACCCATGCCCCACTTCTCACAGAGGAGGTGGAGGGGCGACAAGGGGCTGGTCAGGACACCCCGCAGACTCTCCAGCCACTCCCGCTGCTCCTTCTCCGTGGGACAGGTGAAGATGAACTTCCGCTCTGGAGTGACGACGGTAAGTCCAGCCTTCCAGCGGTTCCCTCGGACGCCCTTGGGCAGGTCTTCCCACACTTCATAGCCCTGCTCGTTGCTTCCCAGAAAAACCTGGCCCTGCTCAAAAGCATCCTGAAAATGGAAGGCATGTAGTCATCAGAGGCTGCCTTGGGGCAGAAGAGTCCTCGGGGCCTGGCCAGACCCAAGGTCAAGTCTGGTAAAGAGATGAGCATGGCATTGCCAGATTCGACTTTGATTTGAACTGTTAAAACCTCAATTGCCGGGACTGAGAGATGGCTCAGCAGTTAAGAGGTGGACTGCTCTCCCAGAGGTCCTGAGTTCAATTCCCAGCAACCACATGGTGGCTCACAACCATCTGTAATGGGGTCTGGTACCCTCTTCTGGTGTGTCTGAAGAGAGCAATGGTGGTATACTCATATGTATAAAATAAATAAATAAATCTTTAAAAAAAAAATTACATTGCACACAAATCTGCTGAAAACACTAACATATAGAGACCACACCAGGCACGGGGAGCTCAAAGGCAGTTTGCTGCTTTGCTTTGATCTCTCTAATTTTGACATAAGGTCTCATTAAATTACCCAAGTTGGCCTCGAACTTATTCTGAAGTTCAGGGAGTCTTTGAATTTGTCATCCAACTGCCTCAGCCTCCCCAGTAGCTGGGATTACAGGCTGGTACCCCTGGGCCCAGTTCAAGCGCTTTACGTGTTAGCAACTTTTATGCTCACCATGGCCACTTCTGAGCAAGGCATTCATGCTAAGCCAATATTTCGCAGAAAGGAAACGTGGCATTAGAGAGCTAAGTGCATACCCAGCCTAAGGCTCTACATAACTCTACAACAGGAAATGTGGCATTAGAGAGCTAAGTGCATACCCAGCCTAAGGCTCTACATAACTCCAACAGCAGGGCTGCGACTAGGTAGAGCCCAGGGTCCCCCAAACTGTATGCTTCCTGAGCCTGTAGTCCTAACCACTGGACACCGACCCTCTGATGACAAGGGAGTGCTAACACTGTAAGCACAGTTAACCCAGGATTCTGACTGGAGCTGAGTGAGAAGCAGGATCCAGGCTTTCCTGACCTGGTTCAGGGTTCTGCGGCCCTGGGATTCTCTGGGAGATGGTATATTCTGGGATCAGCACTAGCCCGCCTGACTGGGAACTTGCTCAGGTGGGATCAGGGACAGCTCTTACCAGGGGGTTCTTATAGTAGAGCAGCCTCCGCTCCTGAGGATCCAGGGCAAACCATCTTTTCTTGAAGGGTTCTCTATGCTGCAAAAGAAGGAACCTCTTAGATGTGACAAAGCCAGGCACAGGGGTCAGGGCCAGTTCAGAGAGAGGTTATCACACTGGTTCTCCAGCCTGGCTTCTGCAATCAGACAGAGCTAGAGCTTTTCCCTGGGGCCAGTTCCAGGGACTGCTTACCCTCCCCAGAAAATGGTCCTGTAATGGCGGGACAGACACTGAGATCCAGCCAAACTGGTTCCAGGGTCCACAGGCCCGAGCACCTGGTCAGACTCTGGGTTGTATGTTTTGCTTGTTGATTTGCTTGTTTGGTTTGAGACAGCCTGGCTAGGCTGGACAGGGACCCCCCCCCCAGCCTCTACTTCGGGCATGCTGAAATTAAGGGGTACACTACCGTGAGCCAGCACCTGCTCAGATTCAGAAGGCTTTAGTCCAAGCCTTCTCCGCCCCGCCTCCTGCCTCCCTCCCTCCCGTTAGCATTGCTATGCACCTCTGGTGCTGCCTCGGAGTGAAAGGGGTACTGCCCTCTTTCTTGGGCTGTAAACAAAGAAGTCTCAGAAGAAGGAAGCCAGGGAAGTCAGAAGTGGCTCCTGCTTACAGAGTTGAAAGCACTGCCCTTGGCTCAGGGGAGAAAAAGGCCGGAGTCAAAAACCAGGGACCATGCCTGGCCTCTGAGGGGAGACTCGCCACCACCTGACCAGCTTCCAACTTCAGAGACTTCTCTCTCTCTCTCTCTCTCTCTCTCTCTCTCTCTCTCTCTCCTTTCTTTTTTCCTTCCTTCCTTCCTCCCTCCCTCCCTTCCTTCCTTCCTTCCTCTCTCTCTCTCTCTCTCTCTCTCTCTCTCTCTCTCTCTCCTTTCTTTTTTCCTTCCTTCCTTCCTCCCTTCCTTCCTCCCTCCCTCCCTTTCTTTCTTTCTTTCTTTCTTTCTTTCTTTCTTCCTTCCTTCCTTCCTTCCTTCCTTCCTTCCTTCCTTCTTTTCTTTCTTTCTTTCTTTCTTTCTTTCTTTCTTTCTTTCTTTCTTTCGATGGCGGTCTCTCTATGAAGCCCTGACTGTCCTGGAAACTTGCTCTGTACACCAGGCTTGTCTCAAACTAGTGTGCCACCACCACCACTGGGCTGCATGCTGTCCTCCTACACCGTTCAGGGTCCTCTTACCACCCGTCCTGTAATACATTATTTAATTGTTTTTGGCATTGACCCCCTGACCTTATTATGCCCCTGCCTTGAGCTATATCACCACACCTTATTAAATTTCCAGTTCGAGATAGCGGTGGGGAGCTCACTACATTGTGCAGACTGACTTTGACTTTGTCAGGCTAGCTTCAACCTTGCAATCCTCCTGCCTCAGCCTCCTAAGGATCTGGGTCTGTCCAACTTTTGTCTGGTTTACAGGGAAGCCCAGGCTCCTCCCTTGAGGGGGGAAGCTCCTTGTCTTCCTTCCATTAGTGAGAAGGCAGGACCTGGTGAGGGGTGGGCTCGGGCAGCCAGGCTGAGTGTGAGGAGGAAGAACGCGCGGCCACAATTTCAGACTACCGCAAACCTCTCTGATGCTGTCCTGGTGGACTCCTAGCAGAGCAGGCTCTGAACCATCTGCTCAGAAGCCGTCCTTTTCCTCATTGCTTTCCTGGGGTTAGAGTCTAACAGTGATCAGAGGAAGGATACGATGAAGAGATGACAGCATGGGACAGGAGAGGAAAACACCCTCGGAGCCATGCTGGGTCGCACGCTAACCAACTCCTAGTCTCCACTCAGTCCATCGACACAGAAACTCCCAACCCTGCTGTTCTTCCCTTCCTTCTCCCTCCCGCCCTCCGGCCCCACCCCCATCCCCACCCTCGATTTTCCTCCTTTCTCGGCGGTTGGAATAGAACCATGTTAAGTGGCACAGAACACACAGGATGTACCTTTGGGCCAGTCTTCTCCATGAAGCCTTGCTTGAGGTAGTTCCTGGTGATGAGAGGCACGAGCTGTGGGGAGAGACAGACGCTGACCCCCATTTGCACCCAGCGCTTACGGTTTCAGATTCAACTTGGCCCCAAGACAGAGAGAGGTTTGGGACGGAGAAGGGGGTACGGCGCCTGGGTTGGATTTGGAGTATGTGGTGGATATAATACAAATAGTTCAACAAAGCCACTCCAGGAGCCCCGGGGTGATTTTCCAGCATGGCTCAGTTATGGTTTCAGTATTTCATTCATCTCAGAGTATAGATCAGGCAAGACTTGCTGACAGGCATGGTGGTGCATGCCTTTAACCAGGAGGCAGAGGCAGGGGCAGGCAGATTTCTGAATTTGAGGCCAGTCTGATCTATATAGTGTGAGTTCCAGGACAGCTGGGCTACAGAGAGAAGCCTTTTCTCAAAACAAAACAAAACAAAACAAAACAAAACAAAACAAAACAAAACAACAAGAAGAAAAAGAAGACAATGGAAGAGAAGGAAGAAGGAGAAGAAGGAAGATGGGAAGGAAGAGAAAAGACAGAAGAAACTAAACCATGTCATCCGGCTGACACAGCAGCATGAAGAGGTGGGATTCACACTCAGGGCTGACAGGCAGCGGGCCAGCTTCCTGTGTGCCGTCACACTATGGTACCAAATGTAAAGGTGGCAGAGACTGCCGGGCAGTTGCGACACACTCCTTTAATCCCAGCACTTGGGAGACAGAGGCAGGCAGATTTCTGAGTTCGAGGCTAGCCTGATCTACAGAGTGAGTTCCAGGACAGCCAGGGCTACACAGGGAAACCCTGTCTCCAAAAAAATCCATAAAAAAAAAAAAAAAAAGAAAGAAAGAAAGATGGTAGAGACCTTTGACCACCAGAGTCTCAGCACCACTTCTGGCTCGACCAGATGTTGCCTTGGTGAGCTTCCTATTTCTGGGTTCCACTCCCTCCCTCCTGAGATCTCCAACAGCCCTGCAGCCTGCGTTCCTACACTCAGAGAAGATTCCAGGGGTCAGAGGTGACCTCCTATGCTTCCAGGTCATGAGGAGACAGGGTTTAGACAGACTTGGAGCATCTAATGGCAGTGTAGATTCCTAAGGACACAGCAGGGCCCTGCAGGGGCGGGGCAAAGTTGAGGTGGGAGCTGGGGAATCACCACAGGGAGCAAGAGAGGGAAGTCGAGGCCCCAAATGAAAATCCACACCCCACTACTCCATCTCTCCCCATCAATCCTATAAATCCTATAGGATTTATTCTTAGTTTGGAGAAGATAGGCCCCAACTCTTTCATATTCTGAATTTGAACTGGCACAGGGCTTAGTGTAGGCCCAAGAGAAACAAGGGAAGCCACCTGACTGGAGTTTTCCTTCAGCATTCTTTCCTGTACTCCAGACACTGGCTCACTCTAACAGCCTGGCAGGGGCAGGGGGCCATGGTGACACTGAAGCTCGGAGGTCATGTCATCTTCCGGGCAGCACAGCAGGCTCTGACTCGGGTCTATGTGCTCACACACCAGGCTCTGACTCGGTCTATGTGCTCCTCTTTAATTCCCTCCTTCCTTCCTCCTTTCCCTTTTTCCTTCCTCGCTCCACCCCCAACACATTTTTTTCTGCGTATCCCAAGATGGCCTAATGTTGAACTCACTATTTGGTTCAGGCTGGCCTCAAACTTTCAGCAACCCTCCTGCCTCAGCCTCCAAAGTGCTGGGATTATAGGCCACTGAGCCTACCTTCTTCCTTCCTCAGTCTGGGAACAGAACCCAGCTCTAATGCAAGCTAGGCGAGCGCTCTGCTGCTGAGCCACACCCCTGCCCCGTGTGCGCTTCAGATGAAAGGAGTATAACTCCACAGAGACTCCCTGGGTTTCCAGCACCAAACTCTTAAGCCTGAGCACTACACCTAGATATAGGCAAGAACGGGAGACACGCAGCGGGGGTGGGGGGGGTGGGGGGGGTGGGGGGGTGGGGTGGAGAATATGCTTGATGACGAGACCAGGGAACGCTGGGGACACTGGTCAAAGACCAACTTCCTCCACACAGGTTACCAAACAGAGGAAGCCAGGCCAGATTAAATAAGGCTAAGCACCCGCCCTGGGCCCTCCTCTCGTGCCTTCCCTTCTCCTGGGTCAGCACTCTGGACTCTTCACTGAGTCAGCAGTCACCAGCTCTGGGTGCTGACTAAGCACCACGACCTCAGCTTTGAGCCTGACCCCTGTACTTGCTGGAACCATGCCTAGGGGACTTCTAAATGGGTACATCACTGGGCCTGACGTCGGCCCGCCACAGATACCCAGCTCCCTGTAAACCCCAGGATATGAAGAACATTTAGGCTTTCTTTCTTTCTTTCTTTCTTTCTTTCTTTCTTTCTTTCTTTCTCTCTCTCTCTCTCTTTTTTTTTTTTTTTTTTTTTTTTTTGAGACAGGGTTTCTCTGTGTAGCCCTGGCTGTCCTGGAACTCACTCTGTAGACCAGGCTGGCCTCAAACTCAGAAATCCACCTGCCTCTGCCTCCCAAATGCTGGGATTAAAGGTGTGCGCCACCACCGCCCGGCACATTTAGGCTTTCAATGAGGGTCTAACAGAGGAGACTAGGAAATCACAGGTAAAGAAGATGGCCCCATGGGTAAAATGCTTGCCATGCAAATGGGAGGACCTAACTTTGAATAACAGTATCCACATTAAAAACAAAAAACAAAACAAAAAACAAAAAACTAAGCTTCATCATAAGGACCATAATCTCAACACTGGGGAGACACAGACAGGAGGATCCTTGGGGCTCACTGGCTGGCCAGCCCAGCCTAATGGGAGGCACAGGCCAATGAAGAGAGATTGTCTCCAGAAAATAAAGGTAGATGACATCTGAAGGATGACACATGACCTCCACACACATAGGCACACAAGTGTACCTGTATCTGCACATATGAGTACACACACATGTGCCCACACCTTTCATTGCCACACTTGGGAGGCAGAGGCTGGCAGAGCCAGGTGAGTTCCAGACCAGCCTGGTCTGCATAGTGAGTTCTAGGCCAGCCTGGGCTACACAGTGAGACTGTGTCACAAACAACAACACCAAAACTCAAATCAAAACAAAACAAACCCACACCCTCAATCACAGAACCTCACAGCTTAGAGGGGACCCTGAAGGAGACCTGGAGCAACCATCATCCTCCTAATATGGAAACATGCTCAGAAAGGTACCTGTAAGGGTCACCCAGTATGTCAGTGACCCGTGAGGGCCTAGGGCTCCTGGCTTAAAATACCATCTTCTTTCTGCCCCATGCCATTCCTGTCCCCAGACAAGGCTGCAGGAAGTAGATGTAGGTCCCAGATGTCTGGGGACAATCAAAAAGGAAGTCCTCAGCTGACTGTTACCTTTACCACCACAGGCAGATCCACCACTGTCATTTGGATTCCAACATCTCCCAAGGAGAAAGCATCACAGAACACAGCCAAAAGCCGTGGAAGGGCCCATTGGTCACTCAACGGGAGTAGTCACCAAAATCAACTGCCAGTGCTAAGTATGACTATGTAGGAAGAGTCCAGATAAAATGGGTTAGAAGCACCGTGCACACAGTAGGTGGACTTATTCGCATATTTTAGTGGGAAACTGAAGAAAGCTGTCGGGAGGCTGACCGACACTCCAGTCCTCCTAGGCTTAACTGCGATAAACCTTGTCTAGCCCCTGAGTGTCTTGGGGGTCAAGAGACAAGAAGAGAAAAGGGAGGGGATGGGACACGCAGAAGCCAAGTCCACATTTAGCTCACCTCGGACTCTGGGAGATCAGGAAAGGCCAATTTTAGGTATTGCAGGCGGGCTGCTCGGAGAGCATTGAACCAGTCCACTATCTCCTGCCAGGGAAAATGCAAAACACACAGAGTGGTGAGATGGGTGGGTGAGGAAGGGCCCTGCTGGCAGGGCTAGAGAGAGCAGGATCACAGCATAACACACACACACACACACACACACACACACACACACACACTCGCGCGTTCAGGAAATATACACTTCACACCGTCCATCTAGGAACATCTGGAGAGGGTGATATCAGAGCCCAGGGGACTGCCCTGAGCTAGTCCCAAGTCACAAACAGGAAGAGCTCCCAGCCACGGAAAAGGACCAGTGTGCGCTGCCGCACAAAAAGGCTTAGTGCGCTTCTTAAAGTCTGTGAGACACCCCTGGACTCCTCTTAGGAGACTGGTGAGGAGGGGGCCCGAGACTGAATTCCTTAACACTAAGACTCTCGGGTGTTGCGATGCTGTGGGGTGCTGGGACACACTGGTTTGGGTGGGGGCATGGAGGCTGCGTGTGGAGACATCCCGCCATGAGAGACGCACAGGGCCAGCCACATGTGGCTGTCACAGTGAGAGCACATCCTTCGGAAAGGTGAGCCAGCAGAGTCTCACCCGGAGAAGCACACCCCCAAGGGCTTCTCAGCTCCTCTCCAAGCAGACATCCTTTCCCCTTCCTTCCTTCCTTCTCCCCACCCCCACGCTTTCCTTTCTTCATGTGTATGCGTGCATGCCTACACGCATGGATGTGCCCCGAGTGGGCCTGCAGAGGACAGAAGACAGCCTTGGGGGTCCCCTGTAACTGGAGTTAGAAGCAGCTGTGTGAGCCATTCTGTGAGTTTAGGGAACTGAACCCAGATCCTCTGCAAGAACAGCAAGTGCTCTGAACTGCTGAGACATCGCTCCAGCTTCCCCCTCTGCCTTAATGTTTAGAGAAGCCTTCTACAACTGAGCTGTATCTCCAGAGCCCTTTTTTACTTTTTTTTTTTTTTTTTTTTTTTTTTTTTTTTTTGGTACAGTCTCATGTAGTCCAGGTTAGCCCTCAAACACCTAAGTAACAGAGATTAGCCTAGAACTCTGTTTTGTTTGTTTTTATCAAGACAGGGTTTCTCTGTGAAGCTTTGGCTGTCCTAAAACTCGGTCTATGGACTGGGATGGCCTCGAACTCACAGAGATCTGCCTGCCTCTGCCTCCCAGTGCTGGGACTAAAGGTGTGCGCCACCACTGCCGATGCCGCCGCCGACACCAATGATGCCACCGCCTTGCTAGCCTTCAACCTTTGATTGTCCTACTTCTTCCTCCTGTGTATGGGGATCGCACATGTGCACCTCCTCACCTTTTCATTTTATTCTTATTTTTGATACAGGAGCTTGCTATGTAGGCCACACTTCTTGAACCTTGTTGTCCTTCTGCCTCTACCTCCAAGAACTGGACTTAAAGGTGTGTATCATCATTTTACTTCTCTCTCTCTCTCTCTCTCTCTCTCTCTCTCTCTCTCTCTCTCTCTCTCTCTCTCTCTCTCTCACACACACACACACACACACACACACACACACACCACACACACACACACTCCCACCTTCCACCGACTCACGATGCTTCTCCTTCCTGCCCTACCCACCCTTTGACCTATGACAGTCCATTCATTGCATACATTAGTTTAGATGTTGTAATAAATTCCAAGGCAGTTGCTCCTATGCTCCTACCCGTGTTTCTCTGAGAACTAATCCTCAACCTCACATCCCTACAGTCTCCACCCTGCCTTGGCTACAGCAGCTGGACCAATAAAGAGGCAGGACTGGACTTATCAGACATACTCTCTCCCAGGAATTTGGGGTGGAGAGGCAAAGACTTGCTGGGGCGCTGAGGCCTTGCACTGATTGAGGAAGTCATGTGAGTGCAGACTCAACAGAGAGCAACAAGTTCCTTTCTACCACCAAAGCCAGACCCAGCCAGACACACAGGCCTAGTGGGACTTCTGAGCTCTCCTGTCTTGGTGTTTAAGGGCATTCTTGATTCTACGATCTCCGTGGGAGGTCGAGGCAGGAGGATTGTTCCAAGTTCAAGGCCAACTGAGCTACATAGCAAAATACAACTCCTCCCTAAAAAAAGAAAGAAAATGAAAAACAAAAGTTCTTGGGTCTTAAGCATTAGGAAAATGGGGCCACCTCAGAAAAAAAAAAAAGGAACCCAACATGCATGTGGGTTATATTTATATCCACAGTGTAAGGAAAAGAAAACCAGTCTTACAGTCCGGAGCAAACAGTAGCTACGGCCCAGAAAGCTTCCGTTCCACCTCAGCACTACACTGGGAAATACTTTCACGGTGATGCTTCATGACCACTCGGCGCTCAAAAGCCCTGTGAGGCCCAGGTGTGGTGGTTTACACCTCTAATCAGCACTCAGGTATGTTCAAGGCCAGCCTAGTCTACACAAGTTCCAGGCTAGCCTAGGCTACCTAGTATGAACCCTTCAAAATAACAACAACAACAAAATCCCCAAGCAAACAAAACCGATCAACAAGCAAATAAAAGCCGTGAGAGAGGCGGGCACTAGGGAGCAGTCCAGAGTCACCTCCCCAGTCTGAGGGACCCTTGGAAGGTCCATTCGCCTAAGGCCAGGTGTCTGCTGCCCAAGGCTCACTCCAGCAGAATCACACTCACACATAAAATAAAAAGAAGAGATCTAATTTTGTTTTTTTTTGTTTTTTTTTTTTTTTTTTTTTTTTTTTTTTTTTTTTTTTTTTTTGGTTTTTCGAGACGGGGTTTCTCTGTGTAGCCCTGGCTGTCCTGGAACTCACTCTGTAGACCAGGCAGGCCTTGAACTCAGAAATCCGCCTGCCTCTGCCTCCCAAGTGCTGGGATTAAAGGTGTGCGCCACCACCGCCCGGCTTAAGAGATCTAATTTTAAAAAAGTGTTTTAGCCAGGTGGTAGTGGCACACACCACTGATCCCAGCACGGCAGAGGCAGAGGCAGAGGCAGAGCAGATGGAACTCTGAGTTTGAAGCTAGTCTGGTCTAAAAATCGAGTTCCAGGATAGCCAGGGCTGCACAGAGAAATCCTGTTTTGATCTCTCCCACACAAAAAAGTCGTTAAATGGGTGCTGGGCAGAGGAAACACCCACTCTGTGACCCGAGAAAGGGACCTGATTAAGGGACCTGAATCTGTCCCTGTCCCTTGAATGTGGGGAGAAACTATTTTCAGGGTTGTCAAGCATTCAGACACGAAGGCTAACAGTCACCAAGAGCATGTCTGGCAAAGTTAAGTGTCGGCCAGTGCTTCCCTGTGTGTACCCAGCATCTCTGTGCTGTCCGTCACCGACCACGCTGAGGACCGGAGCCAGTTCACTCTCACATACCCTTTGGCTTGACTGCTCTGCTCCCACCAGCTGATCGCCCAATCTTGCTATGTAGCCTAATTCAGCCCCAAACCCATGATCCTCCTGCCTCAGTCTGCCAAGTGCTGGGACTATAAAATCATAACATTTCTCAAACATTTTTGTGTGTTCTAATCACTCAAGACTCTGTTACAAAGTTTCTAATTGAGTAGATCTCGGGTGGCCTGAGACTAGTCCTTTTGTGTATTTATTTGGGGACTGGACACATAGATGGCTCAGCCGATAAGAGCACTGGCTGTTCTTCCAGAGGACCCAGCTTTAACTCCCAGCACCCACATTTATCTGTAACTCCGATTCCAGGGGAGTCTGATACCCTATCCTAGCCTTAGTCAGCACCAGGCACAAATGTGCTATACAAACACAGTGCAGGCACAACACCCCTATACAGAAAATAACATTTTCTTAAAAGATATTTGTTTCCGCCAGGCAGTGGTGGCGCACGCCTTTAATCCCAGCACTTACTTGGGAGGCAGAGGCAGGTGGATTTCTGAGTTCGAGGCCAGCCTGGTCTACAGAGTGAGTTCCAGGACAGCCAGGGCTACACAGAGAAACCCTGTCTCGAAAAACCAAAAAAAAAAAAAAAAAAAAAAAAAAAGATATTTGTTTCTACTTAATGTGTTTTGCCTGCATGTATGCCTATGCACCAACTAAGCATCCTGCACACACAGAAACCAGAAGAGGGCATTAGATACCCTGGAACTGAAGTAATGAACTATTGTGAACCACTGTGTCTGTGCTGGGAACTGAACCCAGGTCCTCTGCAAGGACAAAAGGGGCTACACTGAGCCATTCCTCCAGCCTCACAAGGTCTTAAGCTCTTGGTTCAGTTTGACATGTGGAAGGAAAGGTTCTGGCCCGGTCCATCGGACCTTTCCTCCTAAATCACAATCTCCTCCCTACCCAAACCTGCTGTTTCTTCTTTGTTTTTTGTTTATTTGTTTGTTTTTGTTTTTGTTGTTGTCTCACTATGTAATCCGAGCTGTGCTGGAACTCAATCTATAGACCAAGTTGGCTTCAAACTCACAGAGATCCACATGCCTCTGCCTACCTAATGCTGGGGCCTGGTGAGCGCCACCATAGCCAGTGGATTTGCTGTATTTGGCTAAGGTCCCCTCTGCTAACTTTTCTCTCACTGATGACACTGCCCAGATATGTTTGCAGTACTTGCTAGGTTCATCTATAGTCCACTTTGCCTTCCTCAGATCTCTGACTCAGAGAACAAAGTGGAAATGGATAAAGGCACTTGGCGGAGGCGGCGGCAGCAGCAGCGGTAGCATAGCAGGTCTCCAGAAGCAGCAGAGTGCATGATGAAAAGTGCAGCGGAGGTGGTGAGCTGAGCCCGTGGACTGGGCACCATGCTGGCGCTGCAGAAGTGACTTGAGCCATCTCACCTTTCCACTGTCGTGATAAACAAACAGGTTCCTGGTGTGGCCCTCTTTCCTGTAGGTGATCTGCAGCCCGTGGGGATGTCCGATCTTCTCCGTCTGGAAGGTGGCATTTAAATCCTTGATGCTGATGACAGCCTTTGGGGCTTTACCCTAGAAGAGAGGAAGGATCCTCTAGATACTGATGGCCACAGGTGTCTCCCTGCCCAGGCCTTCAATACAAGCCAGCCCCTACTACAGAACCCTGGGCTGCTCTGATAGCCCCCGAGCTGGAAGGGGGCCTAGGAAACTTTCATTTTGAACTTTTCACACGTTTTAGCCATGGAACCTTTCCTGGAGCAAACCAACCACTCATGTGACATGAACATCCAGACAGCAGCTCCTCAGCACAGACACATGATAGGGCACTAATGGGTGCCCCTAGACCAGCAGGCGCCACACTGAGCTCTTCTCTGGCCATGCATTTTTAAACACAGGTTTTTGTTTTGGTTTTTGGTTTTTGGTTTTTCGAGACAGGGTTTCTCTGTGTAGCCCTGGATGTCATGGAACTCACTCTGCAGACCAGGCTGGCCTCAAACTCAGAATAAACACAGATTTAACTTCCAAGCCCTGGACCTTGAACTTGCTAGACAAGTGCTTTGCCACAAAGGGGGCACTTCCAGCTCCCTTTTGTTATTTATTCATACCCCGTCACTAAGCTATACCCAAGTCCTTCTACTATTCTTGTATATGATTTTTTTTTTTTGCTAGAAAATGTTTTCAAATTTTACCTATGTTGTTACAGTTATACATTTTGGAACATTGTTATATTTAGTGTGTGTGTATGTCTGTGTACCTGAGTATATCTATGTGCACAATGTGTGTGTGATGCTCTCAGAAGACAGAAGGAGGCGTGAGATCCCCTGGAGTTACAGGAGGTTGTGAGCCACCTAATGTGGGTGCTGAAAACCGCGCTTGGACCCTCCAGGAGAGTAAGAAGTGCTCTAACCGTTGAGCCACACCGCTAAACCCTCCTCCACCCCTTCTCATTGTCGAGCAGCAGTTAATTCTCAGTCACAGCATCGTTTCCTTAGTTAATTGTAGGTGGAAATTTAGTTCTGTGCGTTTTCTTTTCTGTTTTTCTTTTTAAAATTGGGCTAAACGAGCCTGGCGGTGGTGGCGCATGCCTTTAATCCCAGCACTTGGGAGGCAGAGGCAGGTGGATTTCTGAGTTCGAGGCCAGCCTGGTCTACAGAGTAAGTTCCAGGACAGCCAGGGCTACACAGAGAAACCCTGTCTCGAAAAAAAGCAAAAAAATAAAAAATAAAAAATAAAAAAAATTTGGGCTAAACTTAAGTTTCTTGTCTCTTCTCTTCTCCTTCTCCTTTTTTTTTTTTTTTTTTTTTTTTTCCAGACAGGGCTTCTCTGTGAACCTCTTGCTGTCCTGGAACTTGATCTGTAGACTAGGCTAGCCTCAAACTCACAGAGGTCTGCCTGCCTTTGCCTCCCAAATGCTGGGATTAAAGGCATGTACCATCAGGCTGGTCTTTAATTCATTGACTGAAACCCCCTCCTGCCTCAATCTCCAGAGAAATTGTGACTTAAGTTAGCTTAATTCTTTGCACAATCCAAAATTTTTACATAAAGATGAGTTACTTTCATAATAAAAAAATTCTATTTTGGAAAAAATATTTTAAAAAGAAAGAGAGAGGGGGCTGGAGAGATGGCTCAGCAGTTAAGAGCACTGCTCTTCTGAAGGTCCTGAGTTCAAATCTCAGCAACCACATGGTGGCTCACAACCATCCATAAAAAGATCTGACACCCTCTTCTAGTGTATCTGAAGACAGCTACAGTGTACTTAGATATAATAATAAATAAAATCTTTTTTTAAAAAAAGGAGAAGAAGAAAGAGAAAAGAAAAGGCCCATGTGGAGTGCATTCCTGTAATTTCAACAGTTAGGAAACTGAGGCAGGACAATTGTGAGTTAATGGCCCACAGGGGCTACACGGCAGGATCCCATCTCAACAAACTCAAGGAAAAGTGAATACAGGCCCCTGCCACACCCACTGCCCTTCAAACACAACATACTGGACTAGCCTGGGGCTGAAAACCAAATAACCTTTATCCAGCCAAGGAGGAGATCCTGTCTTGGTGACCAAGTCACAGGCACCAGTGGGGCTTGGGCCCTGTCTGACCACAGGAGAGTGTTTCTCTTCCTGCCTTGAAAAAACAGAAGCTTTGAAAAGGCAGGTTGTCAGTGTTTAAAGTGGCAGGTCCCCACTTTTCTCCCTACACTTTTCCCTCAGTCCAGGACATACTTGGCAGCTTGCCCTTCTAGAACTGTCTACTCTAGGAGAGCAACAGGCAAACACACAGACCACATGCCTCAGGCCGAGTTGCAGAGCTCAGAGCTTGCCCCGCTGGTCTGCTGCTCTGATAACTTCACATTCGACTTCGGTAACACTTTTCGGGTTTGGTTTTCTGTTCCCTACTACTGGACCACCCCAGGGCTCGATGTGGTGGCTGGCCTCCAAAGATATCCTCACCACTTCCGTCTCTCCCAGCAGTCCGCAGATGCTCTACCCAGAAGGATGTAGAGCTGTATCCCTTCCTTTAAGTAAGGATGGATGCAGGATTTGTCTTGACCAAGTAGAATACAGTTCCTGGCCTGGCCTTTTGAAGGCTTGGCAGTTTTGTTCTTTTGTTTGGTTGGTTTTGTTTGGGCTTATTTTTAGGTTTATCTTTTTGTTTTGTTTTGTTTTGTTTTGTTTTGTGTAGAAGTGCTTTGCCTCCATGTAGGGATGTGTGTTGTGGACATGCTTGAGACATGCAAAGTTCAGAGGAGGGAGTTGAATCCCTTGAAACTTGAGTTGGGGGTAGTTTTGAGCTATGACGTGGGTGCCGAGAACCACACCAGAGTCTTCTGCAAGAGCAACATTTGCTCTTAACTGCTGTGCCATTGCTCCAGCCTTTGTTTAGACAGAGTCTTGCTATACAGCCTAGGATGGCATGAAACTCACTCTGCAGCCAGCCCAGGCTGTCCTGGTACTCACTGTGTAGACCAGGCTGGCCTGGAACTCAGAGACCCACCAGCTTCTGTTTTGGGGGCATAGGGATTAAAGGCACCACACCCGGCTACAGTCACTTTTGCACTGAAGCAAACAGCCTCTGTGCCTTAAAGAGGCTAGAGCCAGCTGTGCTAGGGCTGAGCTCAGCGATAGAGTGATGTCAGCCTGCACAAACCCTGGCCTCAGTCCCTAGCACCATAAGAAGAACAAAATAGAAGAGGTAGACTCCTGACTGACTGACTAACCAGGGCACCGGGCAAGGGAGAGGGAGTTTAGTTTTATTTGTTTTATTTATTTGTTTGTTTGTTTTTGAAACAAGGTCTCATACGACCCTGGATGTCCTGGAACTCACTATGTAGACCTGGCTTCAAACTCACAGACATCTGTCTGCCTCTGCTTCCCAAGTGCTGGGATTAGTGTCACAATTCATTTGCCTAGCAAATGAGTAAACTGAATATGTAAATGTACATCAATAAAATTGTTTCTAGCCAAGCATGGTGGCACACTCCATAATCTGAGCACTCAGGGGGCTCTCTCCGAGTTCAAGGCTATCCAGATTTAAGTAGCAAATTCCAGGCTAGTAAGGGCTACATAGTGAGGCTCTGTCTCAAAAGAAAAAAAAAATAGAGAACAACAACAATGAAATGGACCAAACTACACAGACTTTGAGTGACCAAAGTGTGGTGGAGGGGAAGTAGGAGAACATCATCCTTGCCAGGGCTGAGTGAGATGCTTCTGAGGAAACACAGGCAGCCCGAGCTCTTACCTCCTCCTTGGTGTAGTACTTCAGGAGGCCTTCCTTCGACAGAAGGACAAACCTTCTTCTCAGGAACTGTGCATTGTCCCGTCCTCGCTTCCACAGGAACCCTTCTCGGTTACCTTAACCACCAAGGGCAAGAAATAAGCCATGAAGTCATATAAATAAGGCTAATCTGAGGCTCAAGGGATCGGCGGAGGAGGGCCCCACCCACCACTGGAATGTAGCCAGTCTGACCTGGCACTCTCAGGGATACAGGGTCCTATCCAGGACCAACTTTGGATGATTTCAGTCTCCACCCACAGCTGCAAAACCCTTCTTCCCCACTTCTGAGGTCCCACTGCTTTCTGAGAAGAAGGCAGGTGCGGTGGGGCCTATGATTCCAGGATTTAGACTGAGGAAAGGGAGTTGTTATGAGTTCAGTGCCAGTCTTGGCTACATAACAAGACCTTGTCACACAAAAAAGAAAAAGGTGTTGGGGAAATGTCTCAGCAGTTAAGAGCACTTGCTGTTTTTGCAAAGGTTTGGTTCTCAACACACACATGGTGTCTCACAACCATCCATAACTCCAGTTCCAGAGGATCAGAGACTCTCTTCGGACCTTTGAGGGCACCAGTATTACATGTGGTGCACATATATACATTTGGGTCAAACAATCATACACATAAAAATAAAGATTTTTTTAATTTAATAAAAAAAGGAAAGACAGAGAAGAAAGGGTAGGGGAGTGGAGAAGGGAGGGAAAAAGGAAGAAAAGAAGAAAAAAAAAGAGCTCTTAAGATGACTAAGTATAGCTGGACAGTGGTGGCGCGTGCCTTTAATCCCAGCACTTGGGAGGCAGAGACAGGTTGATTTCTGAGTTCAAAGCCAGCCTGGTCTATAGAGTGAGTTCCAGACAGCCAGGGCTACACAGAGAAACCCTGTCTTGAAAAAAAAAAAAAAAAAAAAGATGACTAAGTATTGAGAGTCAGGACTGATTCAGAAGGAGGCTCTGGGCTGAGGGATGTGGCTCAGCTCGAAGAGTCTCTCATAGCACGCAAGGGGCTTTGGGTTTAACCCCCAGCGCTGCACAAGGCCAGTGCTGGTGGCTCTAATCCTAACATTCTGGAGGTAGAAGCAGGAGAATCAGGAACGCAAGGTCATCCTTGGCTATATTGTGAGTTCAAGGCCACTGTGAGCTACAAGAGACTTTGCCTCAAAAGAATGAAGGGTATGTGTGGTGGTACACACCTTTGATCCCAGCACTCAGGAGGCAGGAACAGGGTGAGTTTAGGGCCAGCCTGGGACACATTAAGAGTTTCAAGCAAGCCAGGTGTGTGTGTGTGTGTGTGTGTGTGTGTGTGTGTGTGTATGAATTTATACACACACATTTGTGTCTCTATCTAAATTATATATTCCTAGCCAACTTTGACATTGCTATCAGCCAAGTTTAAGAGTATAAGAATGATCCTTAAGACATCTATTACTTGGAGAATAATTTGTACTCCTGGAAATCCTAGAACCTGAGGTCCTTCAAGACCTTTGTCCTCTGGGCAGTGCCAGCTTGGGAATTTGAATCAGTGGAGTGAAAATCCACCCTGGATCTAGGGCTGCCAGTGAGGTACCCTGTATGAGTGTGGAAAGAGAAGCTGAAATCCAGCTCATGCTCCTACTAAGCCTACTTCCCCCTTTCGTTATCTAGAGCTCTTTAGAACATAGACCTCAAAACATTAAGATTGTACCTTTTGAGCCGGACGTGGTGGCGCACGCCTGTAATCCCAGCACTTGGGAGGCAGAGGCAGGCGGATTTCTGAGTTCGAGGCCAGCCTGGTCTACAGAGTGAGTTCCAGGACAGCCAGGACCACACAGAGAAACCCTGTCTCGGGAAAAAAAAAAAACAAAAAAAAAAACCCAAGATTGTACCTTTTGGGCTGCAGAGATGGCTCGGTGGCTGAGAATATTAGCTGCTCTCTCAGAGGACCCTGGTTTAAATCCCCGCCGTACCCACATGGCTCACAACTGTCACAACTCCAGTTCCAGGGGACCTAATACCCTGCCCTGGCTTTTGGGTGCACTGCATACATGTAGTGCATATACAAACATACATACATACATACATACATACATACACACATACATACATATATACATTCAAAATGGTAACTTTACCTGGGGGTGAGACAGCTTTCTCATCAGCCATAAACTCCTGTCTTTCATACTTAGCTCGAATCCATTGTTCCTTTAAGACCCTAAAAAGAGAACTTTTCATCAGTCATGTCTTCAGTGTCTTCCCACAGTGACTTCCCAGACCCTGCAGCAGAGGGATGTGGGGGGGGACAACCCAAGAGCCGCCATTACAAGATACCCAGAGGTTCTCCTCTTTAGGACAGTTAACATTGGTGCTGGGTGATTCTCTGTAGTGGAGGTGGGGTGTCCTGTGCTCTATGCAATGTGCAGCAGTACCTCTGGCTTCTATCTCCTAAGCAGCTTCTGTTCTCCAGATGACACACCAGGGAAATGCGTCTTCTTGAGAAGCACTAGACTGTCACCCAACCTAAGTCAATGATGACGATATCAGCTTCCTGGACACTTAACCTGTCCCCATTGATAGCTGCCCGCTCGGGGACTTGAATAGTAAATGTCCTGCACCTGCTGATGAACCACAGCTGATAGAGCAAACTGACTCAACTTTCTGTTTCAGGACTTTTGAAATGAGGTCTAGTGTATCCCAGGCTGACTCAAGGTGTCCAAAGTAGCTGAGATTGACTTTGAACTCATGATCTTCCTGCTTCCACCACCCCACCACCACCACCAAGTGCTGGGATTATAGATGCATTCTACCATATCTGGTTATTATGTAGCATTGGAGATCAAACCCAGGACTTTAAGTTTAGCAAGCACTCTAGCAAGTGTGTTACATTGCCAGACCAAATTACTGCAACATCTCTACACCTAGGAAACAAGGTAGTAATAAACCTGCCTTCCCTAGTGCTGTTGAGGTGGGTGGGCCTATGTAAAGAACCCAGCACTATGTTGAACACAAAGTAGGGTTGTTTGTTTGTTTGTTTGTTTGACAGTAACTTACTGTGTAGGCTGGCCATGAACTCACAGAGCACGGCCTGCTTCTGTCTCCCAGACAGTTAGAAGGAGAAGAAGGTGTGCTTCCCAGCACCAGGTTCATGGTAGGCTCTTACTGCTAACCTTGACCAAATGCTATTCTTGACTGCTGTGAAGCTGCGCAGCTGAGAGCAAACCCATCTCCATTGTTTGTTTCTTCTTATCTTTTCCAGGTATGTGTTCCAAAGGTTAGGACTGAATGGCCTGGGCACAGGAGTGACCTAGAGCTGTACATCTAGCCCAAACAGGTCATTTGGAGCTCTGGGTTGCTCTGGGCTGTATGGGCCGAAGGGACCAAAAGTTAGAGACTGACTGGAAGTCCTCTCTAGGCCATGCTGGGCAGCACAGCATGCGCCTGCAAGTGGATTTGCTCCCAGGTGCAGGTAGAAGTCAGCCTGAGAGAAAGATGGCTGGACAAGAGTCTGAGAGACTAGGACCCTGTCATGCATGGGTCCCTGGTGTAGCCTCTCCATCTTTCTCCTTTTCCTTGGTCCTGTCTGAGCTCCGGGTATTATCCTCTTCTTTCTCCTTCTTGTTTCCTCTTTTATAAAAAATACACATTTATTTATTTTGTGTGCATATATATATATATATATATATATATATATGTGTGTGTGTGTGTGTGTGTGAGTAACTGTTCACTCCACAATGCACAATGTGTGGAAGTCAGAGAACAACTCTGGGAACCATTTCTCTTCTCCCCTTGTTTAGATCTCAGGAATGGGACTCGGGCTCATGGGCTTGAAAGCAGGTGTCTTTGCCACCGGGCCAGCCTGCAGGCCTTTGCTGATATTGTTTTGAAATGGGATCTCACCATACTGCAGTCCAGGCTTGTCTCAACCCCCACCGCCTCTGGCCTCAGCCTTCCTGGCTTCCTTAATGCCAGGATTGCAGGTGTGCACCATCACACCTAGTATGGGATTATCCTTTTTGAGGATGACTTCACATCTGAACTTCCTGGTGTCTGATCTTCAGAGCCTACAAAGTCTTTTGGTACCTGAGCTAGTCAAAGCCGGAATTCTGCAACTTACGGTCAAGAGTTCTTTCATTGTTTGAGGTGAAGCTCAGGGGTAGAGGGCTAGCCTGATATGCACAGCCTCTGGTTTGATCCCCAGTACTTCCTAAGGTACAGCCTTTCCCACAGGACAGTGAAGACAGCACCAGGCCCAACATGGAGATGGGAATACTGGGCCATAGGACCAGCACTAGGGGCCAGACTAGAGACCCAAGGACTCTTGTCCTGGTCCCCAAGGCAGGGAATGTAGTAATTTTAAAACTGGAGAGAAGAGGCCACCAGCCTTTTTGGTCAACAGGGATGAAAATGCAAAGACATTTGTGGGAGTCACAATAAACAATGCCGGAGGGGTCAGTGTAGAAAGCCCATGTAAGAGATGCTGTCCAGGGGCTTGGAGCAAAGGCCGAAGTGTTGGCAACAGGGCAAGGTGGGATAGGCTCTCTCAAGTGGTGTCCAACATAACTCACAGAGGTGTGAGGGACAAAGTTGACACCAAGAAATGCATGCTGGGTGACACGGGAGATGCTTTCGTCTATCTCATGCTGTAAGGCATGTTCCTGTTAGCACTTTTGAAGGAGGACTTGGGCTACATGCAGAAGGACTTCCAAGGGGCTCGGTGTCTAGGCCACCTTCTTATGGCTGGGTAGCAGTAGTTGTGGGGAGGGGAAACCCGAAACCCTCTGCTTCTAAAGATGTGCTTCCCTGCCACTCCACATGGCATCTGTAGGCCTTGGGTCACCTAACTTGCAGACCATAGAACCATCAATCACAGTTATGTATTTGTGCAAGGCCTGAGAGCGACATGCCGAGATTCAGTGGTTCTACCTGGTGATCCCTTTTCCGAGAATGTTTGACAATAACACACGCAGCATTTAACACAGACCTCAGACATTTGGAAATGTCCACAAATGGAAAGCTCATTTGGAAAGCTCCACAAATATCAAAGGCTTTTGTCTTATTTGAGGTGGAGTCTCAGGTAGCCCATGCTCACGTCCACCTCACTGTGTAGCTGAGGCTGACCCTCCTATTCACCTGAGCATCAGGACCACAGGCTTTTGCCACCACCTAATCTCAGGCAGGATTCCTCTGCACTCTCCACAGTAATACCAAATCCACCCTTGAAACAACCTTCCATCCAGATTACAGGAAGACTCACCTCAGACAAAGGTACCAGGGACAGAGAAGGGCTGGGAAGACCCTCCCCAGATCCTCCCTTGGGTCGCTTACTTACAGGCAGTCGTTGGCCTGAGGGACATAGTAGAAAGCTGGGACTCTAGCTTCAAACTTGGCTTTCACACTGAGGTTCCCATTGTGAGTCATGAACTGTAAGACAAGAGCAAATTGGCGTAATCGCAGAACTTGAAATGAAACTGTGGCTAACCCAGAAGACTGTGATTGTTGGGTGTGGTGCCCGCACACAGGCCTTTACTCCCAGCAGAGCCTGGTGGATCTTCATGAGTTCGAGGCCAGCCTGTTCTATACAGTGAGTTCCAGGACAGTCAGGGCTATGTAGAGAAACCCTGTTGTGGGGGAAAAAATAAGGAAAACTAGGGGACGGGGGCAACATACCACGGTCCCATACCCTGTCTATAAATAAGACATAGATAGATAGATAGATAGATAGATAGATAGATGCCTGTGGTTTTCACTGGCTCTGAGCGGAGGCTGGGCCAGGAGAAACTGCTTCTCAGAAAGCATCTCACCAGGCGTAGATAGCCCTAGTTTGGTATAACATGGGGTACTGATTAACTATGCCTTATATAAGAACAGCCCCTTACAGTTCTCACATTATAGCATATTGGGTTCTCTCAACCATCTTAACACTACTATTCTGTTCTGAAAGAGGCCACGGGGGCTTGGAGAGGTTAGGCGGCTTGTTAAGGCAACACTGCTGGTTAACACAGAATGAGGATCTGAAGCCAGCTCTGCCGGACCACAAAGCTCATGGTTTTTTTCTTTCACTCAATCCAGACAGCCAAACCCCCTCTCAGCCCTTAAAGTCTACAGGAGACTAGGATAGCTAGAGAATGAAAATGGCTGCCAGCCCTGTAGAATACCCCATGTCACCAGAGACTAGAGTGGGCATTGTGTCCAGTGATATGCTGATGTGTCAATGGGCATGACATAGCTGGGCTAAAGGTAGGAACACCAGGTTTACAATTTGTGTCTCTGGACACAGTGAACACTACCCTCCTCTCTGGGGACCCTGGAGCTGTGTCATAGACATATATTGCCTTTGGACCCCTGGTGATCTCACCTGTTCCAATGAAGACATTGCAGGGGCTTAAAAGGCAAAAACCTGTGTGTGTATGGGCTAGCTGGTGGAGTACTGTCTTTCCCTTGCCTAGAACGTAAGCCCTGACTGGGCAGCCACGTTGTCTTTTCAGTGTGCTCTTCCCACAAAGAACAGACTAGGCTTCCAGTTCCGCCCGCCTGTGTGGACTGATCGGTAAAAAGCCCGGCCCAGATCCTGCCTTAAAAGGGAAGTGCTTGGCGAAGTCACCCGCTTCCCCCGAGGCCCTTGAACCTCGGTTCACGTTCACCAGTGTGATGTTGACCTGCCTGCTCTCTTAAGGTTTTCTGGACAACATGGCTTTACCCCCTAAACTGAGGATTCCAACATACTAACTGGGCAGGAAAGCAGAGTGGGCTAGAAAGGGGTGAAGGACATTAGGCCATGAATCTGATGGTTCTCTTTCTCAGTTCCTGCCTCCTACGAATGATGACAGTAACTTGATTCACCTTGTGTCTGGGCTGAACCTGTCTTATTCTTACAGCAGCCAGTGAATGGGAGATGCATGTCCAGTACATGGGTGTGGAAACAGACTCCATAGCCAAGACTAACGCCCTCGCCCAAGGGCTGAAGCCATGGTTCAATAGTGAAGAGCAGTTACTGCTCTTGCAGAGGACCCGGGTTCGATTCCCAGATTCCCAGCACCAACCACCATGGCTGCTCACAACTACTGGTTACTCTAATTCCAGGAGATCTGACGCCTTCCTCTGACCTCTGTGAGCTCTTGAGCATGCTTGACAAACTCAGGGACAGACACACCACACACACACACACACACACACACACACAGGAACTCAGGGCCTTTGTCTAAGCCACCATCTACTAATCTGTGTTTCCTCTCATTAATCATTGCACCTCTCTGGACTTCATTTTCATTTTCCTTCTCTGTGGAATAGGAGGAACACCTGTGTCCCGCCTCTTCACCCTCACGCCCAATTCCAAGAATCTGCACATGCGTGCCAGTCTACCTCCACCATACTGTCGTCCCAGAAGTCCAGTCTCACGGATTTAACTTTGCTGATGTCTGGGAAGTTGCGGTGGACGCCAGAGCAGTGGAGACAGATGAAAATCCCCAGCTTGTAAGAGGCCCAGTCAGGATCTGCAGGGTGGAAGAGCAGGATCTCCGCTGAGCTGGACAAGGACTGGACTAGGGTGCAGGGACAGTTAGGATTCTGGGTCGGAGGCAAGCTCTGCCACGCCGGCAATCCTTTCTCTCTTGGTCCCCAACCTTGGACAACTGAGGTGACATCATGAACCGTGCTTAGCCCACCCTTTGGCTCGACGACACCCAGGAGACCTCGGAAGGGGGAACCGAGGAGAGCGGGCGAGTGAGGGACCCGCTCGGAGGCTTGGGGCCCCGGAGCCAGCCACATCAGCATCCTCGGTCATCGCGCGGCAGCGAGGGTCGCGGAGACCCAGGAAGCACCGGGGTGAGGACCTCAAGGTCCGAGAAGGCGGGAAGGGCCCAGGGTCGGAGATGGTGTCCAGAGCCGGGTCCTGCCCGGTGGAAGAGCGAGAGAAACCCAGGGCATGGACCGCATCTGATGCGGAGCGAGGACCGAGGTCCCGGGCTTCGGGAGCAGGGACACGGAGGACCGTCGGGGCAGCCCGAAACTCTCCAGCGAGAAGGACTGGGGTCCCAAGCGAGGAGCGAGTCTGAGTCGCGCGTTGACGTGCTCCTAGGGAAGGAGCCGGCGGGCCAGGGGCCGGGGCCGCGGCTGGCTGCACCTGCCCCGCGCACCGCGCCCTTACCCGCTGCCCCGCAGTCGGCGCAGTGCCTGTTGCCGGTGCCCGCAGCCTGCAGCAGCTCCAGCAGCCGCTTCTTGTTGCGCTCGCGGTCTCCCATGGCCGGCCCAGAGGTCTCAGCGGGGCTCAGCCCCGTCACCTCTGTGCTTCCCGCTCCTGGACGCCCATAGTCCGGCGTTTCCCTGGCCGCCGGAGAAGGATTCACATCCCCAAGCCTCCAGGATAGTTCGGCCGCCGGCACCGCCCACTGAACAGCGGGCCCCGCCTCCAGGTCTTCAGCCACGCCCCAAGGATGATATGCCCCGCCCCAGGGCAGCGTCGTCAAGCTCCACCACCTGAGGGGAGGGACCGAAGTACACCAGATCTAGTCTAGCCTGGCTACTTGCTAACTAGAGACCATGGTTTAGTTTATTCAGTCGCACTGTACCTCATTGTCCACATCTGAAAAAGAGGCATGTAAGGCCACTGTGGCTATTTCCTCATTATGGAAATATTCTGCACAGGAGGGACAGCTTGTAAAACTCAGGGAGTTCAGAAAAGTATAAGATTTTTAAGGTTGGGGAGGGAAGACACTTTGCTAGGCTGTCTGCAAGGTGAGCAGGGAGATCCAGCCAGCGTTCATGAATAGGCATTCACACTGGGTAGGCTTTTGGCAATGCCACTTCTTTTGAAACATTTTCTTGTAAGTAACCTTAATGAACTCACTGGTTCTTCAGGTTAGATTTGGGTAGATTATCCCGGTCTATCGATGGTGTGCTACATGGGGTGAAGAGACATTTGTTCATTTCTCTCATCTCTCCATGTATACAACAGGCATGTGTCTGTGCTTCAGGGCTCCTTGGAAACACTGGGCATGCTCTAATTTGTGTTAAAGTGTCCTTCAGGTCTTACATTATGTTTAGAGACAGAGCAAGATGCAGATGTCCCCTTCTCAGCATACCCTCCATGATTCCCAGTCCCCAGATCTGGTCCTGTTACCATTCCTTAAGAGTGCCATCTGTTAGCCGGGCGTGGTGGCGCACGCCTGTAATCCCAGCACTTGGGAGGCAGAGGCAGGCGGATTTCTGAGTTCAAGGCCAGCCTGGTCTACAGAATGAGTTCCAGGACAGCCAGTACTACACAGAAAAACCCTGTCTTGAAAAAAAAAAAAAAAAAAAGAGTGCCATCTGTCCTCCTTAGCCCTGATTGTATCTGTGGTCCTCGTCACATTACAATAACTTAGATAACTGTGTTAATTCCAATCCCTGTGGCCTCAGTAGAGTTCAGTGTCAATATTTTACTCCTGAATCACCCATAGCTCTGAGAAAAGACCTCTACCCCTACCCATTTGTAGAAAATTGATACATTTTCATGACTGGATTCAACAGGAAATAGAGCATCCTAGACAGCTGGAGCCTGTGGAATTCCATCACTGCCATGGGGGCAGGGTGGTCTTGAAACTGTCTCACTAAATCTCTTCTCTTTGATACCCGGTGACTCACTGGAGGATCTAATCATTCGTCTGTAGCACACATGGGTTTCTATCCTGAAGGAACTGAAGGCCTTCCATACCCACTTTCAACACACACACACACACACACACACAGTAGCCCCGTAATGGTGGTATACGCCTAGGATTCCACAAATTTAAAATATGAATGTTGGTCCCAGCTGCAGCTCTTCATGTCTGTGATGGAACTCAGTTCCGTCACGTCTCTAAACCTTGGCCTCATCTGAGAGACGAAGATTTTGAAGGGAGCTGAGGCAGCTTACAAATCTCTGAGAAGCCAGAGGTTTCCTAGCTTCTCTGACAGGAACTCATCTGGAATGCTAGCTTTCTTTTCTCTCCATTCCCACAGTGGAGGAGGTCAAGTCGTCAGACCTGGAGAAGAGAAAGAAGCACATTCCAGAAACAGCTGGCCATTAGGGGTCTCGACGATGTGTTGGGTTTGGGGCGGCTCGCCCAGGAGCACCCATAAAGGAACCAGTAAGTGGGCCAGCTGGGGTCAGAAGGCAAGAAACTATTTACCAAATAAACCCAGAGATGATTCATTTCCGCTGCACCGAATTAAAAAAGAGACAGAAATGAGTCTCCCAGGAGGAGGATGGGAAAGGCAACAACGTAAGGTATGCAGGCGGAGGGGGAGGCACGGGGTGTGTGTGTGTGTGTGTGTGTGTGTGTGTGTGTGTGTGTGACGGGCCAAGGTCACCTCTCCTTCTCTCTCCTCAGGGTAAAGCTGGTCCATTTGGAGCCCCAGATTTTTTAGTCACCTGTAGCATCTTGACTCTCTCTCTTTTTTAAAGATTTATTTTATGTATATAAATACATGTTATCACATTCAACACATCCAGGCTAGAGAGAGAGCACACAGTCCTTAGAGCACTGGCTGTTCTAGAGGACCCAGGTTCAAGTCCTAGCACCCACATGTCAACTCACAACTATCTGAAGGTCCAGTTCTAGGGGATCTGATGCCCTCTTCTGTCCTTTGAGGGCACTCAAAACCATGTTCACATAAACACAGACCTACACATAGGTTAAAAAAAAATAACCTTAGCCGGGCGTGGTGGCTCACGCCTGTAATCCCAGCACTTGGGAGGCAGAGGCAGCTGGATTTCTGAGTTCAAGGCCAGCCTGGTCTACAGAGTGAGTTCCAGGACAGCCAGGACTACACAGAGAAACCCTGTCTCAAAAAACAAAAACAAACAAACAAACAAAATAATCTTAATAAAAATCCACCTCAACACACACACACACACACACACACACACACTCACATGCATATGCACACACAGAGAGACACACACACACAGTCACACACACACTCACTCACTACCCCAGAAATCCCACACCCATCACCACCCTGCTGTGTTCATCTTATAACTGAAAGCTTGTGACTTTTATTTTCCCTACTGATTTTCAGGACATGCTCATCACCCAACAGAAACTTTGGGTTTGGCATGATAGAAGCTCTACTCCGCCCATGTGCTCATGTGTTCAGAGATGACAAGCCAAAGGGGCGTGGGAGCAACCCTTTCATCATAGCTCCTCAAGCGGCAGCGGACACAGAAGATTGAGAGTTTGAGGTGTGCCTGAGTTACACGGTGAGCTCCAAGCCATATATATATATATAAAACTTTAAATATATATCATCTTTAAAGCTTTACATTACTTCTATATGTGTGTGTATGTAAAAATAAATCACTTTAAAGTATTTGTTTTTAAATTATGTGTATGTATTTGTGGGTAGTTATGTGTCTTTGAGCACGGAGGCCGGTGGAACCCAGAGGCATCAGATCCCTTGGCGGTAGAGTTAAGGGTAGTTGCGAGCCACTGTGTAGGTGCTGGGAACCTAATGTGGGTCTTCTGCCAGTGAAAACACTCATAACTCCTGGGCTACCTCTCCAAATCTTTTTCTTTCTTTCTTTCTTTCTTTCTTTCTTTCTTTCTTTCTTTCTTTCTTTCTCTCTTTCTTCCTTTTAAAGATTTTATTTATTTATTTGATATATATGACAAGTACATTGTAGCTCTCCGTAGACACCAGAAGAGGGCATCAGACCCCATTACAGATGGTTGTGAGCCACCATGTGGTTGCTGGGAATTGAACTCAGGACCCCTGGAAGAGAAGAGCAGTCAGTGCTCTTAACCTCTGAGCCATCTCTCCAGCCCCCAATCTTTTCTTTTTCTTCTTCAAGAATTGACAAGCTTTCTAGGCAGTGCAGGCGCAGGCCTTTAACCCCAGCACTTGGGAGGCAGAGGCAGGCAGATTTCTGAGTTCAAGGCCAGCCTGGTCTACAGAGCAAGTTCCAGGACAGCCAGGGCTACACAGAGGAACCCTTTCTTGAAAAACAAACAAACACAAAAGAATTAATGAGCTTGCCTCATAGCGCCTACAGCCAGTCCCCCCTCCTTCCCAATTGTCCCTTCTATAGCCATGTGCACTTGGCTGGATGGGAGAGTTGAGTCTAAGTGGCCCTCCGCCCCAGGCACCACCATCACATCTGGTTCAGAATTTAGGATGTGGGCTCTCGGGACGAGACCTGCGGAGCTGCCCCAAGCCTATCTGGGTGACTCAACAGGTCCCTGGTGAGGTCAGAGAGCCCATGGCTGAGTCCACGGCCTCAAATCACAGCTGCCCTGTCCTAACCAGCCACATGGCCATCGTGATCCTTAGCCTCCCCGGATCTAGAAAACGGCAAAGAAGGTTGACTGTTTCTTGTATTTTCCTGGCCTCTCTGAATCTCCCCCAGAAAACTCTGCCTCCACAGCCCTCCCACTCCAAAGCTGCATCTTGCTGAAATGCTGACTAGACAAGCTCAGGTGAGTCCCTGAATTTTCTGACATCGGGGTCTGGTTAGCAGCATCCAAGCCAAACCAAGGTGTCACCTCACCACAGTCTGCAACATTTCAGGCTATTAACCAACCATTCTTAGAGCTTACTGGCTTCTGAACACGGAGTGTAGAGACAGATACTCTGTCTCTGCCCTCTGCCCTGGTGTGACAGACATAGCTAAGCAGCTATGCTATGCCTGTGGTGCTGACAGACATAGGACAAAAATAAATCTTAAGGCCGGGCAGTGGTGGCGCATGCCTTTAATACCAGCACTTGGGAGGCAGAGGCAGGGGGATTTCTGAGTTCCAGGCCAGCCAGGTCTCCAGAGTGAGTTCCAGGACAGGCTGGGCAAAATAGAGAAACCCTGTCTTGAAAAACCAAAAATAGTGTTGGAGACCTGGCTCAGCAGGTAAGAGCACTGACTGCTCTTCTGAAGGTCCTGAGTTCAAATCCCAGCAACCACACGGTGGCTCACAACCATCCATAATGAGATCTGATGCCCTCTTCTAGGGTGTCTAAAGACAGCTACAGTGTAATTACATATAATAAATAAATAAATAAACAAATCTTTTTAAAAAAAGAAAAACCAAAAATTAATTAATTAATTAATTAATTAAATCTTAAAAAAAAAAAGCCAGGCATGGTGGTAAACACCTTTAATCCTAGCACTTAGGAGGCCGGTGGATATCTGTAAGTTCATGGCCAGCCTTGTCTACAGAGCAAGTTCTAGGACACACAGGACTATACAGAAAAAACTGTGTGTAAAACAAACATCCCCCCAAAGAAAAGAGAAAACAAAGAAAAAAAAGGGTAAAATAGAAAGCTGGCTTTACAATTTAGAAGAAGGGCATATGCCTAGCAGACATGAGACCCTAAGTTAAATACCAGTACTGACCAAAAAAGAAGGAGGAGGAAGTGGAGGAGGAGAAGAAGAGGGGAACTGATGACCTAGCTCTGTAGTTAAGAGCACTTGCTGTTCTAGCGAAGGACTTGGGTTTGGTTCCCAGCACCCACACAGCACTCACACAGCTGCTTGGATTCCAGTTCCAGGGACCGGACACCCTCTTCCCACCTCCACAGACACCAGGTGTACATGTGCTGTTCATTCACTCGTATGAATAGTTAAATCTAAAATGTTTTTGAAAGAAAGAGAGGGAAAAGGAAGGAAGAGAAGGAGGAGGAGAAGGAAGAGAAGGAAAGAAAGAAGAAAGGAGATTAGAAGCTATTCCGGAGAAGAATTCCGAGCCAGAGGCTGTCTTGCCCTGGGCCATTGCTGAAGGCTGAAGCCAGACTTCGAGGGTGGGTTGGGAGGCAGCCTCTTCAGGGTGCTCCGTCCAGACAGCGGCTGCCGGGGTGATGGAGGATTAAGCCAGGACCCTGGGACAGAATGTCCTCTGTAAACAAAACTCCCAGGGCTCCTCAGGACACAAACATTCAGTCCCTTTTGCAAATCGGTGCTGTCCAGCTGGGCTAAGGCACAGCAGGCCTGGAAGAAAGCCTTCTGCTCTGTTCCCAGGGACAGGCTTGAGATCCCCAGAGAATAGAGCGTGACCCCTTTGAAAATGTAAAAAATTATATTTATTAGTTTTAGAATTTTCAAGAAAACTATAATTATAAGGGATCTGGAAAACACAGTGAAAGAAAACAGGGTTCCCACTGATGGCCTGGAGTTTGCAGTGTGGCACTGACTTGCACAAGTCCATGTCATCTTTGTCATAACACTTGAATAGAGACTAGTTTTAGGTTTGCTTGGGGAACAAGGCAACTTTAGCCCAGAGACAATAAGTTATTTACCCAATGTCACAGTGCTGAAGTGAAGCATTCCGGGCCGGTGCAGAGCTGGGGCTGAGGTTTAAATCCACATGGCAGATTTCCACCAGTACATCAGGTGGACCCTATGAACCTAACCTCCAAAAAAGGCAAGGTCAGGCGGCTGAGCCTCACACTGTACTTAATAACCCTGTTATATGTAAGGTGTCAGTTTTCTTCTGGTCTTTCACATATAATTTAATATGGTTTAATATGGTCCAATCATAGTTTTCTTTTTTTTTTCTTTTTCTTTCTTTCCTTTTTTTTTTTTTTTTTTTTTTTTTTTTTGAGACAGGGTTTCTCCGTATAGCCCTGGCTGTCCTGGAACTCACTCTGTAGACCAGGCTGGCCTCGAACTCAGAAATCTGCCTGCCTCTGCCTCCCAAGTGCTGGGATTAAAGGCATGCGCCACCACAGCCCAGCCCAATCATAGTTTTTATACCTTTTACATTCCTTTTAAATTTTTAAAAAATATTTATTTATTTATTTACTTATTTATTTATTATATGTGTGTAAGAACACTGTAGCTGTCTTCAGACACACCAGAAGATGGCATCGGATCCCATTGCAGATGGTTGTGAGTCACCATGTGGTTTCTGGGAATTGAACTCAGAACCTCTGGAAGAGTAGTCAATGTTCTTTGATGCTGGGCCAGTTCTGGTGCGGGCCCAGGTACCTGTGGAGGAAACCTGGGTGGGGAGTCCTTGGTCTGGCGGCTCGAGGCGCTGAGGCCTGTTCCATTGCTTCAACAAGGCAGGTTTAGATAAGAGATAGCCCACCAGGCAGTGGTGGCACATGCCTGTAATCCCAGCACTTGGGAGGCAGAGGCAGGCAGATTTCTGAGTTTGAGGCCAGCCTGGTCTACAGAGTGAGTTCCAGGACAGCCAGGGCTACACAGAGAAACCCTGTCTCGAAAAAACCAAAAAAACAAAACAAACAAACAAAAAAAAAAAACCAAAAAAAAAAAAAAACCAAAAAAGAAAAAAAAAACCAAAATAAGAAGAGACAGCCCATGATTTTAAAGCTTTATTATAGAAAAGAAGGGGGAAAGAAAAGATAGAAAAGAGGAGAAAGAATGGGGAGAGAAGGGAGCAGGGGGGCAAGAGACAAGGGAGAGAGCCTGGGCAATAGAGAAGGGCAAGAGAGAGTGAGTAGGGGTCACGCAGGCTCTTTTATAGTGGGCGGGGCAAACCAGTCTTTAGCCAGGTGATTGTGAGGGTGGAGTCCAGCCCGAACACTAGGGGTCTGGGGTACGGCCCTACTTGACTGATGACCACAGGGTTATGTCCAACACTTTACCTCGGAGCCATCTCTCTAGCCCCTATTTAAATTTTTATATGCATCATATTTCTAAGATTCATTTTATTTTGTGGGCTGGAGAGATGGCTTAATAGTTAAAGCACCTACTGCTCTTACCAGCACCCGCACAGCTCTCACAATGGTGCGTTTCAGAGAGCAGACTGTTAGCTTTTGTTTGTTTGTTTGTTTGTTTGTTTGTTTGAGACAGGGTTTCTCTGTGTAGTCCTGGCTGTCCTGGAACTCACTTTGTAGACCAGGCTGGCCTCGAACTCAGAAATCTGCCTGCTTCTGCCTCCCAAGTGCTGGGATTACAGGCGCGCACCACCATGCCTGGCTGCTTTTTTTGTTTGTTTGTTTTTGTTTTGTTTTGTTTTGTTTTGTTTTTCGAGACAGGGTCTCTCTGGTAGCCGAGGCTGACTTGAAACTCACTCTGTAGACCAGGCTGGCCTCTAACAGACTGTTAGCTTTTTTGTTTGTTTGTTTGTTTTTGTTTTTTCAACACAGGGTTTCTCTGTATAGCCCTGGCTATCCTGGAACTCACTCTGTAGACCAGGCTGGCCTCGAACTCAGAAATTCTCCTGCCTCTACCTCCCAGGGTGCTGGGATTACAGGTGTGGGCCACCACTGCCCGGCCAGACTGTTAGCTTTAATGAAATCCAATATAGTTTATCTTCACGTTGTATATTTTTTATGCCTTAGGAAATATTCATGCTGGGCAGCGGTGGCATGCGCCTTTCATGCTAGCACTCAGGATGCAGAGGCAGGTGGATCTCTGAGTACAAGGCCAGCTTGGACCACAGACCAAGTTCCAGGACAGTCAGTCTCTAAAAAACAAAACAAAATGTTCACATAATTCAGTTATGGATTTTTTTTTGTTTAGTCTTTTTTTTTTTTTAATTTTCTTTTTTTTTCTTTTTGGTTTTTTGAGACAGGGTTTCTCTGTATAGCCCTGGCTGTCCTGGAACTCACTCTGTAGACCAGGCTGGCCTCAAACTCAGAAATCTGTCTGCCTCTGCTTCCCAAGTGCTGGGATTAAAGGCATGAGCCACCACTAATACTTAATACTAAACTGCGCTGCTGTTTAGTATTTTTTGAAGTTACATTTATTTATAGATGTGTTCACACACAGGCTTGTGTGCTGTGATACATGTGTGAAGTTCAGAGAATAACAACTTGGATCACGTCTGCCCCATGGGTTCTAAGGACTAACACAGGCTGTCAGAATTAGCAGCAAGTGACTATCTGCTGAGCCATCTTGCCAGCCCTGTTTGGTTTTTCTCTTTAGACCTGGGGCCAGGTCATGTGACATCTTCATTCTTTTGACTGTGCAGTGTTGAATCCAGAGCCTCATATATGTTAGACTAGAGCTACACATGCCCTAGCAGGGTCTTACCATGAACTAGGTCAGGATGCCCCTTACCTCAATCCTCCTACCCCAGCCTCCTGAGCATTACGGTTATAGACGTGCATCACCATTTGGAGGACTGTTGTTGTTTTTTTTTAATATCTCTACAAACAAAATTAATTTGTCCCAAGGACATTTATCTGGAAAAAGAAACAGGGAAAGGAGAAGCAGCCGATTCTGGGAGGAAGATGATCCCTTTCATTTTGAGCACCCTGGCTCTGGCTTGCGGTAGACTGTAAGTACTAGGCTATCTCTTTCCTTGCCGCCTCCAGTTTCTGGTCAAAGTGCAGTTCTGAACGGAGGCTCTGATGAGGGCATTTCCTCTCAAAGCTATTAATCATTAACTCTGGAGAACAGACAAGCTTTGATGGGGGAAACCAGCACCACGGAGCGCATATTACATGTGTGTTCTCTTCACTCGGTGTCCCGAGTCCCTTGATGCAGCTACCGCCGTCTCCAATACAAACGAGGAACCCGGCTGGGGGAAACTCCCTGCTTTGGCGACTAGCGAGAACTAAGTTGTGTTTTCCTGAACTGTACCATCTCTCATGGCACCATGAGGACTCTTAAGTGCTTGTTTCATGCGCAAATTCCACAGAACTGGGAAATTTATTCTCACACTTCAGGAGTCCAGACACCTGCAACCAGTGTCAGGAGGGTTAGCTCCTTCTGAGGACCCTGCAGGAAATGGGTTACACACTTCTCTGTGACCTTCAGGCCCTATATACAAATGTGTCACTCCGCTGTCACTAGTCATTCACACGGACATCTCATGAGGACATCATCAGTCATGTTAGAATGGCCTTTTTTTTTTTTCCGTTGGGGAAGACAGGGTTTCTCTGTGTATCCCTGGCTGTCCTGGAACTCAGTCTGTAGACCAGGCTGGCCTCGAACTCAGAAATCCGACTGCCTCTGCCTCTCAGAGTGCTGGGATTACAGGTGTGCGCTACCACTGCCCGGCTTTTAAATTTTATTTTAAAGATTTGTTTATTTAACCTGAGTACACTGTAGCTGTACATATGATTGTGAGCCATCATGTAGTTGCTGAGAATTGAACTTAGGACCTCTGCTCACTCCAGCCCCCGCTTACTCTGGCCCCAAGATTTATTATTATATCTAAGTATACTGTAGCTGTCTTCAGACACATCAGAAGAGGGTGTCAGATCTCATTACAGATGGTTGTGAGCCACCATGTGGTTGCTGGGAATTGAACTCAGGACCTCTGGAAGAGCAGTCGGTGCTCTTAACCACTGAGTCATCTCTCTAGCCCCAAGCATTTTATTTATTTATTTATTTATTTATTTATTTATTTATTGTTTTTTTTGGATTTGGTTTTTTCGAGACAGGATTTCTCTGTATAGCCCTGGCTGTTCTGGAACTCACTCTGTAGACCAGGCTGGCCTCGAACTCAGAAATCCACCTGCCTCTGCCTCCCAGAGTGCTGGGATTACAGGCATACGCCACCACTGTCCTGATCATTTTATTTTTTAATTAAAAACAAAACAAAACAAAAGGCTGGTTAGGTGGCTCACTGAGCAAAGGGTCTTGCCACCAAGTCAGGTGACCTGAGTTTGGATCCTGGAACTTGTGTGGTGGCAGGTGAGACACGTGTCCAGTCAGTTGTCCTCAGACCATGATGCACATGTGCACAAACCATCACACATACATAAATGGATTTGAAGATATAAAACTTCAAGGTAGCTGGGCGTGGTGGTGCACGCCTTTATTCACAGTGCTTGGGAGACAGAGGCAGGCGGATTTCTGAGTTAGAGGCCAGCCTGGTCTACAGAGTGAGTTCCAGGACAGCCAGGGCTACACAGAGAAAACTTCAAGGCAAATGCTGGCAAGATGGCTCAGCTCAAAAGCAGTATGCTCTTGCGAGGACCAGGGCTTTCATCCCAGCATCCACATCAGGTGACTCCTGGCCAGCTAGAACTCTAACTTCCAGGGGTCCTCTGGCCTCTTCAGACACCTGCACTTTTGGTCACCCCTCGCCCTACCCAACCCAATACACACATTCATAATTTTAAAAGAATTTTTAAAAATAAATATATATTTTTAAAAAAGCTTCCAATCAGCCGGGCGGTGGTGGCGCACGCCTTTAATCCCAGCACTTGGGAGGCAGAGGCAGGTGGATTTCTGAGTTCGAGGCCAGCCTGGTCTACAGAGTGAGTTCCAGGACAGCCAGGACTACTCAGAGAAACCCTGTCTCGAAAAACCAAAAAAAAAAAAAAAAAAAAAAAAAGCTTCCAATCCCAGAAGAAATGACTACCTTTTCACTCCAGAAATTACTATTTTCTGAGGTGTGACAGTTTAATTACATCCTTCAAAGCAGATATATTGAATCTTAACTCCCAGTACCTCAGTAGTCAGCCTTCTTTGGAAATAAGGTCACTGTCAAGTGTCATCAGTTGAAATGACATGGAGGCTGAGGTCTGAGTAGCCCTTGCCTTGTGCACATGAGGCTCTGGATTCAAGTCCCAACACTGCACAGTCAGGAGACTAAAACTGCCGCGTGACCTGGGACACAGCTCCGCTGCCTTAGGTGGCCGAGCTGGGAGGAGACCTTGAGCCCAGAAGGCCAAGGGTACCCTGGGCCACCTAGTAAGATCCTATCTCAAAAACACCTCCTGCTCCCAAAATGAGATCACCCTGGACAGGAGCGGTGGCCACTCCAACACGGCCGCTGTCCTCATGAGCTGTTTGTGTGAATGCCTAGTGACAGTGGAGTGACACATCTGTATGCGGAGGAGGCAGTCACCGGAAGATCACAGAGAAGCATGCAACTCATTTCCTGCAGGGTCCTTAAAAGGAACCAACCCCACGACACTCTGGTCACAGGTGTCTGGACTCCTGAAGTGTGAGTGAATAAACTTTTCATGGCTCATATCAGCACCTCTGTGGAACTCAATGAAACGTCAAAGAGTTCTGCATAAAATTTTGTGTTTTAAAAAATTTTGGAAGATTTTACACATAAAGTTGTCTTTACTTTTGTTAAATCCTTAAATTCTGGAGAAATCATTACAATTCATAGAATTTCCTTTTCTTTTTTTTTTTTTTTTTTTTTTGGTTTTTCGAGACAGGGTTTCTCTGTGTAGCCCTGGCTGTCCTGGAACTCACTCTGTAGACCAGGCTGGCCTCGAACTCAGAAATCCGCCCGCCTCTGCCTCCCAAGTGCTGGGATTACAGGCGTGTGCCACCACCGCCCGGCTATAGAATTTCCATGAGGTTCCTACCTATCCCAGCTTTTGTTTTGTTTTATTTTGTTTTTTCATATTTATTTATATGAGAACACTGTTGCTGTCTTCAGACACACCACAAGAGGGCATCAGATGGTTGTGAGTCACCATGTGGTTGCTGGGAATTGAACTCAGGACCTCTGGGAAAGCTGTCAGTGCTCTAACCACTGAACCACTGAGCCATCTCTCCAGCCCTTGTGTGTATGTGTATGTGTTTTTGTTTTTGTTTTTGTTTTTTAGACTAGGTCTCATTTTGACAGCCCAGGCTGATCTGGAATTCATGCTTGATTACAGGAATATGCCACCACACCACCAGTCTCTCTCACTCTTTCTCTTTTCTTTTAATACACCAGGCTCTCTTAAGAATAACTTTTATTTTAGACTCATTCATTTGTTTGTATGAGTGTTTTACCTCCATGTATGTCTGTGTACCAGGTATGTGCCTGGTGCCTGTGGCAGTCAGAAGAGGTTACTGGATGTGAGCCGCCACGTGGATGCCGTGAATCAAAGCCAGATCAACAAGTACTCTTAAATCCGCCTGCCTCTGCCTCCCAAGTGCTGGGATTACATGTGTGCGCCACCACGCCCAGTCAACAAGTACTCTTAATGGTTGAGCCTGGGACTAGCCTTTGTTGTAGATGCCTTCGAGACAGGGTCTCATTTTGTAGTCTAGGATCGCCTCAAACTCACCATATAGCACAGGCTGAACTCAAAGGCACAGCAATTCTCCTCATTCTCCTACGTGCAGGCATTATAGGTTGGCTACTATGTCTAATATAACCACCAACCCATTACTAAACCCCTTTCCACTCTTCTTCCTTCTCGCAGGTTTCAGTGCCCACAGCCCACTCTGCCTTGGCAAGGTAATCTGTTGGCGTTCCTCCTAAGCTCTGCCCAACAGTTAACTAGCAACCGCCAGCTAGGCCTGGCTTGCTCCAAAAGGCACTGTTTGCCCTCTCCGACTCTGACTCTTCTCTCTCTGACCCCCTTTTCCCTCTCTCCTCTTTTTCCTCCCTCTCCCCCTCAGCAAGTTCCTGGCTCTGCCCCCACCCCTTCTCTGTCCTCTTTCCCTTCTCAACTCTCCTTCCCAAGCCCCCAAATAAACTCTTCTCTATACTAGACTGGTTGTCTGGCTGGTACCTTGGGGAGGTGGGGGATGCCTCATCACGGGCCTGCCGAGACACCCTCTCCCACCACGCCATACCGTGCTCCATAAAACACATAATTTGTTTTATAAAACACATCACAATCACCTTCCGATTGCTCTTTCTTGTCCTCATGCTCTTCTCCAGTCCAGCCTCAAATTGGCTGCAAATAACCAATTTTTGTTTCCTAGAAAGCCCCTCCAATCTGACTTTGCAACTAAAAAACCAAGCGACCTGCCTGCCTTTTTCAACTCTTCCATTCCCCATTCTAAGGATCAAATGTGGCTCCAGACTCACCTCCCTCCATTCTTTTCAAACAGTCAGAGGTGCCCAGCGTCAAAGCGAGCACATAAGATGGCCTTATCCTGTGCATCTCGCCTAGTTACTTCTCTCAGCTCAGCACAGGGTTACATGTGTGCACACAGGCTCCCCACTGTCTGCCCAAGGCTGTCTCTGTGTGTCTGGGAACCCAGAGAAGTCTCACCTCAAAACAGGATTAAATCTAGTCTAGTCTTTTCCATCTCGGAGATCCCGCCCGGCCTTACATTCTCAGGAGACCAACAGCCATCAGTCACTAGGAACTAACTCAGCAGGCACTTCCCTCAGCCTGTCTCTTTCGCCGGAACCCTTCTGCCCAGCCCACCCGTCGAACACCTTTTGTTGGAACACACGAAACCGGAAGTTGGTGGAGGAAGACAAGCGTGAGAGAGCCTGGCGATGGCTTGGAGGACAAACCTTGCTTGCCTCATCAAGGCTAGAGGTAGGGTTGCTGAGCACGAAGTTGTTTGTTTGTCAGCCATTAGCCTGTGATCTGGAGTGTTTCTGCTCTGTCCGGTGTCCGGTTCTCCCGCGTGGAGTTGTAGCGGAGCTGAGGGGCGTTCGTGTCCCTCAGCCGCTGAGCCCATACGCTTTGTGGCCGAGGTTCCACGCGCGCCCCTGCCCGGGCCGGGCTGCGGGCAGGGGATTCAGACACCGAGTGGCTTGCTAGCTGACCTTCTGGCTGCATCACGTTCCTGTGGCGGCGCTGAGAGAATGACTACACTGTTTTATAAAAAGTTATCCATTGCATAGAGTAAGCTTTGCTTGCAAAAACACAGCCTTGTTAGCAATATTGAGAACCACGCAGAAAAAAAATAAACCGTCTAGCACTTAGTTAATGCCACCAGTCCCCGGCCTGCCCCAGTCAAAGCTCCGTGTTGCCCAAGCAAGCCTAGAACCCACTATGTAGCTAAATCCTGATCTTCCCGCTTCTACCTCCTAAGTGCTAGGATTACAAGTGAGGACCACTACTCCTGACTCGCTAAAACATTTATTATAAACGTATAAAGTTTAATTTTCTTTAGTTCCATCAGATGATAAACTAGTAAAAGTGGAAGTGGAGATAAATTTTAAGAGACATTACAAAAAATCCTCTTAATACTATAAATGCCATTAATAGCAAACATTTGGAATTTTTTTTTTTTTTTCGAGACAGGGTTTCTCTGTATAGCCCTCGATGTCCTGGAACTCACTCTGTAGACCAGGCTGCCCTTGAACTCAGAGATTCTCCTTTTACCTCCCCAGTGCTGGGATTAAAGGTGTGCACAAATATAACCATCTCTACACGCCTTTTAAAAACAATTCTCTGTGATAATGTGGTTTGTGTGCAAGTCTGTATGACTGCAAAGGAGAACATTCTAATTGAAATTTCCGTTTTAGGGAGGAGGCGATGGTTTCCGGTCCCAGAGTACTCATCCCTGCCTCCAGTCCTAAATAACATCTGTTCTCTGAGGAAATCCACCGCACCTGAGAAACTTGTTGCCAGTGCAGCAAATGGAAAGGAACCGGGGAATGCCTTGGACAGGCTCTTCTCCCTGGAGCAGCAGGCTTCTATCTTGCACGTGTTGAATACAGCTTCTGATAAAGAACTGGAAGCTTTCAGACTCCTTCGAGGAAGGAAGTCCGTCAATATTGTAGAACACAGAAAGAAATTTGGGCCGTTTCAGAGTTTGGAGAGTTTGATAGGCGTGCCCTTGATTCAATATAAAACTGCTGTTGAAGTTTGTAACTCCATTCTTTGTCCAGAGAATAGACGGAGAAAAAAGTCACAGGGAAAGTGGCTGCTGAGAAAGTTCATCAAGCCAGGAGTAGAGAAAGAAAGACTTAAGGTACATTCTCCCCCTGACCAGCTACCCTTCGAGAACTCACTCTGGAAAGCACCATTCCCAGAAGGGGGTGAGAGACGAGGCTGTTGTATTTCTAATTGTGTGTTTGTGTGTGCGCGTGCATGCACCTGTGTGTGTGTCTGTATGTGTATACACACTCACAGTCAGAGAGGAAAACTTTTTTTTTGTTGTTTGTTTTGTTTGTTTTTGTTTTTTAGAGACAGGGTTTCTCTGTGTAGTCCTGGCTGTCCTGGAACTCACTCTGTAGACCAGGCTCGCCTCGAACGCAGAAATCCACCTGCCTCTACCTCCCAAGTGCTGGGATTAAAGGTGTGCGCCACCACTGCCCAGCCTTTTTTTGTTTGTTTGTTTGTTTGTTTGTTTGTTTGGAAAACTTTCAAGAGTCAGTTCCTTCCTTATGCTGTGTGGGTTCTCAGCAGGCTTGGTTGCAAGCTCTAGCCCTCTGCTTCATCTTACTGGTCCAAAATAAGATCCTTTAGGTTTAGTTGGGAATCTGGATATACTCATAGTAACTGGTGATTGCTACCCAAAATGAGAAGTACTGATAACTGCCAAGTGACTGGAGAGGATGCTATGAGGAAGGCCTTGAGGAAAGTTCCTCAAAGCTATGTTTGGAAGCAAGAAATTAGGCTGGTGGAAGGCGATGGCGTTCTGCATAGGAGCCGTGACTAAAGTGTGTCTGCACGAGGCTTGGTGTCTGTTGAATCAGGTTAGTCATTCCCGCCTTGGTGTAGGTGTGTGGCTGCCCATGACTGATAGGTAGAACTCAGGTTTTAGCCTTGGTGGTACCCTCCTTTACCTGCTGAGCTTTTCATTTTTTAAGTTGTTGGTTTTCTCTGTATAGCCCCGGCTGTTCTGTAGACCAGGCTGGCCTTGAACTTAGAAATCCACCTGCCTCTGCCTCCTGAGTGGAAAGTTTCTGATGAGCATTTTTTTTCTTTTTTAAAAATTTATTTATTGATTAATTTTTAAATAATTATTTATTTTATGTATATGAGTACACTGCAGCTGTCTTCAGACACCCCAGAAGAGGGCATCCGATCCCATTACAGATGGTTGTGAGCCACCATGTGGTTGCTGGAAATTGAACTCAAGACCTCTGGAAGAGCAGCCAGTGCTCTTAACCGCTGAACCAGAAACAGTTTAAAAAAAAAAAAAAAAGCCAGGCATGGTGGTTCATGCCTTTAATCCCAGAACAAGGGAGGCAGAGACGACTGGTGACTGGTGGATTGTTGTGAGTTGAAAGGAAAGGAGAGGAGAGGAGAGGAGAGGAGAGGAGAGGAGAGGAGAGGAGAGGAGAGGAGAGGAGAGGAGAGGAGGAAGGAGAGGAGGAAGGAGAGGAGGAAGGAGAGGAGGAAGGAGAGGAGGAAGGAGAGGAGGAAGGAGAGGAGGAAGGAGAGGAGGAAGGAGAGGAGGAAGGAGAGGAGGAAGGAGAGGAGAGGAGGAAGGAGAGGAAGAAGGAGAGGAAGAAGGAAAGGAAAGGAAAAAAAAAACATAAATAAAAAAATAGTTTAAGCCATGCAGTGGTGGCGCACGGCTGTAATCCCAGCACTCTGGGAGGCAGAGGCAGGCAGATTTCTGAGTTCGAGGCCAGCCTGGTCTACAGTGAGTTCCAGGGCAGTCAGGGATATACAGAGAAACCCTGTCTCGAAAAAACCAAAATCCAAAAACAAAACAAAACAAAAAAACCAACAAAAAAATAGTTTAGTAGTCATGTTGACGCACAGTAAATCAGAGGGTCCTTGTTTTCAGACGGTGCTCTGCCCTTTCATTATGTTCATTTACTCTGTGCATGTTTCCAGTGTGAGTGCACCATACCAAGGTGCATGTGGCAGGCCAGAGGATAATCTGAGTTCATTTTTTCTATCACCACTTTGATCCCAGGGATTAAGTTTCAGTCTTGAGCTTGGTGGGAAGCAGCTTTTCCCACTAGCCCATCTTTTTTTGTTTGTTTGTTTGTTTGTTTGTTTTTTGAGACAGAGTTTCTCTGTATAGCCCTGGCTGTCCTGGAACTCACTCTGTAGACCAGGCTGGCCTTGAACTCAAGAGATCCACAAGTGCTGGGATTACAGGTGTGCGCCACCACCGCCCGTCCGTCCTCCACTAGCCCATCTTGAAACCCTCTTTATTTTGGTGTATGTTTGAATGTGCACAGTGCACACGTGTGCCAAGGAAGACTTGAGGTGGTTTTCTTCCTTTTTTTTTAATCTTGTGATTTTTGTTGTTGTTGTTATTTTTCAAGACAGGATTTCTGTGTAAACTCTGGCTGTCCTGGAACTCACTCTGTAGACCAACCAGGCTGGCCTCAAACTCACGGAGATCCGTCTACCTCTGTCTTCTGAGTGCTGGGAGTAAAGGTGGATGCCACCACTGCCCATCGATTTTTTTTTCCATTTAATTGCATCTTTGTGTGTCCCTTTCACAGTAAAAGTCAGAGGACAACTTGGGTGGTGTCAGCTGACTCCTTCCACCATGTAGATTATAAACTAAGTTTGACAGGCTTGATGGCAGTTCTTTTACCCACCAAGCAATCTTGCTGGCCCTACCTTAGTTTTTTTTCTTTTCTTTTCTTTCTTTTTTTTTTTTTTTTTTTTTTGGTTTTTTGATACAGGGTTTCTCTGTGTAGTTCCGGCTGTCCTGGAACTCTGTAGACCAGGCTGACCTCAAACTCAGAAATTTGCCTGCCTCTGCCTCACAAGTGCTGGGGTTAAAGGCATGTGCCACCACCTCCTGGCTGTTTTTTGTTTTTGAGACAGTGTCTTTGCTTTCTGTTGTTGTGATAAAACATCATGACCAAAAGCAACTTGGGGAGGAAAGAGTTCATTTTAAAGGTCACAGTCAATGTGGCACATAGAGGGAGACCCAGGACAGCCACACTACAGACAGAGAACCCCGGTCTCAAACTCCTCCCCCCCAAAAGGATTGCTTTTTTTTTTTTTAAGGTTTTTCAAGACAGTGCTTCTCTGTATAGTCCTGGCTGTCCTGGAACTCACTCTGTAGACCAGGCTGGCCTCAAACTCAGAAACCTGCCTGTCTCTGCCTCCCAAGTGCTGGGATTAAAGGTGTCCACCACTGCCCGGCAGGATTGCTTTTAAAATACTTGCTGAAAGGGTATGAGAAACAGAACATAGCTTTTGTTTTTCCCTCAAGAGAGAGCCACCATACCCAGCTTGTAAATAAACTTTGACCAGCCAAACTTATTAGGCATTTTGAGTTTTTAGGTTTTATAGTTGTAAGGTATTTACACTTGTAATCAAATCAGCTCTTTTCCTCTAGGCAGTTAATAGTGTCGTATCTATTGTTTTTGGTACTCGAAGAATTGCATGGGCTCACCTTGACCGGAAACCAACTGTGCTGGACTGGCAGCAGGCTGAGTGCTGGAAATTAACCAACAAAACATACCCAACATCCTTTTATCTGGAAGAGGTGAGGCCGTGCTTGGTTCCTGCTCCTTGTTCCTGTCTTATGCATGCCTATGTGGTTCCTTGTACAGTTCAGTCTGGCAACTCCAAAATGTATATGAAAAAATAGTGAAGCCAGGTCTTTGGTCTTTGGGGCATCTTTTACTCCTATCATAGCTTTATTATATTTGCTTAAAAATGTAGAAACCAGACAGGCAGTGGTGGTGCATGCCTTTAATCCCAGCACTTGGGAGGCAGAGGCAGGTGGATTTCTGAGTTTGAGGCCAGCCTGGTCTACAGTGAGTTCCAGGACAGCCAGGGCTACACAGAGAAACTCTGTCTTGAAAAACTAAAAAAAAAAAAAAAAAAAAAAAAAAAAAAGTGTAGAGACCTTGTCTTTAAATTCCATCTCTTAAGTATTCAAGATGTGAAATGGGCAGGGATGCTGTTTGGTAAGCGCATGATGATAAGAGGCCGTGGCCACCAGCAGAGATTCCAGGCTAAGGCCAACCCTCTGGTCTACCTTGGATTATTTCATATTGTTAAAAGTTTTGAGTTGCTGAGCCCCAAAATCAGTCAGCTTTAGACTTCAAGAAGCTTTTCAGTTACCTCAGAATTGTTAGGAATGCGGCAAATGTGAAGCACAATCATTCTTGATTTTTATTTTCTATTTTTTAAAAGATTTCTTCAGTCATTTCAAAGATGCCTAAAGCAGATCTCTACATTTTGGAAAAATCAGGACTTTCCATTCAGAACACATCTCTGCTTCCTATACTGTTACACTTTCTTATCACGGAAGCCATGCTGTATGCCTTACTCAACAGAACCTTTGCTGAGGATGGCCAGCATCGGGTGCTGAGCATAAACCGGAATGCTGTGGGCAAGCACTTTGACCTGATGATCGGCGACACGAGGACTAGCGGGAGGGAGCTAGTGAAGCAGTTCCTGTCGGAGTCCGTGCTGAAGGAGCAGCCCCGGGTGTTCTTCCCGAGGGACCTCGTGGTGCAGTACAGACAGAAGATCATGAAGAGCTCACACCGGATTGAAGAGTTGTATGATTCATTATTACAAGCTGTTGCTTTTTATGAGTTAGTTTTTGGCAGAGGCTCAGAGCTCAAATGTTAATGCGCTTACTCCAGTGTGCATGATTGCTGATTTATTAAAGCATCTGTTTCCATCTTCCATGTTAGTGGAAAATGTTTTGAATATATTTTCCATGTTTATAAAATCAGAGTTTTGGCTTGAAAAAAATGAGCCAAGACCAAATCAATAAATACTTTGTGATATGCTGTGCCTCCTTTGCTTAAGTTCTAAGTAGGAGTCACACATGCAGCCAAAAATTACCTCCATTTAAAAGCAAGTACCAGGCTAGAGCGATGGCTTGGTCATTCATCTCACTTGGCTGCTTTTCTAGATAGCCCGGTTTGATGCCCCCATTGCAGGTGCTTACAGATGCCTATGATGTCAGTTCCATGGGATGTGGCATTCTTTGTTCTTCTGCACAGACACACGCAGGAAATACACATACACATAGAAAAATAAAAGGTAACCACTTAAAAAATAAATTTAAGAGCTGGGTGGTGATGATGCATGCCTTTAATTCCAGCACTCTAGGAGGCGGATGTAGGCAGATCTGAGTTCAAGGCCAGCCAGGCCAGATCTACAGTTTTGGGATAGCTAGCCAGGGCCACACAGTTTTGGAAAAAACAAAACAAAACAAAAAAACCCAAAAACAACACCCCCCCCCAAAAAACCCCACAACACCCCCCCCCAAAAAAAACCCCAAAACCCTAGTAAGAGGAAGAACTAGTTCAGTTGATAGTTATACCTGTAATCGATGCACTCAGAAGAGAGAAGCAGTAAGATTGTCTGAGATCAGTTTGGGAATATAGTGAGATTTTTGTCTCAAAACTCCTTCTGCCTTGCCCCAAGCCCCCACCAAAAAAATAAAAAAAATTGATAAAGACAGGTTGGGGTTGTAACTTGGTGGTAAACTGCTTGTCTAGGTTTTACACATAGTAATGGGGAAAAAATATTATATCTAACAAAACAAAAGAAAACTAAGTCATGTCCCTGCTAAAGAGGCAGCTTTTTAAATTCAATGTTAAAGATTTGTTTATTTATTATTTTATATATAATACACTGTAGCTGTCTTCAGACATCCCAGGGGAGGGCATCAGATCTGATTATGGATGGTTGTGAGCCACCATGTGGTTGCTGGGATTTGAACTCAGAACCTTGGGAAGAGCAGTCAATGCTCTTAACCACTCAGCCATCTCTCCAGCCCAAAACGTGGATTCATAATACATTGTTTGATCATCTGTTGAGAATAATCAGAGACCCTAATAATAAAACACCTGAAGAGCAGCTAAACACCTACAGTAGCCACCCAGGAGGGAAACACAGATATAGACACTTACAAGCGTCAAGAGCTGGAAAGATGCTTCATTAGTTAAGAGTCCTTGCTGCCCTTGTGGGGTCCTGGGTGCCGTTCCCAGCCCCAACATGGTAAGCGACTTATAACCATCCTTAACTCCAAATACAGGGTACCCAATGGCCTCTTCTGACCTCAAGGACACTGCAAGCATGCAGTTCACATACATATGCATTAAAACATTCATACACATAAAAAAACATAATTCTTTAAAAAGCTTTGACCAGCCGGGTGGTGATGGTGGCACATGCCTTAAATCCCAGCACTAGGAAGCCATAAGCAGGTGGATTTCTGTGAGTTCGAGGCCAGCCTGGTCTACAGAATTAATTACAGAATGTGTTCCAGGACAGCCAGGGCTATACAGAAACCTTGCCTAACAAAACAAAACAAGAGAAAAAAAAAACATAAATAATTTAACACACCAAGCATTTAGCTTTAACTTTTAATTAGATCAATTTACTAATTAATTCAAGAAAAGGTAGGTTGAACAAGAGGTAAAAACAGATCTTCATGCACATTTGTAAACAGGTATGCACCTATATTTTTAAAAAGTACAAAACTAGGATCCTTATCTTCTGAATTAAAAATACAATTCGTCAGAAAATGTACCTGAATATTATGTTATTATACAAATATTTACATTATGAAGGAATTTTAAACCTGATTATCTGTAAAACAACATTAAGTAAAATGTGCATTTTAAAATCTTGTTACTAAAGTAAAAAATAGGTACTTAAAAAAATATTAAAAGATGACCTTGCTCAGTGTGGTAGCATATATGTCTGTAGTCCCAAGTACTTAAGAAGCTTAAGACAAGGATTACAAAATTCTAGGAGTTTAGGGGTAGTGTAAGCAATATACCAGACTTGGCTTCAAAAGAGGATGGGGGTTCTAGCTCTGGCTAAGCACGTTCACAGAATATACAAGGTCTTGTGTTTGATATGTACCACTGCAAACAATTACCAAAACACAATGCCTATGCATATACTAAGGCATAGGACATTTGCCTATAATACAAAAACCCCTAAATTTAATCCTTAACACCACAAACAAAACAAAACAAAAGCCATACTTAAATGGAAACAGCTGTTAAGGTAGAAACCCCATGGTAGAATCCTTCATTATTTCTTCAAAGATCAACAAGTGTTCCAAAATAGATAAACTAATGTCATTACTTTATGAAATAAAACATAATGATATAAAAGTACCAGAAAATGTACAAATTATTTGAGTTGGCAAAATGTACTAGACTATAACTATACAAGGTGATAAGAAAGGTCTTACTATCATACCTTATTTTGGTAAATGCTAGAATTCAGAATGCTTTACTCTGCCAACACCAGTGACTCAATGATTAAATGGCAAAACATGCTGGAAGAAGGCACAAGAAATAAAGGCAATGCTTTCCACAACCGAGGCATAATTTGCTTTCTAGGACATTTTAAAAATACTCTGTACATAACTCTGTTTTCCATTGTATAACTTTAGAGACTGCCTATTTACAGCGGCACAGCTCTGATGCTGGGCAGTAGAGAAAGACTACAGGAAAAGGGAAAAATGACAGGTGAGCTCAGCCAGAAATCCATTAGAGAAAATTATTCTACAAATAGTTCACACATACAGAACATAGACAATAAAGCAAAAATAGATAATCCAAAACATTCAGAAAAAAATGCCACAATCATATATACAGCTTATAGCTCAAATTTTTCATCTTAAATACTTGAACCACAAAAATACAAAAGTCTTTTAAAATTTACATTAAGAGAAATAAGCTCTTCTTTAAAGTCACCATACTCTATGTCACCAGGACCACACAGCCTGCATAAGACTAATGACCGGGAGCATCAAGGGAAGTCAGCTGCCAAAGTAGTTATGGTTTCTTCAGGAATATCTAGATGAATTCCTTCAAAATAGTGCAGAAACCTGTCAAAATCACCAAAATATTTAATATAGTATTTTCATTCCCACAAACATTTATTAATAGGTACCTAAAATTTTTTTTACACACTTTACCTTCTTTTATTTTTCTCTTGTTCTTTTAGCTTTTCTGTCCGACAAATGTTCCGAAGAGTTGGCAGGTAGTCAATTATACCAGCTTGTTTATTACCCAGGGTCAGGAAAGAACGTCTAGAAAACACACTTTTAATGACAGCCATCCTCTTGTCAGCATTGCTACAAATGAAGAGTAAGTGGTATTTGTTATTTTGCATATAAGTATGTAACAATCCCAAATATAACCAGAGTTCCTACTTCTGCTCTAGACCAGATAAGACTTCTAATTTCCTGTCAGTACATCAGCCACTCATATATACCCAGACTGGCCTGGAACTGTATCTAGCCCAGCCTGACTTCAGCCCCAGTCCCCTGAGTGCTGGGGCTTACACCACGCTCAGCTTCATATTGAAAATGTCTGTTTAGGACTTTTTTTTTTTGTAGCTTGGGCTGGCATCAAACTCTTGATCTCTGTGCTTCTGTTTCCCAGTGCTGTGATTAACCACATGCCTGGTTGTAACAGTGAAATCTGGCCTCGATCTCAGTGCTGGGATTAAAGGTGTGGCTACCACACTCAGCTCAGGCTTCTCAATTTTCATTCAAATTAGTTTTTTCAACAATCTGCTTAATTTGCATGGGAAACTATATTAACACTGTTTCCCATTATCAATGGCACAGCATTTGAAAATTAGTAAGAAGAATCACTGCTATTGATTACTGAAAAATAGAAGGTAACAAGTAAGACTTACTCTAGATTAGCTGCTGATTGGTGGAAGCATACTTGATAGCACCTTTGTGAAGCACAGAAGGTGAGTTCACTGCTTGGGTCTCGTCCTAATTGCTTGCATGATGTCAAGGCCTCCAGTGCTCTTGAGATGGTAGAAGAGCATTTAGTAAAGCTGAGCGCTTCTGCAGCTGCTCTTAACTCTTCAGAGCTCTGAGGAGCCCACCCGTCTCTGTTCTCAAGACTAAACTCATCACAAAGTCCGCTTTTAACCTTCCCGTTTGTCCAGTGAAAGGCACTTTTACCCAATTCATTCTGCTCCCCTGGATCTGGTAAAAGGGCATCTATGAAGGATATGTTCTCCATGAACTCACTGAGAGAATTTAAACAGCGGGAAACGAGCATACCACACTTCTTATCTGCTAGTGTCTTAGGAGGCTGAGGTACAGCGTGAGGCTTGAAACCATTGTTCTGTGTCTTTATCTCTGGGTTGCTGTCTCTGTCTCCACGTATGTTGTCTTCTACAGATGAGGAAGGTGCAGGAGACAAGCTAGGCAGTTCACCAGAAAAGTCCAGGCCAGTGTCAAACAGGTCACTGTCATCTAGGGTCACCATCTTTTTCTGTTTTCTTTTCTGTGATTTTCTCAATGGTGGGTCTTCTGACTGCTTCCTGGTAAGATGCTTCTTGCTTGCTGGTGCACTGGTCTGTGTGGTCACTGGGAAGCCATTAGCACCTCTTCCATCTGGAATGATGGTAACGGGCAGTGGCAGGATGAACTCGAGATTACTATGTAACAGATCTATATCTTGCTTGTGGAATTCAGTGAGAAGCTGAATGAGTTTCTGCCACTCTTCCTTTGTTGTGATCTTGTGCTGAAAAGTAATTGAGTAAAGATTGCTTCAAGAGTGCCACTTCAGCTGGGTGTGGTGGCGCACGCCTGTAATCCCAGCACTTGGGAGGCAGAGGCAGGCGGATTTCTGAGTTCGAGGCCAGCCTGGTCTACAGAGTGAGTTCCAGGACAGCCAGGGCTACACAGAGAAACCCTGTCTCGAAAAAACAAAAAAAAAAAAAAAAAAAAAAAGAAAAAGAGTGCCACTTCAGCTGGAGGCGGTGGCTCACGCACTTGCGAGGCAGAGGCAGGTGGGATTTCTGAGTTTAGGCCAGCCTGGTCTACAGCCAGGGCTATACAGAGAAACCCTGTCTCGGGCGGGGGTGGGAGGGTGGGGGGGTGGGGGTGGGTGGGGACAAAAGCAAAAAACCGGAAAAAAACAAAAACAAAAAAAAAACAAAAAAGCAACAACAACAAAAACAAAAAACAACAACAAAAAAAAGGAGTGCCCAAGTCAGACATCCTTTCACCCTGAAGAACACGGACTTGTCCTTACGCATCTTTTACAAAGGTGACGTGTTGTGTTTTGTTTTGTTTTTGGAGGGTGCCTCACAAGACATGTGGAGATTAGAGAACAACTTGTGGAGCCAGTTTTCCCCTACCACCACATGGGCCCAGGGGTCACACTGAAGTGGCGACAAGCTTTGGATTGCAAGCCCCTTTACTACTGAGCCATCTCCCTGCCACCTAGTCTATCCTGAAAGTATTAAGTGGCTACTCTTTGTCATTTTGTTAGATTATATTTAACACATCAGAACAGTACTGACAGGGCTGGGTGGGTCAGTGATAAAACATTTGCCCAATAAGCACTAAGCTCCTAGGACTAAACCCCAGGGTTGGGGAAGAAAACTAACAAAGGAAGAAAGGCATAGACAGGAGGGAGGGGGAGACATTCTAAGTCTGAACTAGATTTAGATTCAGAAACTAGTGTTCCTTACTTAGCACATACTCCAATTCAGTATCAGAAGGTCATTTATTTTTTATTTTTCTAGACAGGATTTCTCCATGTATTCCTAGCTGTTCTGGAACCAGGCTGGAAGTAGAGACCCACCTGCCTCTGTCTCTGCCTCCAGAGTGCCGGGATAGAGATATGTCCCACCACACCGGGCTCAATTTAACCTGAGTTCCATCCTGTGTTTTTAAAGCTGTGCCTAGGCACCATTTGTCAGCACAGTCAATTGAGTTAAAATCTCACATCTAACTAAAATTTGAACTAAAATTCAAAATGCAGGGTAAATACTAAGAAGATAGACAGAAACATGAATTCAACATCCCACACAGACACAGAAATACCTTTAACAATGAAAGTACGTCTTGGGATGGGGTGGCAATGTTCTTGAGTCCAAACAAAGCCTCTGCACAGCCAGTGTCACATCTGGGGAGGGCCACGCGGTTCCTTTTGGTGTTCTTAGAGTTGATGTTCACATCAGAGCCGTCATCAGAACAAACCAATGTCTGTCTGCTGTTTTCTCCTAAAAAAGGAATGCAGACCAATCTTCTGTAAGCATATTTGAAATGACTTGAGAGAAGAAAGCCGAGCACCAGCCTATGACTCAGGCTCCACTGTGTTCTCCACAAGTGTTGACCTCATTACAAACACAATGTAACAATTCATTTGAAAAATACCTGAGTGACATGATTCAAGCCTATCTTTTATTGATTTATTATCATTTGTTGTTTATCCAAGGGCTATTTTATTATTTCCTTGAGACGGGATCTCATGTAGGCCAGGCTGGCCTCACATTTGCAATGTAGGCAAGGATAACCGTGAAATTCTTTGTGTGTCTGGTGGTCAAAGGACAACTTCCACTGTTACTCCTAAGGTATCCAACCTTGTAAATCCGATCCTGCGTGCCTTATCGTATTAAGTTTTTGAGGGTGTGCTAAAGTTGCCAGCTTACAGTGAATAAAAATTATGGCCAGCTCATTTATTTATTTATTTATTTATTTATTTATTTATTTGTTCGTTTATATGAGTACACTGTCACTGTCTTCAGACACACCAGAAGAGGGGATTAGATCCCATTACAGATGGTTGTGAGCCATGGTGTGGTTGCTGGGAATTGAACTTAGGATCTCTGGAAAAGCAATCAGTGCTCTAATCGACTGAGCTATCTCTCCAGCTCTGGCTAGTTCTATTTAAAAAAAAATTAATGTTTAAGGGTTGGAGAGATGTCTCAGCGATTAAGAGCACTGGCTGGTTGGGCGGTGGTGGCGCATGCCTTTAAAATACAATCACAGAAGAAGAATGAGATACAGCTATACTGACAGAAAGATCACTGATGGTAGTCCTGTAGTCCAGGCTGAACTCAATGCAGCCAAGAATGACTTTTACCTCTAGATCCACCTGCCTCCTCTCCTAAGGGTCAGGATTACAGGAATACATCACCACACCTGGCCCAGGTATGTTTTTTATAAGGAAAAGAAGGTAACAACAATTCTCTAAGAAACTGTATGTCCACAAGTGTATAGCAATAATTTGGAGTCAGTCAGTCAGTCAGTCAGTCAGTCTGTCTGTCTGTCTGACTACCTATCTATCTATGTTGTATATTGATATTTTGCCTACATGCATATCTGTGTGTGAAAGTGTCAGATGCTATGGGCCTGAAGTTACTGACTGTTGTGAGCTGCCATGTGGGTGATGGGAATTGAAGCCAGGTCCTTTGGAAGCACAGTCAGTGAGTGCTCTTTACTGAGCCATCTCTCCAGGCCCCTGTTTTGCTGTTTTTGAGATGGTCCCATGCAGTCCAGGCTATCCTAAACTTGCTCTGAAGCCAAGGATGACCTTCAACTCTTGATCCTCTAGCCTGCATTTCCCAAGTACTGTTGAAATTCACTTCAGGCTTGCTTCAGAGGCTACTGGGAGCTTGAGAAGCATGGTAGAAAATCTAAGGACTGTTCTATAGGAGATCTGTCTTTTTCATCTTGTGAGAAAAAGTAGAACTGGAATCATAGACATGCAACACCATATTGGGAAAAAGTTTCCCCTCTATTTTTCTAAGTTCAATCTAATTGCACTTTATTTGTTTAGTGTTTTGAGAGAAGGTGTTATATAGCCCAGGCGGGCCTTGAGTTTCATTATGTAGACAAGCATGGCCTTGAATTTCTGATTAGGCTGCCTCGGCCTCTAAACTGCTGGGATTACAGATGTCCACCACCATACCTGGCTGTTTTTTTTTATACATAATGTTTTTAAAACCTTTATTAAAAAGATTAAGTAGGGTAGTGGTGGTGCAAACCTTCAATCCCAGCACTTAGGAGGCAGAGGCAGCAAGATCTCTGAGTTATGGTCTACAGAACCAGTTCTAGGACAGCTAGGGCTGCACAGAAAAACCCTGCCTCCATAAACCAAAAGCCAAAAATGAACCAGATAGATAGATAGATAGATAGATAGATAGATATTTATTATTAAAAAATCAGCATAGCTAGACATTTAATTTATAATTTTAGAAAAATTTTGATAGAGTATATATATTTAAGAATGTGTACCTATAGCAGGGCGATAGTGGCACTCGCCTTTAATCCCAGCACTTGGGAGGCAAAGGCACGTGGATTTCTGAATTTGCGGCCAGCCTGGTCTACAGAGTGAGTTCCAGGACAGCCAGGGCTATACAGAGAAAACCTGTCTCAAATAAAGCAAAAACAAACAAACAAACAAACAAACCCCAAAAACAAAAAACAAAACAAAAAAAAGAATGTGATCCCCAAAGGGAGAAGTCTCATATAACAGACTACTTACGACACTGTGACAATGGCTTTTCTTCTAAAACTCCACCTCCACTTCTAATCCAAAACTGTAAGTAAAGGAGACTTTTTCTGATGTCACAAGCATTTGCAGTCAACAAGGTTACAAAGTCTTTAAAGTCAGTTCTGAAATTCTCAACTAGACAGATCACTTGTAGATAGCTGGCAACATTTAGCTTAAAAATAGAAAAAGAAGGCAAGATTTGGGGGAGAGAAACACATGATTAATTATACAAATAACAGAAAATATAGCAATAAACCTATTAAACCATTAAAAATAATGATGAAGAATTTTGCTAACAGTCCATAGTATTTGAAAAGTTTTTGAAAACAAAATTTCTCTAAATAATACAAGAACATATACCACCAAATTAAAAGCATTTATATGTTCTTCTTGAGCTTATTATATATATAGTCTAGGATAAGAACAACAAAATGTGTGTATATGTGTTTAAGACAGAATATTCTACAGCCCAGGCTGGCCTTGAACACGAACTTAGGGTTCTCCTGCCCCTGCCCCTTCCAAATGCTAGGAGTACATGCATGTTCCTGTATTGATTTGTGTGTCTGTGTTGTTGCTGTTGTTTTAAGCAGGATCTGGCTCTAGAGCCCAGGCTGACTCAAGGCTCCTCCTTGCCTCTGCCTCTGAGATGCTAGGGTTACACGTGTGTACCACATCCAACTTTGCAAGGAAACTTACACAAAACTGTCCAACTTAAACACTACAGGAAGTTTATAGAGCTGGATAAAGTAATGGTAGACTTGACAGGATTTTGTTGTTGTTGTTGTTGTTGTTTTAAATATTGAGATGGGGCCTCTCTATATAGCCCTGAGAGAAATTCACAAGATTTATCAGCCTCTGCCTCCTAAGTGCTGGGATTAAAGGTGTGCACCACTATATCTGGCTGACTGACACTGATGTTTTATAAGCATTAAAATTATAAATGTTGCCGGGCAGTGGTGTCACACGCCTTTAATCCCAACACTTGGGAGGCAGAGACAGGCGGATTTCTGAGTTCGAGGCCAGCCTGGCCTACAGAGTGAGTTCCAGGACAGCCAGGGCTACACAGAGAAACCCTGTCTCGGGAAAAAAAAAAAAAAAAAAAAAAAAAAAAAAAAAAGTAAAAAGGCATGGTGGCACATGCCAATAATCCCAGCTTGTAAATTAGCTTTAGGGAGAAGGGAGCATTATGAACATCATCCTTAGCTACATATTGAGTTTCAAGCCAACACAGATGCTACAATATACACAAACCTATGTTGCATAAAATAAAGCAGCCACAAAAAAGCCAAGGATGGCCAGGGCTACAAAGAGACCCTAACTCAAAAAACCAAAACAACAAACAAATTTGAGAAATGAATACTGTCCCCTAAGCAAATGAACCTTAATTAGAAGAGTCAGTCGTTCCCAAATTTGATCTATGAATTCAATGCAATTCCAGCCGGGCAGTGGTGGCGCATGCCTGTAGTCCCAGCACTTGGGAGGCAGAGGCAGGCGGATTTCTGAGTTAGAGGCCAGCCTGGTCTACAGAGTGAGCTCCAGGACAGCCAGGGCTACACAGAGAAACCCTGTCTAAAAAAAAAAAAAAAAAAAAAAAAATCAATGCAATTCCAACAAAATACCAGAATAAACTGAAAATCTCTAAAATTAGTGGAGAAATGAATAATATCTGTAACAAAATGGTTTTGTAAAAGAACAGTTAGAGGGGCTATAGGCTCTACTCTCAAGACCTAGTACAGTTACAGTAACTAAGCCAACACCGTATTATCACATAAATATTAAGAACAAAGTGAAGTCTGGAAAACAAAAAGCAAACAAACATAGCCCTGCAAAGCTGTGGCCATTAAGAAAAAGGCACTCTGTGGCCAATGGGAGCACAGCAGATAGGTGTAGCCACCCAAGCTTGATGACTTGCTTTTGATGCCAAGGTCTCATGCAGTGGAAAACGAAGTGACTCCTGCAAGCTAGCCTCTGACCTCTACATATGCACCATGGGCACACGCACAATAAATAAATGCAATATAAAATTTGAAAAGGCACTTTGAAGCTGGGAATGGTGGTGTTCACCTTTAACCCCAGCACTCAGGAGGTATAGGCAGGTGGGTATCTGTGAGTTCGAGGCCAGCCTGGCTTACATTGTGGGTTCCAGATCAGCTAGGGCTACAAAGACAGACTCCATCTCAAAACAAAAGAAAAATAAGGTACTATTAATAAATAATGTTTGGACAATTAGACATCTATAAAGAAAACAAAAGCCAGGCTGTGGTGGCACACGCCTTTAATCCCAACACTTGGGAGGGAGAAGCAGGAGAATTTCTGAGTTCGAGGCCAGCCTGGTCTACAGAGTGAGTTCCAGGACAGCCAGGGCTACACAGAGAAACCCTGTCTCGAAAAAAACAAAAATACAAACAAAAAAAACCTGAAAAAAAGAAAACAAACCATGTCTTATAGAGTTTGGTTCTATACAGGTTTTAGACCTAATCGAAAACAAAAACAAGCCGGGCGGTGGTGGCGCACGTCTTTAATCCCAGCACTTGGGAGGCAGAGGCAGGTGGATTTCTGAGTTCGAGGCCAGCCTGGTCTACAGAGTGAGTTCCAGGACAGCCAGGGCTACACAGAGAAACCCTGTCTCAAAAAACCAAAAAAGAAAACAAAAAAAGAAAACAAAAACAAAAAAAACTACTGTAAAGTTCCATGAGTAGGGGGGTGGGAGAGATGGCTCAGTGGTTAAGAGCACTGACTGCTCTTCTAGAGGTCCTGAGTTCAAATTCCAGCAACCATATGGTGGTGCACAACCATCCATAATGAGATCTGACGCCCTCTTCTGGGGTGTCTGAAGACAGCTACAGTGTACTTGCATATAATAAATAAATAAATAAATAAATAAATAAATAAATGTTTAAAAAAAGGATTATCAAGATTGTAAAACAATAAAAAATAAAAAGTTCCATAAGTAGAATCTTTATAAGCTTAAATGGGATACAGAGCCACAAACTATGGAAGAAAACTTGGTAAAGTTGACTTCATTAAAATTAGAAACATAAGCCGGGCGTGGTGGCGCACGCCTCTAATCCCAGCACTTGGGAGGCAGAGGCAGGTGGATTTCTGAGTTCGAGGCCAGCCTGGTCTACAGAGTGAGTTCCAGGACAGCCAGGACTACACAGAGAAACCCTGTCTCGAAAAACCAAAAAAAAAAAAAAAATCAAAACAAAAGCCGGTTGGTGGTGGCACACGCCTGTAATCTCAGCACTCTAGAGGCAGAGGCAGGCAGATTTCTGAGTTCGAGGCCAGTATGGTCTACAGAGTGAGTTCCAGAACAGCCAGGGCTAAACAGAGAAACCCTGTGTGGAAAAACCCAAATCCAAAAAAACAAAAAAAAAAACACAAAACCAAAAAAAAAAAAAAAAAAAAAAAAAAAAAAAAAATTCCCCAAATATAAGCTGGGTTAATATGACAAACCGAAGGTTTCAAGTGTTCACCCTGTTCTTAGGACTCCCGTGGGTCCTGTTGCCAGGAGGAATATGGATACAGACCCTTCACAAGGAAAGAGGGAGTTTTCTATCCAGATATGATAGATCTATCTCTCACAAACGTCAGCACTTAGACAAGTGCAAGGTTAAACTCTAATAAAATTTAATCTTAATAAAGTATTATTTAAAAATATAATGAATGCCTTAATCCTAGACAGAGGGCAGCTGTCTCTGAGTTTGAGCACACACCTGGTCTACAGGTGAGGTCCAGGACTCCAGGGCAGTGCAAAGCAACCCTGTCTCAAAAGACTAAAACAAAGCTACGCGGTGGCAGTGCACACCTGTAATCCCAGCACTCTGGGAGGCAGAGGCAGGTGGATTTCTGAGTTCAAGGCCAGCCTGGTCTACAGAGTTCCAGGACAGCCAGGGCTATACAGAGAAACCTTGTCTTGAAAAAAACCAAAAAAAAAACCAAAAAAAAAACCAAAAAAAAAAAAAAAAAAAAAAAACAAAACAAAAACAAAACAAAAGAATAAATGTAGAGTGAAGTGGGCTTGGTAGTACACACTTTTTTTTTTTTTTTGTTTTTTGTTTTTTGTTTTTGTCGAGACAGGGTTTTTCTGTATAGCCCTGGCTATCCTGGAACTCACTCTGTAGACCTCAAACTCAGAAATCTGTCTGCCTCTGCCTCCCAGAGGTAGTAAACACTTTTAAATCTTAGAACTTTCGAGTCAGAGGTGGGTGGGCTCTGTATACTCAAGGCCAACCAGCTGTACAAGGATAGATGCAGGCCAGCCAGTGCTACAAGGTGAGACAGTCTCAATGGAAACCAAACCAAACCAAACCAAAAGCCCAAAGCAAAAAGTAATATTAGGGTACACAGAAAACTTAATATCTGAAAAATAATGTCATTTTAAAGTACAAGAGGAAATCATCACAAGTTTCTTAAAACTTAGAAGCTTTAACATTTCCCTTTAAAAAACACATTTTAAGGGGCTGGAGAGGTGGCTCAGTGGTTAAGTGCTCTTCCAGAGAATCCAGGTTCAATTCCCAGCACCCAATGGCAGCTCGCAGCTCTCTGGTATTCCAGTTCTGGGGGACCTGATGCCCTCACACAGACATACATGTAAGCAAAACACCAATGCACATAAAATAAAAATAAGTAAATCATTTTTTAAGAACCCCACATTTTAAAACTATAAATATAATTTAAAAGATATCTTTTACAGAATTGTAATTGTGTGTGTGTGTGTGTGTGTGTGTGTGTGTGTGTATAATGTGCAATCATGAAAATTTAAAACTTACCAGAGAAGGAATATTGAAACTGATTTCTTCAAAGCATCCATCAAACACTAGACTAAATGTGGGATCTATAGGAAAACAATATAACATTAAAAAAAAACATGAGACCAGCCAGGCGTGGTGGCACACGCCTGTAATCCCAGCACTTGGGAGGCAGAGGCAGGTGGATTTCTGAGTTCAAGGCCAGCCTGGTCTACAGAGTGAGTTCCAGGACAGCCAGGGCTACACAGAGAAACCCTGTCTCGAAAAACCAAACCCAAACAAAACAAAACAAAAGAAAAAAAACATGAGACCACTAACTAACATTTCCCAGTTATACTCTTCTGTGACAACTTCTAGAGGAAATATTTAGAGGATATATACAACAGGAGTTGTAGAGATGGCTCGTGTCTACAGTGTATTTTGATTTTGTAGGAACCTAGAGTTTGGTTTCCTGTGCCTCTAACTACAGCTCTAGAACTGACATTTCTGGCCTTCAGGCCCTGGGAGCTGAGCCTGGCTCTTCTGCAAGAGCAAGTGCTCTTAACTGGCAAACCAGCTCTCCAGGTGTTTTGACTGTTCTTTTGGTAATTAATTAATTTTTTACTCTGACTAGGTTACAAGTGTTCTAAGTATGTCTGTATAGGAAAGAAGGTTTATATATACTATGGTACTATGAACTGTATATAGCAACCATTGACCATTGGGGCGATCTTGGAACTATTCCTCATAGATAAAGGATCGTGCAAATTATAACCCCTGTGGAACCTTCTCTTTTGATCTAAGGTAAGAAGGACATTTTAATGAAGCTATCACCTAACCTATGATTATTAAGATTTTCATATTTTTATGTAATTGAAGAGCTGGGGATGCAATTCCTTTGCAAGGAACATGTCTAGCATCAAAACAAAGAAGACATAGAGGGTAACGTCCACCAGAAATGAAATTTTCCAATTACCATCACAACAGATAGCCTTCTGAATAGTTGCAAAGTTTACTTTTTTTTGGTTTTTAAGACAAGATCTAGCTATGTAGTAGCACTTAATCCTCCTATGTAAGCCTCCAGAGTGATGGGATTATAGGCATTTGTTACCACATCCAGACTAATTTTTTTTTCTTATAGGATTAATCAGGTGGCTTAGTAGGTAGAGTTGTTTGCTGCCAAGCCTGATGGCCTGAGTTCAATCCCCATGACCCACTTGATAGAAGGAAAAAAACCAATCACCAGAAGTTGTCCACTGATCGCCACATATGCTCTGTTGCACAGGTTTTATGTCACATTTGTATATAGATAATAAATAATAAAAATATTTTTAAAAATTATAGGCCAAGTATGTTGGTGGACACTTATAATGCCAGCAGTCTAAGCAAAGAGGATTGAAGAGTTCTAGACCATCTCAAACAACAATAAAAAACTATATGGATTTTTAAAGTGAAACACCCAATTCTCATACCCAAGAAGGTAGATAGAATTCTGTGACACTGATGCAGACTTACTTTAACTAAACATGAAACAAATCTCCTTGAAGTTTTATCATGGGATGATGAAGTGCTAAATTCAATTAAGGATCTGCAGGGAACCAGGAGGCGGCTCATGCCTGTAAAGGTAGGATGAGGCACGACATCTCCGAGTCTAAAGCTAGCCTGGCTACAGAGGAAGACTAGAAGACAGACATACCACCAGACACGCTCTGCTGGTTGTCTAATGATAGGTACGACAAAGAAACAAGAAAAGGACTTGTTTTGAAGAGAGGATTTCTCTGCACAGCCCTGGCTGTCCTGGAACTCACTATGTAGACCAGATTTCCTCACACTCACCTCCCTCTGCCTCTGCCTCCCTCCACCACCACGGCTCAGTTGATATATATCTATCTATCTATATGTGTGTGTGTGTGTGTGTGTGTGTGTGTGTGTGTATATGCATATATAACTATAATGCACATATTGACTATTTTGTAAGTCTCTTTTAGGCAATCCTTAATTTAGGTCTTTTAAATGTCTAACACTGGACACAGTGATCCAAAGTAATATACATTTTTAAACAGCCATTGCTATTCTCATATACACTGAATTTTATAACTGCTAACAAGGGATGCAAGTAAATACAAATGTGAATAATTTTTACTTGAAAAAAACTAGCTTCCACGGAGCATGGTGGTGCACACCTTTAATCTCAATACTCAGGAGGCAAAGGCAGGTAGATTTCTGAGTTAGAGGCCAGCCTAGTCTACAAAGCAAGTTCCAGGGCAGCCAGGGCTTACTCAGAGAAATCCTGTCTTGAAAAACAAACGAATAAAACTAACTTCCAAGGGCTGGAAAGAGAGCTCAATTGATTAATAGTTCTTGTTGTTCTTACAGAGGACCTTAGTTTGGTTTTCAGCACCTATGTGGTGGCTGGCTCCCACACATAACTCCAGTTCTAGGGATCTGATGCTCTCTTTTGACTGCTGTGGGCACCATGTACATGGCACAGTCAAAACACTCATATGCATAGTAAAAATAAATCTAAGGGCTAGAAATATGGCTCAATGGTTAAGAGCACAGGCTGCTTCCCCATTTTAGAGAAGGAATTTTTCAACTGACTTTTGTTGCAGGGGTGGTGCTGAGGAGCATACCTAGAGCCTTGCATGTGGTAGGTGAGTGTTGTGTCACAGGGCGCAATGCCTGTGTGTTTTTATTGTTTACAAGGCAGGGTCTGGCTATGAGGTATGTGTATGCCTATGTGCCTTTCTCCTGTTTTCAAAGCAGGGTCTAGATACAGTATCCAGGTAGCTTTAAAGATCTCAGCTTCCTGCCTCTGCTTCTTAAGTGTAATTAGCTCAGACTAAGAGACTGGGAGAGGATTTGGCTATGTAGCACTGGCTGGCCTATAATTCATTACAGGCATTAAGCCGGCCTCAAATTTGTGGGGATTCGCCCGGGTGGTGGTGGTGCACGCCTTTAATCCCAGCACTTGGGAGGCAGAGGCAGGCAGCTTTCTGAGTTTGAGGCCAGCCTGGTCTACAGAGTAAGTTCCAGGACAGCCCAAACTACACAGAGAAACCCTGTCTCAAAAAAACAAAAACAAAAACAAAATTTTGTGGTGATTCTCCTGCCTCTGCCTTGTGAGTACTGAGATTACAGACATATGCCACTATACTAGGGTTTTTTCTCTTTTTTTAGGGTGGGGGCTAAATTAATTAATTTACTTACTTATTTACTTATTTATTTATTTATTTATTTATTTATTGTTTTTTCGAGACAAGGTTTCTCTTTGTAGTCCTGGCTGTCCTGGAACACACTCTGTAGACCAGGCTGGCCTCGAACTCAGAAATCCGCCTGCCTCTGCCTCCCAAGTGCTGGGAAATTTATTTATTTTATGTTTTGCCTATAAATATGTCTGTGTCCCATGTGAGTGCCTGGTGCCTGAGGAGAACAGAAGAGGACATTGGATCCCCTAGAATTTGAGTTGCAGATAATTGCATGCTACCATGTGGGTGCTGGGAACTGAACCCAGGTTCTCTGCAAGCACAATTGCTCCTAACCACTAACCCATCCTTCTAGTACCCCCAGTTATTTTAAACTGTTACTTATTATTGTGTGTTCTTGTGCGTGATGTCTGTGTGGGTATATAAGCATCTAGAAGTAAAAGGTCAACCCTGGAGAACTGGTTCTCCTTCTGCCTTTCTGTGTGTGTGTGTCAGGCACCAGACTCAGGTCAACGGACTTGTCTGGTGAGTGTTCTCTGCTGCGCCATTTCTCCAGCCCACACCCTGGTTTCTCTCCTCATTCTTGAAGTTAGTAGCTCTCCCAAAACATTTCAACGAAACCAAACAGTACTGAAATTATTTTTACATACCACTTGTTGTGAGAATTACTGGTCGTTTAGTTGTTGCCATGAATGTTTTGACTGCATTCAAAAACCCAGAATCTTCATCAAAAATGACATCAACCTACAAACCATTTATTAGAATATTAATATAGTAAGAGCAACAATACATTCACAGATCAATTATAGATCTGAGTAGTTATACTATGTTGGAGCCAACATAGATTGTTGTTTTTGTGGTTGTTGCTGGTTGTGGGAGGGAGGGGTTTGAGATAGGGTTTCTCTGTGTAGCTTTGACTGTCCTGGAACTCACTCCGTAACTGGCCTTGAACTCAGAGATTCGCCTGTCTCTACCTCCTGATTGCCTAGATTAAAGATGTTCACCACTACTGCCTAGAGAAACGTTTGTCTTATTCCATAAAGGAACCTTTAAGATGGTCACATAGTAAACATTAAAACTAAATAAAATCAAATCATGGGCTGGAGAGATGGCTCAGAAGCTAAGAGCATAGACTGCTCTTCCAGAGGTCCTGAGTTCAATTCCCAGCAACCACATGGTGGCTCACAACCATCTGTACCATCTGTAATGGGATCTGATGCCCTCTTCTGATGTGTCTAAACACAGCGACAGTATACTCACATATATAAAATAAATTTTTTTTTTTTTGGTTTTTTTTTTTTTTCGAGACAGGGTTTCTCTGTGTAGTCCTGACTGTCCTGAAACTCACTCTGTAGACCAGGCTGGCCTCAAACTCAGAAATCCGCCTGCCTCTGCCTCCCAAGTGCTGGGATTACAGGCATGTGCCACCAAGCCCGGCAAAATAAATAAATCTTTAAAAAAAAATCAAATCACTAATAACTGGGTAGTTATGAGTCATACTTCTATGTTAATAATCTGTTGTGGCCGGGCAGTGGTGGCGCACACCTTTAATCCCAGCACTTGGGAGGCAGAGGCAGGTGGATTTCTGAGTTTGAGGCCAGCCTGGTCTACAGAGTTTCAGGACAGCCAGGGCTATACAGAGAAACCCTGTCTCAAAACAAACAAACAAACAAACAAACAAACATCAGTTGTTGTTAATAATCAGTATCTTTGAAATATGTTAATCATTAAAATTATTCTAGACAGGAATCGAGAGATAGCTTAGTGGTTAAGAGCATTGGCTGCTCTTCCTAAGGCCCTGAGTTTAAGTCCTAGCATCAACATGGTAGCTCATAACCATCTGTAACTCCAGTTCCAAGGGATCTAATACCCTCCTCTGGCTTCCAGGGGTGGTATACACACCTGGTGCACATACATACAGGCAGGCATAACATCCACATACATAAAATACAGAGAAAATGCTTTTTAATTACCATTCTTTATAAAAATATTATTCTAAAGATGTGTATTCTTGGATTTCTTAGCCACCTTAAATTTTTTTATAAGAAGCACACAGTAGGGGCTGGTGAGATGGCTCAGCGGTTAAGAGCACTGACTGCTCTTCCAGAGGTCCTGAGTTCAAATCCCAGCAACCACATGGTGGCTCACAACCATCCGTAATGAGAGTAATGAGATCTGACTCCCTCTTCCGGTGTGACTTAAGACTTAACAATAAATAAATTAAAAAAAAAAAAAAAGAAGAAGCACACAGTAATCTTTAAAATGTTTCTACTATGGCATCTCATGAATGTACCCTTGCGGACCTACCTCCTCAAAGAGAATGAGTGATGTCGCCTTCTTTCTGTTGGATTCTTCAGCTCCAACATCTTTAATATTTGAATTATTTGCATTGGTTGATTTAGTCTGAATAATTTGCCTCTGTTCCAAAGAAGAATTTTTGACTCCTGCATAAATACAATGTCAATATTTTAGGTAACACTATTTTTGCTCTTTTTAGACAAGGTCTCACTATATAGATCAGGATGGCCTTGAAGTCATAGAGAACTACCTGCCTCCACCTCTGGAGTGGTGGACTACCACACTTGGCCAAACTCACTTTTAATAAAACACTAGTTATACCCACAAACTGAATTCCCTTAACTGTTGGTAGCATCTAATCGATTCTGTGAAACATGTTTTTACAGAATGAGGCGGAGAAATGCCTCTTGGAAGTTTTCAGAAGCCAAAAAATCTCACTGGCAGCCTGCTTTATTTCCCTTATTCCTAGTAGCTGGGACTAAGAATAACCAAGCAAATGGGTGTAAAAGAATTCTTCTTTAAAGTAAGTCACTGGCCAAAATCCTCTGTTCTTAGAACTACATAGCTTTGCCTTAGTAGTTTACATAATTACATTGATCTCCCAACAAAATGTAAACTTTTATGGCTATGTTGATGAAAGTGGATCTGACACTGTGATATGCAAAGCATTGACTGAGCACAGTAATCTCAGGTTTCCATAGAGAAGGCTAGGTGATAATTAGGTTACTCACAGTATCTCATTAAGACCTAGAGGGTCTGGCCTAAGGTCCTTTGAAGTCTCTTTTAGAACTGAAGCCCATATCAGGAAGACTGAAGTTACTGCTAGTTTATTACACGGAAATGTTTTTACCTGGTTGACTTTACATTTCCTTATGGAAAATGGTTATTGCTGATTGTCTTTTTGTGTCTGCTTTACTAGATACATCCTTTGATATGTAAAGACCTCATTCTTAAAATCCCCTAGCTAAGTACAGCACAATACATTCAGATACCAAACCATTCCTGTGTTCTGGTGTTTTGTCACTTGGGCAAACCTGTGCCTTCCTGCTTCACAAAAGAATCCTGGATCCCTGCAGCCACAACTCCGGGGAGAGTGTGGTCTGCAGCACTTAACAAACTTTACTCTATAGTGATGCATCTATATTTAGGACTATTAGCACAGGAATCCGTGGAACACATGCCCAGTCTTATACATCAAGGCTAGTTTATTTTGTTAACTTCTGCTTTACCTTTATCATTTCTCATGCCGGCTCCTTCACCTTCATTGCTTTTGGACTTGGAGGAAACTTTAAAGTAGTTTGCCAACGTTTTCGGGAGAAGTGCTCGCTTTGGCCCACCTGGCTTTGGCGATGATGGAGGAAGCTTCCTTGGTGATGTAACAACTTTCCCTGGGGAGTTTAACTTTTCTGTGAAAAACAAACTGCATTTAACAACATTCTAAAACTACACTGATGGCCAGATAAAGTTATCTACAGTTTATTTCCACTCTTACATGATAAAAACCAGAGACAGTCACTTTCTTTCATTCTTATATGCAAATACTCAATACAAATATTAGTGTATGTTCTATTTATTCTAAGAGAATGACAGACAAAGCAGCTAATTGGAAAAGATGCTCTTTTCCAAAGATACATACTTGTCTTTGATTGGCAGCAAAAGTCTTTTTAGATACTCACTCAGATAGGACTCAATCTTTTGATACTCTGTGGGTGTGGAGCCTCAGACCCATGGGAAAATGGCACCCTCATCCCCAAAGCTCAGAGTGATGGTAAGGCCTCCTTATCCATGTGTAGATGCTGATAATGTGTGCAGACAAAGTCTGTCAGCCTCCCACTCCCCCATATTTACAGCCTGAAGAATGATCCTTCTTAGAAGAGCAAAACCTGCCTCCTTATTCAGCTATATACCATAAACCTACCTCCTTGTTTATCTGTAGGTAATAACCCCATCTCCACTTACACCTGTATGCAATAATCCCGCCTTTCTGTTCAACTGTACTTAATAAACTTGCTGAGCTTCTGAGGTGTTGGGTTTCTCCATCAAAGAGCCCAGTCCACCTGATTCCAGCTTTTCTCTATGTATGTATTTTTAATTTTTCTTCACTCCCTCACCTCCCCAGTCAGTTCCATTCCTGGAGGCAAGCCAGACCTTGCAATCCTCTCTACCTCTGCCTTCTAAGAGGGGGTATACACCAAATGTCCAGCACAAATACATTAATCTTGAAATAACACTTGCAATTCCTCCAGTTATTTTTGCAACAGCTGCCTGAAATCAGAAGATTCTAGAGAAAAGCCGGTAGTGGCATACCCTGGGCTCTGTAGTACATTATTGTTACATAGGAACAGTGTGTATTTATAAAGATGTTCTGGAGGATAGATACAAAGTCAGAACATAAAGGGATGATCTCTACTCTCCTGTAGCATGAGGCAGCATCCTTGTCTCAGTTCTGACAGTGTTAATTAAGCAGCAGAATATCTTCCATAGTAGCCAACTTATTCACGTAATTCCATAACTGAGTCTTGTTCAATTGTCTGCTCTATATCCATGGGTCATATCCCATCACTTACATATTAGAAGTATTCAGTAAACAGAATGAAAATTTTGAGTTTAAAATAGTCTTGCTATAATTTTATTTACAAAAGACCCATTCTGGGGCTGGAAAGAAGCCTCAGAGTGAAGAACCTGTGTTTCTTTTGCAAAGGGTTTAATTCCCAGCACCATATGGCTCACAACTATAGAACTCCAGTTCCAGAGGATCCAGTACCTTCTTCTGGTCTTTGTGGGAACTAGTCACAAGCATGGTACACACATGCAGGCAAAGCCCTCATATAAACTAAAATAAAAATTTTTTGAATAAGACATTTAAATAACATAGGTAAGAGATGTAAAAAATCTTAGTTAAAACATTTGCTTATATTGAATAAATAGCAGAAATACTACTTTGTTCTTAGTTTTCCGGTTTTGACATAGACAAAGGATTGCTAATTTTGAAAATTATACTACTGTTTTGATATCTAAGTCTCCTCAGATAGGGTCTCAAGAAGGCCAGACTGGCCTTGAACTAGATACCTAGCCAGATAAGCTTGAGCTGCTGTGCTGGGATTAGAGCATGCGCCATCATGTCCCCTGTACTCTAGGCAGCATTCTACCCACTGAGCTATACCACAAGGCTGTCTGCTTCTTTGCCTTTATGAGACAGTTTCTCACTGTGCAGCCACTGCTAGCTTTGGACTCATGGCAGCCCTCTATCTCAGTCTCATATAAGCTCATATTTCAGGTGTGAGATATCAAACCTGGCATTCTGTGCTACCTTTAACTTCAAGACACTCAAACTGAAATTAAAAAAATAATTTCTAAAACCTTTTCAACAGAAGAATCACCTCCAGACAACCCTACCCAGCATACTGGAAAGGTCGGGTATCCAGTGATTCCAGAGGCCAATCAAAAGGCCACAGACCAACTGAAACAGTTCCTGGCCAGCCAAAGAAGGGAGTATATAAACAACAGAGGAAAACGACGTGATTCTGCTTCTAGGCAAGATAAAAGGACCTGAGACAGGGTTTAATTCTCCATCTAAAACAATAACAATAAAAAAATTGACATCCTGTATGAAATATTTTTTTAAGTTTTTGGCTGCTGTCCAACAAAGGACAGTCCTTGAAAAACAAGACATGACCACTGCCCAGCTTATTGCTTTGAGAGAATTCCTAAGCTGCAGTGGAAAAGGAAACAAGTCCAAATTTTCCTAAGAAATCTACTGCAGGGAATCAGGAGAGCTACGCAGAGTGCGCTGAAACCTCTTCTGCCAAGTTTAAAAGTAAGTACTCAGGGGGGATGAGCCCCGGGAAACAAATCCCGAAACACACAGAAATCTAGGAATGGCGGATTCATCCGTTTTTTATTTCGATTTTTGTTTTGTTTTCTTTCAGAGATAGACTCTCAGTATGTAGTCCTGGATGGCCTAGAACTCACTATTTAAACCACACTGGCCTCAAACTCATACTGGTCCACGTGTCTCCTGAGTGTTGGAATTAAAAGCATGTGCTAGCTGGGCAGTGGTGGCACACACCTTTAATTCCAGCACTTGGGAGGCAGAGGCGGGTGGATTTCTGAGTTCGAGGCCAGCCTGGTCTACAGAGTGAGTTCCAGGATAGCCAGGGCTATAGAGAAACCCTGTCTCAAAAAAGAAAGACAAAAAACAAAAAAACAAAAAAAAAAAAAAAAGAAGAAGAAGAAGAAGAAGAAAACGAAGAAGAAAGTATCAGGCATTCAGGCTGGAGAAATGGCTCAGGAATTAGGAGAACTTATAGCTTTCCTAGAGGACCCATGAGCATCAGTTCCCGCACTCACATCAGACAGTTCACAGCTGCCTGTATCTCCAATTCCAGGGATCAAATACCTTCTGGCATCTGCAAGTTCTACATGCAAATGGTTCACATAAACTCATGCAGACACACATACACACAAGCGCACATACTCAACACCTAAAGAAACAGAAGAATATCATAATCCATTATATAGGAAAAGCTGAAAACTAACTCAGAAATTATACAAATAACAGATATATAGACAAGAACAACAAAACAGCTATAACTATATTCTGTATGATCAGATATTTACAGGAAAATAGGGCATGTGATAACTGGAAACACAGAGGATAAAAAAGACCCACATGAATTTTCTGGAAATGAAAACTATGCTGGACAGCACCAAGAGAATCTTAGATACTGCAGAGCAATCCACAAACTTGAATATATAGGAAAACCTATTCAAATTGAATAAAAGGGAAAACGACTGAAAAACAGCTGGGCGATGGTGGTGCACGCCTTTAATCTCAGCACTTGGGAGGCAGAGGCAGGTGGATTTCTGAGTTGGAGGCCACCCTGGTCTACAGAGTGAGTTCCAGGACAGCCAGGGTTATACAGAGAAACCCTGTCTGGAAAAAACAAACAAACAAACAAAAAAGCAAAAACGACTGAAAAACAGATGAATCATCAGGAAGCAGAGACATATCGTCTACTAGACAGGGATGATGTCTGGCTGCACAGTAACAGTAGAGATGTGACAGAGTTTTACACTGAGGGAGCCGGGATGGAAATACCTGAACTCATTCAACAAGTACTTGAAGCACATCAGGTATTCTTTCATGATGTCCTAGGGAGAACAAGCCTACCTACTGCAGTATTCTAGTCATACAATAGAACCTGAATCTATTAGAGTCCATAACCAGTGGCTTATAAGAATGCAGGGAAGGAAAATATGGCAACTGATATCATAAGAATACATAAGAGAGGGCTGGAGAGATGGCTCAGCAGTTAAGAGCACTGACTGCTCTTCCAGAGGTCCGGAGTTCAATTCCCAGCAACCACGTGGTGGCTCACAACCATCTGTAATGGGATCTGTTGCTCTCTTCTGGTGTGTCTGAAGACAGCTCAGTGTATTCACATACATACATTAAATAAATAAGTAAAATACAGTAAGAAGCCAAATCCACAGTGTGACAAAGACTCAGTTCTTCACTACGGAAATGAAAGGAAAAGAAAAAGATAGGGACTTGATAGGTTAAAGAAGCCAAAGAAGCAAGAACTAGTGGAGTGTGAGATGTGGCCCTGCCTTGTTTGGATACTGATTTGAACAAATCAAACAAAATCACAAGTTGAAATCACATTGTTTTTAGCAAGGAACAAGTTTCATCTTGTTAGGTTTGATTATACTATTGCTGTATTTTTTGTTTTTTGTTTTTTGTTTTTTTTTTAAAACCCTTAGTATTTAGAATGCATAGGAATGGTATTGATGTTTAGTTTATAGCCTCTGGATTTATTTTACTCCAAAATAGCCTGGGGAACAAAAGTGTTTATGTGCAGGGAAAGAGAAAAAGTAATTGGTAGATGCTTATGAGAACTATTCTCTTGAGATTTGAGTTTTCAAAACATTACTATAGCTCAGGTTACTTACTTGGTGACTTGCCAATGCTGTAGTTATTAAAGAAACAGGGTTTTTGTGAGTTTACACCTTGCTTATCTACTTGATGGGACTGTGTAGCTTCCTTCAGCTGAGACAGGATTTGCCTACCACTTCGCTGGGAAGAGGCATTCACTTCAAATATCTAAAAGAACATATATATATATTTAAAAGACAGAAATAGATAATTATTTTTCTTTTCTTTCCTTTGAGACACAGTCTCACACCATAGCCTAGGGTGTGCACAAATGTACAGCAATTCTCCTGCCTCAGCCCTCAGCTTTCCAACTGGTAGGATTATAAGTGTCAGCCCTCATGCCTGCTTCTTCCTTCTCTGTACACTGTGTTCGACAATCTACGTTCATCCTGGTTTTTTAAGAAGGGGACTTTTAAGCTGGGCGTGGTGGCACACGCCTATAATCCCAGCACTTGGGAGGCAGAGGCAGGCAGATTTCTGAGTTTGAGTTCCAGGCCAGCCTGGTCTACAGAGTGAGTTCCAGGACAGCCAGAATGATACAGAGATACCCTGTCTTGTGTGTGTGTGTGTGTGTGGGGAACCAAAATGAACAAAAGAAGGGGCCTTTTATCCATGTGTGGCGATGCACATGGTTATGCCCACTTGTAATCCTATCTCCCAAACAGGCAGAGGCAGGCCAATCTCCAGGTCAGGCTAGCTTACAGAGACTCTGTCTCAGAAAAACAACCAATAAACCAAACTAGGAAACAAACAACACAGTCTTTGGGTGAACCTGGTATTCATGATTGGTGAAGTCCACTTGTATGCTCGACAAAATGCCTGCCTTGGCCACCTCAGCCCCAGGACAGCGGACATGCACTACCTGACAGCATTTACTCAGGTGCTGGGGAATCTGAACTCAGCCTGGAGGCAATTTTCCCGTCACCCAGTTCTCTTTTGTGAATCAGGGCTTCATTAACACAGGCTGGCCTTGGGTTTATGCTCTTCCAGCTTAATGCTAGGACTACAGGCATACTGGCGAGTTTATTTTTCAGTTCAGTTCTTACATTAACATTCACTGTAGCTGACTACTAACCTTAAATCCAAGCTCCTGAGCACAAGCATACACAGCAGCAGTTTTTCCCACTCCCGTTGGTCCTGTTATAAGAACAGTGTTGCAAAGGCGATACTCTTCATCATCTGAACTGCCTTTAAAGTCCATGCTATCTGACAAATCTGAAAAAGTATTCAAATACAAATAAAATGATCAACTACTTAGGCAGCACTTTCACCTTATGAGACAGCAATTAAATCCTACAAATTTCTTGCACATAAATACTATAAAGTGAATTCACAAAGAGTGAAAGAGTCAATCATGAAATGTACTAATCTTTAAGTTTATGTAAATTTTAGCTAACTCTAAAATGTTCAATATTTTAAAAATTAAAAAAACTAGCTCAAAATACCTTCCTCTTTTTCATCCTTCTTTTCTTTCAAATTCTGTCTTTCTTCCAGTTCAGCTCTTCTTTTCCAGTCTTTCAACCAACTGTCATGAAAGAAATGTGTTAATAGGAACACTCTGCAGCTCAGCTGGAAGAACACCTGCCCTGAGTGTATAAACCCTGGGTTCTAGCCAGATAAACAGGGCATGCTGTACACTTATGATTCCCACACTGCAGTTCCACAACTCAGGAGAATCACAGTGCATTTGTGAGTGTGTGTGGTTGAGGAAGTCAGAGACGAACACTGAGGAGCTGGCTACCACCTTCTACCATGTGTTCAGGGATGGAATTCAGGTTGTCAGGCACCCTTGACCGCCGCCCCCTCCTGACTTAATTTTTTGAGACAGGGTTTGACTATGTTGCCTAGACTGACCTTGAATTCACAGTACTCTCTTCCCCCAGCCTGCCATGTACTAGGATTACAGTATATCATGACAACTAGTCCTGGAAAGGCAATTCTGTGAGTCTGAGGCCAGCCCAGGCTACAGAGCTAGTTCTAGGACAACAAAGGCTACAAAAAGAAAACCTATCTTGGGGTTGGTGAGATGCCTCAGTGGTTAAAACTGACTGCTCTTCCAGAGGCCCTGAGTTTAATTCTCAGCAATCACATGGTGGCTCACAACCATCTATACAGCTACAGTATATTCATACATAGAAAATAAATAAATAAATCTTTAAAAAAAAAAAAAAAAAAAAGAAAGAACGAAAGAAAGAAACCCTATCTCAAAAACCTAAAAATAGCCAGGCGGCGGTGGCACACACCTGTAATCCCAGCACTCTGGAAGGCAGAGGCAGGCGGATTTCTGAGGCCAGCCTGGTCTACAGAGTGAGTTTCAGGACAGCCAGGGCTACACAGAGAAACCCTGACTCAAAAAATCGAAAAACAAAAACAAACAAACAAAAAACCTAAAAATAAAAATAAAAAAGGGAGAGAGAATACGTGCATATGATTGTTTTGAGATAAGAATATCACATAGCCCAGGCTAGCCTTAAACTTTGTAGTTCAAACTGGCATTTAACTCCTGGTCTTCCTGTATCTGTCTATAGATTGCTAGGATTACAGGTGCCCCATGGCAAGCAGATATAATCTTATCTGACTATTTTATGAGTTTCAATAGTGTAAGCTCTGGTGAATAGAAATAAAAAGAAGCCAGGTGGTGGTGGTAGCTGGCTCACACCTTTAATTCCAGCAATGGGAGGACAGAGCCAGGCAAATCTCTAAGCTAAAGGCCAGCCTGGTCTACAGAGTGAGTTCTAGGACATCAAGAGCTACATAGTGAAACCAAGTCTTAAAAAACCAAAATGAATGAATGAATAAATAAATGAATAAATAAATAAGAGTTACAATGAAAATAGAAATAAGGAGAACGTTTTTTTACTTGAAATTATTTTCCAAAAAGACTTTACATGTTATACTACTTTGTAGTTTCTAAATTTTAGTCCATATAGCAAAGCTAAATTCATGCACTATTCCTTAATTCCTGTACGGATTCTCCTGACCTATGTAACTTTTCCACAGCTAACTCATTGCCTATGAGTTCTTTCGAGGTCTGAGGCTGGTATTTTTCTGTCCAAAGCATGTCTTCAGTTCCAGAATCTAAGGAAAAAATAAATAACCATATTAAGATATCATACATTCCTTGACATAATCAAACATTCTTAGGCATTTACATTATTACAGATGGAATAAAAGACATGAATAGAAAGATTTTCATTAGCCGGGCAGTGGTGGCGCACTCCTGTAATCCCAGCACTCTAGGAGGCAGAGGCAGGCGGATTTCTGAGTTCGAGGCCAGCCTGGTCTACAGAGTGAGTTCCAGGACAGCCAGGGCTATACAGAGAAACCTGGTCTGGAAAAAAACAAAATCCAAAAAAAAAAAAAAAAAAAAAAAAAGATTTTCATTTATAAAATGCAAAAATGTTTTTTTAAAAACTTTTCATTTATTTAAAATTTATCACACCAAACTCAATTACTTTAAACAAAAACAAAAACCAATCACACACCATTAATATCAGCACTTGGGAGGCAATGACATGTAGATCTTTGACTATGAGACTAATCTGGTCTACCTAGTGAATTCCAGGCCACCCCATGCTACACAATGAGAGCCGGTCTGGTTTTTTTTTTTTTTTTTTGGTTTTTCGAGACAGAGTTTCTCTGTGTAGTCCTGGCTGTCCTGGAACTCACTCTAGGCCAGGCTGGCCTTGAACTCAGAAATCCTCCTGCCTCTGCCTCCCAAGTGCTGGGATTACAGGCATGCACCACCACACCCGGCTCGAGAGCCAGTCTTAAAAAATAAACAAATAAAAATTAAAAACTATTATAAATACCAAGTAATGGAGCTGGAGCGATGGCTCATCAGTTAAGAGCACTGACTACAGCCAGGTGGTGGGGTGCACACCTTTAATCCCAGCACTTGGGAGGCAGAGGCAGGTGGATTTCTGAGTTCGAGGCCAGCCTGGTCTACAGAGTGAGTGCCAGGACTACACAGAGAAACCCTGTCTCAAGAAACAAAACAAAAAAAATGAAAAAAAAAATCAACTCAATAGAATACTTTAGACAAGGTGTGTTTGTATGTGTGTGCACATATATGCTAAATAGTAATATATAGAAAGGCAAAATACACAGAAAAGCAATATAAATATGATTCCTGGATTTTTTTTTTTTTTTTTTTTTTTTTTGTAGTGCTTGCTGGACATTGAACCTGGAGCTAGTGTTCTGCCAGTAAGTGTAGCCCCAGCAACAGGTCTGGAACTCAACTCAATATGTCTTTTTTTTTTTTTTTTAAAGAGAAAGTTTCTCTGTGTAGCCCTGGCTGTCCTGGAAGTGGCTCTGTAGACCAGGCTGGTCTCAAACTCAGAGATCCACCTGCCTCTGCCTCTGCCCCGATGCGACTGAAGGCATTCGACACCACTGCAGGTAGATCTTAAACCAGATCCTCCTGAGAGCTTCCTGGGAGGTCTGCACCATCAGCTCTGGCTGTTCTCTGTCTACAAGACAAAGCCAATGCAGAAGGGAAGCACAGACAAAGCTGACAATTCTAATACTCATGAGTTCAAGGCCAGGCAGAGATACACAGCAGGACCCGTGTCTAAAGCAAAAAAGCAGATGTATTTATATAAATACAGAATAAAACTACACATCTAACACCAACATGTTAATATGGTTCTCTGTGAGGCAGCAAAGCTGAAAAGCTGAGACAGAAGATCAAGTTCAAGGCCATCCCCGGCAACATCAGAACAATGTTTAAAAGGGGAGAGGGGCAAGAGAGAATGAAAAGTTAGGCGTTCACCATGTGCCTTAGTAGGCGGAATACTTGCCTAGCATACACAAAGGTCTGGGGTCAGTCTCCAACTCCATGCATACACACGGCATGGTAATGCATGCTTACAATCCTGGCACTTGGGTAGGTGAAAGCAGGAAGCTCAAAGGTTACCTTTGTTTGAGATCAGCCTGGGCTACATAAGACTGTCTCAAAATGGAGGGAAGCAGGGAAGATGGAAAGGTTAAAAAAAAAAAAAAATCAAGAGCCGGGCGTTGGTGGCGCACGCCTTTAATCCCAGCACTTGGGAGGCAGAGGCAGGTGGATTTCTGAGTTCGAGGCCAGCCTGGTCTTCAGAGTGAGCTCCAGGACAGCCAGGACTACACAGAGAAACCCTGTCTCGGGAAAAAAAAAAAAAAAAAAAAAAATCAAGCTGGGCGGTGGTGGCGCACGCCTGTAATCCCAGCACTCTGGGAGGCAGAGGCAGGTGGATTTCTGAGTTCGAGGCCAGCCTGGTCTTCAGAGTGAGCTCCAGGACAGCCAGGACTACACAGAGAAACCCTGTCTCGAAAAAAAAAAAAAAATCAAGCTGGGCGGTGGTGGCGCACGCCTGTAATCCCAGCACTCTGGGAGGCAGAGGCAGGTGGATTTCTGAGTTCGAGGCCAGCCTGGTCTACAGAGTGAGTTCCAGGACAGCCAGGGCTATACAGAGAAACCCTGTCTCAAAGAACAAAAAAAACAAAACAAAAAACCAAAAACAAATCCAAAAACAAAAGAAAACAAAAAACAAAACAAAACAAAACAAAAAACAAAAACAAAACCAAAACCAAAAAAAAAGAAAAAGAAAAATCAAGAGTTCGAAGATGAGAAGAAAAAAATCCAATTTTCCAGGAAGGGACAGTGTTGTCATCCTCTACTATCAGAATATCATCATCTACAGTTTCAGTCTCAACTTTACATGATAGTTTAATCAGTTCAGTTCTTCCCTGAGATAGTTAGAAACATACCTTTGAGAGGATCTAGATTTATACAAGAAGAGCTAATTCTTTTGTCAAGATCTTTTGACTTCCCCTTTATCTTTTCTGGGCTCACTGAATATTCATTTGATCGCTTTCTTTTTGACTTGTGATTTCCTGTTTCCATTTGTTTCCTTTTGGTTTCTTTTTGACTGACATCAGGCTGTAGTGGTGGACTTGCTGTTTTGGGAATTAGAAAAATGATGTGCTTAATTATCAACAAAAACAATCTTCAATACTCAATAATCTTCCTATCTCTTCCAAATATCCTACAGTTGTACAACATAAACATGAAAAGTTATGAATCAAATATTACATCAGCTGGAAACCTTAATATGTAGAGTGTCTTTTATATACATGAGTTGCAATAACCTCACTTAATGTGTTATTAATGAATAATTAGCATTGTAACAGAACTAGATCTGCCTGGGTTGAAATCGCTGGAAGCTGGCAGGACCAACCACGGCATTGCACTCCCCTAAACAATCTCTCTTGGCAACTGGCAGCAGAGTTCTGTCTGTGCATCCGCCTTAGAGTCAAAGGCTGGTTTTCATCTTTTCAAAACTCAAATGTAAACATAAATGACAATGATTGTCACTAACCTTGCTTACCATGACCCTCACGAAGTACCTGGTGCTCAATTCGTTTTTTTAGAAGCAAGGGAAAATATTTTTCCAAAGAAAATTCCGGATTTGACCACTTTATTTCCTCCAGCAAAAGATTTCTTACTTCTTTAGTAAAATCCTTCCTTGTCCTCATCATCTGCAATGGAGACAAAAAATGTACAATGACAAGCTTGTACTATCCACTGCCACAGGTGGCTAACAACTACCTGTAACTTCTGTTCTAAGGCATCGCACACGTTCTTCTGGCCTCTGTGAGCAGGTGCACATACACACACATACATGCATTCAGGAATATACATGCATACATGAATATAAAATTAAAAATATATAGCTTTTAACTTTCAATTTTCTGTCTGTCTCTGTCTCTGTCTTTCTCTCTCTCACTCCATAGACCAGGCTGGCCTTAAACTCAAGAGATCTGTTTGCCTCTGCTGGAATTAAAAGTGTGTGCTGCCGCTCAGCAGGTAAGAGCACTGACTGCTCTTCCAAATGTCCTCAGTTCAAATCCCAGCACCCACATAGTGGCTCATAACTATCCATAATGAGATCTAACGCCCTCTTCTGGTGCCTGAAAACAGCTACAGTGTACTTATATATAATAAATAAATAAATCTTAAAAAAAAAAAAAAAAAAAAAAAAAAAAGTGTGTGCTGCCGGGCAGTGGTGGCGCACGCCTGTAATCCTGGCACTTGGGAGGCAGAGGCAGGTGGATCTCTGAGTTCGAGGCCAGCCTGGTCTACAGAGTGAGTTCCAGGACAGCCAGGGCTATACAGAGAAACACTGTCTTGAAAAACCACCAAAAAACAAAAACAAAACAAAACAAAAAAAAGTGTGTGCTACCACCCCCAAGCTGAGACTATGTATTTCAGTTACACTTGTTTTTAAAACTAGAGACGAGGAGGACCTCTGGCCTCAACAGTTGCAGTCAGTGATTTCCTATGAAAAGCAGGGAACGTCTCACTTATGGAACAGTGGATAGTTTATCTAGTACTTACCACAACAGCAGGATTACTTCTTGGATTTGGATTCAAGGTTGAAAATTCACCGAAAGCAACAACACATTCTGAGAGATCTGTTACTTTAGTATTTAATTCTTTAAATTCAGTTAACAGAGGGCAAGAAGGTGGCTTCAAATGCCATAACCAATATTCTAAAGAAAAACAGAGCACACTAAGTTATACATTTATTAAAGTTATCTACTTACTAAATATCAAACACACAAACATTAAAAGGTCTGACAATCCTTAGTTTGTAAGAGACCCTGAGTTCAATTCCCAGCACTAGCAAACAAACCAAAGCAGCTATATGGTTAAGACAAGTACCAAGCATCCAAGTGAATGCACAGCCTGATCACATCGGCTAGCCTGCATCATGGCTCGCCCATACTCATATGACACAACATTCGAGAGGCAAGGAAGGACAGACCACAAGGCTTGTCTAAGTTTCATAGTAAGAACCATGCCAAAAACAACTGATACAAATGACCTCATCTCCTCTTTAATTCGTAAAAATGAGCAAATACCCACAAGCTCATTTAGTTTTGAATCTTTTAAAATCAACTTTGATATATAGAAGAAAAAGGATCAAGGTACTATTCAGCATTCTGACTTGGAGTCTGTCTAAGGTTTTGATTTGTTTGTTTTGTTGTTGTGTTGTTCGTTTTTAGATAGAGCCTCACTTGGAGCCCAGGCTGGGACTACACTTGCTGCATCCCTCAGACTGGTCATGAACTAGATTCTCAAAACTAGCCTCCCGACAAATTCAAATTAAAACATCAGAATAATACTCATTCAGGGAACCTTCCATCTGGGATACAGGATGACATGAGGGATAAGAGAAGAATCCCTTTGCCTTCTGTTTGCTCTGTGTAGGAACATCATCAGTAGAGCCCAGAGGTTAGGGGAAAAAGGATAAAATATGCTGTAATCATTAAAATCACTGTCAGAATGTTAGAAAGCCAGAAACCAACTCCATTTCCTTCCTTTTTAAATTTTTTATTTATTGCCAGGCAGCACTCAGAAGGCAGAACAGGCGGATCTCTTTGAGTTCGAGGCCAGCCTAATACACACACCAAATTCCAGGACAGGCAGGGCTATGCAGAAAAACCCTGTCTTGAGAAACTAAAACAACAACAATGAATTATTTCTTTTTAAAGCCTTCTCTCCTTCCCTCCCAACCTTCTTTAAGACAGTCTCATAATGCCTGGAACTTGCTGTGTAGACCACACTGGCTTTGAATTTAAGAGTTCCTCCTATATACCTAGTAAGTGTTGGCATTATTATATTTTTGTGTGTGTACCTGAGTGCATATATGTGTACCACGTTTGTACTGTACTCATCAAGGACAGAAGAAGGTTTTTCCTTCCTGAACGCAAGAAACAGATCTCCTGGAGCTGGAGTTACAGGTAGTAATGAGTCTCCATGTGGGTGCTGGAATTTGAACCCAGGTCCTCTGCAAAGAGCAGTAAGTGCTCTTAACCACTGTGATGGTTTATATATGGTTGGCCCAGGGAGTGGCACTATTAGAGGGTGTGGCCATGTTGGAATAGATGTGTCACTGTGGGCATGGGCTTTAAGAATCTCATCCTAGCCGGGTGTGGTGGCGCACACCTGTAATCCCAGCACTTGGGAGGCAGAGGCAGGCGGATTTCTGAGTTCAAGGCCAGCCTGGTCTACAGAGTGAGTTCCAGGACAGCCAGGACTACACAGAGAAACCCTGTCTCGAAAAACCAAAAAAAAAAAAAAAAAAAAAAAAGAATCTCATCCTAGTGGCGCACGCCTGTAATCCCAGCTCTTGGGAGGCAGAGGCAGGCGGATTTCTGAGTTCGAGGCCAGCCTGGTCTACAGAGTGAGTTCCAGGACAGTCAGGACTACACAGAGAAACCCTGTCTGGGGGGGGGGGGGGGAAGAATCTCATCCTAGGGCAGGAGAGATGGCTCAGAGAGATGACTCATCATATATAAAAAATAAATAAATAAAAATCTAAAAAAAAAAAAGAATCTCATCCTAGCTGCCTGGAAGCCAGTATTCTGCTAGCAGCCTTCAGATGAAGATGTAGTCAAAGTGGACACGGCCATGTTCCCACCTTGATGATAATGAACTGAACCTCTGAATTTGTAAACCAGCCCCAATTAAATGTTGTCCATTATAATACTTGCATTGGTCATGGTGTCTCTTCACAGCAGTAAAATCCTAACTAAGACAACCACTCAGCCATTTCTCCAACCCTTTTTCTTTTTTCTTTTGGATTTGTCTATTCATTTTTTTTGTTTTTCAAGACAGGGTTTCTCTGTATAGTCCTGGCTGTCCTGGAACTTACTCTGTAGACCAGGCTGGCCTCGAACTCAGAAATCCACCTGCCTCTGCCTCCCAAGTGCTGGGATTAGAGGCGTGCACCACCACCGCCCGGCCTTGTCTATTCATTTTATGTATATGAGTACACTATTGCTCTCTTCAGACACACCAGAAGAGGGCATCAGATCCCATTACAGATGGTGGTGAGCCACCATGTGGTTACTGGGAATTGAACTCAGGACCTCTGGAAGAGCAGTTGGTGTTCTTAACCACTGAGCCATCTTTCCAGCCCTACCCTTTTTCTTTTTTTAAGAAACAGAATTTCACTATACAGTTGAGAAGGGCCTCAGTGTATCTGTCTGTCTGTCTGTCTGTCTCTCTCTCTTTCTCTCTCTTTTTTTTTTTCGAGACAGGGTTTCTCTGTGTAGCTCGGGCTGTCCTGGAACTCACTCTGTAGACCAGGCTGGCCTCAAACTCAGAAATCCGCCTGCCTCTGCCTCCCAAGTGCTAGGATTAAAGGCGTGCACTACCACTGCCTGGCTGGGCCTCAGTCTCTTGATCCTCCTCTGTCAGTCTCCAGGGGTTGGAGAGCAGGTACATCCCACTACCCTTAGGGCTTATCTCACTTTTCCCTTCTTTTGTACAGAGGGTCAATCCTATGGCTCCCATAAGCAGGCAGGTATTCTATCAGCTAGGGACATCCCAAGGTCCTTTTTAAAAAAAAAAAACAAAAAAAAACACATAGTATCAGATTAGTTCTAATAGGGTAAACATAAATATATATAGCCAGGTAGGGCTCCTGCCTATACAATTGGAGGCTAGCACTTGGGAGGCTAATGAAGAAGTACTGCTAAGTTTCAGGCCTAGGATACATAATCAAGGTCAGACTGGGCTACAGAATAAGAGATACTGGCTTAAAAATAAATGCAGTAGAGGTTAGCCTGGTCTATGTAGTGAATTCCAGGCTATCCAAGCTACACAGAAACCCTGTCTAAATGAACACACACACACACACACACACACACACACCAAACTTACCATCATCCTTCTGTTGTACATGAACAACCCTCTGGAAACTGGCACTCACTGCATTGTATACATCTAATGCAGCAGCTTTCTTTGCAATCTGTCGTTTCAATAAATCTGGCAAACCACTCATTAGAAAATCACGCTTTGCTTTAAATTGTACATCACAATCCTGAGTTTGTTCAGATGGATCTTGACTTTGAAGAAAATAATTTGAAAAGTAAAAGCAAAAGTTATAAGCAACTGAAGGAATAAGTTAACAACATAAGTTCAACCCAGTAAACACATGGAGGAGGGAATCAACTCCAACAAATTATTTTCTAATCTCCATATGCATGCCATGGCACGTATGCACATGTAAATTAATTAATTAACGTAATAAAAATAATTAAAATAGTCAGGTGTAGTGTCTCACACCCTTAATCCCAACATTCAGAGGCAAAGGCAGGTACATCTCTGTAACTCTGAGGCCAGCCAAGTCTACTAAGTAAGTTCCAGGGCAGCAGAGCTACACAGTGATACCCTATCTTAAGATAAATAAAGTAAAATTAAATAAAAAAATAAACTATTTAGCGCAGTGAAGTGACTCAGTAGGTAAAGGGACTTGCTACCAAGACTAATGATCTGAGTTCAATCTCTAGGACTAACATGGGAATAGGAAAAACCCAACTCTCTACCCTACACACCCACACCCACAGATAAGTAAATGAGAAATGCAAAAAAATTAGAGAACAAACTATCAGCTGGGCTGTGGTGCACGCCTGTAATCTCAGCACTTGGGAGGCAGAGACAGGCGGATTTCTGAGTTCGAGGCCAGCCTGGTCTACGGAGTAAGTTCCAGGCCAGCCTGGACTACAGAGAAACCCTGTCTCGAAAAACTGGAAAAAAAAAAAAAGAGAGAGGGAACAAACTATCGAGAAAATACACATTTTAAAATGTTATCTTCAGGACAGTGAGAAGGCTCAGTGGTAAAGGGACTTGCCACACAAGCCTGATAAACCTGAGTTCCGTTCTCAAATAGAAGTAAGGACCAAATCACAATTTTCCTTTGACCAAGCCAACATAGCCATACACCTGCACAGACAGACAGACACACAGTAAAAATGAAGTAAAAAAAACTCTTCAAAATTAAGTACACCCGGCCAGGCGGTGATGGCGCACGCCTTTAATCCCAGCACTTGGGAGGCATAGGCAGGTGGATTTCTGAGTTCGAGGCCAGCCTGGTCTACAGAGTGAGTTCCAGGACAGCTGGAACTACACAAGAGAAACCCTGTCTCGAAAAAACAAAAAAAAAAGCAAAAAAAAAAAAAAAAAAAAGAGGGAGGGAGGGAGGTAAGGAGATGTGCGTATGTGTGTATGTGTGTATGTGTGTGTGTGTGTGTGTGTGTGTGTGTGTGTATTAAGCAAAAGCAGTCAAGCACTATAAAATATATACATATAAAATGTATGTGAAATTCTAGAAATATAATAATAGACCGTTGACTCTGTCTTATGAAACTGTATAGAATCCAAGAGCCACATGCTTTCCATGCTTACCATTCCTGGGTGGTCAGTATGTAATAGAACAAAAATCTAACAGAAGATACAAAACTAAAACAGTAGCAGAAATAAGGGTATTAATGGGCAGGAGAGGTGGCTCACTGGTCAAGAGTTCCCAGCACCCATGTCAGGTGGCTCACAGCCACCCATAACTCCAGTTCCAGGGGACCCACCTCCCTCTTCTAGTCACTGAAGAAATTTGTATGGACAAGTACATACACATAACATATAAACATAAACATATAAAGAAGAGCTGAAGAAAGCTCAACAGTTAAGAACATTTGTTGCTCTTGCAGAGGACACAGCTTCAATTCCCAGTACCTACACTGGGTGGCTCAAAACTATAATCTCAGCTACTGGGGATCCAATGCCTTCTTCAACCTTATCAGACACCTATGTACATGTTGTACATACAGACAAGCAGGTACAGACAATTAAAAAATAAAATATGGGGGCTGGAGAGATGGCTCAGCAGTTAAGAGCACTGACTGGTCTTCCAAAGATCCTGAGTTCAAATCCCAGCAACCAGCCAGGTGTGGTGGTGCACGCCTTTAATCCCAGCACTTGGGAGGCAGAGGCAGGCAGATTTCTGAGTTCGAGGCCAACCTGGTCTACAAAGTGAGTTCCAGGACAGACAGGGCTATACAGAGAAACCCTGTCTCGGGGAAAAAAAAAAAAAAAATCCCAGCAACCACACAGTGGCTCACAACCATCTGTAATGAGATTAGATGCCCTCTGGTGTGTCTGAAGACAGCTACAGTGTACTTACATATAATAAATAAAATATAAGCCGGGCGATGGTGGCGCATGCCTGTAATCCCAGCACTCTGGGAGGCAGAGGCAGGCAGATTTCTGAGTTCGAGACCAACCTGGTCTACAGAGTGAGTTCCAGGACAGCTAGGGCTATACAGAGAAACCCTGTCTCGGAAAACAACAACAACAACAAACAAAAACAAAAACAAAACAAAAACCAAATCCAAAAAACCAAAAAATAAAATAAAATAAAATATGCATGGTTGTCTGAACAAGAATGCCACACACACACACACACACACACACACACACACACACACACACGAGGCTCCTATATTTGAATGCTTAGTTATAAGAGAGTGAAACTATTTGAAAGGGTCAGGAGGTGTAGCTTTTATTGAAGAAGTTTGTTACTGGGGGTGGGCTTTGAGATTTCAAAAGCACATGCCAAGCTCAAAGTCTCTCTGCCTACAGGTCATGATGTAGCTCTCAGCTGCTGCTCCAGCACCTGCCAGCATGCCACCATGCTCCTCACCATGCTGATAATGAACTAAACTTCTAAAACTGTAAGTAAGCCCCCGATTAAATGCTTTCTCGTATAAGCATTGCTCTGGTCACAGTGTCTCTTTACAGCAACAGAATAGTGACACGGTGACAAAGACAATATGTAAACCTTTAAATAGGAGTAGAATAGATATTGTAATAATAATATGTCATGATGGTTGGTGGCATTAATAAAAGAAAAATAAACACACATACACACACACACACACACACACATACACACACACCTCTTTCTAGAGTAAAAAAATGTACTACCCTGGCCTATCCCCAAACCCAGTTAATTATGAAAATATTTCATCAGCTATGGTGGCACAAGCCTGTATTTAGGCTGAAGACAGAGAGAGTTAACAAGACCTTGTCTCAAACAAATAAATAAACGGCTGGGATGTGGGTGAATGTCAGAGTGCTTACTAAGTACAAGGCCCTCTGTTCAGTTTCCAGCACTGAGGAAAGCGTGCTCACGCACACACACCAGAGATTTATCTCCTAAAAATCCTTTATGTATTATTTCCAACACCTAGTATCTCACACCTGAACTCCTACATCTACTTTAACTTCTCTTTCATTGCACTCTTTTTAAACAAAGAAACAAAGAAACAAAAAACAGGGTCTTGGTCTTATGTATCCTGGCTGGCTTCAAATTCCCAATATAGCTGAAGGTGATGGCCCTAAACCTCTGGTTCTCCTGCCTCAATCAACGCAGTGCTAAAAATTAAGCTTGGAGCTTCATGTATGTTAGAGAAGATGCTTTAATAACCTGTATCCTGCTCTTTATGCAGTCATAAGATTTATCTAGTAGTCAGGTGTGGTGGTCCATGTCTTTAATCATAACACTCAGGAGACAGAGGCAGAACTTTCTGAGTTCAAGGTCAGCCTGGTCTACAAAGAGAGTCCAGGCCAGTCAGGGTTCAGTTACACAGAAAAACCCTGTCTTGAAACACACACACACACACACACACACACACACACACACACATGCATATGCAAAAAAGGGATTTCACATGGCCATTGACATCTAATTAAAAAATAAATACAACTTGTATTCCATAAAATATTTAATGTTTAAATATCTGTATTGTACTGACCTGCTTTCATCCAAATCAAAGACAGGAACTGCGGTTCTTTTAGTCTTTTTGGCAAGAAATAAAGGAGCAATTTTCATTTTTCCTTAGAAAAATCAATACTTGGGTTAGTATTAAATGTTTGCCATCTCCACTTACCTTCAGTTGTTTGGAAAGTTATCTTTTAAAGTTTTTAGAAATCTAACTTAATTATAAAAATGCTATGTAATATGTTTCATCAACTTCTTATATTCAAATCCCCTGGGTGGCCGGGCGGTAGTGGCGTACGCCTTTATCCCCAGCACTTGGGAGGCAGAGGCAGGCAGATTTCTTAGTTTGAGGCTAGCCTGGTCTACAGAGTGAGTTCCAGGACAGCCAGGACTACACAGAGAAACTCTGTCTCAGAAAAACAAAACAAAACAAACAAACAAAAAAAAACCTCAAATCCCCTGGGAAACTCATTTTAACTACAGAATCCTATAATGCACAGCTCAAAATTTTTCTTAGGCTGGGCAGTGGTGACCCATGCCTTTAATCCTAGCACTTGGGAGGCAGAGGCAGGCGGATTTCTGAATTCAAGGCCAGCCAGGTCTACAGAGTGAGTTCCAGGACATCTAGGGCTACACAGAGAAACCCAGTCTCAAAAAGGCAAAATAAATAAATAAATAAATAAATAAATAAATAATTTTTTTTCCTCAGAATGTCTAGAGAAATAACTAAAGATTTTGAATGTTTTAATGTTAAAAATAAACCAAACAGGAGAGACGCCATGGTACAAGAATCCTGATTAAACTGCTTGAAGAAGAAAAAATAAATAAATAAAATAAACCAAACAGGGGCTGAAAAGCAGGCTCAGCGGTTAAGAGTGCACAAAGCTCTTAAAGAGGTCCTGAGTTTGGTTACCAACACCCACATTGGAAGGCTCACAAGATTCTGCAGCTCCAGAGAAAGTCCTTTGGCCTCCTCGCATGATAAAAATATAATAAACTAGGCAGGATGGAACACGCCTTTAATCCCAGCACTTGCAGTCTACAAAGTGAGTTCCAGGAAAGCTGGAGTTGTTCAGACAGACCTGGTTCAATAAATAAATACTTAAAAACAAAACAACAAAACCCAGGGACTGTAGAGGACTCGGTGGGCAAAGCCTGACAGACAACCTGGGTTTCATCCCTGGAGCTCATAAGCTACAGGTGGGAGATAAAGACCCACACCTGACTCTGTCTTGCACCCTTATAGGGGGTCAAACAAATCAACTGATTATTAAATAAAGAAATGTTTTAATGAGCACAGAAAAATTTGAAAGGCAAGTGTGAAGCTGCTGAGTCTACCCACACAGAAGCACACTAATTTAAAGTATGTTCCCCAAAACTTAAAAGTAAACAAGATGCTCAATTTTTCTTTGAAAAACTTGATCAAAATTTAATTTATCAAAATGGAAATAATCAGACAGGCAAGGTGGCACAGACCTATAATCCCAGCACTTGAAGGTAGAGGCAGGGAGTTGAGGTGTTCAAGGCCAGCCTCAGTTATATAGTGAAGTGTGATTAACTTAACTATAGTTAATTAAGTTAACTCTTAGTATAGTTAAGTTATATAGCCTGGTGTGATAGGAGATCCTGTCCCAAAAAAATAAAACCAAAAGCCCAGAAGAAGGCAGATCTCTCTGAGTTCCAGGCCAGCCTGATCTACAGATTGAGTTCCAGAACAGCCAGGGCTATACAGAGAAACTCTGTCTCAAAAATATAAAAAACGAAAACAAACAAACAAAAAAAAGCAAAACCGGCCGGGCGTTGGTGGCGCACGCCTTTAATCCCAGCACTTGGGAGGCAGAGACAGGCGGAATTCTGAGTTCGAGGCCAGCCTGGTCTACAGAGTGAGTTCCAGGATAGCCAGAACTACACAGAGAAACCCTGTCTCGAAAAACCAAAAAAAAAAAAAAAAAAAAAGCAAAACCAAACCAAACCAAACCAAAGCTAGGCATGAAGATACATGCCTTTAATTTCAGCACCTCACAGGCAGAGACAGGCAGATCTCTCTCTGTAGCCAGTTCCAGGCCAGGAATACACAGTGCAAGCCTGTCTCAAAGAAAACAAGCCAGGCAGTGGTGGCACATGCCTGTAATCCCAGTACTTGGGAGGCAGAGGCAGGCGGATCTCTGAGATCGAGGCCAGCCTGGTCTACAGAGTGAGTTCCAGGACAGCCAGGACTACATAGAGAAACCCTGTCTCGAAAAACAAACAACAACAACAAAAAGAAAACAAAACAAACACCTAAAATTTATGATTTATGGGATAAGATACCAGAATATCAGAATTGATTGCCTCCAAACATTCTACTATTCATAAAACAGTATTAAATCCAATTACCAGGGACATTTTTAGAAGACTTGTTAGGTTTTTTTCCTAGTACATCATTCAAATTCTGAAGTTTCTTCTGATTTTTCTCTGGTTGTTTTATAGAAGTTGGACTTGAATCTATTAGTATTACAGAGTCCTAAAACAAAAATAAAAGAAAAAACAAAAACACTTTAAAAAAGCATTTTCCATTACTCTTAGGAAATCCTAAAAATCCTGGTGAATGCCTAAGCCTAAAATAATTAGAAGCTAAGTTGTTTTCACATATACACATACCTAATAACACACACTGTGTCTACAACATTTATAGAGGTGTAACAGTGAAAATGAAGGATTTTCCTTTTTCTTCATAATTTCACATATAAAAGATTCTTATTACAGAGTTTTGTAATTTCAGCATATAGCCTACTTGCTTTCTCTCTCTCCCTTCCTTCCTTTCTTTCTTGGAGACAAGTTATCTCAGTGTGTAGCCCTGAGTCCTGGGATTCACTCTGCAGACCAGGCTGGCCTCAAACTCAAAGACACCTGCCTGCTTCTGACTGAGGTGCTTAAAGGCATACACCACCATGCCCAGCTTCTTTCTGGTTTACTTGAAGAATTTTCACCTTTTCTACTACTTTTCTCTTGTGTACCCAAATTGCCAGAATTATTTTTTTTTTATACTATGATACCATTATTGAGCAAAATAAAGATGCTTCAACACAAGCACTGTTGGTCCTGCCTCAGCTGTCCAGATAACTGAAGTGGCTCCTGATGGGTAGATTGCAAGTGAAGCATGGTAAAAGAGATAACTGATCGTATGGAAGGGTGGGGTTGCCGCTCTGTGGTAACAGTTTTCCACATTATAGCACACAATCTTTTATGAACTGTCCAGAACAGACAAATTTATATAGAAAGCAGATAAATAGTCGGGCGGTGGTGGTGCATGCCTTTAATCCCAGCACTTGGGAGGCAGAGGCAGGTGGATTTCTGAGTTTGAGGCCAGCCTGGTCTACAGAGTGAGTTCCAGGACAGCCAGGACTATACAGAGAAACCTTGTGTCAAAAAAAAAAAAAAAAAAAAAAAAGAATACTTACATCTGCTTCTGGTGACTTCTCCCCTTCAGGACGTGTCTGGTGCCTAGAGGACCGCCTCAAGGGCACCAGCGTCTCTTCAGCCTTGAACCCACTGACTTGGAATGCTTTTGCTTTCTCAATCAGTTGTTTTGCTTTTGATATATTTTTTGAAGTACTGCTTGCCTAGACAAAAATTTGGGACTATTAATTGAGATGACAGCAAGAATTCCGTATTTAATAACCGAAAAAAATAGAAATATATAATAGAAAAATATATTTACATCACATTAATAGTCAACCAAGAAAAGATCATTCAGATCTTACTAGGGACCCCAAATGCAGATTTGTCCCCAGACATGTATTTGCATGTCTGTAAAACACCCAGGAAGGGCCAGAAAGACAGTTTCGTGTGAGAACCTGAGTTTAAAACCCCAGGCTAGAGAAATGGCTCAGTGGTTAAGAGCACAGACTGCTCTTCCAGAGGTCCTGAGTTCAAATCCCAGCACCCACATGGTGGCTCACAACCATCGGTAATGGGATCTGTTGCTCTCTTCTGATATTTCTGAAGACAGCTACAGTGTACTCAAATAAATAAATAAATCTTGCCGGGTGGTGGTGGCATACGCCTGTAATCCCAGCACTTGGGAGGCAGAGGCAGGCAGATTTCTGAGTTTGAGGCCAGCCTGGTCTACAGAGTGAGTTCCAGAACAGCCTGAGCCACACAGAGAAACTCTGTCTCGAAAAACCAATAAATAAATAGATAGATAGATAGATAGATAGATAGATAGATAGATAGATAGATAAATAAATCTTTAAAAAAAAAAAAAACCAACCTAAAACCAGCTGGGCCATGGTGGCTACACTGTTAGTGCCCACTTGAGGCAGAAGCAGAGAGGCAGAGGGACAGAGAGGAAGAAAGGCAGAAAGACAGAGGCAGAGACAATCTCTGTGAGTTCAAGGACAAACTGATCTACAGAGTGAGTTCCTAGACATCTAAAGCTATACAGAGAAACCCTGTTTCAATAAACCAACCAACCAATACCTACAAATGAATGAATGAGTGAATGAATGAATGAATGAATGAAACAAAGCCCCAGAACCAGCTGGGCACAATGGCCCATGCCTTTCATCCCAGCACTGGGAGGCAGAGGCAGGTGGATCTCTGAGTTTGAAGACAGCATGGTCTACATAGTGCAACTCTGTCTCAAAATAAATAAATAAATAAATAAATACAAACAAACAAATAAATAAACCCAAACAACAACAACAAAAGACATAGCCTATCCAAGAATTTATGTTAAACCTGCCATGATGGCTGCTAGGTACCAATCTGTAATCCCAATGTTTATACTCACAAGCTGGCTAGCCTAGACAATGCAGTGCAAGTGAAAGATCCTATAAGAAATAAAGTGGAAGGCAAAGACCAACACCAGTGAGTTGTGCATACTGCTATGAACGTACATAGGAGTACTATACATCCATACACACAGTACACAGACTAAACAAAAACTCAAAAGAAGGTCTGTAATTTACATTAGAATTGGTGACTGTTTTCCTACCACCTTAATGACAATCTATTCTTTGATTTTAGCCAATAAAATCAGGTAAAGTATGATAATAAAAAAAAAAAAAAATCTTAGCCGGGCATGGTGGTGCATGCCTGTAATCCCAGCACTTGGGAGGCAGAGGCAGGTGGATTTCTGAGTTCGAGGCCAGCCTGGTCTACAGAGTGAGTTCCAGGACAGCCAGGACTACACAGAGAAACCCTGTCTCGAAAAAACAAAAACAACAACAAAAAAAAAATCTTTAAAAAAAACCAACAAAGCTGGGGACTGGATATGGTAGCACACACCTATAATCCCAGCTCTCAGGAGCCAGAGGCAAATGGATCTCTGAGTTCGAAGAAGCCAGCCTGATCTGCATAGTGAGACCCAGTCTCGTAAAGGAGTTAAGAACATATAGGAAGCCGGGCGGCGGTGGCGCACACCTGTAATCCCAGCACTTGGGAGGCAGAGGCAGGTGGATTTCTGAGTTCGAGGCCAGCCTGGTCTACAGAGTGAGTTCCAGGACAGCCAGGGCTACATAGAGAAACCATGTCTCAAAAACAAAACAAAACAAAACAAAAAAGAACATATAGGAACGAGCTGGAGAGGTGGCTCAGTAGTTAAGAGCACTGGCTGTTCTTCTAAGAGGAATGGGAATAAATGACACAGGTTCTAATTAATGGACCCATGGGAATCTTCTTTGATATGACTTCCAGTAACTATTGCTAGTCCTGTAAAGAAACAGGACTGTAGCCGGGCAGTGGTACCACACGCCTTTAATCCCAGCACTTGGGAGGCAGAGGCAGGCGGATTTCTGAGTTCGAGGCCAGCCTGGTCTACAGAGTGAGTTCCAGGACAGCCAGGGCTATACAGAGAAACCCTGTCTCGAAAAATAAAGAAAGAAAGAAAAAAATAAAGAAAGAAGAGAAGAGAAGAGAAGAGAAGAGAAGAGAAGAGAAGAGAAAAGAAAAGAAAAGAAAAGAAAAGAAAAGAAAAGAAAAGAAAAGAAAAGAAAAGAAAAGAAAACAGGATTGCCTTTAGGACTCCAGTACTTTTATTACCTTTCTCTTCTGAGTAGTGAGCTCTTCCTCAGTTGTTTCAGATTTCTTAGAATTTTTCTTGGACTTTTTGGGAGTACTAATTCTAGTGAATTTCATTCTGGAAAAAAAATGACATTTATAAACATTTTCATAATAATGTACAAGAACCTTAGATACAAAAATAAACCAATTGATATTCCAATTCCAAAACAAGGTGCAAAAACAATTCTCATCACTTTGACTCAACAGTAAGCTAAACTTTATTTCTGTTATTGGGGATGAAATCCAGGGTTCTGTACATAACAAGCAACCATTCTACTACATTGCCAGCCCCAAGGTTTAGTATTTATTACTTCATTTAAAAATAGTAAACCTAGTTGGGTGGTGGTGGCGCACGCCTTTAATCCCAGTACTTGGGAGGCAGAGGCAGGCGGATTTCTGAGTTCGAGGCCAGCCTGGTCTACAGGGTGAGTTCCAGGACAGCCGGAACTACACAGAGAAACCCTGTCTCGGAAAAACAAAACAAACAAAAAAAACAACAACAACAAAAAAAGTAAACCTAATCAACACATTTTCAGGACCCCTCTCTGTTGTAGATAAAATCTTGCTTGTTGGCAAACAGAAATAATAGCCTTACCAGGTGAGCACAGCCATCATTCAAGCACATGTGAACCAGAGACAAAAGATCACTCATGGAAGCCCGGAGGTGGTGGCACCCACCTGGGAGGCAGAGGCAGATTTCTGAGTTTGAGGCCAGCCTGGTCTACAGAGTGAGTTCCAGGACAGCCAGGGCTATACAGAGAAACCCTGTTTCGGAAAAAAAAGAAGAAGAAAAAAAAAAAAAAGGATCACTCATGGGGGGGGGGGGGGAATGGCTTGGTGGTTAGGAACACTGACTGCTCTTCCAAAGCAGTCAATTCCCAGCAACCATGTGGCTCACAACCATCTGTAATAAGATCCGAAATCTTCTTCTGAAGGCAGCTACAGTGTACTGCTATATATGAAAATAAAGATTTCTTTAAAAAAAAAAAAACTTTAAAAAAAAATCACTCATGAGTTCAAGGCCAGCCTTATTCCTTGAGCAAGTTCCAGGCCATCAAGAGAGACCCTGTCTTAAAAAAACAAAGAAAGAAGAATGGGGGAAGGAAGGAAATGAGAGCTGGAGAGAGGTAGAGGGAGAAAAGAAGTGAAGCAAAGAGAAAAAAATAAGCCTGCTTGCCTAGCCTGAGCCCCATTTGGCATAGCAAAAGCAGAAACAAAAAGAGAAAAATAATACATCTTGAAGACAATTAAAACTTGTGCTGGGATCACTGTAATATTAGGCAAGGCCAGTATGCAAGAACTCCATCATCTATTGGTCAGTTTACCTACGAAATAACACTCAGCTGGCTGTGCTGGTGCTTGTCTTTAATTTCAGCACCCTGACCGCAGAGGCATGGGGATCTCTTTGAATTGGAGTACAGAATGGTCTACATAGATTTCCACGACAGCCAAAGGTACACAAAGAGACCCTGTTTCAAAACAGTAATAAAAAACGCTCTTATAATTTACTTTTTTGTTTGTTTGGTTTTGTTTTTTTCGAGACAGGGTTTCTCTGTATAGCCCTGGCTGTCCTGGAACTCACTCTGTAGACCAGGCTGGCCTCGAACTCAGAAATCCTCCTGCCTCTGCCTCCCAAGTGCTGGGATTAAAGGAGTGTGCCACCACCGCCCGGCTTACTTTTAATATCATATTTGATGAAGTCATATTTGAGGACTATTTCTCCAAGGATTATGAACTATAACAAATAAAGAGCTTAGAACTCAGCCGGGTGGTGGTGGTGCACGCCTTTAATCCCGGCACTAGGGAGGCCGGGGCAAGCAGATTTCTGAGTTCAAGGCCAGCCTGGTCTACAGAGTGAGTTCCAGGACAGCCAGGGGCTACACAGAGAAACCCTGACTCAAAGAAAAAAAAAAAAGGAATTTAGAACTTATCTGAAGGGGGCTGGAGAGATGGCTGAGCAGTTAAGAGCACTAACTGCTCTTCCAGAGGACCTGAGTTCAATTCCCAGCAACCACATGGTGGCTCACAACCATCTGTAATGGGATCTGACTCCCTCTTCTGGTATGTCTGAAGACAGCTACAGTGTACTCATATAAATAAAATATATAAATCTTTACTTAAAAAAAAGAATTCGCCAGGCCGGTGGTGGCGCACGCCTTTAATCCCAGCACTTGGGAGGCAGAGGCAGGTGGATTTCTGAGTTCGAGGCCAGCCTGGTCTACAGAGTGAGTTCCAGGACAGCCAGGGCTAAACAGAGAAACCCTGTCTTGAAAAAAAAGAAAAAAAAAAAAAAAAAAAAAAAGAATTCATCTGAAATCTATCTGCCAATCTTCTGAAATGGACTTTAAATTAGCTATAATATAGCGATACACACCAGGAATCCCAGCACTTGGAAGAGGATTTGAGTCCTAGACTAATTTTGTACATAGCAAGAACAAGTCCGACTAGACAATACAGTTGTGTACAGTGACTCACACTATATTTCCAAGGACTCAGGAAGCTGGAGCGGACGGACTGCTACAAGTTTGAAAACAGTCTAGGCTACATACTGAGTTCTAGGCCAGTCTGGGCTACTGGGTGTGACCTTATCTCAAAACAAAAGCCAAGTTTAGTGGCTCAGGTCTGTCATCCCAGCTACTTGGGAGAGTACAGAGAAGGATAACATATTTAAAGCCTGGCGGAAAATCAGGACCAGCCTAAGTAACCTATGAACTTTGTCTCAAAACAAAAAGAGAATGTGGACGGGTCTCAGTGGGTAGACAGACCTAACCTATGAAGGCCAATCCTCAGAGCTGTATACACATAAACAATTATTTATAAATAAATTATATTCTAGAAAATAAATGAACTCCACAATGCTTGAAGAATTTCCCTTCCCAATTAATAATACAAGTAGAATGCTCCAACTTGAGAAGAAAAACAAAATGTTACCTAATGGGGCTCTCAGAATCAGAGGAGATTATGATTAATTCTGCAGTATACATGCTGTGCTTTTCTGATATTCTGGCTGCTTTTGGAGTGGAAGCCTTCACTGGACTAGTGTCCTGAGCATCCTCAGACTCAGTACCTCCCAGCGTGATTGTGGCAGGTGTGCTGCTACCTCTCAGAGATCTCCGGGTTGGTTTGGGTGTGGAGACATTGGCCAGCCTGCTTCCAGGCTCAGCTTTGCAATGTGGAAGCACATCCCTGGTTGGTGTGCTGCCTCTTCTTGATGGACTTCTATCACACAGAGACATTTTTACAGAGCCGTGGGCCATATCCTCACAAGCAAGATTCTCACTGTTAAGTAATGCACTGCTTTTGAAAGCTTCTGATTTCTGTCTTACACTCCTTCGTAGGCTATTTTGAGCTTGTTCATCTTTTAAGGAAACGGCTGTTTTTCCCTTTTGTATGTTTTCTTCTCTGTTTCCACCTGCAGTAGTCCTACTTTTCTTACCCTTTTTATTTGGCTTTTTACTTTTCTCCTTAGGAAAACTTCTTCTATCAGCGTGTGCCTGTGAACAGCCTTGATTTGAAGCTCTTTGAATATTAGGATTTTCTATGATTTTTTCAGAACTGCTATCTCCTTCATCGACAGACTTTTCACTTGAGTCTTTCTGCTTCTCCAGAGATTTCTTGAGTCCATTTTTGAGTGTTTCTGATGGTGGCTGCCTAAATGCTCTCATGAATTGCTGTCTTTCTTCCACGCTACACTTTGGTACTGAAGCCTCAGAGCTCCAGGCTTCCAGCACAGCCAGTTCTAATTGGCCCTCCTGGATCACAACATTAGATTTCCTTTTCTGAACTGTCTGCTCATTTTCTGGATCAGAGAGACTATTCTCCAGCTCAAGCTGTTTCTGTTTCAAGAAAATTGGAGGTATTTTCCCTTTCTTTTTTGGGGGAGTGGGATGAACTTGTGCAAGCACAGTAACTGTCTTGAGGTGCAGCTGTGGAGATGGTTCACAGCTTTCTGATTCACCTTCAGAACCACTTCTGACTGTTTCACCAGGCCCAGAGGGAGCACAGGCTGGCACCGCAGGGTCAGGTATCTTTTCCACTTTAGCTGCCTTGTGACTTTTTAAGAACTCCTCATAGGAGACAGTAACTGTACTCCTGTTTAAATCAGCTATTTTGGTTGCATGAGCCCTAGGGTCTACAGGGTGCGTAGTCCTCTCGCTCTCGCCGGTCAGGGAAGGGTTAGGCAGCGTGCTGTCTTGGCTGCCTTCCCTAGGTGGACTGGCTTCATCTGCTAAGGACGCACTTGCGGGCTGATCCACTACCTCGCTATGCTTCCTTTTCCTCAATATCTTGCCATCATTTTTTGTGGTGCCTTGTTTAGGGTTTACTTTCTTTTGTGAGTCCTTTTTGGAGGACGTAGTATTTGTCTGGTTTCTGCTGTCTTGAATACTTTCTACAAGAACCTCCACATGTTTCTTATAAAGGAAAACAGAAGTACTGTTTTCCACAAAATCACTTAAGCCACTGTCCTCCTTACTATCATTGTTACTAAGTTCAACTGCACACTCATTCTCAATTTTAATGTCATTCAGTTGAGGGGATAAACTAACTCTCTTTCTTTTCCTCTTAAATTCTCTACTTGGAAACACTTCCATCGGTGTCTTGCGGTCTTTGCTGTTGCCAACAGGCAATGGGGGAGATGTCTTTGTCTGGCATGCCTTTGTTGATTGTAGCTTCTCGGTTGTGGGTGAGGTCTTTCTAAAATAATGTAGAATATTGCTGGGTTTCGGTGGAGAGAGAACCTTGTCTCCAGCCTTCCCTATTGGTGATAAGTATTTGGTGATTGTTTCGCAGGAAGAGTTGTCATCATCTTTTCTCCGCTTTTTGCATGGCTAGCAATTTAAGGGAAAAAAAAGCCACAATTCATTTCAAGTAAAACAATATGAAATATGAACTGTAAACACAGATTTCACAGTTTAAATAACTGGGTAGAAACCCTACAGTAGGCTCCTTTGTGCATGAGGTGTGTGGTACACTCCAGCATATGTATGCGAGGATGCATGCTGAGCTGAAAGAGTGTCAGGTGTCCTGCGATGTCACTTTCAGCCTTATTCTCTTAAGACAAGTTCCCTCATTACACCTAGAGCTGGGCTGGCGGCCAGCATGTCTCAGCAATCCTCCTGGCTTTGCCTCCCCACAACCCCAGGGATAAAGGCATACCTGACTTTTGCTAGGGATTTTATCTCTGGTCATTATATTTGTACATGAAGCATTCTTTTTTTTTTTTTTTTTTTTTTTGGTTTTTTTTTTTTTTTTTTGGTTTTTTCGAGACAGGGTTTTTCTGTGTAGTTCGGGCTGTCCTGGAACTCACTTTGTAGACCAGGCTGGCCTCGAACTCAAATCCGCCTGCCTCTGCCTCCCAAGTGCTGGGATTATAGGCATGCGCCACCACGCCTGGCTTACATTCAATTTTTAATGCTATATTAAGTTATATATATATAATTTGTGTTACACACACACTATGCTTTAATAAAAAGTTTATATTGCCAGGTGAAGTGGTTCATGAATTTAATCCCAGCCCTAGAGAGTCAGAGGGAGAAAGGCCTCTGTGAGTTTGAGGCCAGTCTTGTCTACCAAGTGAGGGTTCTAGGTCAGCTACTACGTATAGAAACCCTGCCTCAAAAGCAAAACAACAACAACAACAACAAAGCTTATATGGACCAGCACTCAGGAATCTGAGACCGACAGATGTCGATGAATTCAAGGCCAGCCTGGTCTATATAGCAAGCTCCAGGCCAGTGAAAATAGTGAGACTCTGGCTCAAAAAAAAAAAAAAAAAAAACTTATACTGAAACAAAGCTAAACTTATAAGAAAACATAAATTCCTACTGTCTTCTATTTTATTTTACTTTATTTATTTTCTTTTATTTATTTATGCATTTTTGAGACAGGCTCTTTCAATGTATCCTGGAGATCTGCCTCCCTCTACCTCCCTCATGCTGAGACTAAGGGTGTGCCTGCCCTCTATTCATAACCTTAAAAGTGCGCCATCACTGACCGGGCATGGTGGCGCATGCCTGTAATCCCAGCACTTGGGAGGCAGAGGCAGAGGCAGGTGGATTTCTGAGTTCGAGGCCTGGTCTACAGAGTGAGTTCCAGGACAGCCAGGGCTACACAGAGAAACCCTGTCTCGAAAAAACAAAACAACAACAACAACAACAACAACAACAACAAAAAGTGCGCCATCTACCTCACAGAAGCTATAATAAAATATGTGGAAGCTAGTGCCAGGTAAGGAACCTACAAACAACCCCTTCTGCTTTACTTCTTTGGTTAAAAATATACACATCATTCCAAGTACCTCTATAAAACAGTTATTTCTATTAGAACTCACGGTGAAAAATAACCAAAGAACCCTTGCCCAAGTCTACCATTTTAATTTCTACCCTAATCCATACCTCCTGCACTAGCCATCACCCTCCAGGAATCAAGGTGGTTATGACACTAAGGATAGCCATAGTTATGTCAGCTACTTGCAGTCAGCACTGAGACTTGCACCCAGGCAAGTTCAGCAGAGATTATCCTAAGCCCAAGGAATGGCTGATGAGACTCAGCAAGGCACTGGACTAGATGAGACTAGAACAAGAGCAGGAGGCTCAAAATGAAAACTCATGAACCAGATACTGTCAAGAGAAACGTCATTTTCATCGTCATCACTACAGCTGGGGAGAACACCTGCCTAGGCATGTACACAACCCCAGATTTGGTCCCTCACCGTCACATAAAATCAGGCATGGTGCACACCTGCAGTCCCAGCCCTGAGGAGATAGTGGCAGGAGGACCAGAAGGTCAAGGTAAACTTAGTGAGTTTGAGGCCAGTTAGGCTACAGAATATACTACTTGGGAAAAACAAAACAAAACACAAAACCCACAATGTCATAACCTGAAAAATTAACCAACATCTAGAAGTAGACTCTATTTGGACATGGATCAATACATAGATTCAACGCTGTTCTCTATAGCCCTAGAGCAAAACTGGAGAGTACTGAATTTGACCTGGGCTCATGCAGCGGCTGGCTCACTAACAATGGTGGCCCCATTTTTGGCGGGACATATATCTTTTTTTTTTTTTTTTTTTTTTTTTTTTTTTTTGGTTTTTCGATACAGGGTTTCTCTGTGTAGCTCTGGCTGGCTGTCCTGGAACTCACTCTGTAGACCAGGCTGGCCTTGAACTCAGAAATCCGCCTGCCTCTGCCTCCCAAGTGCTGGGATTAAAGGCGTGCGCCACCATCGCCCGGCGGGACATATATCTTACAAAGGTTTAATGGGTTTACCTTTGAGTACAGATGATACGAATTGTGAAACATATGGGGTAGCACAGGGAAAATGAACTGGCCTTATTTTCCGGAATCCATATTTGTTTTCTTGACTGTGTGTACATGTGTGTGTATGAATCAGCCTTGCTATTCCACTAAGACAATATCTCACTGTTCTGAATTTACTAGATTAGAATTTCTAAGCCTGTCCTTAGAACCTCATCATTTCTCATTTCGTTTCTATGTGTATGGTAGGCTTAAGTATAAACAAGGCTGGGCATGGCGGTGCATAGTATAGTCCTAGTACCTTGGAAGCTGAGGCAGGCTAGGTGGCACCTCCTGGGCTACGAGATGAGAGCTCAAAGAAGCCTAAATAATATAATTTACTTATAAAGATCTGTAAGCTGGCCTAGAAATTCACTAAATTAAGCAAATATGTTGTGGTGATGGTTTGAATAAGAATGGCTACCATAAGGTCATACATTTGAATTATTGGATTTTTGGTTTTGGTTTGTTTGGTTTTTTTGTTTGTTTGAGAGTTTCTCTGTGTAGCTTTGGCTGCCCTGGAACTCTCTCTAGACCAGGTTGTCCTCAAACTAAGAGATTCACCGGCTTCTCCACCCACAAGTTGTCCTCTGATCTTCATACATATGCTGACCCCGGCACATACAATAAATAGATAAATGTAACAAAATAATTTTAAGGGGTAAAAATAATTTGTAAGGAATAAAAATAACATTCAAGGGGCTGGAGAGATGGCTCAGAGGTTAAGAGCACCGACTACTCTTCCAAAGGTCCTGAGTTCAATTCCCAGCAACCACATGGTGGCTCACGACCATCTGTAATGGGATCCGATGCCCTCTTCTGGTGTGCCTGAAGGCAGCTATAGTGTACTCATATGCACATAATAAATAAAATATTAAAAAAAACATTCAAAATAACGGGCAGGAGCAATAAACGATAGTGGGACAAATTCTGACTATTTAGATAAACTAGGTAAAATTAAATATGTTGAAATAATAAGTGAATTAAAAATGAATTTGTTGCCGGGCGGTGGTGGCACATGCCTTTAATCCTAGCACTTGGGAGGCAGAGGCAGGCAGATTTCTCAGTTTGAGACCAGCCTGGTCTACAGAGTGAGTTCCAGGACAGCTAGAGCTACACAGAGAAACCCTGTCTCGAAAAACAAAAAACAAAACAAAACAAAACAAAAAACCCAATTTGTTATTATCATCTATAAGCTTTGAGATGGTGTCAGAGGCACCACACAGACACTCAAGTAAGATCTAAGTTCAAGTGCCAGCCCTGACATCTACTGGTATGGAAGTCTTAAGCAAATTACTCTTTTAAAAAATATAACTTGATCAACTGGGTGTGAATGGTGCATTCCTGTGATCCCAGAACAAGCAGGCTGAGACAGGTAGATGATGAATTTTCGATCAGCCTGGCTGTGCAACACAGTAAATAATATATTCTGTAGTTGAGAAAAGTTAAGAGTTAGAAAGCTCACTTCAAGGGCACCAGAACACAACAGAATGCTAGCCTGAAATAAGGTGTGTAAGAAACCATAGCATCTATGAAGAGGCACAAGCCTGTAATGGTGACAGGAGAAAAAGTAGGACAGAGTTGTACTTTAAGATCCTAAAAACTACTTCTAAATGGCACAGAATATCATTATAGTTGTTTAGTGTGTTTCTTTTTCTTTCTCAGAAAGCCAGGGCTTCCTACATTAAGCACTGTCCCTCGCTTAGTGTATTCTCTAAAACTGAGCACCTAACATGTCACAGAGACTCTTTTTTTTTTTTTTTTTTTTTTTTTGGTTTTTCGAGACAGGGTTTCTCTGTGTAGTCCTTGGCTGTCCTGGAACTCACTCTGTAGACCAGGCTGGCCTCGAACTCAGAAATCCGCCTGCCTCTGCCTCCCAAGTGCTGGGATAACAGGCGTGTGCCACAACGCCCGGCTGAGACTCTAAACTACATTACATTAAGCTCGGCAGCCAGGAGATACTGGCGTAAGTTTCTTACTTGATTCCTTTAAGTGACATTCTAAATGGAATTCCTAGGACAGGTCTTTGTACGGACTAGCTGAACTTGAAGCTTTATATTTTTCGCTGTTCTGTGATTCCCACACATCATGAACAAAGAAAGTGACCCTGAAATCCTTGGTGACATGTTACTCCAACGTTTCAGGACCCGGGGAACTGTGGTCTCCAAATCCCGATTTAACAGCCATCCCTAAAACATCTTAAAATTACAGCGCGTTAGTGAGAGCTTTACACGACACACAGAGGCAACTATCCCACACAAAATTATAACTGTGGGTCATCGTGTCCCTCCTTTCTCGTTCCAGAACCAAGCAGGACTACACACTACAACTCCCCAACACAAGCAGAAAGGAACATGACAGATCCTCACCTCAATCTCGTAGTCCTTCACAGGAGGAGGTGCTGCAGCCGCCGCCATGGTCAGGACCCCCACCATGATCCCTGCCTCCTAGAACCCGGGCTCCTAGGACCTCCAGAGGTCCGGCCCAGCCTGTCTGGAGGCCATAGGGCAGCAGGTCCAGCGGGAGCGAGCTGCGAGCCCGGGAGCCCGTCTCGGGTCTCCTAGAGACCGCCGGCCGGACGCAAGTGCGAGGCCCGGCCCAGGGCCGTCCAGCCAGGCTCAGACAGAGAAGTCGGGAAAACCCGGGCGCAGGCCCCGAGGGGCGGCCGGACAATACAAGGTGCCCTCGAGGCAGATGTTCCAATCGAAGCGCTCGAGCCCGGGCTGCAGTGGAAGCGGCACACCGAACGCAGATAAGACAGTGGGGCTTCAGCCGGAGTTCTTGTCAATTGGGTTTTCGCGCCGTCCGGAGCGCAGGGGGCGGAGCCTACGACTGCTGTCGGAGGCTGCGCAGACGGTGAGCCACGAAGGCCAAACTACTTCCTTTGGTGAATCAGCGCGCAAGAGCACCAGCTTACAAATCTCTTTGAACTTCAGAGATTCAAACTTCGGTGTTACAGTTTGACCATTGAGAATGATGTGTTTTGTCTAAGGTTACCTAATCATTTGGCCATTTTTTGAAAAAGATTTATTTATTATTATATCTAAATACACTGTAGCTGTCTACAGACACACCGGAAGAGGGCGTCAGATCTCATTACAGATGGTTGTAAACCACCATGTAGTTGCTGGAATTTGAACTCAGGACCTTTGGAAGAATAGTCAGTGCTCTTAACCGCTGAGCCATCTCTCCAGTCCAGAATTTAGCCATTCTTTTTGTTTTGTTTTGTTTTGTTTTGTTTTGTTTTGTTTGTTTTGTTTTGTTTTGTTTTGTTTTTGGATTTGGTTTTTTCGAGACAGGGTTTCTCTGTGTAGCCCTGGCTGTCCTGGGAACTCACTCTGTAGACCAGGCTGGCCTTGAACTCAGAAATCCGCCTGCCTCTGCCTCCCAAGGGCTGGGATTACAGGCGTGCGCCACCACGCCTGGCTAGCCATTCTTAATATTATATTTTTTGAGGCAGGAAGTGGTGGTGCAGATATCTCTCTATGCTTGAGGCCAGCCTACATAAAGAGTTCCATTTAAGCCAAGAGACTGTCATAGATAGATAGATAAATAGATAGATAGATAAATAGATAGATAGATAGATAGATAGATAGATAGATAGACAGACAGACAGACAAATATTAAAAAGAGATAGAGGTAGAGGAGCCAGGTCAACAGTGGCACACTCACATCATTAATCCCAGCACTCTGGAGTTAGCAGAGACAGGCAGATCTCTGAGTTCCAGGCCAGCCTGGTATACAGAGAAAATTCCAAGACAGTCAGAGCTACACAGAAAAATACTGTCTTGAAAACCTAAGAAAGGAAAAACCACAGGTAGCCAAAAGACACCTCATGCGGACCTCTACACTCTGCATGTATGTACACCTGCACTAACCCACAGGAACATATTATACCATCACACACACACACACACACAAAATTGTGTTTTTTTGTATGTTGTTTTTTCAAGACAGGGTTTCTCTAGTAGCCTTGGCTGTCCTGGAACTCACACTATATTAACAATGTTTTAATTTTTAAAAATATTTTTTTCATTTTATGTGAATGAGTCCTTGCCTACATGTAAGCAGATATATACCATATGTGTGCCTGGTAATTATGGAAACCATAAGAGGTCATTGGATTCCCTGGAGTTACAGGCAGTAGGTGAGCTACCATTGTAGGTGCTGGAAACCAAACGGAGGTCTGCTAGAGCAGCAAAGCCTTTCACAGAGGAGTCATCTCTCAGCCCTCAGATATGGAAAGCATGTGCTGGGCTACTGAGCTACATACCCAGCCCACAATTTAACCATTATAAACCGTATTTTTAAAACCCTGCCACAGGCTGGGCAGTAATGGCGCACTCCTTTAATTCCAGCACTTGGGAGGCAGAGGCAGGCAGATTTGTGAGTTCGAGGCCAGCCTGGTCTACAGAGTGAGTTCCAGGACAGCCAGGGCTACACTGAGAAACCCTGTCTCAAAAAACAACAACCACAACAAACCTGCCAGCTGGTTAAAGGTTTAACTGCTCCATAACACCACCTACAACTTCTCCTTTTATCTGATAGCTTAATAAACACACTGTGGCATAATCATACAATGAAATCCTTCTCAGCAATAAAAAGAAACAAGGGCCAAGGAGGTAGTTTATTGGAAGAGTACCTACCATGGGGGGGGGCGGATCAATCCTGAGCACTCCCCAAAATTAAAATTATATCAATGAAAAGCCAAGCATGGGGCAGGGGGTTACAGAGATGACTGAAAAGTTAAAAGCCCCGGCTCCTTTTACAGAGGACCCAGGTTCATTCACCAGCACCCACATGGTAGCACACAGAGGTCTATATCTCCAATTCTTTTTTTTTTTTTTTTTTTTTTTGGTTTTTTGGTTTTTCGAGACAGGGTTTCTCTGTGTAGCCTTGGCTGTCCTGGAACTCACTCTGTAGACCAGGCTGGCTTCAAATTCAGAAATCCTCCTGCCTCTGCCTCCCAAGTGCTGGGATTAAAGGCGTGTGCCACCACTGCTGGCTCTCCAATTCTAAAAGATCTATCACTTTCTTCTGGTCTCTGTGGCATCAGGCAAACACACAGTGAAGAGACATATATGCAGCTAAAACATTCATTTATATAAGATAACAATAAATAATCTTTTTTGTTGTTTTTTTGGGGTTTTTTTTAGATTTATTTATTTATTATATGTAAGAACACTGTAGCTGTCTTCAGACACTGGAAGAGAGTGTAGCTCTCTTTACCGATGGTTGTGAGCCACCATGTGGTTGCTGGGATTTGAACTCATGACCTTCAGAAGAGCAATTGGTGTTCTTACCTGCTGAGCCATCTCTCCAACCCATAAATAATCTTTTAAAACAAAAAACAGGGACTGGAGAGATGGTTCAGCAGTTAAGAGCACTGGCTATTCTGAGTTCAATTCCCAGCAACTACATGGTGGCTCGCAACCATCCATAAAGAGATCTGGTGCCCTCTTCTGGTGTGCCTAAAGACAGATTACTCATATACATAAAAAACAAAGAAACAGGGGCTGGTGAGATGGCTCAGAGGTTAAGGGCACTCACTGTACTGCTCTTCCGAAGGTCCTGAGTTCAAATCCCAGCAACCACATGGTGGCTCACAGCCATCCGATGCCCTCTTCTGGAGTGTCTGAAGACAGCTACAGTGTACTTAAATATAATAAATAAATAAATCTTTAAAAAAAAAAAACAAAGAGGCCGGGCGTGGTGGCGCACGCCAGTAATCCCTGCACTTGGGAGGCAGAGGCAGGCGGATTTCTGAGTTCGAGGCAAGCCTGGTCTACAGAGTGAGATTCAGGACAGCCAGGGTTATACAGAGAAACCCTGTCTCAAAAAACCAAAAAAAAAAAAAAAAAAAAAAAAAAAGAAACAAATATATTAAAACAAACAAAAGCAAAACAAACAAAGAGCCAGAGAGATGACACAGCCAGTGGTTAAGAGTCCCTTCTGCAGACAACTTGAGTTTGGTTGCCAGCACCTAAGTCAGATAGGTAACAACCCTTAATTCCAACTCCAGGAGATCTGATGCTGTTCTGAATTTCACAGGTATTCACTCTAACACACATACCCACAGACAGACACACAACTATACACATAATTTAAAAATAAATAAAAATAAGAATGAATAAGTAAATTGTCACTATTGTTGGAGAAGTGCCACAGTGGATCAGAGAGCTTTCAGCACAATCATGAAATCTGGAGTTTCCAGCCCAGCACCTGTGGAACAAACTGGGCTTTGTGTGTATGGCTGGAAGGCCAGCTCTGAGACCAGCAGAGACAGGAGGACAATGGGGCCTGGCCTCCAGTCTAACTGAGACGCCATGAATCCAGGTCCATGACTACTCACAACCATGGGTAACTCCAGGCCTAGGAGGTCTGTTGCCTTCTTTTGACTGCATGAATTGGGTGCACAAACATATATGCAGACAAAAGATCCATATACATTATGTATATGTGTGTGTGTATATATATATATATATATATATATACACACACACATATACATACACACATTTATATGGTACATGTTTGTACGGAGCTAATTGGATATGGTGGCACACACCTGTAATCATAGCACTTAGGAAGTAGAGGTGAAACGTCAGAAGTTCAAGATTATTCTTCACTGCACAGTATGTTTGAAGCTAGCCTCAACTACATGAAACCCTATCTCAAACAAACAAACAACAAACAAACAAAAAAGCCAACAACAACAACCAAAAAAACATTACATCTGGGTTCTTCTAAGCAGAGTTCCTCAGGGATCTTCAGATGGTAATTGACCCAGATGTGAGCGGTTCCTCTGCAGATTAGGCTGCAACTTCCCTCTGTTGACATGGGCAGTTACACCTCCAATTTCCAACCACTTCCAGGCCTCTGGCAGTCTTAAGTACCCTTTCAGGCACCAGTTCTTCTCCTATTCCTTATTCTAACATTAAATTCCTTTACTATTGTTTGACAGATTTTTGGAAAGAAAAGAAGAAAGAGACAGCCAGCCAACCCTGAAAGGACCACAAGACCTAACTTAGAGGTTACTTGCTTTCTCTAAGAAACTGTCCCTGAAGCCAGGCGTTGGTGGCACACGCCTGTAATCCCAGCACTTGGGAGGCAGAGGCAGGCGGATTTCTGAGTTCGAGGCCAGCCTGGTCTTCAGAGTGAGCTCCAGGACAGCCAGGACTACACAGAGAAACCCTGTCTCGAAAAACCAAAAGAAAGAAAGAAAGAAAGAAAGAAAGAAAGAAAGAAAGAAAGAAAGAAAGAAACTGTCCCTAAAATCTCAGCACACTTACTTTGCCTCAGTCAAAATTCTGTGGTTTTAACTTAAGGTTTCCATAGTACCTGACGTTACACATTTCTGGTTATGTGTGTGCTGTCGCGGCTGGACTTTGAGAGCAAACAGAGGGCCCCGACGGTTCCCTTTCCAGCTGCTCTCTAAACCTTTTGTGCATGAGTGTGTACTGTGTGTGCTTTTGCACAGCCATATGATCCAGAATTTATAGACAGCACTGCCCTTTTCCTTTCCTGATGGTCAGTTTGAAAGAGAAGCTATAGCTTAGACATGTTTACTTTTGGTGGTCGGTTTTCTGTTTGTTTTTGTTCTTTTGAGACAGGGTCTGTGTAGCCCTGGCTGTCCTGGAACTCCCTCTGTTTACCAGTCTAGATCCCCCCAGCCTCTGATTCCTGAGTGTGGGAATTAAAGGTGTGTGACAAACTATTTAAATTCCTTTAAAGATTTGTTGTTGTTATTATTATTCTTTTCGGGGGCAGGTGCTCAAGACAGGGTTTATTTGTGTAACCCTGACTGTCCTGGAACTCACTCTGTGGACCAGGCTGGCCTTGAACTCAAAGAGATCCGCCTACCTCCTGAGTGCTGGGATGAAAGGCCTGTACCACCACCAGGCTTACTGTTGTTATTCTTAATTATGTGAATGAGTGTGTGTCTGTGTGTGGCATGAGCAAAAGTCTGAGAAGGCTGGAGGCATCAAATCCTTCTGAAAGTAACAAGGGGTTGGGAGCTGCCCTCTGTGGGCACTGGGAACCAAACTCAGGGCCTTTGCAAGAGCAGTATGTACTTTGCACTGCTGGGTCAGCTCTGGAGTTCCTCTTTTTCGTTGTTTTTGTGCAGTGCTGAGGCATGGGGACATGTCAAACCAAACAGAGGGCCTTGTGCATCCTAGGCAAGTACTGTCACCAAACTGTTCCTGTGCTCAGTCCCCAATCTTCATTCACAACCCTTTCTTTTGTCCTGTTGGTGTCGATACACTCCCCCAGTTGTCCCACTTACCTGGGAAAGGCTAATTTCATCCCTTCCTCTATAATCCTCCTACTCTGTGCCCTATTTCATGGCCAGCCGGCATCTGTCCTCACTGCTCCTGGGCTCTCTTCCTCTCTTGTCCCTCTAGCCACAAGATGATTCACTCTTTAGAAATTTACTCTGTAAGGTTGAAAATAGCAGGGCCTGCCAGGTGTGGTGGCACAGACCTTTAGACCCTGCCAACACAGGGCAATCTCTGAGTTCATGGCCAAGCTGGACTACATATTGAGTTCCAGGACAGCCAACATTATTATGGAGGGAAGAAGGATGGGAGGGAAGAAGAGAGAGAAAAAAGAGAGACTGCCTCAAAAACAAACAAAAGCAGGGCCCAAGAGTAGGTAAAGGTGAAAGTGCTGGCTGACAAGCCGGGGTTTGTGCCTTGGACTCACACTGACTTCTGCAAGTTTTCCTCTGATTTCCACATCCTTAGGGCATACACAGAATACATACATACATGCAAACACATATAAATACAAAAATAAACAAACATATGAATAAATGTAAAATAAAATTATAAAGTTCAGAGCTGGGCGTGGTGGTGCACGCCTGTAATCCCAGCACTTGGGATGCAGAGGCAGGTGGATTTCTGAGTTTGAGGCCAGCCTGGTCTACAGAGTTCCAGAACAGCCAGGGCTACACAGAGAAACCCTGTCTCGAAAAACAAAACAACAAAAAAAAATTATAAAGTTCAAATAGCAATGCACTCCCTAATCACATGACTGTGCAGAGGAGTTTCTCAAGATTTCATTCAGGTGCCTTTTTTTTCCATTTCTTCCTTCCTTCCTTTCTTTGTTTCTTTCCTTCTGTGTGTGTGTGTGTGTGTGTGTGTGTGTGTAATGAGGACATTTTACATACAAATTTTTGCGTTCCATTCCTCCCCCCCCCCCAATCAGGGTTTCTCTGTATAGCCCTGGCTGTCCTGGAACTCACTCTGTGAGGCTGGGCTCGAACTCAGAAATCTGCCTGCCTCTGCCTCCCAAGTGCTGGGATTAAAGGCGTGCGCCCCCACTGCCCCCTTGGTCTCCATTATCTTAAGTTAGATAAGATAGATCTGTGTCCTGCTTATCATTTATTTCCTAAAATATTGGTTTATAAATGACAGTACATGTGCCTCCCCATGCCTTTCTGTGTTTGTATTTGCTGGTGCTAGATAATGTGCCTAGAGCCTTGGACATACTAGGTATGGTAATTTGAATATAAATGGCTCCCATAGGCTCCCATAGGGGCCTATATTTCTGTGTTTACTTCCTAGTTAGTGGAACTATTTGGGATAGACTAGGGGTGTGGCCTTGTTAGAGGAGGTATGTCACAGGGAGTGGGCTTTGAAATTTCAAAAGTTCCCTCCAGGCCCAGTCTCTCTGCCTGTAATATGTGGACCAGATATGAGTTCTCAGCTACTGTTCAGGACTGTGCTGGCCTCTCTGCTGCCACATTTCCCTGCCATGATGACCATGGGCTAACCCTCTGAAAGTATAAGGAAGCCCTCAGTTAAATGCTTTCGTTTATGAGTTGTTTTAGTCATGATGTCTCTTTTGGCAATAGAACAGTAATCAAGACACTAAACAAACACTCTACCACCAAGCTACATTAGGAGCATAACTCTTGCCGGGCCGTGGTGGCGCACGCCTGTAATCCCAGCACTTGGGAGGCAGAGGCAGGCGGATTTCTGAGTTCAAGGCCTGCCTAGTCTACAGAGTGAGTTCCAGGACAGCCAGGACTACACAGAGAGACCCTGTCTTGAAAACCAAAAAAAAAAAAAAAAAAAAAAAAAAAGCACTGACCACTCTTCCAGAGGACCTCAGTTCAATTCCCAGCAACCACATGGTGGCTCACAACCATCTGTAATGGGATCTGATGCTGACCTCTTCTGGTGTGTCTGAAGACAGCAGCAGTGTACTCATAAATAAAATAAATAAATATAAAAAAAAAAGGAGCATAACTCTTGGCTGTTTGAGATAGGATCTTAGTGGGTAGTTCAGACTGGACTTGCATGACATATATATATCCCAGGCTGGCCTCAATTGATCCTGCTACTTCAGCATTCTGAGTGCTAGAATAAGAGGCTTATGTCGACACGCCTGACTAAGGCAATACTCATTCTGAACTCTGAGACCCTTGCTCTTTTTTTCAAGACAGGGTTTCTATATATAGCGATGGGTATCCTGGAACTCTATCTCTGTAGACCAGGATGGCCTCTGCCTCCTGAGTGATGGGATCAAGGATACATACCATTACTCCCTTGCTCATTAAAACATGATTTTTATTTTATTTTATGAGTGTTTTGCCTGCATGTATGTATATGTACTATGTGAATACCCAGTACCCTCAAAAGCCAGAAAAGACAATCAGATTCCCCATGACTGTCGTAGACAGTCTGAGCTACTGTGTCAGTGCTGGGAATTGAACCTGTCTCCTCTGGAAGAACAGCCAATGCTCTTAACCACTGAGACATCTCTTCAGTTTATTCTCTTTAATCTTCACCTTCAAATATAGTATTCTGTTCTACCTTCCCAGCAACACGTGTCTATATACTTATTAGAGTCTCTTTCTATTCCTATCCTCGAGTTTGTTCTTTTTCACTTTGTCCTATCTGGGACAGCACTGTTTTTTCTTAATTCATTTAGCAGATACCAACTATTTACTAAGGACCAGGCTGTGTTATCTTTAGGATAAACCAGGTCTCCTGGCCACTCTCTCCATTTTTCTTTCCAAAGGGCTTCCTTCTATTTTCTTTACTTTCTTATTTTATTTGTATGTATGGTTGTTCGTTTGTTTTAAGTCAAGGTTTCTCTGTGTAGCCATGGCTATTGTGGAACGCAGTCTGTAGACAAGGCTAGCCTCAAACTCAAAAGACTGGCCTGTCTCTGGCTGGACTTGAAGGTGTTTGTTTCCACTGCCCGGCTGCTTTCCTTACTTTCAAGTGTTCTTTTATTTCCTCTTTTCTCCTCTCTTCCTTCCCCTCCCTGCTTTTGACAGTGTCTTATATCACTCACATTTCCCCCAGACTCACTATGTACCGACCAGATAACTATTCTGAGTTCCAGATCTTCCTAAGAGCTGGGATTACAGGGTATGGCCCTATGTTTAGCCCAAATGTAGGAAGAATAATTGTCTGGCCCAGAACATCTTCCATCTGGCCTCTTTCTTTCTTTCTTTCTTTCTTTTTTTTTTTGGTTTTTTGAGACAGGGTTTTTCTGTGTAGTCCTGGCTGTCCTGGAACTCACTCTGTAGACCAGGCTGGCCTCAAACTCAGAAATCCGCCTGCCTTTGCCTCCCAAGTGCTGGTATTACAGGCGTGCGCCACCACGCCCGGCTCCATATGGCCTCTAATACAGATTCATTGCATAATCCTGAGACAGTCCTGTACAGTGTCTGGTCCTGCTGAAGACAATTTACACACCCTGGGTATATGGCTCATTTAATGACTCAAATCCAACCAGTTTTTGTATTGTATGGCTTTTCAACAGATTCCCCCCACCCCACCCCCCCCCCCCGGTTTTTTTTTTTTTTTTTGGTTTTTTTTTTTTTTTTTTTTTTTTTTTTCCGAGACAGGGTTTCTGTGTATAGCCCTGGCTGTCCTGGAACTCACTCTATAGACCAGGCTGGCCTCGAACTCAGAAATCCGCCTGCCTCTGCCTCCCAAGAGCTGCGATTACAGGCCTGCGCCACCACCGCCCGGCCTCAACAGATCACTTTTACCATTTTAAATAGTTTGGAGGGAAAAAAAAATACAGACATGTGTGACATGTGAAAGTTATTATGCCATATCTAAATTCAGTGTTCAAAGGTTTATTTTTATGTCCTTGTCCAATCTGCCCTTTAGCTCCTGGTTCCAAGCAACCCTCCTTCCCCAGCCTCTCCAATAGCTGAAACTACAGGAGCAAGAGGCTCCTCTTGTTTTTACTATACAACGTCACACCCATTTACTTAATACAGCGAAACACACGCTTTATCACATGCCAGCAGATATTTATCGGGTGGCCCTTACAGAAAAAAAACGTGCCATCACTCGCCTTGGACTTCTGCCAAGATTGCTGTACAGCTGGTCAGCACTTGGGACTCTCTTACCTCCCACCTCTAGGTGGTGGCGCCTGGCTCAAGTATGCTCCCAAAATGCCCTCCTCAGCTGGCATTTACTAGGGAGCTAGTACAGCGACGATTTAAGGCCCGGAGCTGTAGCCTCGGCTCTGGAGATCATGCACTGAGTTTAGGAGAGTAGATTCCCCCTCTGTGTCCCTCCACTTCCTCCTCTGTGCAGGGCAGATAAGTAGTGCTGTAAGATAAGAAGTGGGAAGCACTTAGAGACGTGTTCACGTGTTTCTACTCATGCCTCCACTTGTTTCCTGAGGAAGTGTCCAGGCCGGCGCAGCACAGAGGCCGGGGGAGGAGCTGAGCAGGCAACGCAGCAGCTCCCACTCACTCAGACCAAGACGCCATTAGTGCGTGTGCCTCCCCCATTCCCCACCCCCACCCCGGCGTCTGTCAATCAAGCGGGGGCGGGGCCTGAAGGACAGGGCAGGGCGGGGCGGCGCTTCCGCTGCGCGAGGCCGCTCGGGGTCGCTCGCGGGAGCCCAGCGCAGTCGGGAATCCCGCGGGCCGCGCGGCCAGATGAAGGGCGCGATGGAGCCGGAGCCCGAGGTGCTGCTTCAGGAAGCCCGCGAGAACGTGGAGGCAGCGCAGAGCTACCGGCGGGAGCTGGGCCAGCGGCTGCAGGGGCTGCAGGAGGCGCAGAGGCAGGTGGGAGGGCCGCGGCGGGCCTTTGAGGGCGCGGACCGGAGGGTGGGCGCGCGCGGCGGGGACACCCCAGGCTCTGTGGGGGAAGGAGGTCGCAGACTCGTTGGAGACGTGACATGGGGAGGTGGGTGCTGCAGAGCTCTCGAAGGGGAAGATGAACTTGGGAGACTGAGTAAGAGTTCGGGGAGAGCTCGTAAGCCGCCGCGCGGGGCACTTGGTGAAAGTAGGGGTGGTATCCGAGGATGAGCTACCGGAGCAAAATCCGAGGGATCTCAAGAGTGATGATCGAAAAAGAGAGTTGGGAGGAAGAAGGCATAGTGAGGGGAAACCTGCGATAGATACTCAGTTCAGAAAGCCTGAGGGCAGGGACCTGGAGACAGTAAAGGTGGAGACGAAGTAGAGGGAGAGGGAAGAAGGAGAAATGGAGAGGTTGAACAGCAGTAACATTAATGCCGAATGAATGGGGGGGGTAATATTTGAACATCCCACATGATCGCGAATGCCTTGAACAATCATTTAGAGTCATCTCTAGACAGGCTAGAACGGAAGATGAAGGATGCTGAAGGGCAGAAGGAGCAAAACAAGATGTTTCAGGGAGGGTACACAAAGGTGAAGGGAAGTGGCAAAACAGATTTAAAGAGCGGACTGGTAATAGAAGAGGCTAAATACACTTTCCAGTACTGCGGTTATCTCTCCACAAGGAAAGGTCGAACCGAGCGAGGAAAGCCACATGGCTCCTCTCAACTCTCAAAGGTATACAGAAAAAGATACAAGCCTCTGCTAATGCTAGATAAGACAGTTAATCCTCACGTTACTACTAAGTGCTTAGTTAATGTTATTTGGGTAAATGGAATTCCATTAGAATTTCTCTAGGCCTAGTTTTCTAGAGTCTCACCACACTGGTAACTCCAGCGCTGTTGTGCCAAAGCAGAAAATGGTAAAATAGTCCTGGGATAATCTTTGAATATTGTCATCGCTAGAGTTGTAGCGTTGGTGTAGTCCAAGGCATCAACAGTTTAGCCACAACTGGGATCAGAATCTAGATATGACTTATGATTTAAACCTGATTTAGTGATTATTTTCAGCGCACACATCTGCATTTCCTTTGGAAAGAATCTGCTTTATTCCTTCTGCTATTTTGAAATAAATGTTGAAAATCTAGGATTTAAAAAAAAGGTTAAAAAACCCCATTTATATAATACTGCTTAGTCTGTGAATTTCATGTATGCATACAGTGTATTTTATCTTAGCCATCTCCCACTCCACCCCCTCGAACATTTTTTTTTTTTTTTTTGGTTTTTCGAGACAGGGTTTCTCTGTGTAGCCCTGGCTGTCCTGGAACTCACGCTGTAGACCAGGCTGGCCTCGAACTCAGAAATCCGCTTGCCTCTGCCTCCCAAGTGCTGGGATTACAGGCATGCGCCACCACGCCCGGCCCCCTCGAACATTTTTAAATTTTAATTTTTTTAATTATTCATTTATTTTTTGAAACAGGGTTTCTCTGTGTAGCCCTGTAACTTGCTTTGTAGATCAGGCTAGCCTTGAACTCAGAGATTTGCCAGCCTCCTCCTTCACTCAGCTTTTTTTTTTAATTAATTTATTTTTTTATATAAGCATATTGTCGATGTGATGTCTTCAGACACACCAGAAGAGGGCATCGGATCCCATTACAGTTGATTGTGAACCACCATGTGGTTGCTGGAAATTGAATTCAGGACCTCTGGAAGAGCAGTCAGTGCTCCTAACCACAAAACCATCTCTCTAGCCCTCCCCCCCCCCTTTAAAAAACAAAAAAACAAAAAAAAAACCAAGATCTTGCTAAGTAGCCAAGGCTGTCCTGAGACCCACAGTATAGCCCAGGCTGACAACAAGCTGTAAATCCTCCAGCCACAGCCTCTGGAGTACTGGGATAACAGGCATGTTTCCAACAAGTACCCCATAATAAATGACTAATGTTTCAACTAATTCATATCATATCTTACACATGAGCATGCCTGTTGTTCAACTCCCTCAGCAATTAAGAGGCATTAGGGTTGGCACTGGAGGAATGAGGTAAGCACCTGGGTGTAGTACTTATTCATGGCTGATGTATGTGTTGAGTGCATTTTTTAATGTGATTCCCAACCTAGTTAAATGTTCAGTTGCTAAACCTAGATAGATGTATGGGTATGGCTCAGGATACTTGCCTAATAGATCTACAGCCCTGAAAAGAAAAACTAAACTTATATTCTTTCATTTGATATTTACTTATTATTTATGACTCCATTGTGTTGGTGATGGAACCCAGTGCCTTAGACGTACTGGAAAACTGCACTACCTCTTGAACAATTAAGTTTTGAATCCAATAATTTAAATTCAGAACATACTCTTATAGTTTGGCTCACTATGGTTTTTATTTGTTTTATTTGTGAAAGGCCTTGTCTCCTGCTTGACACAAACCCTCAGAGCACATTCATTACAGTCAGATTTCTGGTGACATTAAAGTAATAGTGTCAGTCTCTTGTCAACTGGAGTGTGTTTTGTTCCCATTTCAAGTCACCACAGCTACTTCGAGCCCATGGTGCATGTTCAGATTTGTAGAATTAGGCCCCTGTCAAGTCGAGTTTAAAGAAAGGTCTGGGTTTACAAAAATGTTATCAAAATAAGCAGGTGCCTTTGCTTGGGGGTTAGGACATTCTTAGAGTTCCAGTCACTTGTAGATCATGTATCATCAGATTCATGGCTTTTGAATAAAAATGTTGCTTTGGGAAGGATGAGAAGAGCAGAGAGGAAGGGGTACTGCACTGGGTGTGTATATATATACACTGCCTTCCAAGTGCTGGGATTACAGGCGTGCACCATCACTGCCCGGCAACTGGGTATATTTTTTACTTTTATACTTTTTTTTTTTTTTTTTGAGAGATTGAATCCAAGGCCTCATGTATACCAAGCAAATGCTTCGTCACTGAGCATTCCCAAGCCCATGGTGGTTTTTGTTTTGTTTTGTTTTTTGAGACAGGGTTTCTCTGTGTAGCCCTGGCTGTCCTGTAACTCACTCTGTAGACCAGGCTGGCCTCAAACTCGGAAATCTTCCTGCCTCTGCCTCCCAAGTGCTAGGATTAAAGGTGTGCGCCACCACTGCCGGGCTGGGGTTTTTTGTTTTTTGTTTTATTTGAAATAAAATTCACATCATGAAATTATTCAGTGTTTTTTAGTTTACTTATACATTTGTTTAGCCATAGGGCTAGAGTGATAGCTGAGAGATTAAGATAACTGGCTGCTCTTCCAGAGGATGGGGGTTCAATTCCCAGCACCTACATACATAGCAACTCACAGACATCAGTAATTCCAGTTCTACACCCTCTTCTGGCCTCCATCTCACCAGGCACACACATTGTACACACATTGTATATGTATACACACACACACACACAAACACACACACAGAGGCAAATACCCAAATCAGTAGCATAACATAACAAATATTTCATTAAAAATTATTTAGCCATCATGATGTGTGAATTCTAGAATATTACATTAGCCATCATGATGTGTGAATTCTAGACTATTACATTATTCTTTAGAAATACTCTGTATTCAGTGTCACTCTGACTAACCTAATAGAAGCCTAAACTATTGTCCATTTTTATGAACTTTCCTGTTCTGGAGCTCTCTTTTTTTTTTTTTTCCTTCTTTTTTCTCAGCCTCTTTCCTTCAGACAGGATCTCATATAGCCAAGGCTAACCTTGAATTCTCTGAATAGCGGTGGTGGCACACGCCTTTAATCCCAGCACTTGGGAGGCAGAGGCAGGCAGATTTCTGAGTTCGAGGCCAGCCTGGTCTACAGAGTGAGTTCCAGGACAGCCAGGACTATATAGAGAAACCTTGTCTCAAGAAAAGAAAAAAAAAAAAAGAATTCTCTGAATAGCATGACCTGAACTTCTGATCCTCCTGTCTGTATTTCCCAAACTTTTGATTACAGGCCTGAGAGATGGCTCAGTGGTTAAGAGCACTGCTGCTCTTCCAGAGGCCCTGAGTTCAAATCCCAGCAACTACATGGTGGCTCACAACCATCTGTAATGGGATCTGATTCCCTCTTCTGGTGTGTCTGAAAACAGCTACAGTGTACTTATATTGTAACACATAAATAAATCTTTAAAAAAAAAAAAGTTTGCCAGGCAATGGTGGCGCATGCCTTTAATCCCAGCACTTGGGAGGCAGAGGCAGGCGGATTTCGAGGCCAGGTAGGTCTACAGAGTGAGTTCTAGGACAGCCAGGACTATACAGAGAAACCCTGTCTCTCGAAAAAACAAAAACCAAAAAAACCCAAAAATTGTTTAACTGTTTCAGAAATTCATGGATACAGTTTTATCTTTCCCTTGGTTTCTTTTATAAAATTATTTATTATTTTTATTTAATGTACATTGGTATTTTGCCTGTATTTGTCTGCATGAAGGTGTCTCTGGAACTTGACTTAAAGACAGTTATGAACTGCCATGAGGTTCATAACTGAGCCTGGGTTCTCTGGAAGAGCAGCCAGTACTTGTAAAAGGTGGTATAAAAAAATTAAAATAGTCGGGCGGTGGTGGCGCACGCCTGTAATCCCAGCACTTGGGAGGCAGAGGCAGGCGGATTTCTGAGTTCGAGGCCAGCCTGGTCTACAGAGTGAGTTCCAGGACAGCCAGGGCTACACAGAGAAACCCTGTCTCGGAAGAAAAACAAAAACAAAAAATACCAAAAAAAAAATTAAAAATAAAAAATAATCTGCAGGACAGCCAGGACTACATAGAGAAACCCTGTCTCAAAAAAAAAAAAAAAATCTGTTAAAAACATGTAGCAGTTTTTCCTGTGGTTAAATTCAGGCCCTACCCTCTGTTTTCAGAGAAAAGGAAGTTCTGTGTAGGAATGCAAGAGTTGTCTGTAACTTACTACTTTGTGCTTTCTGCTTTCGTTTTGTTTGCTTTGAGACAGGTTTTCCTGTTGTCTAGGCTGACTTTGAACATGTTTTTTAGCTGAAGATGATTTTAACTCCTGCCTCCATCTCTGAAGTGATAAGAATATAGACATGTCATTTAGCTAATCCTACAGCTTGAGTGAGTTAAAGGCTAGAGATATGTTCAGTTGTCAGGACACCAGATAATGTTCACAGCCAGCCTATTCTTACATAGAATCATCAAGAATAGTTTTCTGGCCAGGTGTGGTGGCGCACGCCTGTAATCCCAGCACTTGGGAGGCAGAGGCAGGCGGATTTCTGAGTTTGAGGCCAGCCTGGTCTACAGAGTGAGTTCCAGGACAGCCAGGGCTGTACAGAGAAACCCTGTCTCCAAAAACAAAAACAACAACAAAAAAGAATAGTTTTCTATATCTCTTTGGAATCCTTGCTACTAAGAACTGACTATCAGGTCTAGAGAGATGGCTTAGCAGTTAAAAGCACTAACTGCTCTTCCAAAGGCCCTGAGTTCTATTCCCAGCAACCACATGGTGACTCACAACCATCTGTAATGGGATCCGATGCCCTCTTCTGGTGTGTCTGAAGAGAGTAACAGTGTACTCACATAAATAAATACATAAATCTATAAAAAGGAAAAAGTAATTAACCTCCTTTCCCTTTACTCACTTGTTCATTCACTCAGTTAATATTTACTGTGTTTCAGAGAGACTTCTAAGTCTTGTATACTAAGGGAAATAAACCTTCATGAATTTAGTCTGACCTGAAAAGTATATTGTCACCCTTAAACAAAATAAACAAAAGAAGCCTACGTTGTATATTCCATTTTATGATTTAACTTTTCTGTATTTTTCATTACTTGTGCTATTTGTAGAACATTGGTGGTTCTGCTTGTAAGCAGAGATTGCAGATCAAGGATGCCAGTAGTCCGCTCAGGCCGAAGGCACCATACGTGAAGGCCATTGCTAGAGTCTCAGGCCTAACACTTGAGTTTCACAGATCCAGGAACTCCATCTTTCATCACTGAAGGGGGCATCAGGGTGAAGTACCAGAAAGTTTGGATAGTGAGAAATGTCAGTGATCTAGTCTGTATGCAGTCTGTTTCAGTCTGTGTGTAGCTCACCCTCTAAAATGACTATCTTGCCTTTTCTGTGTCTTCTTTTTTTTTTTTTAATTTTATTATATGTGAGTACACTGTAGCTGTCTTCACACACTCTAGAAGAGGGAGTCAGATCTCATTACTCTCATTACGGATGGTTGTGAGCCACCATGTGGTTGCTGGTAATTGAACTCAGGACCTCTGGAAGAGTAGTCAGTGCTCTTAACCACTGACCCATCCAGCCCCCTCCTGTGTCTTTTAGTAGGGTGATTCCTTTAGCCTCTAGACACTCACCCATTCAAGTCTTTACCCCCTCTCTCACATATACTTATGTGAGATCCTAATTGAAGTACTATTTGGTGAAGGCTTTACCTAGCTCCGGCCAGTGGTGACCCCTGAGTACTTAGTAATATAACTGTGGCCCATGACTTGCAGCAGTGACTTCATCTTGCAAAGAATGTAGAACCTTGGGTTTCAGAGCAGACTCATTAAATCTACTTGAACAAGATCCCTAGGTGTTATAAGAAAACACATTATAAAGGGCTGGAGAGTTGGTTTAGTAGTTTGGAGAGCATACTTCTCTTGTAGATAGAGTCTCTATGTTCTGTTCCCAGCCCCATGTCAAGTGATTTACAGTCTCTAACTCTAGCTCCAAGGGACATAATTTCCCTGGTCTCCACAGTGTCTGCATTCACTCTATAGTACCTGCATTTGCTTGTACATGCCTATAACTAACATACCTACAACAAACATACATACATGAATGCATGCATGTATACATACATACATACAAACAACTAAAATAAAAAGAATAAATGAAATAAAAAGAATATACATTAAAGACTGAAGCAGGCGTACTCAGGTGACCACTTCAGCAGATCTTCTCTGATCTCTATGGTTTAAACTAAGATGATTTTTTTGTTGTTGTTGTTGGTGGTGGTGGTGTGGTTTTTTTGAGACAGGGTTTCTCTGTGTAGCCCTGGCTATCCTGGCTATCCTGGAACTCACTCTGTAGACCAGGCTGGCCTCGAACTCAGAAATTCGCCTGCCTCTGCCTCCCTCCCAAGTGCTGGGATTACAGGCGTGTGCCACCACCGCCCAGCTAAGATGATTTTTTTTTTTTTTTTTTTTTTTTTTTTTTTTTTTTGGTTTTTCAAGACAGGGTTTCTCTGTGTAGTCCTGGCTGTCCTGGAACTCACTTTGTAGACCAGGCTGGCCTCAAACTCAGAAATCCGCCTGCCTCTGCCTCCCAAGTGCTGGGATTAAAGGCATGCGCCACCACGCCTGGCTTAAGATGATTTTTATATGTTGCATTTTTTTCCCTCCAAGATTGAGATGTTGCTTGGGCATGGTGGTGCATTTTGGAAATCCCAGCACTTAGGAGGCTAGAGGAGGAGGGGGAGCTAAATTCCACACTAGCCCAAGAGACCTAGTGAGACTGTCTCGAAACAGTGTTGAAAATATCAGACATTTGTTTTTCGAGACAGGGTTTCTCTGTGCAGCCCTGGCTGTCCTGGAACTCACTCTGGACCAGGCTGGCCTCGAACTCAGAAATCCGCCTGCCTCTGCCTCCCAAGTGCTGGGATTACAGGTGTATGCCACCACCATCCCCCGGCTAATATCAGACATTTGTATGTTAGATAATTTTACAGAACATGCAACTGAATAGCTGATAATCTTATTTTATATTTTGGGAGTTTTCTTGAGACCAGGTCACACTAAGTAGCTCTCTGGCTGTTTTAGAATTCACTATGTAGACCATTTTAAGCTAGCCTCAAAGTCACAGAGATCCACCTACTTCTGTCTTTTGGGTTCTGGGACTAAAGGCTTGCATCCATATCTCCAGATGAATAGTGCCTTCCTAGCATGTCTTTTGTTACAGTAAAGCCTGTAGGGTGGCCTTGAACTCCTGCTGGCAATTCTGCATCTGCCTCCTGAGTAGTTTGTATTATTATCCCATGTCACCATTCTGGGTAGCATCTTTTAATATTCTAATGCGGCTAGTCAGTGGATATGTTTTCTTTATCTGTGTTTATACTTATAATGTATTTTTGTTCTTTTTCTTTGGTTGGTCGCTGAAGTATGGTCTCATTGTCTCTCTGATGGGCCTAGAACCATGTCTAGTGCAGTGGGTTCTAACTTGTTTTTCTGTCTCAGTCTTAGGGGAGCTGACATGTTAGACAGTGCCATAGGCACACAGTTTTGCTTTTGTGTTTGAGGCAGGATTTCACTGAGCTGCATTCCTGTGCTCAGAAGATCCTCTTGTCTAGTCCTGTTAGTGACTGTGTCCAATACAGCATTATACCTAGCTTAGTATTGGTTTTTTGTTTTAGATCATTGATTTGAGATTACTTTTTAAAGAGTTAATTACTATCCTTAGTGGTTTTTTTTTTTTTTTTCCTTTTTTATAATACTGGGTTCTTTGTAGCTCTTTATTCCCACAGGATTTGAAAACACAACAAACTAAAGACTCGTGAAGAAAAACATAGGGTATTTCAGAAAACCAAGACAGGAAGTCTTGGTAGCTCAGTGAAGAAAGGAAAGCCATTATTGCCGCTCTATCTTTCACTTCCCCTTCTGTTGCTGTTTTCAAGATGTGCAGGGCCAGGCGGTGGTGGCACACGCCTGTAATCCCAGCACTCTGGGAGGCAGAGGCAGGCAGATTTCTGAGTTTGAGGCCAGCCTGGTCTACAAAGTGAGTTCCAGGACAGCCAGGGCTATAAAGAGAAACCCTGTCTCGGAAAAAAAAAAAAAACAAAAAACAAACAAAACAAAAAGATGTGCAGTAATCTGTTCAGATATGTCTTGTACAGGGTACACTGTTACAGTATCCTAAGAAAGCATCTAAATCTAGATCTAGGGAAAGCTAAAAGCAAATAAAATCATTTGAAAAGAACCTATAATTACAGTCACAGATAGCTGTGGCTAATTAACATTTTGATGTATCTGTCTGCATATTCTACAGAGGTGAGACACTGCTGCATATATAACTATGTAACTTATATTTTTCTTTTGATTAACAGTATAAGCATTTATTATGAATATTTTCCCAGGCTTGCGATGTTGCGCCCTTGTGCATGCTATGCAAACACTCTACCAACTGAGATTCATTACCAGCTCACAAATGGTCTTTATTTTATTTTAAGACAGTAATGGTGGCATATGCCTTTAATCATGATACTTGGGAGGCAGACTCATGTGGATCTCTGAGTTCAAGGCGAGTCAGGTCCACATAGAGATTTTCAGAGAGCATTGTATTCATGGGTAATTGTGGCCTGACTTTCATGTGTCTTCTGGGGATTGAATGTTAGTCCTTTGCAAGACCAGCAACTGTCCATCTTAATCACTGAGCTTCCTCTTCATCCCACAGTCTTATAAGTCTGCAAGCTACATATAGTTCGTTTTTTAAATATGGATTATAATATATACATACTTTTTTTCTTACTCTTGTTTTTTAAGATGGGTTTCTCTGTATAGCCCTGGCTATCCTAGAACTCAATTTGTAGATCAGGCTGAACGTGAACTCAGGCCTGAGGAAATGAATTTGGTCTCTGGAACATGCATAAAGATGAGAGGATAGAATAAAATCCACAAAGTTATCCTTTGACCTTCACCTGTATACTGAGGCAACATGTGTCTGCTCCCACTATACACACAGAGAATAATAAATAAAACATTTCACAGGGCTACTTAAGATGTTTAGCACAATGCCCAGGACATAGGATGTTCTCAATATTAGTCACAATAATAACTACTAAAAATTGCTGTTCAAGATGACAGCTCTTGCTTCTACTGACAGCTTATTTTTTAAATGTCTGCTATGTTTTTCCCCAACAAAATCCCCTTTTTGAATTCTGGTGGTAGTATTTGGCTGTCCCATTTATATAAGAACTTATATTTTATTACAGTTACTTGGTGTGCAAAACCTTCTATCTCCTTTTCTAACTGAAAGGTTTTTGTTTTGTAAGGTAGGCTGGCTTGAAACTTGAGGTATTTATGCCTCCAGCTCTGGAAGGTTGTGATTGTGAGCCATGTGCCTCCAGGTCCAGAGAATCAGTTTTTGTTTTTTTCAATTTATTTATCTTTACTTTATGTATATTGGTATGTTTTTGCCTACACATACGTCTATGTGAGGTTGTTAGATCTTAGAGTTACAGACAGTTGTGAGC